>OZ023181.1:17279486-17905250 GCA_963995505.1 Hypericum androsaemum | reverse complement strand
GAAAAGAGAGAGATTAAATATCCGTAAATATCCGTTCCGTTATCCATTCCAATCAAGTAGGAGGCCAATTGTAAAACTTATCCAATTTTTCACCCCAGTTCAAACAAGCACTAAAAAATTTGAATAAGAAAATATAATTATCCAGGGTGGAAACAAAAATCCGTAAAAGATATGAGAAGTCATCTTGACCCCAAAAAAGATCGACCAAATTTTTTCCGGCCAAACAAACAGAATAAACAACAAGAAAAGGTTATAACATTGGAAATTAATTAAATGATAAAAATTTAATAATCTCTAATACACCGAGTCATATTTATGTACCTGTTGGGCACAGAGGAAGGCGCCGGAGGAAGAGACGGCGAGGGACTTGTCGAAGGAGGCGAAAGGGATGTCGGTGAAGTTGGTGGGGTTGAGGGAGGAAGGCTGGTACGCATTGTAGACGAGGACTTCCACGAACCCAAGAGATAGTACTCCTTCGAATGCCTCCCTTACGCTTCTCGCCTCCGAGCAGTCTATTCTTATTGCAAACACCTGCGCCTTCTCTTCCCGCGCTATCTCGTCCGCGAATCTCGACAACCTCTCTGTGCGTTTTAAGATTTTGAGTTGGATACGAAAATTTCGGTTATTCCTTCGAAGAGGTGTATGATAATTGATATGGGGTAGTATTGATTACAACTCAAAAACATTTTTAAGAACTTGGAAGAAGAGAGTGAAATATTTTTTTAATCTCTAATAAAGTCCACAACTGTCGGGTCATAAGATGAAAGGTTTGGTACCTAAGTCGCGGGCGAGGATGGCGACGGTGTAGCCTTCGTGGGCGAACTTGCGAGCGACGGAGCGGCCAAGCTTCGGGCCGACGCCAACAATAGCGGCGATGCCTTTGGAAGAAGAAGAACTCGCCATGCTCCTCATCTTCACCCACTTAACGATTTCTAGCTAGATAGGCTCTCTCTTATATGTGCATATATATATATATATATATATATATATATATATATATATATATATATATATATATGTATATATATATGTATATATATATATCGTATAAATATATATGTATATATATATATCGTATAAATCATATATTTACCACGTAAGAACCAAGGACAATGTATCCTCCAAAGGTGTAATATAATGTTCTTTAATGATTGACTTGCCTTTATTGAAGAAAAATATTAGAGGAGTATAAAATATTAATGATATCTATTTTTTTATTCCAAAAGTGATCTAACTGAACATAAAATATTTTTGGAGAATAAAATTTTTAATAGTACTATCGGATAAAAAAATTGTAATAAATATTTTAAAAATATCAAAAAGAATAAATACAAAATTAACTAATAATTTTTTCTCATTCACAATATATTTTAAAGTATGCGTATGTTCGTAAATAAAAATAAAATTATTCAGTATATATGACATTACATGATATTATTATTTTTATTCTATCAAAAAATTTGATATTAATTATATTATATAAAAAAATTTCAAACAAAAAAATTTCAAAACTAATATCTCTCAAAAATAAATTTCATAAATATAGTAAATAACTAAGTTCTTCAATTGTTGAGACGTCAATTTAACCAAAATAAGTAATATTAAGTTATTACTATTTTAATTTAAGTAAATAATTTATTTTATTTTATTTAAGCTTAATTTTAAAATTAATAATAAAATTTAACCAAAATATATAATCTACTAATTTGAATTTACTATCTGCTAGTTGATTTTACAAAATATATTCTTCAATATGCTATCTTCTATCTACTAAAAATCTGCTTTTTTACTTTCTGCTATTAATCTGTTTCGCCAGCGATTGTGAACATACTCTATCAACGAGCCACGTTCAAGCTCCCCAGGTAACTTTTGCTATGAGTTAAACTGAACCAAATAAATAGCTTACTCAATTACTCTACCTTTTTTTGTAAGTAATTAGACTATACCTGCTAAATTATACGAAAATCCCGACGACATCCTATAATCTTAATTATTTAATGACATGATCACTTGGTTTAAGGGGTTGGAGAGTGCAATTATCAAGCACGAGGGGAAAAGTTTGTTATTTTTTTGGCAAAATATATTTTTCAGAGTCGAGTATTGTTAGAATTTATTGGAGAAACAATGTGCAAAAAAAATAAATGAGTAGATTATCTCATATTTGATATCTAATTTTATACCTAATATCTGATTCGGAGAGCAATACTCTAACTACTAAATTAAATAGATCATTTATCATCACAAAAAGAAAGAAATCGAACTCCTCTCTTCTCTGAATTATAAATGTAATCATGCTCGGTGACTTTCCCGGTTAGAGATAGAAGAACTTTCTTAATATCGTAAAATTTAAATTTATTTCCTCAGTTTGGTTCGGTTTTTAATGCCGCTTTTTATCTCGGAGAGAAGGGGGTTGGATTCAGTGAAGACAAGACTTATCCCCACTGAAATGGATCAAAGTTTTGGACCTATATGACACGGTTTTTGATGATTTTCAGATCTGTAGACACAATTTTTAATGAAATCTGATGGTTCAAATAAAATTTTCTCTGTATGGACAACTTTTATGTTATCCCAATTCAATCCAAAACCGGAGGGAAAGTGGACCGTGGGAAACTAGAAAGTCAATTTGCCGATGATTGTTTGATAATTTCAGCCATTGGGTACGGCGAACGTTCAAACGGACGCATTTATAAAAGAAATGATGCGTGTTCGCTTTTAACGAGGACTAAGATCCGCTTCTTCGGCAACTATTGGGAAGGGAAACTCGAGAATTATGCTACATTATTATTGGCTACAAACCCCGGTACACAACAATATTTGACGCCAATTAGTAAATCACTTTTTAAAGTCCTATGAATTCATAGTCAGGTATTGAATTTTATTTAGTGACAATATTCTTAAATTCATAAGGTTTGTAGTAAGAGAACTTTGCGCATTGTAACACTAAAAAATAAGTATTTTACACTTGAAATTGATGATACAGCATACTATAATTATTAAAAGGGACATAAAACTGGTACATCTATTAGTACCTTATATTTTTGGAAACTATATAAATTAGTAAATATTTAATCTTATAAACTTATACCAAAATATATACAATAGTACATGTGAATAGAAATTGAGGGAGATTTAAATGTTATTAGCTCAAAACCAAAAATTGAGCTGACGTAGAATGCCACGAAGTAATTTAACTCGCTAGGTAGTGAGCACCATAACTTGACATGTTTGACAAATTCAATGAAACACGAATAATCTTCGAGCCAAAGTTGAAACTCTCAAACTAAGGATAATGATGGGCCTAAAGTTGTCTTTTACTTCTAGGTGGAACTAAGGGATGTCCGTTCCCCACTTCTAGGTCGGAGTTTTTTTTGGCCTTTTAACTCTCCGTGATTTACTTGGTCGTTTGTTCAGATGTTACTTTGGAGTGCTTTTGGTTTTTGATTTTTTTTTGAGTTATCTTGTTTACGTACTCAAATATCGCATATTATCGCTTAACGTCTGATATGTTTTATCTGGTACTTTGGGTACGGCCTCCGTGGTAGAATTTTTATAAGGTGAATGATACTTTACTTATAAAAAAGAATAAAAACTAATAATGTTAAAAATTTACGAACTTATTTTCTTGAACCGTGATTAGTAATAATTTTCCTTAAAATATCATTTGCTCTACTTTATGTTGCTAATGAGTTTCAGTAATTACAATTATAGAAATGCTCAAGAATTATCAAATTTCTAAATAGTAATTCTTAGAAATTTACCTAAACTACATGTAAAATATTTTTATGTTGATGAACAAATAGAGGAGAAGAAGAAAGAAATAGAAAAATGAATTGGTATGGATTATGCAAAAATGACACGTAGCCTGACGGCACAAGGCGTTGTTAATTTTAATAAAATCTATGGTTCAATCCTGATAGATGAAATTGTATGAATTATGTCAAAAACTTTTATCTATTTATAGATTTTCAAAGAGTTCAAGAAATTTTTGTTCCAAAAGCCATAATTCATCAACATATGTTCATATGAAAAATTATTCAAATTAGTTGTACATATTAAATTGTAGCTTCGGCAAAATAGTAAATGCAAGTGTTTCCTGTTCGATCAATCCAATCATTTAGGTTCTACCAAAAAAAACCAATCATTTAGGGGAATAGGAAAGAATAGGACAGTTTGCCAGTTTTTTTTTAGAAGGGAAAAAAACAAAAAAAAAATACTTGTAGATACCCTACAAGTTGTAGGACAGTTTGCCAGTTGTAAAAAAAACTTGTAGGACAGTTTGCCAGTTGCTTGGACCATTGGACCAAACGGTATACCCTCCCACCTCTACGTTCTTTAAGAAATTAAAATGTAGATACCCTCGTGTTCTCCGAGAAGCTTTAAAGAGACGAAAACAAAGATTTTTTTTGTAAGTGGAGGAAAATAAAAGATAACCATATGTTTGAGAATAAAAATCTACACCATAAAGGTCGAACTATACTAGTTGGAAAATAGCTATTTGAAAATTATTTATTTATTTTGGTTAATAATTTATAAGATTTGTTTTCGAGGATTCGTTTTCCATGTAAAGGTGTAATATTTTTGTATGTAATTCATATTTCTAATGGTCGAAAAATAGCAATTTAAAATTAATTTATTTGAGAACATTTTATGTACCGGTGAGTTTCTCTTTCATTCTATTTTCTATCACACTCAAGAATAGCTTACCTGATCGATTGTGCAAAAGTTTTCATCACCAAGATCTGATTCTTATTTTGGAGTCTAGGTGTGATTTTGTTTAGTTGTAAATATTTTTCTTGTACAACTTTAAGTAGGTGAACAACTTATAATCCTAGGTGGCGGTTTCGTACACTTTATAAGTTTGAAAGATTTTAATATACCGCTCATTTACCCAAAAAAAGGGGTTTGTAACCTTTATAAAAATATGTGGTTTAGTCTATATAGTTTGGACTTTTTTCACCGCTCACACATGAGGACAATTTATCCCTTCTCTATTTTTTTGTCTTCTCTTTTCAATCATCCAAAATCTGATCTTCTTTTTCTCCAAGCTCTAACATATTAATTTTCTTTCTACCAAACAAACATATTAATTTTCTAACCCCTATTTTCTATTTTATTTTTCTTCTTTTCACAACATCATCTTAGTGGTAATTCTTGAACAACTAATTCAACTGAGTTCAAATTTCTTTTCTAATATTCCTATGGAAATTTATTATCAACACCATAAATATTTGGCCTAATGAGATAAAGCCTAGAAGTATTAATAGAGGATCAAGGTTCAATTTTTAACGAGTATAATTATTGATGTAACAAGTTACGAGTTAATTAGCAGCATTTTTTGTCTAGTTTTTTACTTGAGTAAAGGGTAGAATGTTTTAGAAATTTGATAAAGAATTGAATAGCAAAATAGACTAGATACCTTGTGTGTACCGTATAGTCATTTTCACCACATTCATTGACGGAGGATGTCAATTGTCATGTATCCAAAAATCTGGACATAGATAGCGGGGGAGTGAAAAAGAAATTCAATTTTTTCGTTTTAGGGAAATTCAATTAAATTTTTTAGAACATGGAAGAAGTAGATGAAGGCAAATAGAGAGCCCAACTCCTTTGTTTGAGAGCCAAGTTGCAATGGTCCCTTGTACACATCATATTCTCTTCCATCTTTTGTTTTCCCTTTAGAATTTTTTTTTTCTAAATTATATTTATTGAATCGATTAGTCCATAATAAAATATGTTCAGTGATAAATAAAATTCAAATTCTCTTTATCACAGTTAAATACCAATGTATTTTTAAAATTTAAACACAGTACTACCATTAAATTAGAACAACTTTCAACTAAGTTTCGAATTCAAGTGAGCTGTACATTATTTTTATATTGAATGGATACGCTTTAATGCCTATCATGAGCATGGACCCGTTTGTTGTAGGTATGCCCTGTCGTCCCCCACCGTCGGGTTGCCCAAACCGGAAGGTGTAGTTTCCTAAATTGTTATTCTCTTGAAAAGATTTAAGCGCAATTTTGATTTCTTTAAACGCAATACAATATCACATCCACTTATAAAAAATTACGAAAATTACTAGAGATTATTCTGCATTATGTTTTGTTTAGCTATTGTAGGTGTTAGTTTCCTTAACACCATTTACTATAATGATTAAATTGTAGAATTTTATTTTTCATATCATAATGAAAGCTATCTAAAAATTTAGTAATATTTCATTAATCAGAACTGTCGGTTAATGAACCACGTTCAAGACTAGTTAACACCCGTTGATGTTTTAATGTTCCTGTTGTGGATGTAATACCCGTTTAAAATATGTTAAGAAATACTAAAGTGGTATGATATTATTCTCCATATCATCAATGTGCAAATTCTTTTTTGGCAAACATGCGAGGCTGTAATAATTTCACGATAGGCGACCCATTGAAAAATTTCTCAATGTGCGTGTGAGTGAGAACAAAATACGCTAAAGAATACTAGTGTTAGTATGCAGAGACAATAGATTAGATCACAGGTTCGTTATAAATGGTATCACAATAGGACTTCTACTAGCGGTGATCTCCACTGTTACATGGTCCATCTTCTTCTATGGATATTCTCCCACATCCTCATCTTCTTTTTTTTCTTTCTCAAGGACCACCTCATTGGGTTTCTTTGTCTAGACAAAAAGTATTCAATTGGAGAGGGGAGCAAAAGAATGGTGCAAAGAGTAGATACAAGCAAGATCGGATAAGATCGTGCCACTTTCATTCATAATTAAATAGTATACAATATTCTTTAGTTTACCAACTTTAGCTCAATCAATTTTGTACCACAATGAAACCGAAAAAATTGTTGGACCCGATTTCTAAGTTTGAAAAATCTATGTACTCATAAAGCCTCTAAATTCTAACTATTTAAAGAGATTTTTTAGTATCCAAATCTAAATATATATTAACAATTGGCGTCAATATAATGAGGCGTATCCAAATTTGACATTTTGAATATTCAATTATATAATTTTATTATCCTTATCCAAACTTGAAAAAGCCATCTTGAATTCAGATTTCAGACAAGCACATTTTGGCACAAAAAAAAAGCCTATTACAACTGTTGTAAGACGATTTGATAAAGATTCAGAGTTCAAAGTGTAAAATATTTATCTAAAAGAAAAAGACAAGCACATTTTGCTATTAGTACCTTCAACCAAAACAAATGGGTGGGGTGGGGGTGTATTGAATTTAGGGTTTGAAAATTGGGCCAACCTAATGGGCAGAAATTAATAACTTCCAGAAGCCCGTTAAAGGCCCAATCATCGGCCCGCATTCTCCTTTTCTGTTCTATTCCTCCCCGGCCGGCGTCTCTACTCTACAACGGGAAACCGACCGATGAGCTGTCGCGAGCTCAACTGCTCCGATCTTCCCTTCCCTTTTTGGAAATTTGAACCTGTAACTAGAAAACGAAGAAGAGATTAGAAGGAGAATTAACCGGAATTCTTTATTAGCGGAGGGGATCAAAATGGAGTGGGGGACGATGCATCAGCGCCACGTGGGACGCGGTGGGGCCACCAAGCCACTGCAGCCTCACGCCGCCGCGTTCCATCCCTCTCAGGCGCTCCTCTCCGCCGCCGTCGGCTCCTACATCATCGGTAACCGTTTTTAACAGACTCTCTCTCTCTCCCCCCCTGACATTTAACTTTTGCCCTAGGACTGACGTTTCGGCGATCGACATCGGGGCGCCCGTGGTGCGGATGTCGTACAGCCCTACCAGTGGACACACCGTCATTGCCATTCTCGAGGTTAGGTGATTTTCATTCGAGATTGTCTAATGCGGTTGGGGGTGGTTGTGTGATGTTGTGATCTGTAAATGTAGGATTGTACCATACGGTCGTGTGACTTTGACACGGAGCAAACCTTTGTCCTGCGTTCGCCCGAGAAGAAGATGGAGCAGATCAGCGTTGGCGCCGAAGTTCATCTGGCTCTTACACCTTTGCAACCTGTGGTGTTCTTTGGTTTCCACCGTAAGATGAGCGTCACAGGTTGGTGGCTCGTTTGCTCGGGTTGTTTATTGTCATTTTCTAGAAGAATTAGATGGAATGGAGTTGTAGGACTCGGTTTGTTTGGAAGTACCGATAATTTGGAGAGTTTCTTTTGCTCTTCAAGCTTCGGATTGTTTGATGCCTTAGTTTTGCACTTACTTTTGGTTTCTTATGTTATGGGTGAAGTTGTGGGAACTGTGGAAGGGGGAAAGGTGCCTACTAAAATAAAGACAGACTTGAAGAAGCCTGTTGTGAACCTGGCTTGCCATCCTCGTCTTCCTGTCTTGGTAAAAAGTTTCAAAGACCCCTCCATTCAAGCCTTCTTGATGAGTTCATTTCTTGAAGAAATTCTTTTTGGTAATCTGACAGTTATTTTTTGTTTTCGACCTTTGTAGTATGTGGCTTATGCAGATGGCCTGATACGGGGTTACAACATTCATACATATGCTGTTCATTACACTCTTCAACGTAAGAAGTGAATGCTACCGATCTCTTTGTACCTAAAGCATCTCCTCTCTCATTCTTTCTCTGTTTAATTTGTGTTTGAGTTTTTCTCTCTTGGTTCTGCTTTCTAGTTGATAATATGATTAAGCTTATTGGGGCGGGTGCTTTTGCTTTCCACCCGACATTGGAATGGATCTTTGTCGGTGATAGACATGGTACTCTTCTGGCCTGGGATGTATCAACAGAGAGACCCAATATGATTGGAATGTAAGTTGTATGGATAATGTTATTTCTTTTCTTGATTCCACACACAACCATGCTTTCAGGCTTATTTTCTTTTAAGCTAGTGCCTTGTTTCTTACTTATTGCTTATAGGACTTGCATGACTTTAGTGGTATTTGTTTACTGTTTATCATCATACAGAAGATATAAACTAATTTTCTTTTGCTGCTAAACCTAAGACCCTTCTGGCTTTTCTAGAGGTTTTCTTATTTTGACCCATATTGGTTTTTAATTGCCTTTTGGAGCATGGAGTATGAAGATGTTGTTGAACATCTTTTAGTAGCAAACACAGCATATCTGTCAGCTTTTGAGCAGAGAAAACGTGCGCCTAGTTTGTAAGGAAACTTGTGGTTCCTTTTAAAGAGTTCTGATTGGTCGAGTACGTTTGGTTTGAATGAATGGGGCTGGTTACTTAAACTTAAGTGGATCTAAGGTTGGAATAGTTCTATTGAGGCTTAGGTTCTTATTGTTCTTCTTTGAATTGCCAATGTAGCCTAAAAGTGGGCTCCCAACCAATAACCTCAATTGCTTGGCTCTCGATGTTGCGTTTACTTGTCACTCTCTCAAAGGATGGAACTCTTCAAGTGTGGAAAACACGAGTTATGCTAAATCCCAACAGACCTCCAATGCAAGCAAATTTTAAAAGAGTTACCTTATCTGCTGCGCGTAACAGCTGCCAAATCCTCCCATATCTGCTGTCCGAAATTGCTGCTACCAAATCTGCCTTGATCCCACAATAACAGCAGAGGATTGCAACGGCTCCATGATCTCCGCTCTCATTTGAATTTCTGTAATCAATTGTAGTAAATGTCAAGATTATACTACAAATATATGTAAACGATCTGTACAGAAAATCTGATCAAGGAAAAACAGTATTCTTTACATGGTATCAGAGCCATCTCTGAGAAATCTCAACTTTTTTTTCTGATCCTGAGCCCTCTGTACCGAGACCAAGCATGTCTCAAATATCGGCCACACCAACCACCATCGCTCCCTTCACCCATAGACTTACCTCCATCAATTACATGTCCTGGAAAGCTCACATGGAAGCGACTCTATATGGCCAGGGTCTCTATCACCATGTCGATGAAAGTGTTGTTGCGCCCTCGCCAACCAGAGCGGGTCCCGATGGCTCGGTGGCTCCTAACCCGGAGTATGCACCATGGTTTCAGGAGGACAAACGGGTCCTCTCCTATCTCATCGCCTCGGTCACGGAGTCAGTGACACCACAAGTTATTAGCTGCAGCACAGCCAAGGAGGCGTGGCAGCGTCTGGCGCGAGTCTATGCATCTGGGTCCTGCGCCCAAATCAAGCAACTGAAGACTGCACTTGGAGCCCTAAAGAAGGGCAACGACACCATCGACCAATTCCTACAACGGACGAAGCTAATTGCGGATCAATTGGCCTCACTTGGGCACCCGCAACCTGAAGATGATGTGGTGGAAAAGGTGCTCGCCGGACTAGATGACTCATACCGCCCCTTTGCCTGACAAATCGAATCTCGTCTGGAGCCAGTCACCCTTGATGAGCTCCACTCCTACTTGCTATGCGAGGAAATCAACCTGGGCCGAACCATGGCTTCCATCTCTCCGCCGCTTGTTCCCGCTGTCAACTACAGCAACGCCAGTGGTCGAGGTGGACGAGGCAACAGGGGTGGTGGTCGTTTCAGTGGCAGGGGCGGTGGACGAGGTCACTGGACCTCCTCCAACAACCACAACTCGGGCTATTCTCGCCGATCTGGGCAAAAAGAAAGTCGTTTCCCACCACCTGGTGAAAACGAACAAAGATGCTACAATTGCGGGGGCTACGGCCACATCGCCAAGTTTTGTTCATCTGCTGCCCGAACCGGTCTGACCGGTTCAACCCATCTGGGTCAACCACAGGCTCATCATGCTGTCTCTCCTCAGGGTTCTCGGTGGGTTCTCGACAGTGGGACGACTCACCATGTTACCTCCGATCTCCAGCACCTTCCAGTGCACTCCGAATATTCTGGGACTGAAGAAGTGACTTTTGGTAATGGACAATCTCTACCGATTTCTCATGTTGGCAAAATGTCTTTTCCGTTGTCTTCTAGTAATGTCTCGTTGTCAAATGTCCTTTGTGTTCCGCACTCAAGCACTAACCTTATTTCCTTGAGTGCTCTTACTCGTGACAATAACATCTCTGTGGAATTTATTGGTGATCAATTTTATGTAAAGGACCAGGTCACGAAGGCGATTTTGCACCAAGGCCGGAGTAGGGATGGCCTCTATCCGCTCAGTTGTCCACAGTCTTCCACAACTCCTCGTGCCTATGTCATGTCCGCGTCTCCGTCTCTTTTTACCTGGCATCAACGACTTGGACATGCCAACTTCCAAGCTGTCAAAAATGCCTTACGTCATGAGTCTATTAGTTTTTCTAATAAAACATCCACTAATCTTTGTCATGGATGCAGTGTCGGGAAGATGCACAAGCTGCCTTTCTCAGAGTCTAGTTTTTCTGCGTCGTGCCCTCTAGAGCTTGTTTGTAGCGATGTGTGGGGTCCTTCACCTGTTCCGTCTTTCGATGGCTACAGTTATTATGCGTATTTTATGACCATTTCTCGAAGTATGTCTGGCTATATTTCCTTAAGCGCAAATCCGAGCTACTTGACGCATTTATCCTTTTCCGTACACAGGTGGAAAAATATTTCGAACGACCAATCAAAATTTTCCAATCCGACTGGGGGGGCGAATACCAAGCACTACATAAATATCTCCACCAAAATGGCATTACCCACCGAATATCTTGCCCCTATACCCCTGAACAAAACGGGTGTGCAGAACGCAAGCACCGTCACATAGTCGAAACCAGTCGAAGCATCCTCCACCATGCCTCAATTCCCATACGTTACTGGTCCCTCATATTTGACTCAGCTGCCTACCTAATTAACCGGACACCTACCCCACTCCTAGACCATACCGCACCTTACCTGAAACTATTTGGGGAATCACCTACATTATCCAACCTACGTATTATCGGTTGCCTTTGTTACCCTTGGATGTGTCCTACCACAAAACATAAACTCGATCCTCGATCAGCTCCGTGCGCATTTTTGGGATATAGTCGAAATCATAAGGGTTATTGTTGTCTAGAGCTTTCCACTAATAAAATTGTTGTCTCCCGCCATGTACTATTTGACGAGTCTACCTTCCCTTTTACAGATCTGAGGTACACTGGTGGTCGCGCCAACAAGTCGAACCCACATGAGAACCCCGACAGTCTTCTTATCGGGCCAGATATCATTACAGGCCCTAACAACTCAGATGGGCTACAGCCAGGTCCAAACGGGCCCTTAAATGAGCCTTCACCATGCCCACCTGCCTCTCCAAACGGACCGACTGAAACACCTCAAATGGGCTCGGGCCCAATCGTGCTTCCAGCTGCACCGCGGCCTACTCCTCTCTCGGCCCAAGAACCCCAACCCAGCACGGGGGAGAGCTCTCAACGACCTGAGCCCACACAAGCTGAACTCGGCCTCCTGGTCTATTCCCGGCGACCAAAGACCACCAACCCAACGGTCTCGGCAGCCCTACCAGCGCCAGCTCCGCCCCCTGCGGTGCCTCCGGCAGCAGCTCTTCCGGCAGCCACCAAACGGACCCATCCGATGACCACTCGGTTCCAAAAGAGTACACCGAAAGCCCTAGTTGCTGCTACTCCCAAGTCCGTTGTCCCGACATGTTTTTCTCAAGCCAGCAAAAATCCAAATTGGCGTGCCGCAATGATCGAAGAGTTTAACGCCCTGCTAAAGAACGAGACATGGATTCTTGTCCCAAGAGCTGCTGCGTCAAATCTGCTCGGCAATAAATGGGTCTTTCGGGTGAAGTATCATGCCGACGGCACCATATCCCGCTACAAAGCGCGGTTAGTGGCCAAAGGCTTTCAACAGCGGCCCGGCGTCGACTATCAAGAGACGTTCAGCCCGGTAGTGAAGCCGGCAACCGTTCGTTTATTGCTCGCGATATCCGTCTCCAAAGGGTGGCCTGTTCGACAACTGGACATTTCAAATGCCTTTCTCCACGGCCAGCTCTCAGAGGCCGTCTATATGGTCCAACCACCGGGCTTCGCTCATCCTCAGTATCCAGATTATGTTTGCAAGCTTCGCAAGTCCTTATACGGACTAAAACAAGCTCCTCGGGCCTGGTTCCATTGCCTACGAGCAGCTCTATACGAGTTTGGATTTCGGGGCTCAAAAACAGACCACTCCCTATTCTATTTCAACCGCATGCCACTACATCTTTTTGTCCTGGTGTATGTCGACGACATTCTTGTCACTGGCGATGATACGGTAACTATCACACAACTACTCAAATTTTTAGAACAAAGATTTGCAGTTAAAGATCTCGGGCTCCTGTCATATTTTCTTGGTATTGAAACAATTCGTTCCAAGCAAGGTTTGTTCCTGTCCCAATCAAAATACATTGGAGAAATACTGGAAAAAGCAAAAATGGGCAGCTGCAATGCCTTGGCTACCCCTGCTGCAGTTTCTGAAACACCATCTCTAAATGACAAGGAATGTGATGATGAGCTTTATCGCCAAGTTGTCGGAAGCTTGCAATACCTTGGCGTCACCCGACCGGAGATAGCATTTGCTGTAAGCCGAGCATCACGCTATATGCATAGCCCAACGCCAGAGAAATGGAGCTCCGTCAAGCGCATTTTGCGCTAGTTGCAGGGCACACGCAACTACAGCCTCCTACTCCGCCCATCCAAGTCGCATTTGCTGGCTGGTTACAGTGACGCGGACTGGGCCAGTTGTGTTGACGACCGGCGATCTACCACTGGCTATGGAGTATATTTAGGGCCTAATCTCATCTCTTGGGCCTCGAAGAAACAACGGTCAGTTTCAAGGTCCTCTACCGAAGCCGAATACCGAGCACTTGCAACTGTTGCATCCGAGATTATGTGGATACACTCACTGCTGAAAGAAATTGGACTACCTTGTTCCTCACCGCCAGTACTTTGGTGTGACAATCTTGGAGCGACATATTTATCGGCGAATCCAGTGTTTCATGCCCGCTCAAAGCACATGGAGATAGACTTCCATTTTGTGCGCGAGCTTGTTCAAGCAGGACAGCTGATTGTGCACTACATATCAGGTCGTGATCAAGTGGCCGACATCCTCACTAAGCCGCTGCCCCGCGTTCGTTTCCAAGAACTCAGATCCAAGCTCATGATCTCCGACCATTCGCTTGCGGGGGAGTAAAAGAGTTACCTTATCTGCTGCGCGTAACAGCTGCCAAATCCTCCCATATCTGCTGTCCGAAATTGCTGCTACCAAATCTGCCTTGATCCCACAATAACAGCAGAGGATTGCAACGGCTCCATGATCTCCGCTCTCATTTGAATTTCTGTAATCAATTGTAGTAAATGTCAAGATTATACTACAGCCTATATATGTAAACGATCTGTACAGAAAATCTGATCAAGGAAAAACAATATTCTTTACAAATTTCTTTGAGTCTGCAGGTTTGTTGGTGTCCTATCCTTTCTAAGAAAATAATTTTGAATCTGTGCTTCCTCTTTTGTCCTCCTCGTAAAATTTATACTTGTTGCCTGCCTAACAGTGGTTGCTTGTGGTTTCATTTTTTGGAAGTTTGAGTGTTGTTTGCCATCGGCGCTATTTGCTTTTTTGCTTTAATTTCTGTTGTTGTTCAAGTAGGATATTTCCAACGTCCTTTTCCTTCCCTTTCTGAAACATGTAATTTTTCATATTGCCGGAGGAAAAAAAAAACTGTCCTAAAGAGGTTTGGACCTTGAAGTCTTGCAATTATAATTTAAAATCTGTAAGAAGACAAGCAAGAGCATGTAATAGAATCTGCCAGCAAAAGATTGGGGTGTGCTTCTTGAGTTGGTAGGCTTTGAAATCCTTGCATGTCCATGATGACCATTATAGTTTATCTGAACTTGCAAGAATCGAAGCGATTGACATTCCTCGCATTTTATCTCAACAGGTTGGAGAGACAGTATATCCATTACCACGAATTAGAGCCATAGAAGTTCACCCATAATTGAACATGGCTGCCCTTTTGTTCGCGGTAGGGCACATATTTTCATGTGATGTTAGTCAATGTCAGAAGTGTAAAAGCAGAACCTTCTCTTATTTCCTTTCATAACAGAGCATGACAGGGGCTGAGAATTTGAGAAATAGAGCATCATACACAAGGGAAGGGAGGAAACAACTCTTTGCAGTTCTTGAAAGTGCCAGGGGATCCTCAGGTAAATTCTCCAATTCTTGCTGACTCCACTCATTTTCAGTGGTTCCCACTGGAACAATTCAAATATTTTTCCTTTTTGTAACTTCAATTCTCATGGCAAGGGCTTTAGCGGGGCTTTTCTTGATCCTATACCCATCAAATAGAAAATGAAAAACTTTTCTATCTATTCCTTGAGCTAGTTTTATGATGTGTGGATTGGTGGGTGCTATCAAAGAATATAAAACATGATTGCTCTACTCTATTCACAACTTCAGATCAGTTGAGAGAGGTGGTTGCTATATCATGGTTGAGGGTTAATTATCAGTGAGATAAGTGAAAATTAAAGGGTGAACTAGACAGTACGCCGGTGTAGCACCAGCAGAACTATCTGAAGATTATTGCTTCTCTTATGTGTAATTGTGTATATATAGTTAAAAATGTGATGATTTGACATAGTAATCAGGAACTATCTCAAGTCATCTGGGTATCTTATTTGTAATTCTGATGATAGATGCACATTTGGCTAGGACATGATAAACTGAGACTTGAATAGAATATATTTGAGTATCTTTAAAAGAACCAGAAAAGTCTCATTGCAATACATGGAATTTATGCAAGTCTATATTTGCACCTTGAGCTACCTTGCTCCAAATGTTGCAACACTCAGAACTCAATGTACATAACATTTTTCTGGACCCCTCACTTCCAATGACAATACCCCTTTCTAATAGACAGTGAAGCTTGTTCTTTTTGTTTTTCTCGTGCTTTATAATTGCGACGAGCTAATTCTATTGGCAACTTGCAGTGTCTATCCTGAAGGAGAAATGTTGAATTACATCAGTAATTTATGTTCCTTATTCTTGGATGGTTTGTTTGCAGACATCTCTGAATGTTACGTATTAGAGTCTTATTTAGGAGTCTATTTACCTTTACTAGTATTTCCTATTTTTATTAGTAGTATTTTCCAATTCAGTAGTCGAGTCCTAGTAAGTATTTTCCTATTCCGATGTAATCGTTTGGCTATATAATGTCATGATGCCTAGGGTTTATTCAGCGAAGAAATAAGAACAAGTTATTTACAGTTATCTAGTTTTATCGTAGTTTAACAAGACGGCGCGAGGACGAAAAGGCAAGAAGCCTTCGAGTCCCACCGCGCACCGCTACAACCTTCGTAGCAACCCGGTTCATACCAATTTGGTATCAGAGCCGTCCGCTGCCATGTCAAGCTCCGGAGAAGACATCGGCAAAGTTGCCACGCTCGCCCAAGTCCTCAAAGCTATGGAGAAGCTTACCACAGAGATTGGAGGGCTGAGCCAGCGTTTGATGACCGTGGAGACCAAGCTGGAAGACGGGTCGAACCAGCATCCACCACCGCCGCCGCCGCTGACGAACCCAGACGATCCCCCTGCGCCGTCGTGGCCGCCTGTGGCCACAGCTCAGAGCGGCCCGAGCTTTCTGCCGCCACAACAGCAACCCCTGGAGCCGGCGACCACTAACCCAACTGGGTCTCAAGCGCACGCGTCGACGTGGACCCACTCACCACCGCCGTAGGCGACGACTGACGACCCAACAGGTTCCCATGCAGCCGCTAGACTTTCTGCACCACCACCACCAGCAAGAAGAAGTACCAGGTTGCAGGCCGAGACTCATGGTTATCGACTGGGTAACTCCCAAGGTACGAAACGGCAGCAGCTGCCGTACCGCACGGAAGCTCACAGGAGAGGTTACGCTGGAAATTACCATGTGACCTCGTTCCCTGATGAAGATGGAGGGGACCTGCCACCGTTGTACCAGGGAAACAACAACACAAAGGGATATGGAGGAAATCAGGCTAATAATTATTTTCAGGAGGAAGGAAGAGAGGACAGGGGTCGATTCCAAAATCAAGGGGAAGGAAGAGAAGATTGGGGCCAATTTCGAAACCTAAATTATTATCCGGAAAGAGGAAGAGAAGGTAGAGGCCGATCTCGTCATCCCCATTCTGAATCGTTTAATTCATACAGGGGAACAGGAGTCCCGAAGTACTACAAATTAGAGTTTCCCAAGTTCGATGGCAAGGAAGATCCCCTGGCGTGGATTAACCGATGCGAACAATTCTTTCGAGGCCAACGCACAGCGGATACCAGTTGGAACGACATTCAGGAACGCCGTCATGGGCAGCTTTTGTCGACTTATGCCACCAAAGATTTGGACCACCATCCCGGAGCAACCTGATGGGCGAGCTAGCCAAATTAACTTGTCAAGGGTCGGTAGATCAATACCAAGAGCAATTCCTCGCCCTGATTTGTCGGGTAGATCCCCTCACGACATCACAAGAAGTCGACCTGTTTATGTCCGGACTTCCCAACCCGCTCCGTACTGATGTCGAGCTCCAAAATCCGGTCGACCTGCAAGATGCTATGAGCCTGGCCCGAGCCTATGAGCGCCGGACGGGTACTGCTAATCTCCCGACTACACTTGCCAAGGCCATTGCACCCTCGTCGGGAAGCGTCGCGACCTCGAATAAGTCGTCGGAACCAACTATCCGCCGTATGTCTTCGGCGGAGATAGCTGAACGAGAGAGAAAGGGGTTGTGCTATCATTGCGACGAGAAGTATGTGCGGGGACATCGCTGTCAGCGACTTTTCTACATTGAGGCTGAGGACTGGGTGGACAGTGATGGGACGATCGATGACACCGACGAGCCGGGTTAGCACGCATATTCGGATTGCCAGCTCGAGGACGAGCTGTCTCGCGAAGGCGGGAGAAATGTTACGTATTAGAGTCTTATTTAGGAGTCTATTTACCTTTACTAGTATTTCCTATTTTTATTAGTAGTATTTTCCAATTCAGTAGTCGAGTCCTAGTAGGTATTTTCCTATTCCGATGTAATCGTTTGGCTATATAATGTCACGATGCCTAGGGTTTATTCAGCGAAGAAATAAGAACAAGTTATTTACAGTTATCTAGTTTTATCGTAGTTTAACAAGACGACGCGAGGACGAAAAGGCAAGAAGCCTTCGAGTCCCACCGCGCACCGCTACAACCTTCGTAGCAACCCGGTTCATACCACAGAAGCTACAGCTCTTAAAGTCCTACAGATTATGTGTATGCTACTACAAACTTAGTGTCTTATGGAGGGTCAAGTTGATGATGCTTTAAGGTTCAAGAGGTACATCTTTGCAGATGTTATTCTCACTTTTCAAGCTTCCCCAATGGCTACAAGAAATCTTTATCAGTCTTGTTTCTCCTGCTGCAGTTTCTGCAGAATGTACTGCAGTTGAAGGTTCATGGTGATCATGTTGATCATCATCATGACTTCAACTGCTCTTTTAGTTAGTTCCTAAGTATTTAGGAGCTTCTTAGTTTAGTTAGTTTTCACTCTATCTATTGTCTCTAGCCTCCCTGTGCTAGATGTGTTAAATGTCCCATCCTGAATAGAGCTGTTGGGACCCTGCAACGGCTCTATTGGGCATAATTCAAACTGGACCTTGTGTCCTTTATCTCTTGTATAAAAGGGTGCATTCAAAGCAATAAAATACAAGTTGGTAAAGTTCATTAAATTCTTATTCTCACCAGAATTTACATGGTATCAGAGCCTTCCATTAAGTTCTAAAAATGTCTGAAATTCCTCCTTCAACTGAGTCTCCGCCACAACAGAAACCACAAACACCATTCCCTCAAAGAAAATCATAGCCTTTGAGTGTGAGAGTAGCACCCATCTCAAATTTACACCCACTCTCTTAAATGGACAGAATTATCTATCTTGGGCACAGGCTGCCAAAATGACCCTGAATACCAAAGGCATGCTGGGTTATGTCACTGGCAAAATTCCTTCACCCATTGAAAAAGTGGGTGATGAGTTTGATGTGTGGCAAGCCAATGACCACTTGGTTATAAGGTTGATCCATAGTGCCCTGGAGCCCAAAGTTTATGATATCTTTGCTCACGTAAATACATCTAAAGTGCTATGGGATTCTCTCCAGAGGATGTATGGCAATCAAAAGAACCTATTTAAGGTTTATGAGCTCAAGAAAAAACTTGCTGAATGCAGGCAAGAAGCCTCATATATTGAGCATCTTGGGAAATCCCAACAGTTGTGGAATGAGCTAGCCATCTACAGGCCTCTCACTTCTGACTTTGTTACCATTCAACAAAGAGTTGAGCAAGACAAGATCCTTGATCATCTTGCTTCACTCAAGCCTGAGTTTGAAGGCTTGATTGATCAGATCCTTACTTCAACTGATCTCCCTTCCTTTGAAGATGTGAGTGCCAGAATTCAACAAGAGGAGACCAGGAAGAAGATCATGATCAACAACAAAGGGAAGGAAGAAAACACTGAGACTAGTGTTTTCTATTCCCAGCAAAACAGAGGTGCTCCCGGCAGTAGGGGCAACTTCAAAGGAAGAGGAGGCAAATCCAATTCCAGAAATGCAAACCTCTACTGTGAGAATTGCAATAAGAGTGGTCATACTCAAGATAAATGTTAGTTTTTATACCCACATTTGAGGCCTCAAAAACAGCCCTTTGCAAATCTCACCACTGGAGCACCCACTGAACCTAATACTAATGCATCTCAGCACAAAGACCAGTCTAGGTCAGCTGAGAATCAAAGTTCTGCTGTTGATTTAATTGTTCAACAGGTTCTGCAGCAGCTGAGGGGATCAAGCATGATGCAATCCAACTCCAACAACAGTCAAATCCAAGTTGAAAAGCAGTCCAATTCTTCTCAACACGATCTGGGTAAGAGTAACGGTAAGAACTCTTTTTTTACCTACTCTGCATTTAGGAAAAAAACTTGCTACTGGGTTGTTGACTCTGGTGCTAGTCACCATATGACTTTTGATAAGCATGATCTTTCAAATATAAACCAAAAAGTTAACTCTTTCAATGTCTCTGTTGCCAATGGAGACAAACTGGCCATTTCTGGATTAGGAAAGAAGGATTTTTTGCATCAAAATTACATGTCAAAAGTGTTATTAATTGACAAACTCTCTGCTAAACTTATGTCTGTTAGTGAAATCACTAAAGACCTAGGTCGTAGAGTTATTTTTGACCCTGTTCATGTTCTATTTCAGGACATGAAAACAGGGAATTTGATTGGTAAAGGGAGATTGAGCAATGGCCTTTATGTGATTGATGATGGGACGACTTCCTTGATTGCATCCACTCAAAGTAATCAAGTTGCTTTGAGTGCATCCACACAAGGGAACCCAGAAATCTGGCATCTTAGGCTAGGACACCCTTCTGATGTTATTTTAGGCAAACTTTTGTCATGTAATCAGCCCATTGCTCATGGCTGCACTAGCTGCAAATTGGCTAAGTTCATAAGAAATGTATTTCAGATTTCTACTACTGAATATAAGGAGCCTTTTGAACTTGTGCATACTGATCTCTGGACTTCCCCAAATATGTCCTATGATGGGTTCAAGTATTTCATTACTTTTATAGATCATTTCTCCAAAACCACTTGGCTTTACTTACTTAAAAATAAAACTGAGGTTTTGGACAGATTTGAGGAGTTTAGAAAAATGGTTTCAAATCAGTTCCATAAGTCCATTAAGATCTTGAGGTCTGACAACGGAACTGAATAACTAAATCTGTCAAAATTACTTAAAGATCTTGGCATTATTCATCAAAAATCTTGCACCTACACCCCTCAACAGAATGGTGTAACTGAGAGAAAAAATCGTCACTTACTTGAAGTTGCTAGAGCTATTAGATTTCAAATGAATGTGCCCAAGTCCTACTGGTCTGATGCCATTCTCACTTCTTGTTATCTAATAAATAGGACTCCAAGTAAGATTTTAAAGTTTAAATCCCCTCTTGAACTCTTTTTTCAAAGATCTATGAACTAGATCATCTTAAAACTTTTGGGTGTGTGTGTTATGCTCTTATTCCTAGCATGAAGAGAGATAAGCATGACCCAAAAGCTGAGAAATGCATTTTCCTGGGTTACTCTTCTGTTACTAAGAGGTACAAATGCTATAATCCTAAAACTAAACAGAAATATTTAACAAGGGACATCACCTTTGTTGAAGAACATGCATATTATTTGAACAAATTATCTGCAGAATTTGCTGATGAGTTTCAGGGGGAGAAGAGTGTTAATGAAACTCAAGACTTCAACAGAATTCGGGTTACCTATCAAGATGTCTACCCTGAAACAGAAATGGAGGCAACAACTGATCATTCTCCTACTGAGGAAGAAGAAGACGGAGAAGAAAAAACTCAGAATAGTGATGATCAACAAACAAATGTGAATGAAGAAGAAAACAGGTACGAAAATCTTGACCAAGCCATTAAAGTTTATCACAGGAACAAATCTGTCCCTAGGAACAGATTTGGGAAAAATAAGGAACAACAAGTCACTTCACATGAGGTGGCTCCTGAGTCAAACCTGGTTATGCATGATTGTGTTACAATTTATCTGTCCTGCCCACTTCATTTCTATTTCCTTCCTCCATTTCATTCTTGTGGCTTGGTTGGTAATAGGTTCCTCCAGGGGCGGCTGCTTCATTATGCTTGAAGATTGGACTTCTCCACCTAGATCAGAATCAACTTCCCGATGCATTATCCTGCTTTGATGAAGCTTTCTTAGCCTTAGCCAAGGATCAGTCTCGTGGAGCTGATATTAAAGCACAAGCAACAATCATAGCTCAGTACAAACTAGCAGTTACTCTACTTCAGGTACCAAGCATATTCTTTGTTTTTGATGAAATCCATTGATCATTTTCTGCTTCATATATATTCCAACTTGTCGAATTCCCCAAAATTGTGCGACAATTAATGGAAGCTACATAGCAATGCTGAGTAGAACTTATTGGCATATGACAGGAAATTGTGCGGCTTCAGAGAGTTCAGGGGGCTAGCACACTCAGTGCAAAAGACGAGATGGCAAGACTGTCACGACATCTTAGTTCCTTGCCTCTTCTAGCGAAGCATTGAATTAATTGCATACGAACTGCCATCAAAAGGAATATGGAAGTTCAAAACTTTGCTTACTCCAAGCAGATGTTTGAGCTACTTCTGTCTAAAGCTCCACCAAGCAAGCAGGACGAGTTGAGAAGCTTGATTGTCATGTGTTTCAGAGGGGTGCTTCCAACAAATCCATTGATCCTCTGGAAGATCCTTCGCAGTTCTGCGCTGCCACACTCAGTCGCCTGCCAACTATTGGGTACGATGTTTGTGATTTATGTGGGGCAAAATTTTCAGCTGTATCAGCGCCGGGATGCATCATCTGTGGTATGGGCAGCATTAAAAGATCAGATGCCCTCGGTGTACTAGTTCCTTCTCCATTCGGCTGAGATCCAAAGCACAATTTTGCTTGTTCCATTTTGTTCTTCGATGTCACTTCTGGACCTAATTCTTCTTCCAAATCTCTGCCAAGCCCCACGTGATTGAGTTGAGATTCGCCTATACATGTATGTATCGTTAACTGGCCTATAATAGTTTTGCTTTCTTGTTTACTTGTCCCTGTCCTACCAGGTTTTTATTTGGAGTTCCAAATCATAGTTTTCCATGGTACAGTAGTAGTTCTTCTGCCATCATTGTAGAAAAGTGACATAAACCATGTTGCTGTATTGTAATGGATTAGTTGACTCCAATAGAAGAGGTTGATTTTACTTTTACTGAACTGGAATCTTAAGCAAGTTTAGCATCAGTTCCTCCATAAACCCCCTTTGAGAAATGGTTCGAGCCAGGATAACTCTAGCAACATGGAATCACAAGCACAGACTAAACGACGGCTTACCTTAGTCTCTTCTCAGCCTTGGTCTGGTATTATGCAGGTAAAAGTTCAAGTGTTGATGTTCTCTATCAGATCTTGGTAGATGGATTGTCATCATCCTTTCAATCCAGGGGCGTGCAAGCGGGAATTACGAGGAAAAGCTGGTGAGAACCTTGGTCCAGGCTAGCGAATCTGGGTTCGTGCTGGTGAACATGCACTCGAATGCTACTATATAAGGTTTCGGAACAAAAATGGCTTCAGCACTAGAACTGGGGTGCATTGTCCCCGCGGGCGAAACCTGTTTTGTAATGTTAACCAGCTTTATGTTTAGACAATATGAAGCCTTTATCGTCTCCTTCAGACAGATGGAGGAGGCTGAGCCTGAAATAAGCTGCAACTCCTTTGTCCAGGATGAGTAGAAATTTACCCTAAACCCTTGACGTATTCTAAGAATCGATCTTAACGAACCGTTCGAAAAACGAACGGACCTATTAGTCTTGTTCTGCATTTGGGGATTACATTTCTGTATATTTACCTCCATACATGCGGTGCACAGATGATGTTTGGGAGAAAACTAAGCTCTGGAGAAGAATGTCGTTTCACCTATGTAACAGCAATCTGAAGCTGAAATTGCACGGCATCACTTGCACAAGCTGTGACATGGGCTCCCTCCCTCTTCTCTCCAGGCATCGGACTGCTTCCTTCCTGATTTCGTCCGGAAGCTGCAAGCAGACCCAGTCGACCAGCGATTCGATGTCCTTTGCAAAGTCGAGCAGGTACCAATCCAACAGCTTTGGGATTACTAACTTGTTTGTCCTAGAAATTCCGACTGCCGCCTGCAAGTAGTCTCTCTTTGCTGCTTCTAGTTCCTCTTCGACCTGTGAGGCTGTGTACACCCTCACCTGCATTTATCGCAACGCACCAGTACCCTCTTTTAAGTACATTTATCAGGAACATCAAGCAGTTTTCTGTAATCATTTTGAAGATGCTATTTGTGTTTCATGATGCATTTCTGTATTGCCTTGAACGTCCTACGTAACAAGGAAGTTTCGGGCTAGGATGAACTTACCGCTGGTGATGACTGGCCTCCGCAGGAGAGTGCGAAAGTAACCAATGGTTCAGACCACTCCAATCCATAGACGCTGCGCGCTTTCATTTCCTCGCTCTTTGCTGCCTTCGGACAAGTCTACATGTTGAAGAATTTTCTTAGTGTACATAGACTGCTTGGAATGTAAAGTTCCTCTGTGGTAACTTTACTTGAAGCCTTTTAGAGCAATGAAGAACTTACGAATTTCAAGTGAAAAGGGAGCCTCAGTATAAAATGTTCGATTGTGATTGCGTTAAGCAAGTGGCTTCCCACGTTGATTGTTGCCTTTTGCATCAGTGCCACGACCATCTCCGGAGTTTCGGGTACACCATGCTCCAAAATCGCCTGAAAGGAAATATCAGTTCGGATTGCAGGCGGGCGGATTTAGTCGCATGGAAGTTTATTGACCAGTTTGTGTGCCATATGGATTGCCTGTTGGGAAACTTACATTCATGATACAAGAATTGTAGATGTTTATCCAAAAAGCAAGCTTCTGCTGATGTGTAAGGCCTTCCAACTTAACAGCAGCAAGCTTTCCCAGCAGGAACCTGAGTACACATCATTAAGACTGAGTGAACACATACTTTCGTTTGGTTCAACAAAGATCAGGCGAAATCGGAGACTTACTTGAGCCTATGGATCGAAAACAAAGAAGATCTCGTGCGATTGAGATCAATGGAGGAAGCTTCAACAGCAAATAGATACTTGTAGCAACCAATGTCTCTAGCTTTAACCTCTGAAGAGATACAATAAGGTTCTCCAGCTTCACTTCTTCCATCCGGTGCTTTATCCTTCGACGCACTCAGTCTTAAGAAGATGCTGGACAAGCACTTCAAAGTATCCTCGGATAACTTGTTCGGTGTGAAGCTTAATTCCGATACCCTTTCATTTGAATGATCAGAAGAGCTCTCTTGAGCTCTTTCATGGTCCAACAATCTGCTTTCTACCTGTAACTTTGAAGAGTCCGAGAACTTCTCTGAGTCCTCGTCTGGTGTCGGCAACATAATTTTGGCGAATTTCTTTCCCGGAGACATCCTCTCCTTTCCAGAATTTGCGCACGTCAGATTCTCCTTTCCTCTCTGATCATCTGATGGAGATGAGGAATTATGCCTGCGAGGAACTTCCTTCCCGTTCGGTGGCCTGCTAAAAAGGCTCTGAACTGATCGCTCGCCCGTTGAATCAGAAGAGAAAAACTTCCTACTTGAGGTACTTCTGGCAAGAGAAGGCTGAAGCTTGAAAGCCAATGAAGCTGAATTAACATCACTTTGGCAAAGCGAGGACTTGGATCGTGAGTGCTTGGATTTGACTGTTGATGGTGTGTCAGCAACATCAGTAGCATAGTCAATGCTCTTCCTAGATGATGTAAATGCAGCTTCCTGATAGAGCCCTTGCCGAAAATTCACCACTTGCTCTTCGAGCCGAACGACCTCCTCTTCCAAAACAGCCACCTCGGCGAGCAGCTCCAACACCTGAAATAAGAAACCATAAGAAACACAAACCACCTTGCCTTAATTTAGCACCTGGGTCACTCCTACTTCCATCCTTTGGTCACTGCAACTATCCCATCTAATTCAATCGAGTAGAGTAATGATACTCACATATGGAGGGAGATAAGGAGGCAGCCGAGGCAGAGCTCCTAACGGTCGAGTAAACGCCCTCTCCAACGCCCTGTGAACGTTCTCTTCGTGTCTAAGTTTCTTCTTCAGCTTATCAACCTGCAAATAGCATTGAACAAGTAGAAATCAACTCGGCAATCCCAATTCTTCAACTTCTAAACAAGACAAGCAGAGTCAACTAAGAATCAGATTCTTCATAACAACAAGGAGAATGCGAGTACATCTTGAAGCAAGGCCAACTTCCTTTCCCGATTGGATCGTCGTCGGTTTACTGTTGATCTCTGTGCAGTGACCACTCTTCTCCCTGCAGTCTGCATCTTCTCCTCCTTCATGAACCCAATTCCAAATGCAAGAAACAGGGAGATTAATAAATAGAATTAGGCTAAAGAGAAAAGCAAAAGGCATAGACAAGGCAGGGTAAAAAAAGGCAGAAGCTATATTCTTTTCTTGAGGCATGTGAAAGAAACCAAATTCAGGTTTTTTGGATCTAAAGTCCACAACTTTTTCATCTTTAGTACAGTAATTAGGCCAAAGTTTTCTGCTTTAAGCACCAACCAGAAAAACCCAGTTCAGGATTCACAATTCCCAGATTAAAAAAAACTACAAGCAGCCATCTCCAAAGTCCAGCTTCATTTATTTGTAATAGAAAACAGGAGACAATTAGAGAGAGAAAGAGGGAGTGGAGCTATACTTTCATTGGCTGGAGATAAGAATGGACATCTCTACTTTTCTCCATGACTTTTTCCCCCACTTGAAAATGAGAGAAAGGGAAAGATGGATGGATGGATGCTTCATTTAGGCCAAAAAAAACCCATTAAGAATCTCAATATTACTAATAAAGATAAAAGTTTGTTGGAAGAAATTGGGAAGTGATTAGAGAAGAGAAGAAGCTAAGTACTGATTGGTCTGTCTCTTTAATTTTAATTATTTTTTTAATTTGGTGTGTACTGGGTAGAGGAAGCGTCAGTGTAAGAGAGCGGGAAACTTGAATGGTGGAAGCATTTTATACATAAATAAATACTAGGAAACTAAACTCCTTTGCAGCTACCAACTCTGTCACTAACTTTTTTTTAAATTTTGAAATTTTAGACGGTATTAAGCTTTGTTATTTTATTAAACAAAGTTTTTGTCATTTTTGTATGTGGTGTGAATTGATTCACCGAATTATGAGAAACAAGGTAAGATCTGTTGTCATCTTACTCACCAAGTATCGATAGTTATTAATTTTTTTTAACCTTCTCAACTCTAGATATGTTACGGACTAATTTAGTTTTGAGTTAGACATCTTCAATAGATATTTGATATTTCTACATAGTGCGAGGAAGGAGAAAGTAAACAGCGGACGCCCACCAGAGATTGGGGGTAAATAATTTGGAAAAACCACGATGATTTGAGTTCTTTACTTGTTTCTTTTTTAAGGGCAAAGTTATATTTTCGCATTTAATTTTTAATATTTTAGATTTATGGCTGATCCTACGTAATTTACTTTCTTTATATTTAATTTTGATTTTCTGTTGATCCAAATCTTATTATTTCGCTTACCGTAATTATCTTAAAATTGCTTTGCGGAAGAAAAATTGTCAATTTGTATTTGATTACGTAATTTAGTGAAAATTTTTATTATATCATTACATTTTTTGATATAAAATTATATCATATCACATGTGCAATTTCCAAGAGGATGCAATGCATGAACTGACAATTAGTACCAACCTCGCTGGGTATATAAGTACAAATCCAAGATAATGACACCCAATTAACTATATATTAATATAGACAACCAGATAATTTGTCTCATTTTTTCAGAAAAAGAAGGATCATTTTTTGTCTCAAATTTTCTGTCTTTTCATTTTTATTATATTTTTCTTTGTTGGTTTCTGGCTCCTTTTGAGGAGTGGTGGTCGTCCCTGTGCCTCGGATGCCAAACAGCAATTTGACCAATGTCTTGGAAAGCTCAACAACCTAAGCCGTCCAGATTAAGCAAACATTACCCCAATTGATTAATGGGAAAGTATATTTTTTTTAGAATTCATGGGAATATATTCACAAGGTTACTAGAATTGAAAAGCTGGAGAAAATGATTTTTTAAAAGCCAGAATGAAAAATTATCGAATCTATTTGTGCGCGATGTAAGAAAAATGAAAACCATGTAACTCAATTTTTGAGTTAAAATATAATGGCAGAAATTAATTTCTACCACTATAATTGAAAAGGTGGAGGACATGATTTTTTAAAAGCCAGAATGAAAAATTATCGAATATATTTGTGCGCGATGTAAGAAAAATGAAAATTATGTAACTCAATTTTTGAGTTAAAATATAGTGGTAGAAATTAATTGGTATTTTAGAATCTGTTGAAAAATGTAATTCAGATTTGAATCAATCGAAATTATGTAAAGTGGTAGAACTCATAATCCAGATTCGATATTTTTAATTAAGTTAAAATATATAGTTTTCTAATAGAGTTTGACTTAGATCTATGTTATTCCTTGGCGTGGATCTGATTGCAGCATAACTAAAAAAATCAAGTGGAAAGATACCAGCAATTATCGAGGGTGATGTGTGCAAATTAATTAAACAGTATCGTAGACGCAGGACAAGCACACTGGAGCATTGAAATGCAAATCAACTTAAACAAATAGTTAAATATTAAGAATCTACGAGTCGCTTAGGGCGAAAGAAAATGTCGAACTAAGAAAATAGAGGACGGGACACTGATTTTAATTATACTCGCATACCAGATTACTCCACTCTCACTCTAATGTGAGATCTTAGTTTTTTTGGCAGCGACCACCGCGGGATTCATCAATTTCAATATCGACGGAGCTTCGTGATTTTTCCGTGATCATCTACACAAAATTGCATCCTCAATGTAGTTTTGTGAATGGTTGTATGTTAATTTTCACTCCGATCATAGCCACGACCACCATTTCTACCACGAGGCTAATGACGATATCGTACATCAAATCAAATCCTTATCGTATTATGTCTAGCACATGTTTTGCTAATTTCTTTGTTCATATATTTATTTTTATCCTATATAATGTGTGTACTTCTTTTAAAGCCACAACCTTAAATAAAATCTCGATATCCAATTTATTGACTGAAGTTATTACATAGCTTTGTTCCTTTCGAAAAAAGTTATTAGCTATAAAGAAGGGTAGAAACAATCCATATCTATGGCAGCACATGTCCTTCCTGCCTGTACCAGAAATAT
This sequence comes from Hypericum androsaemum, assembly GCA_963995505.1. Taxonomy (NCBI): domain Eukaryota; kingdom Viridiplantae; phylum Streptophyta; class Magnoliopsida; order Malpighiales; family Hypericaceae; genus Hypericum; species Hypericum androsaemum. The sequence continues at coordinate 17,876,662 of OZ023181.1, read as the reverse complement.
AGAAGAGGCTGATACGAAAAACAACAAAATAAATTAAGAAGAGACAACGATGGAACTTTTGTGGGCTTTAGTCTGCCACCCTAATCAAAAGCTCACGTGATGACGCCCAAAATAAACACAGTACATGTGTGTTAGTGGATGACACACTTCTTCCTCTTCACTCTTCTTCCCATATGATAATTACAGGAGCCTGATAAATCAGATGCAATCATGAAAGTGCAAAGTCATGCGTCAAGGCAATTTGTTTGTTCAAGATACTAAACCGACTAATAGAGATTTAAGATGAATCGCACACCATAACTCTGGTCACAATTTCGAAATCTCTAGTTGCGGTTGCAGGTTCCACGATTCTGGAAATATAGAATCTGAAGCGGAACCTTTCAACAAGATTCGAGACAGTTCACAAAATTGCTAGTTACGGCTAAAACAATTATTCAATTTTTTTTAAAAAAAACTAAAAAAATTACACAGCTATAAGTTACCAACATTATATTAATAATAAACTTATCAAAAAATTACACGGTTTAACTCTAAAAGAATCTGAATGCGACATAGTTTCACAAGTCCATGGTTAAATCAGTTCCTTAAAAATTGAAAACATAACCAAAACCTTGACCACGTCTAAAGTTTAGGTTATCAGAACTGCATGTTCGGTGGTTCTATTCGAGCCATGGCAATGACTAGCATAACATAGAGCGATAATTTTTTGTTACTTAATTTCTCACGTGCAATCTTAATAGTAGATGAAAAATTAAGCCGTTAAAACCTTCGTTTAACGCGGAAGTGGTGTCATTATTGTTACTAATTTCCATTTCGTTTTTAATGAAGATCTCTACTTTAAATTTATTTGGGCAAATTACTGTAGTATCCCTCGTATTTTAGCTAAATCGATGATTTAGTCCCTCATGTTTCAAACTCGTCACCCGTGTTTGATTTTATTATACGTTCGGGTCCCTGGCTAATGTCATATTCCTTTTTTCATTTTTTTTATTGAAATGATAAAAATATCCTCGAAAACATAAAAAAGTCCATCCCTTTCCTCTCGATCCTCGCCAACAGCGACCCAACAACATCGACTTCTTGATCCTAACGATGATGGTGGTTCTAAGATCACTCCACCTATGACTCCGACAGCGGGAGGTCCGATCGGGACAGGTTTGTGGATGCGCTGAACTTTGGTCATTTAGGGGTGGTTCCCGACGTGAAGAGCCCCCCGCTGCCAGTGCCCGTTGCGGTTACCCCACTGGTGAACAACATCGGCTTCCTGTCCGGTGAATAAATCTCTATCCTCGTCTCTTCTCTTCTCTCTCTAGAATGAAGGGGAGCTAGGTTGGGGATTTGATTCGCGAACAGTCCAGCAAAAACTAATTATGCCCAGAAGCAGTCGATAGAGAGAGGGAGAGGGAGTCATTCAACACCTGGTCAATGACGAGGCCCATCGACGAGCAACAAGACCTGGTTAGGGACGAGGTCCATCAACAGCGCCTGGGTCTTCAGCTTCCTCGCTTAACGAGCTCGCTCAGGGAACCGTTCAATGTCGACGAGGCCTATCTCAGCCTGAAATCGTTCCTCCAGAACCGTATCAAGCCCTCCAATTTTATAAACTTTTCCCAGAGGTTGGATTTTACAGAGGTTTAAATTGTTTCCCCTTTGGTCGTCATCGTCGGAATGAACTTTTTCGCCGGCAGCGAGAAGGAGATTCGATCCAAGGAAGGGGATGAACTTTTTTTTAGGGTATTTTGGTCATTTCTGTGACAAAAATAAAAAAAAGAGATGCTGACGTCAGCTAGGGACTCAAACGTATAATAAAATCAAACACGGGGGATGAGAGAGTAATTTTTGAACCACGGGGGACTAAATCGTCAACTTAGTCAAATACGTGGGATACCACTGTAATTTGCCCAATTTCTTTTGGTAAATGGTAGTATAAGTTTCCTGTTATGGGCTTCAAATGGATCGTTAATCCTAATATATATATATATATATATATATATATATATATATATATATATATAGATGAGGACGACGTCCATTAATTATGTTATCCTACGGAATTAAATGGACGGCTATATTAAATAGAGTGGGCCTTTATCGTACTGCAGTGTGGAGACTAACAACGTGCTGGGCCGAATTGTTTAATTAGGTTACTCTCAATAACATAAAAAATAAGTTTTTTCCCCAATTGAAATCATTTTCTTCGACTTAAATACATATTTCAACATACATTAGAAAATTTTATAAATTAGTTAATTCAAAAAATTATAGACAAGTCTCCATTAACAAGAATATTATGTTATGAAATGAACTTATATGGTGATAGTTTCAGATTTAATAAATTTAATTTCGCATACGATGTTTTACTTTCTGTTCATGTAATGTTATAAACTTATATGAACTAAAGTATATGTTGAGTGATTTTATTAATAAAATTATTAGTTCTCTTCTTTTATTTCAAAATATTTTAAGTCCTAATACATGGTAATTTGATAATCTCTTATATCATATTTTTTTCAGATAACATGTACTTACTAGTAGAAACTCTAATTAAATTCACTGCATTTCACATAATTTAAACTTTGGCGTGGATTAATTTCATTTCCGATTTTATACCACTGAACCAACTCTCAAATAATTCTATTATCGTAGTTGCTCACTATTGATTGGCACCTACTCAATACATTATATATTATTAATTTTATAAAATATAACTATAAGTACTTTTATTTTTCTCCGGGTCTGTTACATATGAAGTAAAGGGTACTCTTAAGTCTCAGCAACCATATGATCCAATATGGGGTTCGGATTTAGCGGGAAGAAGAGTTGTCCCCACTGAAATGGATAAAGTCATTATGCTTACAGATATAGTTTTTAATGACTGTCAAATCTCTAAACACGATTTTTAATGAAATCTGATGATCTAAACAAAATCCGCTCCGTGGGGACGACTTTTATGTTGTCCTCACTCAATCCAAAACCTCCAATATGGTCCCAAGCGTCAGCGTCATTCCACCATGGAATTTAGGGCTCATTGGGTTTTGAGAGGCGTGAAAGATAAAGACGGAAAGGGAAAAGACACTGAATAATACATAATAATCGATAGAGAAAGTTCGGAATTTTGAGATACACCAAAATACAACAGAAGAAAAAGTGACACTATTATTTCATATCCACTCATTGGCGGTGCATATTGGTAACAGCATCATGGACAAGGTCAGTAGATAATTACGAATGAGTGGAATTGTTGACACAACAGGAGATATATAAGATTTTCATATTATGTCGTTAGTTGTAATAGCGAAGTACTTAAAAAATTTATGTTAAAATTTTGAAATAGATATCAATATTTTAATATTATATCATAGCAGATTGGATCCATGGCATGTTGTTATACTCTCATATTACACAATGACGAGATCAAAGTTCGTACAAATTTTGGATCAATGGACTTCGTTTGAGGTGACGTATTTAGTTAGACCAGTGTTGAACTTGTTTCTAAATATAGAATGTTAACTATTTATTGTTTTAAATTTTTTGATTAGATACGAGATTTTAACGACATATACGTAATACCCTTTAAAATATTGATTTGATAAGTGAAATTCAGCTATTTATATACCAGCAAAATAAATTAGACCAATACTTTTATTATATTCAACAACGGATTCTTTAACAATCAGAATAAAAAGCATAGACAATAATAGAATAAGAATTCCATTTTGTAAGAATACTTTATGCTTAGGATCTACATATTAGACCAAGTCAACTTTAGAAGATGCGAGAGAGGGTCATCTGATCGGTCACCATCCCTAGCTAGCGATTTTGGAAGAAGTCCACACAGAGCCTGGACCACCTTATTCTCTATTTTCCATCTTCCCCATTCTCCACAATAATTTGACATCTTACACAGCAGCTATTTTCCTAAAATGAAAATTGGTAAAAACCCACGATCATGGTAAAAAAAAAGATCCTGGTTGATATCGGCCCGATGAGTATGGGGATATTATATGATAATAAAAAAACAAAAACAGATGTGTAAAATTACCGGACGACAAAACTCAATGCAAAACCTATCCAACACGAAGCTGACGAGAAGGACCATGATCGATGGATCGAGAATTGGACTTGTTCCACTAAAGGGTCACTGTCAAATTCATGTTACGTACTGCGTCCAGCCAATTAAATCATGGAATTGGTCCCCAAAGTATACCTTCCCCCCGCCAACTTAAATAACCAAAACGAGCAATTAAAATCACATATTTTGTATCAAACACGTTTATCAACTAAAAATTTCAAGTTTGAGAATCCTAAAAATACATCTATGTTAAGATTTGGAAGAGTAAAATATCTGCTGAGTTCGAAAGTTAATTAAATCGGCTGAACAGATGCTTAGTATTTTGGATAAAAACAAATCACTCGTGTCTCACTGCGATAATTTGTCCAATATGTAACATATGGGCGCTGTCAACTCTCTAGTTGCCGGCTGTTTGCGAACAATCACACGGGCATGCTTCTCTATCGTCAACGTCACTTAATTTCCTCTCTGCTAAAGGATAATAGAACCATACATCTATTCTGTTCGTACATTAATTTCCTTTTCGTAGCTTTAACTACAGAACTAGGGCTGCGTACTACGTGAAAGTTACAACTTCCTAACCATCTTCGTGGCCTCCCCTTCTTAAGTATTACTGAACTTGTTTCCTACTATAGATTAACGGGTGATAGTTATTTTAGATTAACCGCAGGTATTGAAATGAGTTTAAATAATGGGAATCAAACTATGTTAAAATTTGGTAGAGAAATTTTGTAAGTCCATTAATAGTAAGATTTAGTTTATATCTAGATTAATCGATCCGATAATTTATAATTGAGCTAATGGCCTGATGCTTAAATTCGGTGCAATATACAGCAGAATTTATGGTTTTTGCTGTTAATTAATTACTCTATTAGCGGGAGATTTATTTGCCGCCGTCTAAAACCAAAGATTTTAGTAGTTGATTAAGGAAGAAGCTAGCTAGATCATGACCTGATAATAGTAATAACCCTAATTGGTCACAATTTTTTTTTCTTCTAAAAACCTACAATTTAATATTTATTGAGTAACTAATTCAATTAAGAGCCATATTTATTATCTAAACAAAAATTCTTTACATGAATTTGAAAATTAATATATTTTTTGAATCAAAGCCACGGCCCACAGAAAGCAGCGATTTCCACAAGGAGTAATAACGGGATAGTGGGCCGAGCTTATGATTGGTCTTCCCTAATTTATGTTCGTAAAAATTTATCCTATTCCACTACGGGCCTGTACCCGCACATAATTTCCATTTTTTTTTCTTGTTTAGGCCTACAGAATTATGGCCATCAGGGTTTGGATTGGGTCCGAAATGGATCCATTTCAAACCGTTTAGACTGAAAGATACACGAGGATTTTTTTGTAATTGTGCATGTCACTAATATGTCATTATTGATAACTGTGCATGTTATTGTCGTAGCACGTAAGTCATTATCAATAAGTGTGAATGCCAGTATCGTAACCGAAGCATGCCCATTGTCAGAACCGGAACATGTCATTAAAGATCCTTCAGTTCAAACGGTCCAGAATCACCCTTTCACTCCGGAGTGAACCAATCCACTGCCCATCAAGGTCTCCTTTGTTGGTTGGCCAGCTTTTGACCGTGGATAATTAATTAACCACATAGGTATGAACTTATGAAAGCAAGTAAAGAAGCCAGGAGATTATTTATTAGTCAAACATCACTGGACTTATTATTATTATTATTAATCCTCCTCAGGTCGAAAGCAACTCACATACTTTGGTTGAGACTTTCTCATGAGGGCTTGTGGACCCCTTACAAATAAGCTGTTGGAATCACTTTTCGTCAGAGCAGTTTTCATGGCGGGAACATCCTTCCAACTAGCGGTCACGTTAAGCCCCGAAAAATGGTCACCCCATATGTCATATCTATAGCTATCTTCTACCTTGTCTTCTACGCTAACAGGTTTCGGGTTTAACAGTTTCGATCCGGGGGCTCGGGCATGAGCTGCAATGGTGGATGATGATGCAAGAGAAGATGTATACACTGGGTTTGGTGATAACCTACTGGTGCCCGGAAATGCAGCTGAAGGCAACAAAACAGGTTTACCATTGGAGTTCGCAGAGAGGTTCTCGTCCTTGCGATGATTCGCGGAGGCCTTGAGCTCTTGTAATGTTGCCTTGGACTCGACTGCTAGACTAAATGGACTTCTTGCCTCTGAATGATCCATGTCCGGACTCGCTGTCCATGAGGAACTAGGCGTTGTAGATGCTAGAGGAGACAATGGAGATGAAGGTGTTGAGTTTCCACTGTGACTACTTGAAACTTCAAACACGCTTAGACCTCCGTTGAGACCTCTCCTCTTCCTTCGCCTTCTTCCCTTTTCTTTTCCAATCCGGACGGTGAGGTTACAAGGTTGGGGAGCGGCCAGCGTTCCTGGGCTCTCTGCTGCAGGACAGTTTGGTAGCAATGATGGCACACTTGCAGTTTGTTCGGCGCTCGGTGTCACTTTCCGAACAACTATTCGCTCTTGAGCTGGAGCTTGAGTCCTTGGATGTTTACCATCCTTTGATAATTTGTCTTTCCCGGATGAAGTTAACAAAGAATCCAAGCGAGGTGATGCAGACAGCTTGCTGCTCCTCCTGTCACGAGGCATATGGGAGGCCTTTCCGGTGCCATGTACAATGCCCGGTGAAGTGTTGTCGTCATTAAGCGGGAGCTCCTGGTAGCCAATTTCCGTCACTTGGGGAGATACATAAAAGATGATGAGTAAGATACAGAAAGCAGCAAGGAGAAAGACTCCAGCATATTTCCTCAACCGCGCCCAGAGCAGCGATTTCCAACAAAGATTAAGCATGTAAAGAGGTAAGCTTGCTTTCATCGGTACCACAACCAGTCCGTTAGGCAAGGCCAGCTGAAGATCTCTGTGAACTGTAGGTTCAGAAAAATCAGGCTGGTACGATATGAGCAATCGTTTTGACTCTCCCGGCTGAAGAGAAAAACCTTCACAAGCATGAACATCAAATCCATCCAACCCACACTGCAGACCAGAAACTTCAATTCTTTCCACTTCGAGCGGCATGTTTCCCATGTTTTTGGCATAAATCTCTTTTGACAAGGGCAGGGAGCAAGAGAGAGCAGACTTCTGACTGTGAAATAACGTGTTCGGAGGAGAAATATTTAGAGGAGTTGGTAGGTCAAGGCCAAATTCTATGCTCTGAATAGGCTCAGAACCCTCAAAGAGTACTAGGTTAAATGAACCTCCAATTCCCGTCAATGATAACCACTCCACGCCGGATAGATTGTTCCTTACCAGAGCTGAACTTCTCCACCTACATTGCCTCATAGGGTGAAAAACTATCGGACCCAAGGACGCTATGCCATGTGGATGAACATAAGCTTCTGTCACCGCTCCTTCTGCCACAGAGAAACCGTTCCTCGTCTCTGAGGGTTGCAGAAAGCCATCGCCTGCACTACACTCATCAACGATTTCACCTGAGTTCAGAATTAGCTGCATCACAACTGGCCTTTCACTAGGGTTTTTCACGCTGATCCATCTAGAGAAACTAGCTCCCACCTGAACCTTAGGGAATGGTATCTCATAAATGTCGAGTACAGACATGCCACTGCTACCTTGAGATTTCCAGCTCTCCAAAATAAGTTCATCAGCTTCAGCTGCTCCCCAAGCCTTCATTTATTATAAACATATCAGTGATCATCCACAAAGATCATAGTTCGAGCAAAAGAAATTGACTTATGTGGGCATCTTTTATGCAGGGTGGGTTGCCGAGTTTGACGGTAGCTCATCGTCAAAGAAACATTTCGATAAAGAAAAAGTAAAATGGACCAACACAGAGACTGTGAAATGCATAGAATCTAAGGTACCGGAAAACAAGGGGGAGAGAATCAGTATACCTCAACGCTTGAAGAGAATTGAGCGCCACTTCTTTCAGATGTTGAACTTTTTCTGTCAGATTCAGATTCTTGAAAAGAACGATGCTGAACGGAAGAATCCTCATGGTGCCTCCAACAAATATCTATTATGTCCTGGCAAGGAAGTTCAGCCGGAGGACTGCTGGAATCATTAGTCATGACTACCAGCTTACAGCTCTCCTTTGTGTTAGCTGTTTTAGGTTGTGAATCAAACAGCTCGGAGAGGAGCTGATTGCAAGCAATAACAGCAACTTGAGTGGCACTTCCAGGGAAGAGCAAGAGGCCACTGATGTACTTGATTTGTAAAATATTAATTGCAGCGACTTCGGTAATCTCCACCACTCGGAGCATATAAGGAGCTCTACTCTTGATAGTAACGGCCACAAGAGTAGTATTGCTGGCATCACAAGGAAGTAACATCTCGAGAGAAACTGATACCAATTGAGTACTACTGTCATCCAAATTGGTAAGCGTATCCACTTCAACAGGAACTATGATTGTGTCGGATATATTTAGAGAAGTCCTTACCAAATGGATGCAGAAAGCACCAAGCATTTGACTTTGAGAGCCATACGAGAAATCTATTTCCATGATGGTTTCAGTACGATGAGCATCAACCTCCCAATTCCCCCGAGGTCTCATAGCCATCAATGGGTAATCACCTTCACTATTGCCAACAATAAGCCAATCCCCAAGATCATCAAGTGGGCTGTTCCCATCAGGATCCTTAGAGTTCTCCGACCAACATGTAGCTTCTGTTTGGTGAGAAATCTTCCCTCTAGAAGCCAACATCCAGGCACTAACTTCCTTCACGCAGAGCTTCTCATTGTAAGGATTGAAAAAAGACAGCTGCTTCCTCGCTCTCCCATCGTGAAGAACAAGTGAGCTGACTAGTGGAGAGATATTGTACGGGGATTCAACAACCAAGCCCTTCACTTCAATGAAGAAGCCACCAGAACTTGTTTGCAACGTGACTTGACCTGATGTGAAGCCCAGTGATCTCGGTGTAAATACGAAGCACAAGGAAGCTACTTCACCAGGTCCTAATGAAACCTCACTGAAGTTGCATGAATAGAACTGTGTGTTGGAAGAATACGGTTCATAGACAGTTAAAATGCTCTTGTTGCAGGTGTTGGCTACTGTTAGGAAAGCCAATGAAACAGAGTATATATGCTTCTCGCCCCAATCAAGTACTGGCGGATGTACGTCCACGAGTGGTGATTCATTCATCCCAGAGTTCTTTTTTGTTCTAATGCCAGTTTGCTTGTCAGCATGTTTAGGACATTGAGACAAAGAAGCATGATCCTGACCAAATACTTCATGCTGCTTCTCAACTGACCGTTCAAAATCTTCTCCAAAATTAGCCGACTTTGCAGCCCCTTCTCTGGAATTTAAAGAACAAGAAACAGTGTGGCCATTCAATAACCTAAACACGCCCATGCCTGAGGGCCAGGTCCTATTTCCCCACCTACCATCTTCAGTTGATTCAGCGTGCAAGGAACAATCAGGTCGATCGTTGGAAACTCCAACGCGAGCTGTTTTAACCATCTTTTCTCCAACTGAAGAACCGGTCAACGTTGATGGAAAGCATAACAAGTGAGGATTGGTACAGATACTCTGAGTACTTATCTGGGGCATAAAACCAGCAGCATCAAGCTCAAAACCCGTATCCCCAGCAACACTATCCTCGGAACTCACAATATGATCATCTACACAAGGCCCACATGCATCATTTGCCACCGATTGCTGCATGCTGTTAAGCAAGCATGTTTTACATGTAGCCATGCAAAAGAGGGCACAAGCCAGAACCAGAACACAACCCAGCACGCCGTCTGTGTGCAGTCCCCTGGATTTATATGCAATTCAAAAGACATTCAAACTCTAAAAACTAATCATCCAAATATAAACACGGTCAAAACAAAATCGCAAACAAGCGCACGAACCAAACAACAGAACAACATCAGCCAACTGGGTTGCATAATTGCAGCAAAAAATCGAATTACGAAACCAACGAGAGTGAAAAATCACAGCGAAAACGGCTCCCCGGGTTCGTCCTGACCATTAATCTCTTCCACAGAATTCAAAAGCAGACAAGCGCAGTTGCTATAAATAATCTAGCCAAGGAAACAAACAGAACCTCTACAAACAAAGCAACCCTTTCCTCTTTTAACACTTGCAAAGATAAAAGCTTCAAGCTTTCCTCTTTTAACTCCATTCTCATCCCAACCCAGAGCCCGAATTTAAAAAAATAATAATGGTAACCCATAACCCAAATATATTTCACGGCAACTTCAAATAAAAAAAATTAAAAATTAATTACAAGACCATTTTTGTTCCAGTAAAGCTGGAAACTGGAGCTACCCCCCCTACCATCTAAAGCAAATAAATTGACCGTAACCAACCATCTAACAGAAAACAGAAAACAGAAAACAGAAAAATTACCATTAAAAACAACAACAAACAACAAACACCAGGTTCTGTCTTAATACCAAAACAATTAAATAGCTCAAAAAAATTACTCTTTTCTTTTCACAAGTTGCTACTTAGATAACGGCTCCTACTTGTCACTTGAAGAGAGACAAAAAAAATATATATATATATATATATATTTAAAGATAAAAAAGGAGGAGGGAAAAAACGAGTACATGGAGATACGACGTCGTCGCAGAGCCGGAGGAGCGGTGACCGTCAACGACCCGAGCTCCATGACCTGCGGGAAGGAACCGATCATCGGGGGAAGGTTGATTAGTTTATTTTTTAAAAAATAAAAAATAAAAAAGAAAATGGATTTTTTAAGAGGGTTTTAGTTTAAGATTTTAAAGGAAGAAGAAAGAGAGAGCTTCTTTTTTATTCTTTAACAAAGTGAAAGGGAGAATCACCTGATAATAGAAAAACGGATGGCTTCGATGCCTTCGACCAGGAGAGAGAGAGAGAGAGAGTGACCGATGGGTGAAGGAAAGGGAGAGTAGTGAGGCAAAAATTATGAAACTGCCCTTCACCTTTTTATATTGTGTAATATGAGGACTATAATTGGAATGTTTGTGCTTAATTTTGAGGAAAAAAATCTCAATTCTCAAAAGTGTTTTGTTTAATGAGATTGGTATATATGGAAGGCGAATTATGTGTTATGTTTGGACCGAAGAACGACGCGCGCTTATGGAGCGTGATGTATACGTTGCGTTATATCTGGTAATTTTTTTAAAGATAAATTATTACACCATGTCAAGTTTTGAACTATGTACCTCCTAGATATTGACAACATATTGTGTCGTTGTACTATAAGTCCATTGGCACGTAGTGTTGTTGTTAATATATGTTTGTCAATATAATTTTGATTAAAATTTAACACATCACGTGTAATGGTGCTGTGTGCTTTTGTTTGATCGTAAACATAGTTTTAGTTAATGGAAAAGCAATAGTATTTAAGCATTGTCAAGAAAGATTATCATGAGGTTAGTAGCTTGATTTTGAGGGAAAAAAAATCTCAAAAGTGTCTTATTTAATGAGATCGACATATATGGAAAGTAATTATGTGTTATGTTTGGACCAATGAACGACACGCGTGTATGAAACGTGATGTATGCGTTACAGTACATTTGTTATTGAAATCTGACGAGCTTTCACCAGCCACGGGATGTTGTTGTTATTATGTAAAATCAGATTGACTCAAACTCGATATGGCACAAAATTTAATTCAATACGTTTTTATCGGTACAATTTTGACTGAAACTAATATCTGTAAGATATTCAATCTATGTAATGCAACCTGGACTTCTCTAAATTTATATACGTCTTGTGTTGTTAGGTTAAATGCTATTTGTCTTACCTGTAACAATGTTATGTGTTTTTGTTTGATTGTATACATAGTTTTTGTAACATTCCATGACTAATCGACTATCTCCACAAACTAATACGCATTTTTTTAGCGTGTTTTGTCCTCACTCACGTGCATCCTGAAAAACTTCCAAAGAGGTTACCAATCATGAAATTTTTTCACGTCAAACACGTTTAATCTCGGAATTCTTTTCAAGATGCTTGTTACAAAAGGAGACACACCTTATTTTATATAGATAACACAATCAAATCACTTAAACAATTATTAGCATTTCAAGTCATCCTAATATATCCGGGTATTTCACTCATCTCTCCTAAATATGCGACATTATATTCGAGCCTTGTTGAGGACCCCTCGTTTTTAGGTGTAGAATCTGTTCATCCAGGATATCTCGTATATATAGTTCCATTCAATTGGAAACATTAAGCATTGTCAAGGAAGATTATCATGGACTCTGTTCGGCGGCTTATCCTGTGTTGAAATGTTGGTTACATTTTTTTTATCATTGAACTTTTAACTTTTGCAATGTCACGTGAGCAATTACTTTAAATGTAATGTCTTCGTGTGTCTTTATTTGCAAATATACACAATTTCAATCAATGTGAAAGCAATGTGTTCAAGTGTAGTCAAGATAGATCATCTTGTGCTATGTTTAGTAGCTGCCCAAATGTAACGGGAAGCATGCATTGACGTACAATTTTTGCTATTGGACTTTTAAATGTCTCCATTCTTTCGAACTGTAAAATTTTATATTTAGTTTAAATCGTAAGATATTTTTTATTTATGAGTAAATGACTTTATATTTACATCTTGGTGCATGCTAGAGACAATGTAACTCTTCTATTATAAGGATTACACCAAGGTGATCTCAGTCAAGAGAATCCAAAAAAAGCAAAAGATCTTGGCCACCTAAATCATTTAAACAACTTGACCATATTAACCATTCTTTAGCCCTAATAAGATTGGTGTTAAGAGGAGTTGTTGATCCAAAAATGTCCCATCGAAAATTATCCGATTTTGAAGATTCCAAAGTGTTAACCATACCTTTGCCCAAACTCCTCCATGAACCAAGCCATGCCATTGAGAAAATAGAGAGGCCACCGAGCATCCAACACACCAACTGAGTTCCGATCTTTTGACAAAATAATTCCACATCGATCAGGAGGAAGAACAAAGCAACAACAAATGATGTGCAGATTCATCATAATTGTCACAAAGTGGACAAAGACATTCCCAAGCACTAATCATATGCATCTTGATCAAGTTATCACGCGTTGGGAGCTTCTCCTGAATAGCGATCCAGAGAAAAAAATCAACTTTTAATGGCATTACACCAGTCCACAACTTTGGAAGATCGCAGTTGAATTGAAGTCCCAACTGTGGAAGATCGCAGATTAAATGATAAGATATTTAGATATCATTAAAGAGATCTTGGATTTAAGTCTTGAGAATGAAAAAAAAATTATTTGGAAAGATACAATACATTTGGGAAATTATTAGTGCACATCCTTTTATTTATAAGATTCGAGTTTTATGGGATAGTAGTAATAATAGCAGATTTTGGTTACATTTTGCTATATTCTTTAATTTTAAAATTTGATTAGTCGCAATTTTCTGATATCTAAATATTCAACAATTTCCTCTACAAAATACCCGGTGGTTGACCAAAACATTTAACCACACAGGATTTGTCCAAATTGCCCTCTTGCCTTCCCTTTGGAAGGCCAGGGACACAAACACAGGAGCGGCTTTCGTGGTATTAGCCCGGGCAGAGCCGCCCGGCTCGCGACTCGAGGTAAAGAGAAACTTTGTTGCGTTGTTGAGATGACAAAGGAGGGCAGTTTGGGAATGCTAAAAAAAACCAAATCCAAGACCAGGTGGATGCTCACTGGGCTAGATAGGTGCTGAAAGAGGCAGCCCACCATTACGTAAGAACCCTAACTCGCTTCAATTGGGCATTGGTTTGTACTTTTTTTCTCGTCTCCTTTTCGGCCGTATTCTTGTCTACCCCACCTCACATTTCCCATCAATTATTTGTTAAAGACCTGTTGTTTTCCTTTGATTCATTTTGGGCTGTCTTCTTATGTCCTCGTCTATTAGATAAATCCCCATATCCGAATATGTATTCTTTTGGCTACTAATCTAGATTTAATATTGCAAAATTGTAAATTGATAAAATTTAATAGTAAATATGAAATATTGGTACGTTTTAAAGGATTCAAATTTGTAAAATTATAATAATTTTTCATCTGGTTGATTTAAGTAGCTATGCTCTTCTAATTTTGATTTTCTTGTTTTATATCATTTGGTATCCAGACACAATTGTGTGGACTAATCAAAGTTTCGGGTGAGATTTTTGAAAGATGACAAAGATTTTCTAACGACTATTTAACAATAATGCATTTTCAAGTGCTCGAACTCGAGATTCTTTTGTTAAATTAGAGTATCGCAGTGAGATTTGGGAGCTTCGGTTAGCAATGGAGTGCCGCTATCATGAGTTTTTATATTAATTAAACTCTATAACTTAATCTCAGACTCGATTATTTGAATTGAAACTCGGTTTAGGAAATAGATCCGGAGTGCAGAAATGTTTTGGGGGAAATTATTTATATTCCTTTCGAACGATTCTCTATTTTATAAAAGCGAGCGAGTGCTGGGACCGAGTTGTATAGGGTGTCAATGTGTCATTGAAAGCAATTAATAAAGTTACGGAAACCATAATGGAAATAAAAGAAGTACGACGACATTGATATGTAAGGGCTCAAATTCAGTCGACGTGCACTGACAATTGTGTTGTGTAGCGGTGGTGATTTGCTTGTCTTCTTTTTCTTTCGGACATTACAGTACAATAAATATAAATATAAATATATATATATATATATATATCTTCAAAAAAAATGTGTGTGAATATACCTCGATTAGTTTGGTCTAAGCAACAAGATAAATATAATTTTTTTGATAAGTAATTTTGTATTATAAACATATCTGCATGTCACAACCTAAGGAATGTAGAACTCACCAATACGAGATTGTTAATACAAGCCTTAGTAAAATATCTATCAAGGCTAAATCTAATGAAAAAAATATTGATAGAAAAAGAATACTTTTGTTTATACCTTATTTGGGTCTAAACTCAGTACCTCTGTTAAATTTTATACACATTTTAACGCTAGGTCAAGTGCTGGTTTGAAACAATCAGAAATTTGGCTAAAAAAGCTCATCACGAACGAAAATGACGTTCGGTAAAATATATCGACGCGGCAATTATATTGTTTGTAGTTCACCTAAATTTGCGGTATAGGCTCAACAGATTTTGCAATATATTGCTTATAGATTCTCGAACTCAGTTGCGCGCTTCAATTATTTATCGTCAGAGCCTGAAACCGACCATCGGATGGTCACATGGGATCCATGTAAAAAGGTTCTCATAAAAAAAAAGGCACGCAAAAGTGTTAGTTTCAATATCGTTTGCATTATGTCCCGATAGTGATTTAAGCATTTTGTATCGCATACTATAAAATAAAATAAAGAGTCGTAGTATACAGTTTGCATTATGTGCTGAAGGATTTCCTGCATATACATAATTAATGCGAAACCATAATATTTAATGAACACATCATTAAATCGAAATAGCCATATTAAAGTATTTACTTCTTGTAGCGCAGTCCGTTCTTCGAGAGGTATGTCACAGGATCGAGGGAGGCTTGTCACTCGTCGTCCGCGCTCACGTACACGAAGCGGGATCGGGTTTCACCGCCTAAAAGCCTTGAGAGTCTCCTAGAGAAAAAACTACGTATCTTTTTCTCTAGTGTGTGTTTTGTGTCTCTCCTCTTTTCCAGTAAAAACCCCTATTCCGTATAAATAGAGAATTCTGGGAGGAAAAAAGGGGATGAGAGAGTTATTACGTATAACAAACTCTCCTAATCCAAATCCCTTTCTAATTTAAATTAAAACTAAAAGATATCCAATATCTTTTATTTAATTTAATGGAATAATCATGGGTGGATAATCCTTCATGTGCTGATTGTGATTTCAAGATGAACATGTAATATGAATTGATGGAGGTCCATGGTTCAATATTTCATGCGTATAATTTATAGTGTAAAAATGTAACGTATCAAAAAAATGGTGTACAAATTTAAATTTACAAAACAATATGATTCAAATATTTTGTCAAATAATATGTAGTCTAATGATATAAGGCGTTGTAAAATTTAATGAGGTCTATAATTCAAACCCTTCGAATTTAATGTTTGTAAAAATTTATCTTTCAAAAAAATATATAATTGTTTGACCCCTAGACAGAATTGCTCTATTACTATACAAAAGTTTTTATATCTAATCAAAACTTTAAAACGATTAAGTTCATTGCATAAAAAATTCATATATCTCTCACTAAAAATGTGAAATTCATACGGGAAAAAACCTTCTAGGAAGAATATATTGTTGAATTATCAAGCGTGATATACTATTGTTCATTGACTTGATAGCATCCTTAGAGGTATTGTTGTTTGTCGGAGGTGATGTAATTTATTAAGATCTACAACGACTAGGCTGTTTTCGAGTTCGTAGCACAATGACCCTCGAAGTTTCAGGCGAACTTTGGATATTGGACTTCTCTGAGAGAGAGAGAGAGAACTACAATGCTAATGAATGCTTATGCACTTGTAGTTGGGATAATTTACAAATGAGGGGGAGGGGCCTATTTATAGGCGCTGGATGGAGTGGAGGCAGGTATTTCCGAAGAGGCACGAAGCAATTCCGAGGAAACGAGTCTGTTCGGCCAACAGGCAGGCTGCCCTTCAGGTGCCTCTTCAGCCAATTTGTTCATGGCTCTTCAGAGGTCGTAGGCACCCCTTCGGCAGGCAGGCAGCACACTCACGTCCCTTCGGTGTTCTAGGAGCTTCTGGATTCGCCTGTGCGCCCTTCAGGTCGGCCCGTAACCGTGCGACCTACGTCCAATGCGCCATACGCACACGCACGTGCGCGAGTACGTGCACGTGCGTGAGAGCGAGCGCGTGCTCGGATGGTGCTTCCCACCATCCTCGCAAGCAGCCTCGGTCAGCTTGGAGCTTCTCCTTATAAACAGAAATTTTTTTTTGCGATTTCTGATGTGGTAATGGTTCTCCCATCCTTTGCTTGGGCTTTTCAGCTCGGGCCTTTCAGCTTAGGCCAAATACATTAATTATGCATTCAAAACCCAACAATCCCCCACATGAATGATGATTAATGCATGCTGACACTTTTTAAAAAAAGTTCTAACGAAATATTATTGCATCGAGATAGGCAACTTACGGCTTTGAACCTTCTCTAGATCAGATTTATCTGCTGCTCAGTGAACGCGATGTCTTGAACTGATCAGCTTTTTTTATATAAACTAAGACAATAATATTTACACAATGATATCTCTAATATCCTTTGGTTCTTCCTTTTCTTAATTCATATGGAGTTTTGTCCCTTTTCTTGTGTGGCAATTTGTTTAGAATATGATTAGCTGAGAGTACAGCTTCTCCCCACATATTCTGGGGTAAGTCCGAGCTAATCAACATAGCATTCATTATCTCCTTAAGAGTTCGATTCTTGCGTTCAGCTACGCCATTTGATTGAGGTGAGTATGGAGCAGTTGTCTGATGAATAATGCCATGTTGTTGGCAAAATTCCTCAAACGGAGCTACAAATTCTCCCCCTCTATCACTTCGCATCATTTTGATTTTAGTACTAAGTTAATTTTTAACCTCATTCTTATAACTCTTGAAAGCTTCTAGAGCTTCGTCTTTTCCTTTCAAGAGGTGTACATAACAGTACCTCGTACAATCGTCAATAAACGTGATGAAATATTTTTTTTCACCTCTAGTTTGCACTTGTTTCATATCGCATATCTAGGTATGAATTAACTTTAAAGGTGTAGTACTTCTTTCTACTGAATGAAAAGATACTTTAGTCATTTTTGCCTCTACACATACTTTATATTTATTGTTTGGGTCAAACTCTATTTTAGGAAATAAATTTAAATTTACTAACTTTCTTAGTGAGCTCAAATTTATATGTCCTAATCTATCATGCTATAAGTTAGAACACTCAGCCAAGTAAGAAAAATTGATAACTTTATTAGGCCCTTTAAAGGCGCGTTTCACAGTTATTACATTCATCTTAAAGAGCCCCCTTTCGAGGTAACCCTTTCCTACAAAGGTACCAGCCTTAGTCAATATAAATCTATCGGCCTCGAATACTAGTTTCATCCCGGCTTTGCTCAACAATGAGCCGGATACTAAATTCTTACGAATGTCTGGGACATGCAGAACATTTTTGAGGGTCAGCTCTTTTCTGGAGGTCAGCTTCAGCACCACCTGGCCTAGTCCAACTACAGGAGAAGTTGCAGAGTTATCCATAAATAACTTCTGCCCGTTGATGGCTGTGTATGTTGAGAACTTCTCCTTGTCTGAGCAGATATGTTGGGTTGCCCCTGTGTCTATGAACCACTCTCTTGGATTATCCACCAGATTGGCTTCAAACACCACGGCGGATAGGTGTAGCTCAGACAAGTCCTCAGTCAGGTTAGCCTTCTCACGATCGTCCTTCTTCGGCAAGCGACAATCTTTAGCCATGTGACCGGGCTTGTCGCAGTTATAGTAATTGCCCTTCATCTTCTTAGCTTTCTTTTGTTTTGGCTCTTGCTTCTCCTGCTTATTTTTGAGCTTCTTTCTCTTCTTGCCGGTACCTCCCTCAACGAGGTATACCTTAGCCTCAGAATTGGTCCTGCTGGTCTTGACTTTGGACTTTCGGTTGTCTTTCTCAATCCTTAGTCTCACGATCAGGTCTTTCAGCCCTATATCCTTCCTCTTATGCTTGAGGTAGTTCTTGAAGTCCTTCCACAGAGGGGGTAGCTTCTCGATTAGAGCAGCCACTTGGAAGGATTCGCTGAGTTGCATGCCTTCGGCATGAATCTCGTGTAGAATCAGTTGCAGCTCTTGGACTTAGTCTATGACCTTCTTGGAGTCCACCATCTGGAAGTCGAGGAACCTTCCGACGATGAATTTCTTCATCCCGGACCTTCGGAGCCTCTTTCTTCAAGAATTGGACCAGGTTGAACGTTGTCAGGTAGAACAGCGCATCTTCTGTTGCCACCTCTTGAACTCGATACCGTTGAACTTGGCCGGCCTTTCGGCGTGGACAGTTCTCCGGACAACTGGCACTGGTGTTGGTGCGGAGCTTGATGATGCCATCTTCAAGTATACTAATCTCGTCTTACGATTGTTGTTTGTCGAAGGTGGTGTACTTGATTAGGATCTTTAATAGTCGAGGCAAGAGTTGGACTCTTTCTTCGTAAGACGAGATTGCCCCGTATTTAGTGCTTACGGGCTGCGGCAATCATCCCCAAGATACAACGACTAGGCTATTTTCGAATATTAGCACAACGACCCTCAAAGCTTCAGACGAACCTTGGATATTCAGACTTTTCTGAGAGAGAACTACAATGCTAATGAATGCTTATGCACTTATAAGGGGGAGGGGCCTATTTATAGGCGCTGGATGGAGTGCACGATGCGCACGTGTGAAGTGCTAAGTGCGCCACAAAGAGCCCATTGCGACCTGCGTTTAATGCACCACGCGCACGTGCTCGTGCTCGGATGGTGCGAAGGCAGCCTCGGTCAACTCTTCAGGTAGAATATTTAATGTTACACCAGCTTGGAGCTTCTCCTTATAAACAGAAAAAATTTCCTTGCGATTTTCGATGTGGTAATGGTTCTCCCATCCTCAGCTTAGACTTTTCAGCTTGGACTTCTTAGCTTAGGCCAAATGCATTAATTATGTATTCAAAACCCAACACGTAATTAGTTTGACCAACCGAGTCAACAAAATACACGTCTTTCGTTTTTTCCATAATTGCAATTTATTCTTTAACACATACTGCATCGTACGTCCTAAATTCAGTGAGTAGACATGACGATTGGTACCAAGTGGTATACGGTATACCAATGAGCTTATGTGATTTGCTAGACAATGCGACCTTCGTTGGCTGATTAAAAGAATTTTTTTATAAAAAAGAGAAAAAAAAACCCAATTTCTTAAATACAAAATGGAGTTTGTCAGAATTTTCCATTATTATTTTTTTCCAGAAATTAGGGATCTTATTGTCCACCATGCTACAGATGACAATAATAATTGGTGAAACCACGTTCCTCAGCAACACATTCCCACAAACAATTTTTTTTTCTTACATCAAATTAAAGGACGCGAAGATAAAACTAATCTGAATAAGTACATAAATTATATAATAATTCGGACTAATTTAATGAACTATAATAAATACACTTTACCCCATATATTTATTACATGTGGCTCCATTTTCTGACGCGCGCAGAAATTTGACGAGCCTTACAAATCAAAGCCGAAACCGCCAATTTTTACTTATTGGCTGCATTTTGGACCAGAGAGCCGTTGCCTAGACTCTAATCATTTTTATGTGCATTTAAATTTTAAGTACCTCTTGTTAGAGGTGTGGACCCAGTGGCCAAATAGGCCATTATGTACAAAAGCCAGCTAGTCCTCAACTTCGATCACTTGTGTCCAACACGTGTAGGGGTAATAACCGAATAATTTTATGGTAATTTTTATATATATTTTTTTAAAATATAGGTGAGCAAAAATAAATTCAATAAGATTCACCATAAAACTATGAGACTGTAAAATTCTAATCCTTAAGTATATCAAATTGTAGAGAAACCATTATAACATTTGTAATAGTCCACATTAATTTTTGAGTAAATTACTCTTAAATTCTTAGAGTATGATTAAATAGACGATGGCACGATAAGATCCATCTATTTCTGAAATAGATGCAGCAGTTCTTATAATTTGGTTAAATTATATTTTTAGGTCCATCGCTAACATCATTAATCAATTTTTTGTTATTTTATTTTTTAAATGACCTTTATACCTTTCAGGTCATTTTCACCGGTGAAGACCAACCTCCGGCGAACACCAATTTGGGCATTTTTGGTGAATCTCCATGGAGATCCGGCCACGGGATGCCATCCTCAAATCTGGCATCCGCGACTACGCCATCCTGGTTCAGCCCCGCCTTTCCTACGACGAGGCCCATGTTTCGTCCCTCCACGCCTGCCACCAGCTCTCACTCGTCGGCGCAACAATCTCCGAGCTCCGACCCTAGTCGGCATCGGCTAGAGACAGCTTCTGGTCTCTCATCTCCAGTTGGACCAGAGCGATCCTTAGACTAGAGCGAGGCGATGTCGTTTTTTACAACCGCTAGGGTTTCGAGTTCCGGGATCGGGGAGGCGGAGGAGGAGGGTGCGACGGAGAGGGAGGCCGCGAGGGCCTCGTGTAGCTGGAGGCGGAAGGCGAGGTTGAGGTCACTTAAGTGGGACGATGGTCGGCTGGATCTTCTTTGGAGAGATGGAAACTCAAAGAGCAGCTCCAAGATGAATCAAGTTAGTTCTTTTGATCGGGATTTGGTCGGTCGGTTGGTAGGGGCCAGCGAGGTTTTTTTTTAGTTTAATGTATTTTTTTATCGGAAAATTTCGTCAGAATTTGGTTGGAAGGAGCAAGAAGAAGAGATTTTTTTGGTAAGGGCATAAAAGTCATTTCTATGAGAAAAATGGTCGATGACGTCAGCAAGAGACTCGGGAGTATAATTTAACCAATCTATATAGACGACGACATCTATTTTGGAAATATATGGATCTTGTCGTCTATTTAACCATACCCCAGAGAAGTCGGGGTAATTTACCATTAATTTTTTTGCGAGATGTAGCGGGAACCACGGTTCGAATTCGGACATGTTCAAATTATAATTTTTCGAATTCGAATTATGAAAATTATGATTCGTTTAAATCGTTCAAGGACGAATACGAATTCGGATTTCGAATAAATTCAATTTTTTTTAGAAGGGATATAATAACCCCCATCTAAAAAAATCCCGACGTGGAAATCGCAATATTGGAACTTTTTTTTTGTTTTCTCCTGATGAGTCCGCTAGATGCCACCAGCTGAGCAAGCAGCCACTGCAGAAGACGAAAGAAAGGGACGTGCACCAATCGGCCAACGTCAAAGTAACGGCAGTCAATTTGGCGGCGTATGAGCTGAGATTCCACGAATCCTTCGATGAGATCTGCACCATCCGTAAGGGGGAAACGCGCTCTCTCTGCCGTTCGATCGGGACCCTACGAAGCTATGTTTTCATCGGCTCGTCTTGACGGGAATTTTTCAATTTGTCGTGGCTGCGTGAATCTTGACGATAGAATATGTCGTCTGCTTGAACGACCGATCTGTCGTGTGGGTAGGCGTGGACCATGGCATTGGTTTGGTTGGGCGTCGTAAAACCGAATCAGGGTGGAGGAAAATAGGTTTTTATGGATACTTAAAGCCAAATACGTCGATAATATTCCAATCACTCTCAATTATTATATCAAGAAGTCAAATTCGCAGACTGTAAACTGAATTGAATTAAATTTGTTGCATAATTTAAGATTGAGGTGAAAAGTCGTTGGTACAGGATACTGTATATGCGAAATTACTTGACTACTTTTTTTTTGAGAAATTAAAATTAGTTATCTACTCATTAATGAGGTTTTGTCAGCGAAGAAGATAGGGGGGGAACTTAATAAGTATTGACATTTTTTTGGTCGAGAATAAGTATTGACATTGAGAGTATCTTTAATTGTAAAAAAATAAATTGTGAAATTACTCGTTAATGATATGTTCAGAAATACTAAAATGATATGATCTGTATTATTCATATCAACAAAGAACACTTCATTTTTTTGTCAAACTTCTTGAAAGAACTTAAGCGTATTTGACTTAGAAAAATTTTAGGATAAATATTTTTGTGAGTGATTACCAAACACACTAGAAAACACCGTAGCTCTTAACCACATATGTATTTTTATTGTGGCTATGTTTAATGTGGATCTAGATGGGTCTTAAATCTTGCAACTATACACTTGTGCTCTTTCTAGCCCGAAAGTTTTTCGCTGGATTTTATTTCAGAAGGTTTTGACGAAGCTTGTGTGCTGCAATTTCGTAGTAACCTTCAGTTATTACGAGGGAATTTAACACTACCCGGCGTGTGTATATATGTAAATATTATGCAATTGAATAAATTTTTACTTAAAAAAATACAATAAAAAACTTAGTTGGTCTGTAAAAATAATCAGTCGAATCGCAGCCCCTGCGGAGTGTTACAAGTGTTATTATTATTTTTTGAGAATTTTACAAGTGTTATTAGAGCATCACGTCTCTATCAAATTCTATGTATAATGGAATTTTCAAACACTTAAAAGCGGAATAGGTACGTCCGTTTCTTTCAAATTAATTTATTTTAAGGTTGCACGTCTCCTCATCATGGAGCACATAAGAAAAGCTAGGCCGCACAAGATAACTTTTGAAGTGCGAGTTAGTTCAATTGGAGTTGAAGACGTGGTCTAAAGATAAAACATGAATCAGTGATATATATTCACGTATCATTATAATCTCTATATCTAATCCAAAATTTTAAAATTTTAACATAATTAGTTAATAAATTTTCATTATTGATAAACAAAGTCACCAAACTTGAAAATCACAAGGCCAAAAATTTGCACGTACTTTGACTACAACAACGTGACATGACAAAAGATTGTGCGAGTAACAACTGACCACACGATCAATTGGTCGTTTTTCCACCCAGTCTCTTTACCGGGAGCTATCCAGGGTGGACAATATGTCACATGAAGACCCTATGTGGAGACGGATTTGGGCGCTCGGAGTTTCGGAGCATATCCAATTATTCACTTGGTTATTTTTTCATGGCAGGTTGATGACGAACGTAGAGCGCACGAGGAGACACTTCACCACTTGGGATATATGTCTGAGATGCAGCACAGCTATCGAGTTGCAGTTGTTTTGTGATTGCAGGTTTTCAGGCTAGTGTGGTTGACCGTCATACCACGGACGATGCCAGAGTTCTACACAGAGATCAATCTCAGGGGATCGCTTCAAGCCAACCTCTTGGACCATTCCGTGGGTGGCGGGGCACGCGCTGAGCGTCTGACCACCTTTATGCCGACATGCTGGTGGCTATGGCAGTGGCACAATAGTGTTATTTATTGGGCAAGCTCTGTGAGAGGTACTTTGACGGGGCACACCCCCTCTATCATCCCTACAAAGGTACAAGAATTCGACATGTACTTTTCGAGTCTTGACAGGTCGGATCACTCCACTTCCACCCCGACAGGAGATTCTAGTTGCATGGGCACGATCGCCAGAGGACTTCGTCAAGCTTAACACTGACGAGAACTCATTGGGAAATGCTAGTCCCGTTGGTACAAGTGGTGTCATGTGCGACTCGGGTGTGCACTTATTATGTGGCTTCGCCAAGGGCATTGAACATTACACGTCTTTAGTTGTTGAGCTCTGGGCACTCATCCTTGGTCTCGAGCTATCACAGATATAGCCTTCTATCGAGTGCAGGTGGAGGTTGACTCGACACTAGCTATACTCTGTGTTGGATGAGACCTAGAGAGGGACCATCCATTGGCAGCCCTTATTCACCGCTCTAGGGAGCTGATTGTTCGTGATTGGGACATCCATATCTAATACACCTGGAGGGAGAGGAATCGGGTGGTAAACGCTCTCTCCAAACATGTCTTGATGATCGCTTTTGACCATGTTGTATTTGATAAACCTTTTTTGCCATGGCTAGATGTATACTTGGATGATGTTAAAGGGGTTAGCCTACCATGTTGTACCGGTATGACTTGTGATATCGGTGTAGGATCATATTCGGTGATAACAATGTCAAGACAGGATTTATCCTACCAATGTGCTCTTTCTCTATCACAGTATTTTTCTACTGAATTTTACCGCGATATGGTTTTACTAAAACCAACTATTGCAACCTCGCAATAGGAGATCCTACGCTAGTTATGATGTAATTTGACTTATTTATTTATATAAGGGCTTCGCCCCATGTTCAAAAAAATTAATTGGTGAATTTTTTATGTTTATAAACGATTCCATCACAATTGTGATTAGATGTGATCATAGTTTAGAAATATTCGTCAATATTTCTAAACATTGACCAAGTAACATTTGCTCTAATTCTATATAAAAAAAAGAATGAGATGAAGAGTGACATAAATTCAGATCTTAATCACCAAAAAAATCTGCTTATAAAAAAAATTCTTAGACATTAATATATAATCATTAAATCTTATAATTGAACTCGCATTACACGGAGAAGGCAGCCTCCTGCAAAATTAATTTCAACGGACGTGACAGGCTGCCATGAAAATTGGAACACGGAATAACAATAATGTAGAAAGCATGTTCAAAAATACCTTTTTCGATGTAGCGGTTAAACAACGCTATTGCGCTTTGCTTTATTTTGTTTTTTTTACAAAAAAATATATTATTGTCTGTTCGGAATATGTAACTATTTTACCCCTAAAAGGAACGAGTAAACTATTTTTATGGAGAGAGTTAAATTAATTCCAATACTATAAAGTTGCATTGATTTATTTGAAAGACGACAGACCCATGTTCATATAACGATTAATATACTAATTTGCTTCCAAAATACTTAAATTAGTAATACCCAAAAAAATGTCAAGCTGACCACTAGTTATTAAGTACAGTATATACGAATGTATCCAGTTAATTTACTTAAATTATTAGGATTCGAACTCAAAAATTTTTAATATTTATTTTCGGCTTCAATCTGAGAACCCAATTAACTAAGCCCATACAATGTCCAGCTACGGATTCCCGGGAACCTCCATCGAGGGCTAACTTTTTGGGCCAAACCACTATCAAAGCCACAGCCAAACGTTGGGCCAGTGATGCCCACTTTACAATTCGAGGCCCATGAGATATTTTAGTAGATTGGAAAATATTAATATTCGCCTGTCTAATAACTCGGCGAAATCCCATTAGTTTATATAAATAGGTCTGGGAAAATATAGAAGGAAACTGCCGTTTGGAATGAAACTTAAATTTAAGAACCAACAGATATTGGATAAATTAACAAATATTGTGGGTGGGCGCTTTAATAATACGGGACAATTGATGGATCTCATCAAAGATTCTCGTAACTCAATTGCCGGTGATACGATGAGGTTAGGTGAGATTTTCTTTGGTGTATTATAACTGTGTTAAAATTTAATAAGAATATATTTATTCTCTAATTCAGTTCAAACGCGAATTAATTAGCCAATAATGTTCCGTAACTAGGAGATCTTGAAAAAAATAATCTAATGTTTTTTTAGAGGAAAAGATGACTTTCATTCAATATCAGCTTCAAACAAAGTATCACAGTCTGTCATGTGCCATTACATCACTAATAGCAGCGGGTTCGGAGAATAGGATCAACGGAAAAGACGAAAACAAACAAAGAATTTTGGCTACCGCTCCCATTTGACCGCCACCATCAATAACCACGCCAGCATCTGTTTGATGGCTAGTTCCAGTTCCTTTCGGTAATCCAGGTTAAAAGGGTCTTCAAAGACAGTGAGATTTCAGAGTTTCTCAACAACAAAAAAGACAGTGAGATTTTTGAGTTTCCATACACCCCACAGGCAAGCTACTATGCGGGCACATGCTTCCACCTCGACAATTTTCGATAGAAATTTGTGGCAGGCTTCATGGAAAGGGAAGTCCCTATGGTTGGAGATTAACCTGTATACTAGATGTAAGTGTTTCTACACAATCTGAATGTGTTCTAGACAACATGAACACGTAAAAAGCGGAAGCAAAAGATCGAATTACCTCCAGCCATTGTAGCAGTTTCCGGCGAGCTTTGACTCCGGATTCGGCAGTGAGTTTTCTCGGCTCTTCTAGGCTCTCGCTCTCACCCTTGGATGGTGTTGGTATTCTGAATGTGTGAGTGAGTCTAGGGACCTCGAAATTGTCTTGTATTTATAGGCTCCATAACCATCAATGGAGAATATTGCGTTACCATCTTTGGAGAATATTACGATCCCATGATCGTAGGCAATATTCTCAAAGATTTCTCGCCTTAATTGAGTGTGATTTTGTCCAGAATCGTGGGTCAATCTTGGCTACATATGGACCACAATTATATGGAAAGATATTTCCCGTTATGGAGAGATTTTTCCCTTAACTAGAACACGAATTATTCTTACATTCTCCCACTTGGTCCATATAACTCAGCACTCATCAAAAGAAAACAAAATATATGAATCATGGTGATAGGTCCTCTATGAGCGAGTATTACCTTCCATGTATCACAATATATCAAGTCCCCAACTGATATCCTATTAGTCCTTAATGAATAAACCATATGTTTATTCTAGGTCCATAAAATAATATTTCTTAGAAAATTAAATGTGCACAACTATAAGAGAAAATATCAAACTCGATAAGAGTTTCTATGAGAAATAAATGTACCATACAATGAAAGCTTACATCATGGAACCAAGTCCCATACTTTCTACGTGATCCTTGAATTTCTTTGGTTGCATGCCTTTAGTCAAAGGATCGGCAATCATTAATTCAGTGCTAATGTGTTCGATGACAACCTTTTCATCTTTAACACGTTCTCTTATGGCTAGATACTTGATGTCGATATGTTTGCTTTGACTTTCACTTTTGTTATTCTTAGCCATAAAGACAGCAGCTGAATTGTCGCAGTACATCTTTAGTGGCCTAGAAATAGAGTCTACAACTCTAAGCCCAGATACGAAACTCTTCAACCAAACACCTTGTGATGTAGCTTCAAAATAAGATACGAACTCAGCCTCCATAGTGAAAGTAGCAGTCAATGTCTGCTTTGTGCTTCTCCAAGACACTGCTCCACCAGCTAGCATAAAAACAAATCCAGAGGTAGATTTCTTTGAAACTATGCAGCCAGCATAGTCAGCATCAGAGTAGCCAATCACCTCTAACTTATCGGTTCGTCTATACATGAGCATGTAGTTCTTTGTCCCTTGAAGGTATCTCATCACCTTTTTTGCAACTTTTCAGTGGTCAATACCTGGGTTACTCTGATATCTACCCAATACTCCAACAACATATGCAATATCAGGTCTAGTGCAAATCTGAGCATACATAAGGCTTCCTACAGTAGAAGCATATCGAATAGTCTTCATTTGTTCCCGCTGAAAGTCATTTTTCGGACATTGTTCCAAACAGAACTTGTCACCCTTCACAATGGGTGCTATACTTAGTGAACAATCTTTCATATTAAATCTTTTTAAAACTTTGTTGATATAGATCTCTTGAGACAAACCCAAAATGCCTCGTGATCTTTTCCTATGGATCTTAATGCCAATGACATAAGATGCTTCACCCATATCCTTCATATCAAAGTTCTTCGAGAGAAATTGTTTCACCTCATATAACAACCCATTGTTATTAGTCGCTAGCAAAATATCATCCACATATAAAATAAAGAAATATATCTTACTCCCACTAACCTTTTGGTATATACATTGATCCATGAAATTCTCTTTGAAACCAAATGAAGTGATGATCTCATGAAACTTTAAATACCATTGGCGGGAGGGTTGTTTCAAACCGTAAATAGATTTATTAAGCTTGCAAACTAAATGCTCACCATCACTAGAGGAGAATCCTTCTGGTTGTTTCATGTATACCACTTCTTCTAAATCTCCGTTAAGGAATGCCGTTTTCACATCCATTTGATGCAGCTCAAAATTAAAATGAGCTACTAATGCCATAATTGTTCGAAGATAATATTTTTTTGATACAGGAGAAAAGGTCTCCGTGTAGTCGATTCTTTCTCTTTGAGTAAACCCTTTGGCCATGAGTCTTGCCTTATATCTCTCAATGTTGCCTTGTGAGTCTTTCTTTGTTTTAAAGACCCATTTGCATCCGATGGGTTTTACACCATCAGGCAACTCGACGAGATTCCAGACTCGATTAGATGCCATAGGGTCCATTTTTTCAATCATAGCCTTGTGCCATAAGTTTGATTCCTTAGAATTTACAGCTTGTAAAAACGTCTCAGGATCATTCTTGGCTCCAAAGTCGCAGTCCATTTCTTTCAGATACACTTCATAATCACCAGAAATTGCTGACCTTCTAACTCTAGTAGATCTTCTCAATGTTGCTTCATCATTCTCTTGAGGGACTTGTTGTTTAACCGGTTGCTCAATTGGTTGTTCAACATTGTCTTGATTAACAACTTGATCTAAAAGATCAGCATTATTAGCTTGTGGAACTTAAACAACTAGTTTTTCTACACACGATTGAACTGGAGGCGTATGTATGAAAACCAGCCTATCACTTAAATTAGAAGGTTGAGGTTCATAGTGATTCATCTCAAAATCTAGGTCCTGCAGTTAGTCACTCCCACTAATCAAGTCATCCTCGAAAAATTTTGCATTTCTTGATTCCACAATCCTAGTAGTGTGAGACGGACAATAGAACCTATAACCCTTGGACTTTTCGACATATCCAATGAAATATCCACTGATAGTCCAAGGATCTAGTTTCTTTTCTTGTGGATTATAAATCCTTACTTCGGACGGACATCCCCAAACGCGTATATGTCGGAAACTAGGTTTCCAACCTTTGAGTAACTCAAAAGGCGTCTTTAAAACAGCCTTGGTTGGAACTCGGTTCAATATATACACAGCCGTCTTTAGTACTTCAGTCCACAAGAATTGAGAAATTTTTTGTTACTCCTCATACTTCTCACCATGTCCATTAAAGTTCGGCTTCTTCTTTCTGCCACACCATTCTGGTCTGGAGAACCAGGCATAGTGTATTGGGCAATAATCCCATGCTCTTGAAGAAACTTCGCAAATGGTCCTGGTGCTTGTCCATTCTCAGTGTATCTACCATAATACTCTCCACCTCTATCTGATCTCACTATTTTAATTTGTTTACCACATTGTTTCTCTACTTCAACCTTGAAAACTTTAAAGGCATCCAAAGCTTCATCCTTGGAACGAAGTAAATAGAGATACATATATCGTGAGAAATCATCTATAAAGGTTATAAAGTACTTTGGACTACTTGCGTCCATGTTAGGACATCAAATATCTGTATGTATGATTTCTAACAAATCATTACTCCTCTTTGCACCCTTTTTGGACTTATTGGTTTGCTTTCCCTTGATGCAATCTACACAAGTCTCAAGGTTGGTAAAATCTAGAGCACTAAGCACTCCTTCATTCACCAGCCTTTTAATTCTTAAAATGGAGATATGTCCCAATCTCCGGTGCCACAATACTGAGAAATTTTCATTCACAACACAACGCTTAAACCCAGCAGTAATATTCATGGCGTCATAAGTAACATTACTTAGCAGTGCAATTGAATAAAGACCATCAGAGAATGTACCATAACCAACAACCTCGGATTTATTTAATAAGGTAAAACCATTATCCAAAAAGTTAAAGCCAAAACCAAAGGGTACAAGTCTTGAAACTGAAATTAAATTCTTAGAAAAACTAGGAACATAAAAGGTCTTTTCTAAATACAAAATAAAGCCACTGCTTGACACCAAATTACAAGAACCAATAGCCTCCACTAGTGAGCTCATCCTTCCTCCTGAATGGATGTGCTGTTCACTTCCCACTGGCTTCCGAAGGTTTTGCATACCCTGCAAGGTATTTGAGATATGGATTGTAGAACCAGAGTCAATCCACCAAGTGTTATGACCAATATTTGTTAGATTCAATTCATAACATACAAACGAAAGTTGAATACCTTTCTTGTCAAACCAAATTTTGAACTTAGAGCACTCTTTCTTCATGTGTCCTGCCTTCTTGCAGAAGAAACACTTTGACTCTTTTTTAATATCCGCTTTGACAGGGATCTTGCCTTTTTCTTTAGCATGATCTTTCTTTTTCTTTCCACAAAAAGTGAGATTCACTTTCTCACCCTCTTCCATTGCCAGCCTTCCCTCTTCTTGAACACACATGGTCAAAAGTTTATTAATAGACCATTTATCCTTATGTGTATTATAAGAAATCTTAAATGGGCCAAATTGCTGGGGCAGAGTGCATAGAATGAAGTGAACTAGAAAGGTTTCTGACATATCAACTTCCAAGGTCTTTAATTGAGCTGCAATATCCCTCATGCGCATGATGTGATCACGCACACCTCCTATTCCGGTAAGCCTCATGGATGATAACTGCATGATAAGGGTACTTGCCAAAGCCTTATATAAAGTGACAAATTGTTCATCTATTGCTTTCAACAAAAGACGAACATTGTCATATTGCTCAATAGAACCCCTAATCCCAGCAGATACTTTGGTCTTTATGAACATAACGTAGAGGCGATTAGATCGCTCCCACTTTTCATAAAGATCAACCTGATCTGGGATACTCACTTCAGTGACTGCAGGTGGTTCAGGCTTTCTAATGGCATAGTCAATATCCATCCATCCCAAATGAAGGAGAACTCTCTCCTTCCAGACCTTAAAATTATCACCCTTGAGTTCGGGAACATCACACTTCACATCAGAGAAACTAACAGGTTGACTAACTGTAATTTATAAAATAAACATACTCATTAAACTTAATTTGTAGCTAACAAATATATCATATTTTACCAATGTAAAACATGCTTGCAATTAATGAATCTAGAGACATAAAACTTGCCTGTGGACTAAAGTTCTAATTCTATTAGATTCACACTATTATGATAAAACTATCAAAATATGTTCCTTTTCCTAAAACATGTGGGTTGATTAGAAAATATAATTTGATAATAATTCATATGATTAATTACAACTATTATTTTATGTGATCTCAATTCTAGATATACAATCTTGATTAATTACAGATGTTGTGGCTACTCTCTAATTAATTAAGATTATATAAATCACGAAACCTCAAATTAATAAACAAGGTTTAAACAATATAATAAATACTGAAGTTATATCGTACTAGTCATTAGTTTGCTAAATGTTATATGCAGATTACTAACAGTATTTATTCAACATATAACTTCTAAATAAATAACATAGCAACAATATTTATTAAACTAATCGATGTAGTTAAAAATTGAACACAGAATGTTCTAATCCTTAATGATGAGACAAAATCGATGAAGTTTGACATAGATCATGTAGTATATAATAATTAATAATGACATATAACCAAAGAACCCACACGTCAGGTCACTTTTCTTAAAAAGAAAAGTACATGTCAGATTTCAAAAGGCAAAAGAACAAAAGAGACATGTCCTGGTTTGCAACGACATGTGACCCTTTTTTTTTTGTTTTTTTAATGCTTCAGAAGACGACAAGACAAAGGGCAAAACAGCATGTCATCCTTTTTAAGTCGTCTTCTTCACCCGGAAAAACAAAACCTTGACCCACGAACCCGTTTTTAAAACCCAACGAGTTCTCCACAGTTTCTCAATAGATTTCGTGATTTCAAAGCCCAGAATCAGTTGAAAAAGAATATCACAGAGATTCGTGATCTCAGTTTTCCAAAATAATTCAAAACGAGAAAACCAATATTTTCAAAAGGAGCTATGAACGCCATGAACAAGACAGAGATAAAGAACGCTCTGATACCAATTGTAAGTATTTCTACACAATCTGAACGTGTTCTAGACAACATGAACACATAAAAAGCAGAAGCAAAAGATCGAATTACCTCCAGCCATTGTAGCAGTTTCCGGCGAACTTTGACTCCAGATTCGGCGGTGAGTTTTCTCGGCTCTTCTAGGCTCTCGCTCTCACCCTTAGATGGTGTTGGTATTCTGAATGTGTGAGTGAGTCTAGGGACCTCAAAATTGTCTTCTATTTATAGGCTCCATAACCATCAATGGAGAATATTGCGTTACCATCTTTGGAGAATATTACGATCCCATGATCGTAGGCAATATTCTCAAAGATTTCTCGCCTTAATTGAGTGTGATTTTGTCCAGAATCGTGGGTCAATCTTGGCTACATATGGACCACAATTATATGGAAAGATATTTTCTGTTATAGAGAGATTTTTCCCAAAACTTGAACAAGAAATATTCTTACACTAGAAAGCCAAGCCTGAGAGCGTGGGCAGATCAATAACAGATGATGTACCGATTCCGAAGAGGCATGACATAGGGGACAAGATGTATCCTCTATCAGTTTCCGCCGTTGAAGATTCTCCCTCACTGGTAGGTTATCATCAGTTGCACGCCATAAGAAGTTCCGGAACCGTGGGGGGCACGGTAATTTCCATAGTTGAGTCCATTGGAATTTACTAGAGTCCATAGTAGAAGGCATATTAGATATATGCCACCAAGCCTCAAAATCCATGTGATAGCCCTTTCGAACATTGTAATTCCTATCCTTTGAGTAGCGCCAGCAAATGATATCTGGTTATTGCAGATGGCTGACTTGGATAGCCCGAATCTTGAGAATATCTTCATCGTTGAAAAGTTAGAGCAATAGATTCAGGTTCCACTCATGACCTGAGTCCTCCAATAATTTTGCTATGTCCTTAAGTGCATCTGAGCCGGGAAAAATATATTTGGAATGGCCTAACTCAGAATTTGGTAGCCACCTGTCATGCAAATGTTGATGCTCTTGCCATTGCCTACCCTCCATTCTAATCCAGGCGCTAGTAGTGATGCTCCTGCCTTAATACTACGCCAAGTATGACTTGGGCGATAACCCAAAGGCGCCTCAAGTACTGATAGCCGAGGGAAGTACCAAGCCTGTAGTACCCGAGTAGTGAGAGACGATGGATTGCATAATATACGCCATGCCTGTTTGGCCTATATGGCGCGATTAAAGTTTTGCAGTCTCTTGAAACCCATGCCCCCTTCTCGCTTTGAACAGCATAGTCGAGCCCAGCTTCTCCAATGGAGCTTTTTCTCCCCGTTCGTACTTCCCCAGAAAAAGTCGCACAACTTCTTTTCAATACAGTCACAGATTTCTAGTGGGAGTAGAAAGCAGCTCATAACATAAGTTGGAATGGCCTGCAAAACAGATTTGATTAGAGTTTCCCGCCCAGCATGGGAGAGAAAGCGGACCTTCCAGCCCGAGATCTTAGCCAACACTCGGTCCTCCAACGTAGCAAATATGGCCTTTTTTGATCGACTTATGACAGTTGGCAGTCCGAGGTAGATGTCATTATCCATATCAAGGTGCATTTCTAGTCCAGCCCGTAGCAACTCACCAGCTTGTGCGGGAATTTTACGACTGAAAGTGATAGAACTTTTCTGGAGATTGACCTTTTGTCCAAAAGCTGATTCATAAAAAGATAGGAGATTCACAATATGCTAAAGTTCTCTCTCAGAAGCTCGAGCAAAAAGCAGCGAATCATCGGCAATGAAGAGGTGTGTGACCGAGGGGGCATTTCTTAAAATCTTGATCCCATGTATGTGACCTGTATGCTCTGCATCAATAAGTAGTGCCGCAAGGCCCTCAACACAGAAGAGAAAAAGATATGGAGATAGCGAGTCACCCTGTCTGAGTCCTCTACTTGGCTGAAAATATTCTCATATTGCTCCATTCACCTGGATGGCATATCGGACTGTGCGAGCATACCTCATAATTAAGCCAGTGAAATTCTCTAGGAAGCCCAATGCGATCATCATCCTCTCCAAGAAAGGCCACTCTATGCGATTGTACACCTTCATCATGTCAAGCTTTAGGGCACACCACCCCTTGCTACCTATAGTCTTCATTTTTAAAAAATAGAATATCTCAAAAGCAATAAGTGAGTTGTTAGTGATAAGTCTACCAGATACAAAGGTTCCTTGATTCTTGTGGATAATGTCAGGCAATAATAGCTTCAGTCTATTAGTTATCGCCTTGGTGACAATCTTCATAAAGACATTATAGAGACTTATCGGACAGAATTCTGAGCAGACAGTGGGATGTGAGACCTTCGGTATCATAGTCACAATTGTATCATTGATAAAGGAAGGGTCCCTCCCTTCATTAAGGATAGATAAAGAAGTTCTCACCACCTCATCACCAACAAGCTGCCAATATTTTTGATAAAAGACTGGGGGCATTCCATCTGGGCCTGGAGCCTTTGTTGCATACATGCCTTGAAGGGACTGGAAGATTTCCTCTCGCGTGAAAGGCTGACATAAGGTATCATTCATGTCTTGGGTAACTCTCCGGGGAACTTTGGTAGCTATGTCCTCCATCCTTGCACAACATGTAGAAGAAAACAAGGAAACATAAAATTTCCTAAAGATCTCATGAATCTCTATTTCCTCCTTCACCACTACTCCCTCTGAATTTTTTATACTGACCACCATGTTCCTATTTAACCTATGACTCGCCCTCTGGTGGAAGAAACGTGTATTTCGGTCTCCCTCCTTAAGCCACTCCACTCTAGATCGCTAAGCCCATAAAGTTTCCTCCCTGACAAGCAGCTCTTCTCTTCTACGTAGTAGAGTTTTCAATTTCTGTTTGGATGTAGCAGTAATCCTCTCCACTGGCATTTCTTTATCTCTTCTTCCAACACTTGTAGATCACGTCTCATGTTCCCAAATACATTTTTATCCCATTGAAGTAGGACTTCCCCGCATGCTTTGAGGCGAGTAGTTATATCAGCTCCATTAATTGATAAGCCCCAGCCCCTCTTTATGTGTGTTTCCAACACTTCATGGCGTATCCACATAGTTTCGAACCAAAAAAGCTTTTTGGGGTGCGGGTTCTCAGCAGTGTATATAAAACAAATGATCGGAGAATGATCATAGTTATATCATGGATAGGCATCGGCTTTAGAAGCGGGATAAAGCTCGAACCACTCCTTAGTAGCTACATATCTATCCAGTTTACATTCAACATTGTCTCCATCTTCTTGACAGTTGGTCCAAGTCAGGTCCAACCCTGATTGTTCTACCTCATTTGGCTGGCAAGCATCGAGGGCCTCGCAGAAGGCGTCCATCCGGCTATGAGGGATAACTCTCCCTCCTCTTTTCTTAGACATAGATAATAGTTTGTTGAAATCGCCTCCACACAACCATAGGAGGGCCGAGTGATCCCTCAATTGAGTCATTAGCTACCATGTCTTAGTTCTTTCTTCCGCTCCCGGCCATCCATAAATACCAGTAAAGCGCCATTGTGAAGCCTTAGTAATCTCAATGTCCACATGATGTAAGGAATAAGAGAGGAGCTGAACTTGAACATTTCTTCGCCGTAACAATAATAGTCTGCCTCGTAGCCCTTCCAGCTCCCTCGCACGGAACACAAATGCCATTTTCAGAACCAACCCGCCATTTCAGTCTATCTGCTTCAGAATTAGATAGACGAGTCTCAGATAAAAATACCACCTGGGGAGAGCAGGACTTTGCTAACCTGCTAAGCTGACGAAATATCTTGAGGTTTCCCAACTTGCGACAGTTCTAAGATATGAGAATCATGGCGCCTGGCAACCTCCGCCTGAATAGCAGAATCAACTTCAATGCCTGAAGCAAGGAAAGCTCTCTTGCTAACACGGTCGTTCTCCGGGGGTTCTGAGTCAAGTTTTTGCTTTCCATTCTCCTGCACTTTACTCTGATGGAGTAGCATCTATCTGTTCTGGCTCACCCGCTTTTGGGTATCTTACCTTCTTTTTCCAACTTTTCTATTTTGACTTTGGGATAGCAGCTTCTTCCATGGTTATGTCTTGGGTGTTTAGTTGATTGGTACTGGTGTGAGTTGTCTTCAGGTTAGGGATTCTGGATAATATGGGGAGGAGTTGGGTCACTGGTATGGTAACTAGGGATTGGTCATGTGAGGGTGTTATAAATATGGATTGGGTGGAGTTGGACAGGTGAGGAAGCGAGGTACGAGTTCGGCTAGGTGTATCATCAGGAGCGGTGGAGAGGGAGGATAGTCTCTTGTGGGGTGGGACGTAGCGGGCAGGTCGGGTTGTTTGGGAAGTAGCTGAGGTGGTGAGTGTGTTGGGGTTCATGGGCAGGGATTGGCTGTCGGGGTTGGTAGCAGTAGGGTCTGGTGCTGGAGGGGTAGGGTTGTGGTTTGGAGTCTTCTGGTTTGACCCAATCAGTGCTGCTTTGACAAGCATGCCATGCACAGCTTCCACAAGCTGTGACTCATCCACAGGAACTAAGTTGGTTCCCATTGCCGGCGGGGTGTGGACTGCATAATTGATGGACCTTTTGGCAGAGGTCGGCTGGTGAGCAAGCCATCCGTCGTCAGTGGGTCAAGGGGGCTTGAATGGTGAAGCCCTAAGCCAGCTTTCATAGTTATTCCCCGGAGGTGGGAGAACGTCATGCTCATCGGCAAGCTCACAGTCTTTATCCAGGTGGCCAAGGCAACCACATATGTAGCAAAAGGACTGGAGTTTCTCAACTTTAAAGAAAACTGAGATTACATCACCTCCTTGAAACTTGAATTTTTTCCGAAGAGGGAGAGGCGACCTCAAATCCAACATAACCCTAATTCGCACAAATCTTCCATATGCATCCCCGGAGTCATCCCATGTAACAAAAGATCCAAGGAGTTGCCCGATGGCTTGAGCCGTAGTTTGGTTGTATCCTCCCAGGGGGAGATCGTACACTCTCATCCAAAACAGGACATGTGTGAGAGAGACACCCGAGGGTTGGACATCCCTAGGGATAGGGACCAAAATAATAACTTGATGATCGAAGTGCCACGGTTGGTCATGGAGAACCCTATTCATGTCTCTTTCAGTCTCAAAGCAGAACAGGAACCTGTTATTGCCGATGTCGTTAATATTCAGGTTACGGCGTGTCCTCCATGCTTTGGTAACCACCATTCTGAAGGTGTTCTTATTGATGGATTTCTCCGTCCAGACCATGCCAACCAGATTGAAGGAGGGTTTCTCCTCCAGGGTACCGCGAGGACACATAACAACTCCACAACCTCTTCCTCGTCTCCTTCGTCGACCTTTCTTCCTTCCACCAGAGTGCCGCTCACCGGAAGCCCTTTCCCAACCCACTTCCTTCCTCCATACTCCCTCAACCCAGTGTCTCCCGCTCAAGAACCTAAAACGAAAACCTACCCTTCTCGACTCGATGTACGTAGACGCTACCCAGTACCCAATAAACCTAGACTCTCAGGAGATCTATTCAGTTTGCTTGGTTTCTACCTAGGTTTGACGCAAGATGAAGAACCCTAATAGTAGGGAGGATAGGCGCTCACTCGAGGGGGAAAGCCCTAACACAGTAGGGGGAGACATTTTATCTCGATGTTGAGTTTAATTGTTCTTTACAAGATCTCCGGGAAAAAAAAATCTAATGTTGACATCAGTTGTTGTGATGAATATTAATTTCGATGATGCACAGCGAGCGGAACAGCATAATTTCATTCGGTATGAATATGCCTATACGCTTTTGGAATGTAAACGTTGTTCATGTAATGTGGGGGCTATTGTCCCCCTATTATAAATGATAAGAGTTTTATCCTACATTGGCATAAAATATTATGCACAAAAAGGCAACATTAATTAAACGTATATTGTGTCACATCCAGCATATTCGTCATGATACCCATGTTTTGATAGTGTCGCGTTCATGTGGACCAAGTAAACTGGACCAAGTACTACTCGAATGTCGAACGAGCTAACTTGCGAGGGAAAACTTTAGTCTGTGATAGTCGGGCTGCCCAGGAAGGGGTGTGGGGGCCAGAGGTGTGCAGGGTTGGGGTCTTAGGGGGTTGATAATGGGGGATAGACAAGGGAAGAATGTGAGAGAGAGGAACAACGAGTTTAAGGAGAAGATAGATAGAGGTGGAGTGGGATTAAAAATTTGAATAATAATGATACGAAGGGTAAGGTGATATAGGTCATTGAAATGGTAAAGAGATTAACGGGGTCATGATTTATTTAATGGGATCGATTCACGTGACTAGCAATTTTTTAAGAGCACTTGTTATCGTGATGCTATTGTGTGTGATTAAAGTATTGTGTTTGATTAAAGTAGATTTGAGATGCGTAATTTTTTTGAAAGGTGACAATATTTTTTCAATAAGGTGCATTTCAAAAAAATTAAATTCGAGATTGGTTAAGCAAGAACAACACCGGCACGAATTATCTAAGTACTTGTTAATACATGACTAACATTTGAGCCAATAGAAATTCTTCTTTTGTCAAAGAAAAGCTACATAGTTTTTATTATATTATATTTTTAATATTCGTTTGATTCCCTAGTTAACATTTTTCAGATATTTCTAATCGTGATTATAAATGGGAATCAACAATTACACTCACAATTTGTAAATATAATTATGATTAAAAAATTTATATCAAAATTATTAACGTCAACCGCCTAATTAGTAGTTTATGAAAAGAAATGTTGAAAAAGTGGACATAGTACTTAGTAGCACACGCCAACCGAATTCATCCACACAGTTATTTTCTCCTAGTCGGGTCCATGAATCAGAGTCATTAAAGAGCGGAAAAGAAGCATATTATATTTGCATAATATAGTAGATTAATGTGTCAATCAACATCGATATTTTCTTTCAAAAAAATAACTACTTAGAAATTGAATCTTTTGATCTAACTTACGAAGTGAATCTCGCCAGCCGGAAATTGTACCAAATGGCATTTTCTTATATATTTACATGATTACATTCAGTGAGGTTTCATTGGAACCATAAATCGTGGAAAATTACAAATTAACTCCGACGTCATTCGGACAGAGAGAGATAATTATGTCTAACTAAGAAACGAAAGATCTTGCTAGCAGAGGAATTCAATTGTTTCATGTGGATTTTTTTAGATCACCAGTCATTCGAATAACTATTGTAAAGACTAATTGTTGATGGAGTGACCGATACCCGGACTGTGTCCCGGAGCCGTAGGGCGAAAATCATCAACATACTCAAACTTACTTGACCGATATTTATTTCCACCAAAGCCCTCATCGTTAATATCATTTCGGCCACCTTTCTCCATCTTCGAAGCCTTCAAGTTGCTCTCTCTGTGAAGTGCACAGTTCTTGCAATGAGGACGGTGAGCCTTCAGATGCCTGGCTTCCAATTGCACTACTTCATGGGATAAAATCAAAATAATAAGCATGAAGCAAACACTCACTTCTTTTGTGGTTACCATAGATAAAAGTTTTTAATTTATCGTTTAAAAGATGTCTCCTCTCTTCTACAACTATATGTATTTTAGGGTTTAAGAGTCGACCTAAAACCTTCAATAGTGCTTGGTGGGTATTTATACCGGTGCTTCCAAGTAACCTATTACCTATAACGCTACTCATCCATTGGAAATTAAATTGGTCGACCATTGAAAATTAATGAATATTTATCTATTACTATAAGGTTTAGAAAACGACAAGTCCATGTGAGACCGACCGAGTCCCTGCTAGTGGGGAAGATTCCCTTTGGGAATATATAAATGAATTGGAGACTACGATATCTTGTAAACACAGTAGTTTTAAATATTTTTGAGAAAATTTTGTTCCTTTCAAAGATTTTATTATGTTCGAATCTGGAACAATCGACACGATAACGATCGAATAACAAGCGGTATAAACCATAATATATATATAAAGTGGAGAGAATGAGGAGAAGTGATGGATATTGGATGGTTTATAATAAGGGCTTCATCCCTACCTGTCGTGAATAAATGAAAGGAAAGCTTAACCATTCAAGAGAAAAAAGGGCTCTCTCTCCATATTCTCTTTGTCACTCCTTGGCCCATCCAGAACTTGGTATATGTAGCAACTATGATCACTTTTGTCCATCTATTTGACTTTATTCATGTACCAGTACATAATGGCCTGGGATCCTCTCATGTGTTACATTAGATCTAGCCATGGCCATCCGCTGAACTATCGGTTACGGTTTAAAAACCGGCCAGTGGCCCCAAGGTTCGTGAACCTTAATCTGGTCCGTCTATCCGTGAGCCAGTTAAGGTTCAAGCTACCCCAACCCTTTGAATTGCCGGTTGAACTCTCATCCAACCTGTTGAACTGGTGGTTTAACCGACGATTAGATCTTCTATATTATACCTAAATAGTATAGATAGATAGATGCATTCTAATCTTTAGTCCTCGACGGTCTTCGCCTCCACCACCGCCATGAGCCTGCCCACTATAACCTTCTAATCATTAGGCCACTTTAACATGTTTGGACGGTCAGGCCATTCTCTCATTAATTTACCAAAATATTACAAATTAATGTTCTTTTCTAGGCGCGGGCTCTTAATTAATACACAGTGGTGTTAGTTAGCTGCCAAAGTTTCAAAGATTCCCTCGTTGTTAGTTGTGTTAGTGGCAACATTTGGCAAAAGAGGAAAGGACTCTCCTCCTCTAGTTGGGGAAGCTTATTCAATGATATTTAAATACTTTTTCTTTGTGTGCTACGAAAAGGATAATGATTTGATTAGTGTAACGGCTTTACATACTCGGCACATTAGTGTCCGGATAATAGATTTTTTTGGTAGAAATCTGGATAATAAATAGCTTAGACAAAAAATTAATTAGTAACAGAGAATATGAAAT
The DNA here is from genome assembly GCA_963995505.1 of Hypericum androsaemum. Classification (NCBI taxonomy): domain Eukaryota; kingdom Viridiplantae; phylum Streptophyta; class Magnoliopsida; order Malpighiales; family Hypericaceae; genus Hypericum; species Hypericum androsaemum. The sequence goes on along the minus strand of OZ023181.1, from coordinate 17,835,484 downwards.
TCCAAACATCTAGGAAGATTCCATCAAAGTTGAAGTGACCTAAAATGCTAGAGAGAGCTAAACAAGCAAAAGAGTGGTCCAGACCGGCAAACTTTATTATCATGTCTGGATTTTCTCGTCTTTTGGGCCCATTTTTGTAGCTTCCAAAAGAGCCTTAGACAGCTAATAGTACACCTTTTGTTTGAACAATTTCTAATGGTACACTCGTAATAAGCAAGCAGTTGGGCATTTCCATTTGTTAGTCAACGTCCATTTGACCCCTAGTTTCTGCTATGGACGTCTCAAGAGCTGAAGGGCCATTTTTTGTAAGTGTAGACTTTCTTTCTCTAAATGGCTCCGCGTTATCTGATATCATATGAATGAGCAACGATTAAACCATAGTCGAGTATATTCAAGTACTATGAAGATAGTGACTCTCGTGACAATATTTGTTAAGATTCGAACTTTGTTACCACTTTGATCAATTCTTGGTTGTGATCGTGAGGACGCTAATAAGTTTGTGATGTGATCAGAAGAGTGGAATATAAAGAAATGTATGCTGTAACACGAACGGTTTCACTCTGACTTGGGAAGCGTGCTTCTTTTTCGAAATTCGAATTCCTATTGTCTTCCACCTAAATCCCCTCCCCTTCCCCAAATTAATTTCTCCAAATTCCTAATCCGCTCACCTCCGCCACACCTTCTCTACTCTCCCTGGGCTGTACCGCCGCTCCCCACCACCTTGTTGGGGAGTGGCGGTGGCGGTGGCGGTGGCTCCTTCACGTTTGGTTATGGTGGCGTCATCCTCGACGATCTTCGTCGATAATCTCCCCTCTCAGTGAAGCTTCGGTTCGCTTCGTGGGTTTTTTCAACTACACTGCTCGGTGGTGGACGCCTACGTTGCAAACAAACAGTCTATTAGGAATTTGCGGTTTGGCTTCGTCAGGGTTCCTCCAGACGTGGATGTCGACTCGCTTATTCTCAAGATCAGTTGTTCTCAGGTGGAGCACAAACGACTATTCTTGTCCAAGAAAAAGTTCGCTAGAGGCGTTAGCAAGGCTACTGTGCCTCCTCGGGTGGTTCTATACAATCCGGTGGTTGCCCCCTCTCCACCTCATGTGGGCTGTGGTTTTGCCGCAGACGTTCGTCCTCAACCTCGAGTGGATCCTCCTCTCCCCTCAGTGGCTTGTCCAGAGGACCTCGTGCCCAAGCCTTCCGACGAGCTCCTTGATGTGTGGCTTTTCCACAATGCGGTGGCTTCTCTCCTCGACGCTGATCGTTCGTGTTCGGTCGAGGATTCGCGGGTATGAGTCTCCTATCTGAAGCCATTGTCCTTGGATTTGTGGTCGATTTTGTTGCGTGCTATTGTCGGTTTTCCTGTGCTAGGTTCAATTGCTCTAGGTTCGGTGGCCTGCCCTGTCCCACCCGTTATGCCTTTGGCAGTTTACTTGGTTTCGAGGCCCTCTTTGGCTGCAGTGGGTTCCTCTGTTATTGAATGCTTTGGAGTTACAGGGGCTGTGCAGCCGTCTCATGTTGCCTTGTCTGATGCTGCTTTAGATATTAGGCGGGCCTCTCCTCTGGCTATTGATGGGGTCTCCTTGGTGGTTGATTATGAGGCCTCTGTGGTTTCGAAACCTTTGGTGGTTATTGCAGGCTCTTCGGCTGGTGTTCCTCTTGACCTCGACGCATCCTCGGGCTCTCCTGCTCCTCTATCGTAGCCTACTCTCGTTGGTTCAGACGAGTGGTTTTATCAGATTATACCCGATGTGTTGATTGGGGTTTCTAGGGTGGTGACGTCGCCTTGCGTCGAGCTGGTCTCGGTGCCCCGTGCGGGGATTCCTAGTTTGGTGTTGCCGCTTTGTGGTACCGTGCGAAAGTGGGGTCATCTAGAGCTTTTTCTGTCGTCGACTCGTTCAAGCTGCCGTGTGCGATAGCCTACAAAGAAGACTGCAGCTCTAATGACGTTTTCGCTGTGAAAATTGAAGATCATGTTGCCTAAGCCTAAGGCGGCGCTTCCCCTAGGTCGTTAATCTCAGGTATGGATGTTCAGGACTAGACGATTCTAGCGGAGATCTCTTCGGAGGCGTAGCGTCTGGCCATCGTGATGGGCCTCTCTTGGGAGGAGGATACATCTAAGATCCTCCATCTAATCAAGGATGCAGCCCGAGGTTCGTATCTGTTTTGGTGCTTCGATCCTCTTTGATTTTGCTCCTGCGTAGTGGTGTTCTTACCCTTCTTGGTGTATAGCTGGTGTATTTTGGTATCACTTTGGTGACCGTTATAGAAAGTATTGATCTCCGTGTTGCTTATGATAAGCATTATCTGTAACCTTTAATGTACCTTGGTGAACTTTCGGCGAAATACAACTTTTACTTATTAAAAAAAATGTATGCTATCTTTTTTTTTTGTTAATAAGATAGATATATGTATATATTGATACATTATTCATATACCTTTTGACTATTTTTTCCCCATTACCTCTTGAATATTACGAATCAGTTGAGTCCTGCATGCCAAGCTCAACTCACCAACTGGGTTCTCATCAAGCCTTTTAAGATCCAGCCCAACATTCCCAAACGATGTGTCCAGTAATTTGACCAAGCAGCTTTTTTTTATAGCCAAGGTTTGACCGAGCATTTAAAAAAAATTAAGTGAAAATGGCGGGTAAAGGCGTGTGTGATCCATATTTTTTTATAGGTAAAATTTTATTACTCATATAAAAATTTGATTAAATGTGCACGAGTACACTACACCAATAGTATTCTTAAGCAACCCTGAAAAAAATAGTATTCTTAAGCATGATTGAATGATTGAGTCTGAAGGCCAGACACGATTTTCTAAAAGATACTCATTAATTATGGTCACTTTGTCATTAAACTTAAAGTATTGATCAACACGAACTCCTTTTTGGCAAGTTGAATTTACAATATTTCCTATTGTTATTAAAGTAGGTGGTGAGCTCTTGATGTCCAGACCAGTGATCAAGTATATTCTTTCATCTGCTAATTAATTTTATTATTTATGTTGTCCTGGCTAAATGACAGCAAGGAAAAGCCAATTGCAAAGTGAAAAACTCCTGAAATTAACTAACGACATACCTAACTAGAAGTTTGTTAATGATACTAAGTGACAAAATAGATGTTCTAGTTTAATTAAGTGATCTAGTTCGAGTAATTGAAAAAATAATTGTGTTTAGTACTTATTAGGAGAATTTTATCAATATTCAAAAGTTTTATCGAGCTCAAACATTAGTTAATCGGTCCAGTGAATATCGAGATACAATATATTTTAAACCAAAAAGCCTAGAAGCTTGTTGGCTTGCAGACCATTAGGATTGTTGGCAAATGCATGATCTCTAAAGCTACAAAATTGTATTTTAAGCACACTTTGCATCTTTTGATTCCTTAATTTTATGCGAATCAAAGCAGGACGGCTACCATGTTCTGTGATTCAGTAGACCCCACCTTCCGAAGTGTTTGCGGTTTGTTATAGCTCCAGCTGTTCATTTGTTTTTCTTGGGATGGTTCTATTCTTATTCTGACTTAGATATGTTACTTGTACAACAAGGGTTTGTCTCTATATAAAGATATGTTATCCTAAGGTTTTGTATAGCTTTGTGGCTCGGAAACTCATCAATAAAAGTTCTCATTTCTCACCGTGGACGTAGGCATTAGGCCGAACCACGTTATCTCTTGTGTCCGTGTTCTTTGCGCGTTTTGTTCCCTAGTTGGGGTTCGATGGAGGTTGGAGGGAATAGGCCAAGCAAACTTAGAAGCTCGAGTTTGGGGGCTGGCTCCAAGTGATTGAACAAAATGTGAAGAGAAAGTTGAGATGGTCTTATTAATGCAGTTATCTATGGTCCAAGATGGAGTCGGTGGAGTCGGATTGGTTTTGCAAGATCTCATGGTTCTTCATGGGACGGTGTTTTGTCAAGGTGGAGTTTGTTGAAGTTCGGGTGGAGCTTCATGGTTCTTCCACGAGATGATTTCTTGCCAAGGTGGAGATTGTTGGGATGACGAGAAATAGGAAAGACTTATTTCCTATTTCTATTCATATTCTGACTAGGTTTTGGACTCCTAATCTGACCTAGATATGTTACTTGTACACCAAGGGTTTGTCTTTATATAAAGACATGTTACCCTAAGATTTTGTATATAAAGACATGTTACCCTAAGATTTTGTATAGCTTTGTGGCTTGGAAACTCATCAATAAAAATTTTCCTTTTTCACCGTAGACGTAGGCATTAGGCCGAACCACGTTATCTCTTGTGTCCGTGTTCTTTGCGCGTTTTGTTCCCTATTTGCTGAATTCCTAACAGTTTTTATTTATTTTTGGTAAATAGATTAACTTCATTCTATATACTCCAAATATTTATACCAAATAGTACAAAAACCTATTCTACTTGTTAATTACATGCGTAATCTTCACGATTTCGTAAAGACTCTATGTACAAAAAGTAGGTCATGTGAGCCAAACTCCTCAGATGAGTTTGACCACCTAAGTCATTCTTGGACATGGCGCTCTCGATTGTAACGTTCTCCTTGGAAGATAGCCTTGTTCCTTGTTAGCCAAATTTCCCAAAGAATAGCTCCATATAACGTAAACCAGACCTTCTTAATCATCATATCTCGAACAAAACCCATCCACTCCACCAGAGAGGAAGAAATGGATGAGTTACAGCACCAAACCACTCCTATTTGACGCACAAAGTAATTCCAAATACCAACAGAGAAAGGACAGTTTAAAAAAAGATGATCGATGCATTCATCTGTGTCGCTGCATATTGGACATAAGCAATCTCGAGGATCCAATCTTCTACTTCTAATTAACGCGTCTCTGGTAAGGAGTTTTCTTTTCATGGCCACCCACATAAAATATTCAATCTTTAAAGGCATCTTACCAGTCCATATAGAGGGAGCAAGTTGATAGAATTTATTTCCCTGTTGCCCAGCCAAAAACTTTCTTCGTAGGCCAGAAATTGAGAAGTCTTCATCTCCCATGTAACTCCAACAAATCAAATCTGGTTGGGAGTGACTAGGAGTAACATTTTGCAGCAATAAGTGAAGGTTGAGTTCTTCTTCTTCCTCCCAAGCTCGCAAGTTCCTTCTCCAAGAAAGCACCCACTTCCATTCTGAGCTTTCCTTGAAGCCACACTCGACAATTTTTGCTCTTTTTTTAGTAGAAAGTAAGTACAGTCTGGGGAATCTGTCTTTCAAAGTTCCCTCAAAAAGCCCTCAAAAAGTAAATCAGGTTTTTGCTTCCCAATTATAGCTTTAAATCTGTAAAGAAGTTGTCAAATAAAGCCGTGTTGGTAGTTAAGACGCTACAAAAGTTTGCCCAAATACTACCCGCTTGTGCGATCGGGAAGGAGAGAGTGGAAGATGGGCGTACAGTTCAAACCTGTAAGAAACCTCCAAATCTATTTAAGGAGTAAGGATTGATTCTTTAGAACCAAATCTTCAACACTCAAGCCGCCATATTCTTTTGGGCTGCACACATAACTCCATTTAACTAGAGATGACTTCTTTAAATCCAGATTTCTGGACCATAGGAACCTGCGAAGCTTCTTGTTCAGTTGATTTGCAACCCCGGCGGGCATTTTGTAAATTGACAGATAGTATATCAAAAGGGACGAGAGCACTGACTTCACTAGCGTAAGTCTTCCACCTAAAGACAACAGCATGCCTTTCCAATTCGCTAGGCGTTTATCCACTATCTCCAAAACAGGGCTCCATTTGACAAGTCTCCTCATGCTACAACCGATGGGCAAGCCTAGGTACTTTAAGGGAAGCTGAGCAGGCTTGCAACTCCAAACATCGGCCGCATTTTGCAGCCAAATCGCATCAATATTAACTCCAACCATCGATGTTTTTGAGGGATCGATCTTTAGGCCAGAGATGACTCCAAAGATTGTAACAATAACCATCAGATTCTCGATGCTTTGCTCACTGATGAAATTCAGCTCTTGTGCTTGCTTGATTAAGATGTTAAGACCCTCTGCAGCCATTATGAAGAGAAATGGAGATAAAGAGTCTCCTTGACCAAGTCCTCTCTGCAAGTTAAACATAGGAGTTGGAGAGCCATTAATTAGAATTGAAACTTTAGCTGTGGTGACACACTCTTTGATCCAACTTTGCCATTTAACTCCAAAATCCATTGCAACCTGCACCTCTTCAATATAATTCCAGTCAATAGAGTCAAAAGCTTTCTCAAAATTCAGCTTAATTAGAACATCCTCTCGATTTTGCCTCTTAAGCATCTCTACCATTTCACCAGCAACCAAAATAGAGTCAGTGATTTGCCTACCAGCGATGAATGCAAATTGCTCAACACCAACTACTTGACCAAGGACAGAACAGAGACGCAAGGATAGGACTTTGGATATGATCTTGTAGATACATCCAATCAAACTTATTGGCTGTAGATTAGACATACTTGGCACACCCGTCTTCTTTGGGACCAAAGCTGGAAACGAGGATGTCAGCAACGAATGTAACTTTCCCGTCCTGAACAAGTGAAGGACGCAGTTAAAAACATCTGATTTAATGAAGTCCCAAGATGCCTTTATGAATTTGAAGTTGAACCCGTCTGGACCTGGTACTTTGTCACTAGCGCAACTCCACACCGCATCTCTAATTTCATCCTCCGAAAGCGTAGTTTCCAGCTGATCCTTTGAACTCTCATCAAGCCTCTTGAACAAATGAGCAGCAATGGAGGGCCGTGAATTCCGATGGCTACTCTAGATCTGCTTAAAATGCCCAAAAATATGTGCTTTTATCTCTTCAGCATTAGTGATTAGTCGACACCATCTCTCACTGACCCAATGTAATTTTTGCTCTATTCATACATGTAGAAGCGTGAATTTTTTTTGAATTTTTATCACCTCCATAACCCAATTAAGCCTCGACTTTTACCTCTACATGGACTCCCATTGCTTTTGTAACGAATCCAATTCTTCATCCAGCTTATTCCTTAAACGAATGTCATCCTCAATCAAGAGAAAGTCTTCTCCCTCCACATCCAAAGAATCAATCTCATCCTACACCTTTTTTAAACAAGTCTCCAGCTTCCCAAAATAGTTCATGTTCCAAGCCTGAATTTTCTACTTTAACCCTTTCAACTTATAGATGAGTTTGTGAGGCCCAAACATTGTCGTGACCATCTCCTCCTACCACATCTTACAAAGATTTAGAAAGTCAGGGTGCTGAAGCCAACAGTTAAGAAAGCGAAACGGTTTGGGTCCCCAATTTACTATAGTATTCTTCAAAATAATTGGGTTATGATCCGAGTGCCCTTTTGAAAGAGCCCATTGAGTAAAGTTTGGGAAGGATAGGCACCAGCTTTCAGAGATCAAAAAATGATCCAAACAGCTTGCAGACCTCCCACGCCTCCAGGTAAAAATCCTGCCATTTAAGGGAAGATTGACAAGGGCACTTTATTCAATAAAATTCTAAAATACTTTCAATGCACGGGTTTGTTCCTTGCTGATCGCTTTCCTTTCATTACGGTGGCTCACCGTATTGAAATCACCCCAAAAACTCACAATCTCAGAATTTGAGGACTCCAGAAAAACCTTGATTTTTGACCAGGCCGCCTCTTCCTTTGTTTTTATTACATGTGCTAGCCACGAGCCAGCTTTGGAAAATTTTAATAAGGTAATTGCAAGTACATATGAATTAGTGTAATAGTATTTTATACTACAATAACTTCATTTATAGATTTTAAATGTGTTTTATATAACACGATGGTTTTCCACAGGTTTACTTCGATAGAGTTATATGTTGGGTTATGGAGCATGTTTGGTACTCGGAGAAAGCGTTGGATGATCGAGTGAAGACCACGCATGAGTACGAGCAACTGCCAAGTGAATGGCAATGAAAGATGAAGTTTGTAAAGGTCCCAGCGGCCGCTAGGGGCCTAGCCCTCACTGGGGGGGGGGGGGGGGGGGGGTGAAACAGAATGTTGAAAATCTGAGGACCCAACGGCCGCGAGGAGGCCAGTGCCCGCTCGGTGTCCGGTTTAGCCTTAATTTTGTTTCCTGTTTTGTTTGTTTCGTATCCCCACTCTTTATAAAGTTGCTCTTCTATATAAATCCATATAAAACCTATTGTAATGTGTGACAAAAAGTGTAGTGACACACAAGAAACCTAGTGGAAAGATCCTGGTTTGGCACGCCCCCAGACATAGATATTCTTGTCAAACTGGGTGACCAAATCGCTCGTGTTCTTCGTTTCGATTTTGTTCTTTGTGATTGCTGGCCTATTATTATTTTTTAACAATTGGTATCAGAGCTTGAAGGTTAATGGGTCGTAGGAGCGATCATAATGGGTGAAGAAAAGTTGCCCTTGGAGAAATTTGATGGCATGGACCAGAGGTTTTGAAAGATGCAGATAGAGGACTATCTATATGGCAAGGATTTGCACCTACCTCTTAGTGGGAAGAAGCCCGAAGATATGAAGGAAGAAGAGTATAGTTTGCTGGATAGGAAGGTGATGAGCGTGGTGCACTTGTCGTTATCGAGGAATGTTGCCTTGCATACGATAAAATCAAAGACTACCAAGGAGATGCTAGAGACTTTGTCCGAGATGTACGAGAAGCCATCCGCCACAAACAAGGTACACCTGATGAGAAGGTTGTTCAACCTCAAGATGCCAGAGAGTATGATGGTGGCCAAGCATTATAACGAGTTTAACATAACGATTACCCAGTTGAGCTCGGTTAAGATCAACTTCGATGATGAGGTACAAGCCCTAATTTTGCTGAGTTCTTTACCTGAGAGCTGGAATGGTATTGTGACTGGAGTCAGTGCCTCAGCAAGGAAGGTACAGCTTAAGTTAGTTGAGGTGAGGGATTTGATCATGAGCGAAGAGATTCGCAGGAGAGAATACAGAGTAGCCTCGGGTGCAGCTTTGAGTACATGGAATATAGGGAGGTCCGAATCAAGGGGGAAGTCAAAGAAGGACCGGAGCAGGTCAAAGTTCAAATCGAGGAAGGGTTCAAGGAAGGACAAGAGCTTGGTCCAGTACTGGAATTATGATCAGTATGGTCACTTTTAGGATCAGTATACATCACCAAAGAGGGAGGACAAGTCAGCTAACACAACAACAGATGACCATGGAGAGGTGTTGGTCCTGAGTGTGAGCAGTCCATTAGAGGCGTGGGTGCTAGATTTTAGAGCATCGTTCTATTCATGCAGTGATGCAGGGATGATGGAGCGATATAGCCCAAGTGATTATGGCAAGGTTTATCTAGGAGATGATGAGCCGATGCAGGTTGTGGGCAAGGGAGATGTTCAAATCAGCACGCCGAATGGATCTTTGTTGCGGTTGAAGGGGGTGGTGAGGCATATTCCTGGGTTGAAGAGAAATTTGCTTTCTGTGGGGTAGCTGGATGATGAAGGTTATGTGGTGTGACCTTTGGCTACAAATCATAGAAAATTACCAAAGGAGCTATGGTAGTGGCTCGAGGTTTAAAGGAAGGTATGTTGTATATAACGAAGAACACCCATGATAGCATTGGTCTTGTAGGTGCAGCGGACGATGTAGAGTTATGGCATTGTCGACTTGGCCACATGAGTGAGAAGGGGATGAAGGTGCTGTGTTCGAAAGGGAAGCTACCAGGCTTAAAGACAGTTGCTATCAGTCTTTGTGAGCATTGTGTCATTGGGAAGCAGAAGAGAGTGAGCTTTTCGAGATGTGGCAGGTCCGTGAAGGAGCAAAAGCTTGAGTTGGTCCACAGTAATTTGTGGGGCCCGATACTAATGACATCCTTGGGTGGTGCATTGTATTACATGACCTTCATTGATGATTCCACAAGGAAGATATGGGTTTACTTTCTAAAATATAAGTCTGGTGTCTTCGACGCCTTCAGAAAGTAGAAAGTCCTAGTTGAGAAAGAGACAGGTCTTAAGGTGAAGTGCTTGAGATCGAATAATGGCGGAGAGTATGAGCTCCAAGAGTTCGAGGAGTACTGTGCAGCGAATAGAATTCGCATGAAGAAGATAGTAGCTGGAACCCCCCAACAGAATGGCATTGCTGAGAGGATGAACAGGACACTCAATGAGAGGGCCAGGGCCATGAGATTGAAGTGTGGCCTACCGAAGATATTTTGGGCAGATGCAGTCAACACAGCTGCATCCCTGATTAATAGAGGACCATCAGCTCCTTTGGAGAATGGGATTCCGGAGGAGGCTTGGAGTGGTAAGGAGGTTGATCTTTCCTATCTTCGTGTATTTGGCTATTTTTGGTATGTTCATATTAATGCAGTTGAGAGGAGCAAGATGGATGCCAAGTCCATGAAGTGTACGTTCATTAGGTATGGAGGAGATAATTTTGGCTTCAGATTTTGGGATGAGAGAAGTCGCAAAGTCATTCGGAGTTGAGATATCGTATTCAATGAGAAGGTGTTGTACAAGAACAGGGGGAGTGCATATGATGCGGAGGGTTCTAGCAGTGAAATAGTTAAGTTAAACATCTCGAACTCGGATAGGAGCAAGAAAGTACTGAACGGCCAAGGGGCCGAGGAGGAGGCAGAACCAAGTTCTCCACCGCCAGTGATTCCGCAGCGAAGATCCACCAGACAGTGTGGGTCGCCAGACAGGTATTCGCCCGCTAATTATTATCTCCTTTTGACAGATGGAGGAGAACCGGAGGATTTTACAGAAGCACAGCAGAGTGAGCTGGTGCGCAAGTAAAATCTTGAAATGGATGACGAGATGAAGTCGTTGAGGAGTAATGAGACTTGGAAACTGGTCTAACTTTCGAAGAGCAAGAAGGCACTGCAATACAAGTGGGTTTATAGAGTTAAGCAAGAGGTGTATGGCACACAATGTTACAAGGTGAGATTTGTTGTGAAAGATTTCAGCAGAAATACGGTATTGATTTTACCGATATTTTTACTCCTGTTGTGAAGCTAGCCACTATTAGAATGGTGTTAAGTATGGTAGCTGTAGAGAATCTGATGTTAAAGCAGATGAATATGAAGACAGCCTTTCTCCATGGTGATCTAGAGAAAGAGATTTACATGGAACAACCAGAAGGGTACTTGTCAGAAGGTAACAGTGGCCTTGTATGCAGGTTGAGGAAGAGTTTGTATGGGTTGAAGCAAGCTCCGAAGTAGTGGTACAAAAAGTTTGATAAATTCATGCACGATATAGAGTTTGTGCGCTATGAGGCAGACCATTGCTATTACTTCAAGAGGTTTGACAATAGCTATATCATCCTCCTGCTTTATGTTGATGTCATGTTGATAGCAGGCTCGAGTGCTAGAGAAGTGAGCAAGGTGAAGAAGCAATTGTCTGAGAGATTTGCCATGAAGGATTTGGGTGAGGTAAGAATATCCTAGGGACGAGGATTAAGCGAGACAAAGTAGCAGAGAAGCTGTTTCTCTCGCAAGCTGACTATATCAAGAAGGTATTGGAGAGGTTCAGCATGCAGAAAGCCAAACCTATGAGTACACCCTGGGGTGGACACTTTAAGTTATCTAACAAGGATTTGCCTAAGAGTGAGGCGGAGAAGGCCCAGATGAAGAAGACTCCTTATACATCAGCAGTGGGGAGCTTGATGTATACTGTGGTATGTACAAGGCCAGACATCGCACATGCAGTAGAAGTGGTGAGCATGTACATGAACAATCTGGATAAGCAGCATTGGTTGGTAGTGAAGTGGATCCTAGGGTACTTTAGAGGTATTACTGAGAAGGCCCTATGCTTTTAGGGCAGTGAAGTGAAGCTGACAGAATATGTTGATGCATACTTGGGGTCCAGTGACCTTGATGGGAGAAGAAGTACTACAGGGTATGTGTTTATGCTGGGAGAGACAACAATCTCCTGGGCTTCGAAGTTGTAAAAGATAATGACTTTGTCAACTGCAGAAAGTGAGTACGTGGCAGTGACGAAAATGAGCAAAGAGATGGTATGGTTGCAGAATTACTTGGGTGAGTTGGGGAAGGAGCAGAAAGACAGTGCATTCCACAGTGATAGCCATAGTACGATTCACTTGGTAAAGAATTCTACTTTCTACTCAAGGACTAAGCACATTGAGTTGAGGTATCACTACATATGGCATCTCTTGGAGAAACTTGAGAAGATTGAGGGAAGCGTGAATCCTACATACATGATGACAAGGTGGTTGCCTTGGAGAAGCTGGACATGGATTCAGTTAGCCTAGTGAACAATTATAGAGGCCTGGCGTGCCAACGTAGTGAAGAGGGTCATCTAGTGAAAGGTGACAAGTGATGAGGTAAGTCTCTAGGTGGGAGATTGTTAGATTATGGAGCCTGTTTGGTACTCGAAGAAGGCGTTGGATGATCGAGTGAAGACCACGCATGAGTACGAGCAACCGCCAAGTGAATGGCATGCGAAAGATGAAGTTTGTAAAGGCCCAAGCGGCCGCTAGGGGCCTAGCCTTCGCTGGGGGGAGAAACAGAATGTTGGAAATCTGAGAACCCAGCGGCTGCTGGGAGGCCAGCGCTCGCTTGGTGTCCGGTTTAGCCTTAATTTTGTTTCTTATTTTGTTTGTTTCGTGATCTCCACTCTTTCTAGGGTTGCTCCTCTATATAAATCGATGTAAAACCTATTGTAATGTGTGACAAAAAGTGTAGTGATGCACAAGAAACCTTATAGAAATATCCTGGTTTGGCACGCCCCCAGACGTTGACATTCTTGTTGAACTGGGTGACCAAATCGCTCGTGTTCTTTGTTTCGATTTCGTTCTTTATGATTGCTGGCCTATTATTATTTACCAACATTATACAGAAGTTGCGACTGTAACTTCGTACGCGAAGATTTTGACACATAGGGTTGTAATTATGTATCCATTACTATAGTGGAATAAAAAAATTTACTTATAAATTGTAAAACATGTTTTATATAATTTTTATTTTTAAGGAATTATTGAGTTAAATCTTGCGAGTATAAAAAAATACCACTCAAAAAATTACCTTCCTAAATATGGTTCGACAAAACTCGACTGTGATATGATAAAAAATAGTCTTACATAAATTCACTTAATTTGTTATAGGTTTAAATAATTTTTTTGTTGCAACATTACTCACGAGGGGCTATTTGTACCAATTACTTTTAACCCAGTAATTAAATCTGTAATGCACTAACAGTAACTAGGCGCTTTTGGAATATTTTTTATAAGTGCAATTTTTATTGATCTCCATATATATATAATTTCCTCATATGAGATTGTTATCGATAGTTTCGTCAAAACTCTATGACAGAAAAATCAAATGAAGAAAAACCAAGTCAATTTTCTCTTACATCTAAAAGGTTAAATTATGCCCGACCATGGCAGCTGGAAAATATCCCTCCTCATGTCAGTGCCAGATAAAAATGCTTTTGATTTTATCAATTCTTATTTTCATATAACGAAGGAAAGTAATTAACAAAAATGAAAATGGACAGAATTGTGTATTAATGTTAATTAATTCCACCAGCTTTTCAAGCGTGCGGGTAAAGCGAGATTGTTATTTGGCCGGGTTAAATATTCCTAATAATGCTTTAAAAATAAGAAAAAGAGATTCTTAGTGATGATGAGTTTTCCAAAAATAATAAAGGAGACTCTTAGTGATTGGAGAGTGCCGGTGGCTGGGGTTTTGGCAGTACGACAGCGTATCTAGCCTGCATTTAGCCCGGTGCAAAGTGATTTTTTCCATGTAAAGAATGTGTACATTCTATTGCAAAATAAGTACACTTTCATTTTGAATAGATTTATTTTAGAAATTCTCACATTTTAAATGAAAATTACACCAATTTTTAGAAGCGCGCTTAATTTAAAATTAATTGTAGCCATTTGTTTCTATTATGTATGTGCATATTATGTATTGTCACTTTTTGCTAATGTATCGGTACTCAAATTCATTAAATAATTTTTAGATTATTTGAATTATTTCTTGCATTTGAATTTAGATTAATTCAAACACTTTTTTTGGACTCATGGTATTGGTCAATAAACATCTCTCTTTTTTGGACGGGTAAGAAAGCATCTCTAAGGGTTCTAACTTTTAAGAACTTCATTTTTTTTTAAATTCTATTTGTTTGTTTATATAATTGAATTACGAGATACATTCATCGTTCCAAAACTCTTCAAACCATAATCCAACTTTATCACAAAAAAAGAGAGTGCATAATCCAAAGTCTTTATTCCATTTTTTTAATGAAAGTTCCAATATTTTTCTGATAAGTGGATAATTTTATTAATAGCAATTATGCTAATCCCTTCGGAACAAGCTTGAATCTCAAATTTACATATGTTAAACTCGCCACGATCACTGATCTCGAATAGCTTCGAGATAAAAAAAAACCAGTTCTTGATTGCCTTGCTCCAACATACCATTAGATCAAAGCAACCATTATGTAAAATGGTATAAAATAGAGTGAATAAGAAAATTTCGATCACACCCAACCCGACGCCATTAAAGATCACCCTATATCACAGATTCCATAGTTCCCAGATGATTACACCAAATCTAGTATACCAAACCTTTTTGATCAATGGAAGTTCCAATATATTGATTGTTATGTCATTTGTTATATATGAATTAATAAAAGTTTGATAAATTTATAAGAGAAAATTTGAATTATTGGTATCAATAATTCTGGAAATGAATCATTTCCATTATTCCGACATGCAAAGTCCCACTCATGTAGGAAATATAATATATTTTTCAGTACTGAAAGGAATTGACTTTATTTAAGTTGATCGTCAACCTTTTCGAATTAAGCATGTTGAAAGTGAAATTAATCAACAATCACAGGCTAAAAATTCGCCATGCATGTTATGGTATCTTTTTAAATAAGTTTCCTATTTTTACAGTATGTTTTAGCCGTTTTATTAGAGATCACTTGCATCTTAAATTGTCTAGTCAAAGAATAAGTTTAATATGAATTACCCACGGCAAACGAGCTAAGGAAGTCAAAGGTCTTCAGACACATAAGAATTTCTAGAGTGTACTTTACGAATGATTTTTTTTTTGTAGAATTAATGGTGGACTATAGATATCAGATCTCCATAGAGAAAAGTACGTAAGAATTTTATTATTACGATATCCCATCATTTCATGCACTGACACGAGATTATAATTAATTACATACTAAACATGATTAATTAAACGAGCAACCTATATGCACACACTCTAACACGACAGATTATTACATGATAGATACTATATAGTAAAATCTATATACGCCCATCAGAGTATTGATAGGTGTTCATAATAAACATGCACTACGTATACGTAAAGAAATTTAAGGACTTTTCTGAGACACTTGCATGACGACTCAATTTAACGATTCTAGGCATGAACATGCATCGATGGGCAAGTTACAAGGATGGTCATATAAATTAATTATTAATCTTGTTCTGATATGCATGGCCGACTCCTGGGCTGTGGCCTGGTCCGGTCGGCCGGAAATCATCGGTCGACGAATAAGTGGTAGCTAGGGACGTCGTCTTTGGTCCACCTACGTACTCGTCGTTGCTCTCTGGCTCCGAGAAAGGATGACCAATCCCAGGGCTGGTGCCCGGCGTTGTAGGCCGGAAACCGTCTGCAGCCCTGGGATTGTTACCACTTGGTGGCAAAATGGGCATCGTTCCTTTCCCGGACAATAATGGCGACGACTTTGAATCCTTTTCGTCGGGAACGACAGGATTTTGATCCATCGATTTCAGTGGCCTCCCTTCGGTACACATGATTTGGAAACCAGCAATGAGTGCAAGAAGAACAATGACGTAGTTGTGTAGAGGAAGGGCTTCCATGACTTAGAAAAAAATTGATGAGAAATAATGTATAGCAATTGAGTAAATATATGGCAATTTGCTGAAGGGAAGATGATTAAAAGTTTTGATGCGAGGTCGGTATTTATAGCCGTAGAAGTTGAATTAAGCAGTTGGATGCACTTTTGTGGCTTGTGAGTTTCAATTTGGACGGCTCGTAATGATGAAAAAGCTATCTCAGGGACCCATAAGATTTTCTTTGTCAGGAGTTCTCCCGAATATTAGCGCAGCGGAAGTAATTTAATATATTCTTATTAACAATAGAGACATAGAAAATATAGAGGACACGCGATATAAATGTTATAATCAACTGATTTACATCTCGTGGGTTAAGAAAATGTTCATTATGATATGTGAAGTACAACGGATACATTGGCTATAGCGAGATGACCTGTCAAGCCGTTCTCTCTGCCTATACTAATGCACCATTGTATTTGCTCTCAAAGAATCCCTAAACCTTGTCCTCCTAGAGGCTAGCCCTAATCTACTATACATAAAATATAATTCATAATTAGAACTCATATTACAAAAATAAATAAATAAATAAGAATTTGAGACACAGTCCAATACCAGAAACTTTAAAACAATAAATACGTGAATGATAAATCTCCACTTTAATTTTCTATCTATCAGGAAGTTTACAATATTTAGGTAAATGACCACTTCCATCTATAGAAGCTTAGAGACTCCTCCTCGACCTCAGATTGTGCTCAACGATGCACTTGGATCTGTTTAAATACCGCAGTGTGGGCAGCAAAGACTTATTTTATCAAACTATTTAATGAAAATGAACCAATGATTTAGCACCTGCAATGCAACTGGGATACTCGATTTAGTAAAGCCACCCAAATGATACTGTAGTCCCCACTAGTTTGGGTTACACTATTAAAATAAATAGAAGTTGATGGTTTATATGAAATTTTAAGACACCTTTTGCTCAACAATTCTAAGTGAATCACATATGTCCTAACCCTGATAGCGTGGTCTATATATGTTTTATGTGCTATCTTCAGGCCGCGGAAAGGCGAAGATTCGTTATTGATTGCCTCCCAATACTAACAGAAGATCCAAATCGTAATTTGCTACTATAATAACACCACGCTTTCGGTTTTTTTTTTTTAACCCTTATAACACCGTCCTTGGCTGATGATCATTGATCAACTGCCACTAACATGAAAAAAAAATTTAATTCGTAATGGTTTTTTTAGAAAGGTGGCACATAGCCTAACATTAAATAGAAGGGTTATAGGAATATGAAATATATAGACGAGGACCAATGAACGTAATAGATAACAAAAATTAATTCGTAGACAACAAAGTGGCGAGGATGGAAGTGATGGCCGGACGATTAGATAAGAGAGCCAACAACCTTTATATATAGGTTGACCTAAGCTGATAACTGTCGAGACAAACTTCAGCTAACAAACGCAAGGCTACATTAGACACGTAACTTCGTGAAATCTAGCATTTGAATGCATACGGGATGCATGCAAATAAGAGATAGGGTCGAACGAGTCTAAGCACGACAAGCTTGGCCACCTGGAAAAGTATCGAGATTCATACAGATCTAAAAATATATATTTTTATATTTTTTAGAATAGATTAGTTTTTCTGTTTTTTTTTTCGCTTTACTTTTATTGTTTTCTTTTATTTCCATTAAATTTTACCTAAAAAAAGTCAAGTGCGGAAGCAAGCGCAAATGAAGAAATATATTAAAAACAGTAAATAGGATTGCGGATCGTAATGGTTGGTTTGTGCAACAGCCGGAGCTTTGACCTCTATTATTGGTCAGGGTTTCGTGATGTGACATCTGCTTTTCAAGATCTTCAGAGACTACTTCTTGACTGTTTATTTCCCTGTCTGTTGCTCTTTCTATTATTTTATTTTCACCCTTTGGGTTTGACTCTTGCAGCTTCCATGGCGTCGGTTCTTTTTCCCGCTTGTAATTAACAAATTACAAGTTGGTGGACCTCGCCAACAGAAAGAAATATTAGAAGTTGGTGGAGGAAGAATGACGATCGTCCCATACCTTCTTTAAGACCTTGGGCTCCGGTGAGACCGGCAGAAGGCGTTGTATAATTTGACACAAATCCTAAGTTCAAACTTTAACAAATGTGTAATTTTTTATGTAAATAATCTACATTAAAAAAAGGGTTGGTTCCATAAACATGAACCCTTAATTATTTCATAATAGATGTTAATTTTTGGTAATTTTTTAGAATATGTATTAGGTTCTTATTTTCTGCAATATGTATTGGAATTACTTTCATGTATTTGCTATGTTGTGGGCATGATTGGTGTAATAATCTACTTTTAACTATAAACAAAATAAGGAAAGATTAATTAGAAGAGACTACGACGCAACCAAAAAAACTGCACGGAGAAAGTTTAAGAATATTGTTATAATGCCTCTACGTTTTCTTTCGCATGTTATTGTTTTTTTTCCCGAACCCTTGAAGAGGTCGGAATGGAGTTTTTTTTTTTGAAAAGAAAGTGACTCATAGGTCACTTTGTTATCATCTTTATCTATTCCTTTTGGCGAAACAAAGTTCAATCCACTTACCACCGCATGTATGGTCTGATGGATAGGTGTCAGTCCTTAAGCATGAGGTGGGAAGATCGAGTCCCAACGACCGTCCAAGATCCGAAATTTGTGAAAATAATTTAAACTCCACAAAAAAAAAGTTCAACCCACTTATAAAAAAAACCGGTTTCAATCTTCTTGAGCGGGTTTTTAGGGGTCTCTTTCTGGTTACGACAAAAAAAAATTTTCGAAATGTGTTAAGATGAATTGGTATTTAATTACTCGATTAAGATGTCTTAAACAGGAAATTTTTCTTGGACATTCTGGAGATGGATGAGATGCCTCCGGGGGACAAGTATTTGGGGCTTCCTTCGGTGTGGGGCAGGTCCAAAAAGGATGCCCTTCAATTCATTTTCGATCGGATGATGTCTAAAACTCAAGGCTGAAAACATAAACTCATGTCCATGTCAGGTAGGGAGGTTCTTATTAAGTCTGTTTTGTCATCCATCCCGTGCTATCTGATGCAAATCTTACTCTTCCCCGTTACTTTTTGTACTAAGCTTAATAGCTTGATTGCAAGGTTTTGGTGGTCGGGTGATATGGATAAACGGAAAGTCCATTGGCTGAGCTAGAATAAGTTAACTTGTTCTAAGTCTTAGGGTGGTCTTGGTTTTAAGGACTTGCAGGTTTTTAATTTAGCTTTATTGGCAAAGCAAGTTTGGAGGTTGTTTGGTAAACATGAGTCTTTATGCTTCAAAATTTTAAAAGGTTTGTACTTCCATGACTCTGATTTCTGGTCTGCTACCAAGGGCTCTAGGCCTTCTTCGGTTTGGTCTAGCCTTTGTGAGGGGAAGGAGGCTCTCAAAGCTGGTCTCTGCTTTATAATTGGCCACGATTTCTCTGTCGATATTTGATAGGACCCACGGGTCCCCAGCTTACCGGGCTTGAGAGTAGCTGCCCGTATTTCCGCTCCTTCCTCTTTATCCACTATTTCTGACTTAATTTCTTTTTCTTCTATGAGCTGGAACATGAACATCATTCGACACTTTTTCTCTCCGGAGGAACAGGTTGCTATATCTAACATTGGCTTGAGTCGTGTGCAGGTCCCTGATAAAATTCTCTGGAAGTTCAGCTCTGATGAGCAGTATATGATTAAACATGGTTATGCTCAGATGAAGTTGGCTCATTTGGATTCTTTAAACTTGCAGGTTGTCGACTCGAATTCTGCCCCTTTTAACCCGGGGATTTGGAAGTTGTTGTGGAGGTTGAAGGTTCCTCCAAAGATAAAAAATTCACTTGGCATCTCATTCGTAATGGTGTCCCTGTGACGACCAATCTTCTCAGAAGAAGTCTTTCTCAAAGCCTCATTTGCCATGTGTGCTTTGCTGATGATGAATCTATTCTCCGTATGCTTTTCTCTTGTTCTCATGCGAGAGCGACTTAGCTCATTAGTCCACTTGATTTCAGATTTGATAGCAGCATTCATTTGACTTTTGGCAACTGGTTTATGTCGCTTATGGACCTGTTGAGAGGTCATTGTTCTGCTTCAAACCTTACATAAGGCATCTTATCTTAGTGCTGAATTTTTGCAGGTTTTGAGTTTGAATGCGAAAAAGGGTGAACGTGTTGTGTCCGTTTCATCTTCATGGATTGCTCCGAGCTGTGGAGCTGTGGAGCTGTGAAACTCAACTGCGATGCCTCCTGGTTGAATGCTTCAGTGTCGGCTGGATTGGCGGTGGTTACTAGAAATCATATAGGCCTTGTGATTGAAGGTCAGACTGAGCTGTGAGTGGCCCAAACTCCACTTGAAGCAGAACTATTTGCTATGGAATTTGCGCTCTTGTTGGTTAAGAGGAAGTTCCTTGGAGTGCCAACGGTGGTGGAAACTGATTGTCTATTAGCTTACAATTTTGTAAATGATCCTTCCTCTTTAGTTTTCTGGCAAATCAATTTGATTGTCATTAGTCTAAGGAACCTCTTGGATGATTTACCAAATTGTACGTTATCTTTAGCACCTAGGTCGCTTAAAATCCGGCTTGGCATCAAACAACATTAGAATTGATTTGACAATTACCAATTCAGAATTGTTCAAATTATAAATAATACTTTGAAAAAACTATGTACCAAGCAATTAGTAATTTTATGGCATGATCTGTACAAATACAAGTTTCATTAAATCTAGGAGATTGGAAAAAACGTTGCAAGACTTATCATAAATTGGAGAGACTATTGAAATCTCATAAGTCGAATATGTCAAATCGTACCCATATTGATACCATACTAAAACTTTCTTCCGATCAACTTCAAATCGAATAGTGGATAGTTTTCGAGATTCTACTGTTTTTATAAAATTATTTCTAACACATATTGTACAAACTAATATAGATTTGATCCCAAAAAACTATTAAAATAACAAAACTATTTTACATAAACTTTAATATAATTACATTCTTAAACCTCAAACTCGACACATTTACTTAAGATAGAAAACTTCTTAATCAATTCATCTACCTGGCACGATGGTTTAAGTTTGACCTTTGCGATGTCTCGTTGTCACAAGGAATAAAATGAAGGTGAGAATGAAAAGTGATGGTCAATTAACCCACCAAACCCACTTGCCATAACCAATGGCGGTGGTTCCCTTACCGTTGCTTTTAGTCCCCAAGAAGTGATATTTGCTATTTGTTTTGGTGGAACAAGTCACAACGAAAACCAAAAGGCTAATGATGAACAACAAAGTGCGCCTCCTCCGTATACATCGGAATACTATAATTTATAACCGAAGAATCTCCCAAAAGGGATTTGTCCTGGTTGGCTCCTCACCTTCCGGAAGTGAACCCCACTGTTGTTTTACTATTCACACCTCTGATAAATTCATTAATTCATATTTAAATTGAATAGTACATTTCGAAACGATAATCTCTTCTAATAAATATTCTCAAACTCAATGCTCTTTGCACAAAAAGAAATGTGAATCAAACATATATTATAATAATGAAATTACTCAATTAGGCTCTGCGGCCGACAACAAAAGTGCATTTGATTCTCCCTCCTTTGCTAGGCTGTATGCACGAGCATCGGTCACCGTTAGTAGTTTGCTCACAGGAACTAATTTGCTGTAACCGCAAGAAAGCAGGAATTTTTTTTGTTATTGGAGACCAACGTTATTGTTTTTAAGAGAAGATTAACAATATTGTTGGAAGTGAATTTTTAATAATTTCTAATTGAGAATATTTTGTCCGCACTCTTTCTCAAGTTAGCAAGGACTAATTGTAGGGAATGTTAAAGAAGGTCTCGTTCATTTTATACGGTACAATTTTATAGGGATTTGGAATTTAAGAAATCATATAATCTTAGATGATACATTTCATTCTCTTTCACGTTACATTAAGACTAATTTATATGGGTTCAAATTCAGTAGGGACATGGGTAATCCCCACTGAAAGGGACAGGGGCAATATTGGAAATATAATAATTAAAAAATATATCAGCAAAATAATACAATTTATGAAAATACAAGTATCGGAATATTGGTTTCCATTTTCTCGGATATTGGTTTCCATCTTCTAGGCTATTGGTTTCATTCTACTACGATATTGGTTTCATTCTACTATGATATTGGTTTCCATCTTCTATGTTATTGATTTCATTGTACTATGATATTGGTTTCATTCTACTATGATATTGGTTTTCATCTTCTCGGATATTGGTTTCATTCTACTATGATATTGGTTTCATTCCACCGTGATATTGGTTTTCATCTTCTCAGATATTGGTTTCATTCTACTATGATATTGGTTTCATTCCACCGTGATATTGGTTTTCATCTTCTCGGATATTGATTTTATTTTACTATGATATTGGTTTCATCTTCTCGAACTAGAATGTATGCTACGAAGAGGAATCAAAAAAAAAAGATCAATGATATTGGAAAAAAAATGGCAGCGTAATGTAATTTTCAAAGGGAAGCGTTTCAATATCCGAACGGGGCTTCAATCGTGGGGGGGGGGGGGGGGGGGGGGGGGGGGGGGGGGGGTGGGATCGGGGGGACGACAGGGGCGGCGGCGGCGAATCGAGGATGTGGTGGGGGGATAAATAGAGGGGGGGATCGGGGGCGGCGGCGGCGAATCGAGGATGTGGTGGGGGGGATAAATAGAGAGATGATTTTTTTTTGTGGAGTTATATAGGAAAATGGTGGAATCCTAATGAGTGTGTTTGGATAAAAACTCGAAAATATCCTCAATAGATTCTGACCATCAGATCTATAAAAAAAGAATTTGATCAAATCTAAAGGCCCATATTTAGTCCATATCATGGGGATGATTTTTATGTAGTCCCCCTGAATCCAAATCCAATTTATATGGTCCACAATTGATATCAGACTTACATGGACAATACTTTTTCCTTTATTTGGACTCCCTAAGTTAATGTTAGATTGTAAAGCCTCTTTTGTTTCGTCATTTGGCTGTATATTGTTTGTACATAATTTTGGAGAGAGAAAATCACTTATGAAAATATATTTCAGACAAGCTGAAGGACGAAAACGTACAGAAAGAAACGGCGAAGAATATCTAAAACAAAGATATTTATAAAAAAATTAAAATTAAAATAAAATGAAAATTAATTGCCTAATAAATTAAATTCCGAAAAAAATATATACAGAAGCAGAGAATACTTCTTTATCAGGCACCTTCCTGGCTTCTTCAATCAACCCTAGACAAGCAAGCACATCTTTGCCGCCCAAGCTGCTTTATTCTTTTTTCTTTAAGTCAATTAAACGTAAATTAGTAAAAATAAGATACAACATTATTTTGTTTAGGTAAATTTTTTTACACCAATTTATTTAGTACGACCATATGTGTCCTTCTGCCTCCACCACCTGATATATGTAGTGTTATGAATTCAGCAACTAGAGAATAAAACTCGCAAAGAACACGGACGCAAGAGTTTAGCGTGGTTCGGCCTAGTGCCTACGTCCACGGTAAGAAATGAGAACTTTTATTGATAGATCCGAGTCACAAAGCTATATAAAACCTTAGGGTAACATGCCTTTATATAGAGGCAAACCCTTGTACATCAAGTAAGCTATCTAGGTCAAATTAGGAGTCCAAAAGCTAGTCCGAATAGAATAGGAAACAAGCCCACAAATCGTTTCTTCTTTAATTTCTCGACATCTCTAACAATCTCTACCTTGGCGAGAAATCATCCAGTGGACGAACCATGAAGCTCCATCCGAACTTCAACAAACTCCATCTTGATGATATACCGCCACATGAAGAACCATGAGAACCTGAGAAACCAAACCGACTCTACTAGCTCCACCTTGACCATAGATACACCGCCATCAATAATACCATCTCAACTTTCTCACCACCTTTTTCCGTTCAATCACATGGAGTCAGCCCTCAAGCTCGAGCTTCCGAGCTTGCTTGGCCTATTCCCTCCAATCTCCATTGAACCCCAACTAGCAAGTCCACTTGCTGAAGCAACCTTGCGACCAATAGACGCGTCCTCTATTTTTCGATCAGCCCCATGCTCCACAACCTCGAACTGCTTCTCCGCTGGATCTTCTTGCCTCATACCAATGCTACATGTCATAGCATACAAAGGGCAACCTTTTGTTCTACGAAGTAGAACCCTCGACATGCCACGAACTCCACCGTTCGGCCTTGAGTGAGATACCCGATTCGCCCGTGGTACTACCAACGGCTTCGCATTCCCCATGCAAAACCTACCCAACACTTTTGATGTGCACGTCTATTTAGACAACCATAGCGGGAACTTGCTAACTTTATCTCCGCGAATCCCAACTCCACTCAAACCATTCATGTCAAGCTTTTGCTCCATCACACAAGAGCTTTTCTCCCCTCTATCGGAACCCAAAGATGTGACTCCACCTACAACCGTGTTCCCCACTAACCTATAGATGTTCCTAGCATTTTTTTCACCCTTCATCACCACCACAGCATCCTTCTCCACCTCCATTAGCCCGCCTACAACATTATAGTTGTACCTACTATAATCCAAGGCTCCTAACGAGATCAAATTTCTCTCCAACTTTGGAACATGCCTAATCCCACACAATTTTCTCTCAACACCATCCCACATCTTGATTTGGATATCACTTATGCCAGCAATTCTGCAAGTAGAACCATCACCCATAGTCACCATACCTGAATCAATGAACTTGTAGGTGTCGAACCACCCTCTCTTGGGCGTTATGTGGAAAGAGCAAGCGCTATCCAAAATCCAGGAATCAGAATGCTTTAGACTTGACAAAACAGAAAGAAGATCACCATCTGACCCGTCCGGATGTGAGGCCACATTCACGGAACCTGGTCCTTTTTTCTCGCGATCCCAAGTTCTTTTTGGATAATCCTTCTTCACGTGCCTTTTTTCTCCGTACTCGAAGTAATTTCCCTTGAACCTCCTTGACCACGACTTGGATCCCTTCCCGTCTTTTGCTCCACTACGATCACCATGGCTACCCCTCACAACCAGCCCTTCCGCTTGTTCATCACCAATTTTCCTTCTTTGATGAAACTCTAGCAGAGCACTTGTGATATCTTCCAACACCAGGGACTCCTTCCCCCAAGTTAGAGTTGTAACCAAATTTTCGTAGGAGCCAGGTAAAGAATTCAGTAGCAATAATGTCTTGTCTTCTTTCTCGAATCTCACATCAACCTTTATCAAGTCGCTCACAAGTTGACTGAAACCATTAATGTGTTGGCTCAAATCCGAGCCCTCCTTCATCTTGAGCCCGTACAATCTTTTCTTAAGATAAAGCTTGTTCGACAAAGACTTAGACATATACCTTGCCTCCAATTTCTTCCATACCTCAGCTAGTGACTCCTCATCCATGACGTGATACATCACATCATCCGCCAAGTACAAGCGAATTATCGCCACCGCCTTGGCCCCCATCTCCTTCCACTCTTGCTCCTCCATCTTCTCGGGCTTCTTCTCCGAGAGCGCGATGACCATCCCTTGTTGCACGAGGAGATCCTTGACACGCCTTTGCCATAACCCAAAATTCAAAGAACCATCGAACTTCACAAGAGCAAACTTCGCGCCGTCTGTCATCCTCCAACCCAAGCTTTTGATACCAATTGTTAGGAATTCAGTAACTCAAAAATAAACGCGCAAAGAACACGGACGCAAGAAATAACGTGGTTCGGCCTAATGCCTACATCCACGGTGAGAAAGGATAAATTTTATTGATGGATCCGAGTCACAAAGCCATATAAAACCTTAGGGTAACATGCCTTTATATAGAGGCAAACTCTTGTACATCAAGTAAGCTATCTAGGTCAAATTAGGAGTCCAAAAGCTAGTCCGAATAGAATAGAAAACAAGCTCACAAATCGTTTCCTCTTTAATTTCTCGACATCTCTAACATGTAGAATGAGCCAACATTTTGCCCTAGTTTTGGATGGAATGGCCAATGACATGGCTATGGCCAGGAGCAGTGGGCCTAAAGTTATTTGTACCGTGGCCCGGTGTAGCAGCCGGAGAAGGAGGCGACACCTGAGGCTCACCGGCGTCCACGCCTGACGCAGCAGCGGGTGGTAGGGGCGGAGCCGAAACGACGACATCGTCACTTATGTCATTGTGATATTGACCATGAAACGTCATCAAATGACTTCCATTAATGGGAAGAATCTCTGAAGACAAAACAAGAGCGTAAAGAATACAAGCACACAAAAGTCCTCTTAGAGCCATCATATATAAGATGCTAAAAGGGGAGGTGAAGGGGAAGCAACTTGCTTAACAATGGAGAAGAAATTCTAATCTTGCTAGGGTACTTAGCTTATTTTGGTTTATACGGACAGCCACTAGGCTTACTAATCTAGCCTACTAATCCAAATTCGAGTCTTTAGAATTTTTAAGGTGGCTCAAGGTGCTTAAGTCTAAGGCAAGCAACTTGTGTGCTTGTAGCTGTAGAGGCATTTATAGAGTCCATGCATGTGAGAGTTAAGCCGTAAAGTGCCTCTTTTGAGTTAAATAATCTTGATCATATGGTGCTTAAATAAGTTTGAGTGCGATGGGTAGGTAGACGTGACTTGTAAACTTTAAAAAAGGATGGTGGAAGCAAAGATTCCCTCTACTCTGTTATGCATTGTATGATATGAACCGTCTCCGGTGAAAGCTAGTATCATCACTTGATATTCATGAGACAGTGATGAAATCCCACGAGGAAATAACAACACACAAGAAAACGAACACAAGAAATTATGTGATTTAGCCTAATACCTACTTCTACAGAGAGAATGAGATTTTTTATTGATGAGATCGTAGCCACAGAGTCATACATAAACTAGTGTAACAGGTGTTTATATAATAGACAAATCCTTGCAAGCCATGAAACCTATCTAAATTAATCTAGGAATCCAAAACAACAGTCCGACAAAACAGGAAATTCCACCGTAGCACGACCTGACTGGCACTAAACCCCTGGTAATTACTAATTATTTTATGAATAAAAATGGTAAGAGATACTATTTCATGTATGTGTCGGGTCTATCACTATACGTCAAGGTATAATTCTCCAATATATTCCTTGAACAAATACCAAATGGTAGAGGATGTTAATTTTAGTCTTCTACATTATTTGATTTTGAAAAGGGTATAATTACATTTAAAAACGTGATTATGTTACAGATATTAATTTTGTGAGTCGATTCTTATTTAATATTATAAGAGACATTAGTAAATCTGCAGATATAAAACCTCTTCAACCACACAAATACTAATGGTTGATTTGTAAAGGCGATGTGGCCACAATCCTAACAATATTTCGCAAGGCGTTCAGTGGATTTTACTAGACGAATAACAATTAGGAGTGGATTTCAACTTATGCCTAGCCGCTATTGTATAGCTCCGTAAGTTTTTTTTGAAGTGAATTGTATTATAAACATTTAAGTGTACAAAGCAAGTTTGTAGGTGAGCAAAGCTCCCAAGCGTTACAACAAAAGTTCCAAGCGCTTACTGGAAAGAGTCTAAGAAAAGTAAAATGTCTTGGCCGACTAGCAAGGAAGAGGATTTAGACCAAATAAGCCAATCCCGAATCCGAAAGATAGAGGTATGTAGAAGAAGCTTGTAGTCCGCCTTCGCACTTTCGAAAATAACCTTGTTGCGGGTGTTCCAAACAGACCACGTAATCGCCCCAAATATCATGAACCAAACCTTCTTTGGCATACCTCCATTTGAAAGAGTCATCCAGTCAGCCAAAGAGTGCACCATGTTGTCGCCTACACACCAAGAAATTCCCAATTTCTTAGCGAAGGCATTCCAAAGAGGCCAAGAGACCTTACAGTAGAACAAAAGATGACAGGCCAATTCATCGACATCGCAACATAAAGGGCAAAGAGAGTCTCACGCCTCTAATCTATGCGTTCTGATTAAGTTGTCTCTGGTCGGAAGCTTGTTTCTGAGAGCTAACCAGAGGAAGCATTCCACTTCTGATGAAATCTTACCTATCCAAAGTCGCGCAAGCTGTAGATTGCTCGGGTCCACATTGTGCCGATACATCCACTGTCTCATGATTCTGGTGTTGTAGGAGTTGTCTTGGCCAAGGCGCCAGAACACTCGATCTGAGCTCGAAGGAGAGGGGGAGAAGTTTTCAAGACAAGTCATCAAAGTGGCCTCAAAAATCTCTTCCCAAGCAAAGAGATATCTTCTCCATTCAAGTTTCCAAACCCAGCAGTTATTAATCCATCTCCCGCAATCCACAATCCTGGCCCTTTTTTGTTTTGAGGTTAAGTAAAGGCGCAGAAATCTCTCAAAAAGAGGGACTCCATTCAACCAGGGATCAAGCCAGAAAAGGGCCAATTTCACTTCCAGTCGGAAATGACAGGGAGTTTGTCGGGGTAAAGTTGCTTGCCCTAGCCGTGAGCTTTGGCCATATGGTGTCTCTATTTGAGACAAATTTCCAGACCCATTTGAGGATTCAATTCAAGATCTTCAATTCCTAGTCCCCTGAACTCTTTAGGCCGGGTGAGGTTGGTCCAGCAAACCACGGGGATTTTTATCTTGTCCGTCTCGCCAGACCACAGGAATCTCCTCATGCATTTCTCAAGCTTCTGGCGGATACGAACTGGTATTTTGAAGAGGGACATATAGTAGGTTGGCAACGAGGAGTGCACCGATTTGACCAAAATAAGGCGTCCACCTAGCGACGTGATATTCCCCTTCCAAGCAGTAAGTCTCTTATCAAAGAGGTCCATGACAGGTTGCCAATTCTTCTTCAGCCTCATGTTGCTTCCCAAGGGAAGACCCAAGTACTTGATCGGGAGTTTCTCCAATTTGTAGTGCCAAAGACTTGCCATGTGAGAGAGAATGCCCTCCGGAACGTTAACACCAATGAGGGACGTTTTGGCAGTATTGATTTCTAGACCGGAGATCAAGCTAAAGATTGTCATAATGTGCTTGAGGTTGGAAATGCTTGACACGCAGTTTTCGGAGAAGAAAAGTGTGTCATCGACAAATTGGAGGATGGCTAGTTTTTGTTGTGTGCCCGGAATCTCAATTCCTTTCACAAGCTGCTCATCCATAAGTTATTTGGTACAATTTTTGGAAATATATATAAAAAACTCTGACCTTTATTCATAAAAAACAAAGTCAATACAGAACGGGTAGATCAGGGCAAACTGTTCATGACTTGAACAACAAATCCGGAACATTATTACAATCCATAAACCAATATTATTTTCATAATATTAAAGATCAGCCATGTCCCATCCCGGGGCTTTGGCCAGGAGTGGTGGGCCTGAAGTCCTTGACCTCAAATGCGAGCAGGGCCCCCGGGGGAGACGGTGGGGGCTGAGGCTCATCGGAAGTAACTCCGGCGGCCACCGCCAGGCCATCAGCTGTCGTTGAGAGAACATAAAGGGCGTCATTTGATTCACTAATAGGGAATTGGACTTTTTCCAGAGGCCTTCCTTTTGTTGGATAGACCTCGGAGACGAATATTAGGGCGAAGATAATAAGATAGTGCAAATAAGTTCGAGCTTGAAAATACAGTTGTCCTACGATAGAGAGTGCTCGCTAGATAGTACGTCATGCAAAGGCTGGTTTTGGTTTTGCAACTTTTTCTTCTTGGGCACATATATATAGAATCGCCACATGGAAGATCTAGTGGAAACTTCTGGAATACTATATATTGGAAACTAATTCATTATAGTTTGACCATAATTTAATGTGTAAAATGTAGTAAACGAGAAATTTAATGAGTGATTCCCCTCTTTGGAAATGGATTCAGTCCTGTACTCGTATTTTGCATCAGTACGGGCCTGGGATTTGTTTGGGCCGTTGGATGGGTTTTTTTTTAAACACGTGATGATCGTATGGTTAACAAAAAGCCAGGGTAATTTAGTCTTTTTATCCCTCTTAGGCTACTCAATTTTTAGGAGCAAGAATTGGAGAGAAAATGGATAGAAAATTTTCAAAATTATATCCCAAAATTTTCGCCATGAAAACGGTTTAGGGGATTTGATAGGCTAAACGTTTAGGGAATTTGATAGGCTAAACGTTTAGGGGATTTGATATATATATATACACACACACGTGGAGACAGCTGCACTCCATCTCCTCCACCACATCTCGGCTCTTAATTTGGAAGTACTTTTTGTTTTTCAGTTTTAATTAATTAATTTTGTTAAATAATTATCTGATTATATTAAATAGTTTATCCGGTTATATTAAATAGTTTACTAGTGCAAACTATTTGATAATAATAGAATAGACATTCTATCATGACATAACAAACCATTCTATCGTAAAAGTGTAAACTATTTTAACATAACTGAATAAACCATTTTATGAATGCAAATAATTTTATCGTAACAATTTAAACTCTTCGAACATAACAGAACAAACTATTTTATCGTAAAAGTGTAAACCATTCGAACATATTAGAACAAACTATTTCATGCCAATGTAAACCATTTGATCATGTCAGAACACACTTTTTAATTGTGATATGAAAAAAATGGACTTCAGCTTGTTAAATAATTAATTTGATAATATTAATTGTGATTTTTTTCAGATGAATTTAATTGACTTTATGTTGAAATTGATGCCCGATTATTTCAGATGATATATCTAGTTATGTCAAATGGTATGTCGTGTTAAATAATTAATTTGATGATATCAATTGTCATATTAATTAATTAAATAATATTTTTCTTGAAAAATAAAGTTCTAGTTAAATACAAAAAAATTGACATATGCCTTTCCCCCAAATGACATCTCTCTCCCCAAATGACACCCTCTCTCTATTTATTGTCCAACGCGCTCCCATAACTCTTTTCTTATTTGTATTTTTTGTCCATATTGCCCCTGTCTAGATTGATCCTAGATTGTACATCCAGGACCAAATCTGGTCCCTCTTCTTTGGCATGGAAGATCAAGTGCAAATTTCTGGAATACTATATATTTGGAAGTTAATGCACTGTAGTTTGACCAAAATTTAATGTTTCAAATGTAGTAAATGAGAAATTTAATGAGAGTGATTCCCGACCTTGGTCACATTGAGTAATTGTGTTCTTTAACTTATGATATTAACCGTTTATCTACCCAAAAAATGATATTATATTATCAGACTTAATAATATTTTTATATCCGTAAAATTTAATCTTTAGGTGCATCCAAAGATCCCTCCATATGATGAGCTTCAGGGGACTTGCATAGTTCTTTAGAATTATACGCTAATTCAGCCTCATTTCGTGTCCTTAATTCTAATTGAACTTTTGTTTGAAAGGTAATTCTAATTAAACTTGAAAGGTACTTTTCCAGTCTGTATTTTGTTGGTAGCCGTCCATTCTAGGCAAAGTTGAGATCTTAGGCCATGCTTACGGTACTTTTTGTTGGTATCACAATCACCAAGAATAATTGAAATCGATTGTCATACATTAACCAAAATCTCGAATTTAAATACATGAAATTTTGTAGGAATAATTTTTTAGCATTTAAAATCATGCATAACTTAATTCCGGATTATTCATTCGAGAGGAGAGCAGAGTTGGGCTGAAAAGTAAGAAGAGGCCCACGAATCACCCACCTTCATCTTCGGTCCCCTCTTGAAAAAGCCATTGGCCCATTAAGCCCCCGCCATCGTTCTAGGCCAGCTCTAGAAAGTAGAATAAGCCCAATAAACACTCGCCGAGAATATCACATTACTTTGCTTAGCGTAAGAGTGGTGGACTAATTTATAAATGTAAAAAAATTTACTATCTATTAGTAATAGATTTTTGGTTGTTGGGTTTGAATATGAATATTCTTTTAACACAACGTCATACAGACAATTGTTGTCTTGAATTAATTGGCTGTGCAGTTGTTTACTGATCCAATGATGCTCGGAATTCGGAGCTTAGCGCCCTTTTGTACCAAGACTTTCCGACATAATATAAATGAAGTATTATGTTTACACTCTAAAAAATGGTGCTTGGAATTGGTTAGCTAATAACATGTACAGGAAGGGAATTGTCTCTTGATCAACTAAGAAATGATCAATACAAGAGAAACCAACCTCCTTTGAAGCAGGTTTTTTCCCTTGTAGAAAATGCAACAAAAAGCAGAAAAAAATTAAAATCTACAAACAAAAAAAAAACAGCCTTCAGTGTTAGTCAAGATTTTTCCTTTGCGGAATTAGCTCTGGGATGGTATTCACTGTTACCTTCAAAACTGGACACTTTGTCAATATTTAGTAGTCAGCTTCAAGGAAGCTTTCGTATGGCGTTCCGAGCAGTGTCTTCTTGACATCTTCCCAGTTGGTGATGTGCTCCGATAATGGACCGCTGTGTATCTTGACCTGACGGCTCCTTAACCGTCTAGACGGGAGCCTCAGGAACTCCTGGACATCTCGTAGCTTCTGCAGCGAACGCGAACGTTTGAGGGCAGATTAGAAGACCTATGGCTTTTGTAGATGGGGAAGGGTACATTTCGGAGCAGAGCGAACAGCAATGAAGAATTAAACGCAATGACCAGATGGTAGAAGAAGGGCAGACATTCATTCCAAGAGAACTTACAGTGATGTTCTTTACAATATCCTCGTAGTATAAAACAATGTGCCGGGTGCTGTTGAAGTACTCTAGAGCTTTGGCAGCTGTGGCCTCCACTTCTTGTATATCCGCTATCAGTAACGAAGAATTGATGGCAGGTTTGTACCTTGCAAGTGTTTTCGCCTGAAAATCCAGATCGCAGCTAATTATCAATACCTGGTTGAATTGAGATTTTTTGAGACAGTAGAAAGAGTCTGCAAAGAGAGAGCAGAGCAGAACCTCTTCCATAGAATGAACATGAGACTTGTGGGTTCCATTCAGCAGCTTTGCATGTCGGTCATAAGAATTTGCAAGAAGTGATACCATCCGACGCAGAAGATTCCTTCGAAACAGGAAGATTATGGATACGCTCCTACGATTGAAGTACTCTGATATCGCTTCGTGGTGCTCCATTAATCCCTGCATGGGAGAACAATTATCAAGATCAAGAGCTCTACTTTGTCCAAACGTCATATTTAAGGATGGCTTAGCTACTTAAATCTCATATAGAACCCCCTGAGATACCCTGATCTTCCGCTTTGACACGAGAAAATAATTGACTCAAGGAAGAACGGATATGAAAAGAGGACATGAAAATCAACCATGTAGCTTTGCAAATTGTGATGCGACCAAAAGATGGCTCAGAAGAGCAGTTGCAGCCTCCAAAATGGGATTACGAACCATGTGAAAAAATGACTGAAATTCTTACTTGACTTTTCAAACAACTATCGACATAAGGACGAAATTGAAAGAGCCAGTGCATTTAAGAACTAACAAGAACAACAAACTACTTGGTAGACGTTGTACATTCACAAACCCTAACATCCTCAACCAGGAACCAGCAAACAGTGACAGAGTATAAAAACTAGCAGCCTTTCAGAAAATATAGTATAACAACTAGCACAATGCTTCAAGAATATATACATCTCTTTCCATCCTGAATTTATAATGTTGCTTTTCTAACTACAGGTTGCAAGAAAAGCCATCAACTATTTGAACGATCAGCCCATCATTAGCGAGAGGGATCTTGAAGTGATTGGGTGCCAACAACAAGATCATGGTGTTGTCAATAGCAACACCTACTACAAAGATGATTCAATTACCTAAATGGTAATAACCCAGTTACCTGATTAAGCATCCATTTGAAGCCGACTGCTGCAGAGCATTCGTTCTTCGAGGCACTAGTGAACCAATCCAGGTTGTATACTTTATCCAGTGTACTTATAATTGACGAAACGTTTCTTCTCCTATCCAAGACAGAGAATATTTCCCCGTTGGAGCTCACATTGATATGACTGTTCAACAAAGTCTCAAACCATCCACTGCCAGATCTTTGCATTGAAACAATTGCAAAATACCATACTGGATTATGCGCACATTCAGCCCTGACAATGACCATGAAAAAAATTCAGCTTCTGCAGCAAAAGCCTACTTCATGTCCGAAAGAGAGAAAAACTAAGTTTACCTGTCGAAAGTTTTAGGATTTGGATAATGTACGGTATGAATCTGCAACTGTACAGGATCAACATCATGAGATGGCCTCTCGACAACTTGGATATCCTCGACTTTAATTCTGTTGTGATTGCTTATCTGTTTTAAGCAGGTAGAGCAGATATACACTCCACATACCATGGCAAACATTAGCATTACCATCCTCAACAAAATCGGAGATCTCTTCGAAGGCTTTATAATTATAGAATCCTGAAACCCGAAGGCAAAAGCTCAATCACTACTACTAGTAGGAACATCATTTGCTCGCTATCATAAACATAAGCGTCCCTTTCAAACAAAGTATTCCTTCCCAAACTAACATATAGGCCAATACCAAGCATTTCTCTTTTCCTTGAGAATCAACATACATACTTAACAGGGAGAAGAAAAACACATACTTTCCGCGAAAATTATTTTTTTTTTTCTATGTTCAAACTCAGCCCAGAAATTGCAGAAGCCATCAATCTACAACCAAATCCAGACCGGGACATGCAAAAGCACAGAAGTGAACCACTTCTTGCAGAATCAAATGCCTTCAAATCTAACATTGCATGTCCAAACAAGTACATCATACAGCCGACACCAAGAAAGCATTGAACTTTGCAATAACAAACTAAACTCGATAAATACCCAGATGCCAAAACGACAAAAAGTTCCAATCTTTCTGCTTTGGGAAGCCAGAAAACAGCATTCAACCAACACCCACAAAGGAAAAAACCAAATTAAATACACTAAAACAGATTTAAAAAAAAAGGGGGCAGAATGGGAAAATTAGAGGGCACCTTGTTAACAAAGCAGATATACTCGGCCATTGCTCTATCTCTACTAACCCACTCCTCAAACAGTAGTACTAAATAGAAAACTCAGCTCCTTCAAAGCAGAGAGAGAGAGAGAGAGAGAGAGAAGAACAGAAGCTCCCAAACAGCCAGCTAATTCCTCGTCTTCGCTATTAACTATTATCGTGGAAACCAATGCCTCTCTCTCTCTCTCTCTCTCTCTCTCTCTCTCTCTAAAAGTTTATCCCAAACACTTGCCGGGTGGCTCCTCCCAGGCAGCACTTCTCTCTCCTCCTCCTCCTCCTAGATTTCCTCAAAATAAACTAATATTGCCCCCTCTTCTGGGCTGTCTTTTTTTTATAAATATTTTCTTCTAGAATTTCTTCTGGGTTGTCTTCTTCCTCTTCTCTAATCTACCACAAACCCGAAAATTGGGAAAAGGGATTCCAAAGTTTCTACCTTTCCCTTGCTTTTTTGAAACACGTAGGTGGGTGACAGGGATGATGACGAGATGGCGAGGAACCAAATTAAATTAAGGTAGAAAAGTTCTAATGATAACGAGAGAGCGTAGCGCTTTCGTTGACTTTTGACTTTAGCTCGTTGGGTTACTTTGTCTTTATCGATTTATAATGGTTTTTTTTGGGGGGGTAAACTTATCGATTTATATGGTTAATTTGTCAGTTTTTAAACAAAATTAATGAATCATTTTTGTAAAGAGGTTAACACTTCCAACCATCTTCTACCATAATAGACTCGATGAGAATTACTAATTAACAAGATTTTGTTATAGTTTGTTGTTGTTTAGATCTGTGTAAATCTATAAATTTTTAACTGATTCTACTTTTTTCGACCCTATTTTTTTTAATATTTATACAATAATTGTCGTGTCATCTTATTTATTCATCTTTAAAAAAGTCTAAGATTTTGATTCACTTGTTAAAAATGTACTAAGAGATTTATTAGCGGTAAGATATATATAAATACGCTGCAATATTTTTTATTAAAGGTATAAGACTATTCACATAAATATTTTCTTATTCTTAACCGATGCCTAATTGATTGAATTACTTACGAAAAAGTGTCATTAAACTAGTTCAACCTAATTTGTCATTTTTAATAATTATTTGATTTTTTATATGCTATATAAATGTAGTTGGTGAATTGTATTTTTTTTTTTAAAAATCAGATGGAAATTCTCTTCCTCTATTCACCTATTGCCGTCGTATTTGGAGAACGGTTTAAAAATACATTCCCACACCTTTTTTTTTCTATTTCGAATTCGAAATGCAAGATGGCAAATAATATTTTGTGTCGATTTAAGTGTGTTATGCCGGAATTACGCACTGTGCAGACCTAACGTCGAAATAGATTTTTTTATCGGAGTACTATTTTTCTACCATAATTTTTTTTCTTTATAAATTTTGATGTGGTAAGATTTTGACGAGACGAACAGTCGCAATCCCATTTTTAACATGACACGGAAAAATACTATAATAAATAGATTGTATATACCTTGTAAATTAATAATGTTTACCTTTCAAAAAAACCTAACCTAACAATGGGTTTAGACATGTGGCCGAAGTTAATCTCTCTCTCATATTTTTTAATTACAATGCAAAATTCCAATTTTTATGTGTTGCAATTATTATTTTATCCCTATAAACTTGTGCTTGAATGGAGAAGGGCCTCCACGTGACGCCTAACCCTACTGATAATTAGTCTTCGTAGACTCGGTCCTTGGATTAAGAAGATCTAAATTTTTTGTCCAACGGCACAAGACGTTATAAATATCTAGGAGATTCAAGGTTTAAATTTTGGCAATGTCATGGTGTAAAAATTTATTTTTAAAAAAAAAGACATTTAACTTAATAATACAATCAGTTGAAAAATTAATTTGACAAAGGTTAAGGTTCAATCTTTATTAGACGTAATGGTGTAAAAATTATCTATAAAAAATCAATTCAGTGTATACCATACAGTTTCAAATTGATATCATTATTTGTTGAATATAGGAAAGCTAACGATGCAAACAGGGATTTTTTTGGGTAAGAAGCTAAGAAACTTATAAACAGATAATATAGAAATAGGATTCCTCCTTATACCATACTTGACCTGTTAGAATCTAGAGAGAAAAAATTGATCCTGATTACATAGATCTTTGGTAGATCCTGACCAAAGTAACCACCTTGTACAAATACAATGCAAATTGGATTATATCATCAATTAGATCAAGAGATAGAATAAAAGGCCGGAGGCTCCCAAAGACTCTTTAAAATTAATAGAATCCCAAATCGTTGACGTCTTTTTTTTGGTAAGTTTGAAATTTTATGCACCATAAAATATAAGTATCTACAATATTACATATTGGGGTCGAATCCTCGAATGAATATAGGATTGCAGCTGTCAGCCTCATCAAAATATTGTAAAATCTGGTGAAAAATCTGCGACAAAGAGAAAATATCGTTAGATACAGTGGATGGGCTTGATCAAGAAGGTTTGGTACGCATTATATGGTGCTATTCTCTGGAAAATTTGTTTGACGAGAAATCGAGCAATTTTTCAAGGAGTAAAATGCAACAAGAAGTTTCTTACTCATGTTATTTTGATTCGCATTTATGAGTGGTTAAGATGGTCGAACTCTATTATCAATTTGTGGCATCAAGATCTTATTTTGCACATGGAGTCTTTTCAACTCAAAGATTAGCCATGTAAATGCATGTAGGTTAGTCTTTACACTACTTGTAATTATTGGGATATATATATAATTAATCTATTTACCAAAAAAATATTGTTGTGTACACCACTATACTTCCATATACGCTATTACATCTTGATTAGTCAATTAAGATGATCATATGGATTCAATAGTTACAAGATGTAACTAGATTGTTGACGTCTATGTGGACGTGGAAGCTCAAACCATAAACTAAATGAAATGGCTCCTCTCTCTCTAGGCGATTGGCATTTCTCGGGCGACTGACTTTCAAAAACTTCTCCGACGTCGCCGGGGTGATAGGGCCATGGCTAGGCCTCCACCGGACCCTGGGGTGATGGTCCTTCATCCCACGCAGCCATTTTACTATTCCCAGGCAGGCATTGCCATGTTCATTGTACCAGCCCTCCTTCAACCTAGCCCCACAGCTAGGGTTTCCAACTCTGCAGCTTCAGCTCTCACCCCGACGACTCCTCTAGCGGCATCAACGACTCCTTCTCCCACTCCTCCAGGATTGGATGCCTCGGTCCAGATGGCTTTACAGGCAGGTCTGCTCCTTCTCTCATTGCAGTTCTACGAGTCTCTCCCCGCCATATACACCCTTCTCAGGTTCCATGTATTGGTGGGCATTGGGGCGTAGCTCAGCCCAAGATAGGTAGTGGCCAACTCATTTCTTTGGCGACTGGGGCTCAGTCCTACGCTGCCCTATTTTGTTCCAAGACTAGGGGCTGGTCTAATAATGGTAATTATGTCAAACCCATTCTCAAAGGTGATCATTTTGCAGTGGTTTTGAATGATGAACGATCTGCTACTTATGCGTTCTTTGGGAAGAGAGCTCTAATTGGTAGGCTTATAATGACTAAAGGTTCCAAACCATACTTGTCCTTTGAGCTTAGAAGTGTCATAGCAAAAGTTTGGACTGTTCAATCGAAGATGCTTTCGCTAGGCTTGGGATACTTTGGATTCCAGTTCAAATCTGAGCTAGACAGGAATGCGGTTTGGAGCTCTAATGTATAGAAGCTCACTCAAGGTTTGCTTTATCTGCAGCCTTGGATTCTGTTCTTCAAGCCAACTAGGATAACACCATCACATGCTAAAGTTTGGGTTAAACTAGTTTGGTTGGGTATGGAGCACTTATCTCTGGATATTGTTTTTGGGTTGGCTGCCGCAGCGGGAGAATCTGTTCTTGATAACTCAAAGGCTCTTAACCAATTTAATGGCACCTTCATTTGGGTCCTCGATGATGTGGACATGTCAAAGCCTCTTCATGATAAGGTTTTGTTGGAGCTCACAAGGGGAAGTTGTTTGGTGGACTTAGTCTATGAAGAGATCCTAAGATATTGTGTGCATTGTAAGGTTCTGGGTCATCCAAAATTGTCGCATAGGAAGTTGCATCCTTCTTCGAAGGAGACATAGAAAAGAGAAGTTACACAAGAAAAAAAGGTTTTGCAAAAAAAATGATGCTAGTGGGGCTGTTGGTCGTTCAAATGCTCAGGTGCAGGACAAGCGAATGTGGGTGCAAAAGGCACTGAGCTCTTCTAATGCTTCTCCTTTGGCTATTATTGCTAAGGAAGCTGAGACATCAAGCACTCTAACTCAGCATTTGCATGTTGCAAATGCATCAGAGGAGGCTAATATTTCCACCTCGAACACTTTTGATATGCTAAGGGAAGAGGACATTGAGGAAGGTGAATTTTGGGAGCCTCATTTGGCATGAGTAGAAGACAATATATGCTCCTTGGAGAACTCAGGAGATCAGGAGGAGAAAGAGATTGTTGCAAGTTCGGGTGTGGCTGAAGTGTGCTATCTTGCTTTAGTTCTGGTACCCAAGTGTGGTAATCTACAAGGAGTATGTTGCAAGTTCTACAAGCTTGGAGTTGGCCTTGAAGCTGGCAAAAAACTGATTCGAATAGCGATGATCAATGAAATTAAACATGCTTTTGCTGCCCCTAGCTCCTCCGAAAAGGGGGTTGAATCAATCTGCCAGTCTGCACTGGCGGCCGCCAGCGACTTGACGGCAGCCAACTCTAGTTCGGCCGAGATATTCTGCGCCCCCATCCCCCCCCCCTGGGGTTAACGCAAAGGGTTTGGCGATCGCCATCCCCACGGTGAGCAATTATGATGTAGCACAAGATTGACAGCTAGTGGATTTTGGGATTGAATAGGTGATGTGTTCGGTGAATAGAGAGATTGAGCTTGATTCTCGTTCTCCTAGTTTTAGCCCAAAAATGGTCGCCAATGATACAGTTGGTAAAGGCTCACGCCCGCAGGATGCACAGGTTGTTGGCTCGGCTTCAAACAAGAGGAGTGAGGGCTCTCACAAATTCAAGAGTATCGAGTTGAAGCCGGGATTTATAAGCAAACGGACTCTGAGCCCAAGCATTTTTTGTGCTAAACCGGACTAGGCGGCTGACGGGTTCTCTGCCCCTCCCATACTAATTCCAAATTTTTAGGGTACTGAGGTCGAGGTGTTTTCTGATACCAACGACGATCCAGTGAGTTTCATGGGGTCTTTAGCGCCCGGACATGTTCGATGATGAGTTCTATCTTCAGCCTTACCAGAACTTTTGTTACAGGAAGAAGAAGATGACGTTCCCAGTCGGGCGGCATTAGTTTCCAGTTTTGGCAGCATCTGCTCAAGACTATCCGACTTGTGAATTAGCTTAGGTAGAGTTACTAGATATGACAGTGGGTTAGTCAGTCTATAGTTACTCGTCTGCTTGTAACGTTTTCTTTTTTTTTGTAATAAAGGTTCGTAATTTAATAAAAAAATATGAATGCGCAAACTTTCCACCTAACTAAACCCATTTAGCGTTACCACGTTTTTGTTTATTCAAAAGCTATTCTCTGATTAGACGAGCAAATCAAGGAAGAAGAAGGAGGTTTATTTTAGGATAAATTACGCTCAGGCCCCTGGTGTTTGGTATATTTAAGGTTCGCCCCCTGTATTCTGGTAATCGATTAAAAACTTCCCGATGTTTGGTTTTATTATACTCTCAGGCCCCTCGCTGACATCAGCGATCAATTTTAAATGTGAATTGACTTTTTTACCCCTACAAAAAATAAAAAATAAATGTTAATTTCTCTCTCTCTCCTCCCTCCATTGACCTCCTCTCTCTCTCCCCTATGTTTTTTTCTTTTATCTTCTTCCTCCCCCTATCGGCAGCAGCTCCTCCGATGAGGAGCCCACTTGGAGGATGGAGGCCACCTCTCCCCCAACAGCAGCTCCTTGCTGCTCCACCGTCCATTGTTATGGGTTCCGGTCCGACGACACCGCCTGATAAATGAAGCTCCAGGAACGGGCCGCCGACATCGCTTCACGGGAGAGAACAGCCGGCACCGCCGTCCACCCCTCTTCTCGACCTCCGTCCCTGCCCCCCAATACCAGGAAATCGATGATAGAGAAGATAGAGCTCGACATCGTCTTCATCCATCGTTTTTCTCCTCCCCACCAAAAACCCCAAAACCAAATTCAAAAAATCTCCTTTCATTTCTCATACGCCCAATTTACTAGAGATGGAAATGGAAACTGATTACAATAATTAAAGAGAGGGATGTCGTCACATGGTGGTGGGATTTGGCGATTCCAATTCTGATTTTAGGACGTCAGTGATGGTTTTAGTTTGCAACGGTGAAAGGACGGTGATTTGCTTGTGTTGAAGGGGTCAGAATCGGTTGGAATCGCCGGGAATGAGATGGGTTCCAGAAAAAAAAAATTTGGTCACTGGAAATACGATCGGAGAAGATGACCGGATATTTTAGTTGATCGGAGCAAGGGCATAACGGTCATTTTAAATATAAAATAAGGGAAAAATGAACGATGACATCAGCGAGGAGCCTAATAGTATAATAAAACCAAATATCGGAAAGTTTTTAATCGATTACCGAAATACAAGAAAACGAGTCTTAAATATATCAAACACGAGGGGCCTGAGAATAATTTGTCCTTTATTTTATGAAAGCCGTAATTTTTTACTTCGATAATCACCCAGAATACATCAGAGAAGATGTGGAAAATAAATAAAGAAAACAAAAGGTTTAATTTAGTATATGTAAGGTCCGATGCACTTTCAGTCAAGGTACTACGTTTAAAATGTATCAAATAGGTGTATATATTTTTTAAATTTATACCAAAATGATATTTTGACTTTGAATTTTTTTAACACAACTTTTCATTACTATTATAAATAAAAGAGTAAGAAAAAAAAACTAACCAAAAAGTCTGGATTTTTTTGGGAAAGTTCCTCTCTATTTCCTCCCCCACTCATTTCTCTCTATCTTTATCCCATATTTCTCTTTTTGATCATTAATTTTTTATTAAAATGTAGGGAAAATAGGATAATATGGTAAGAATGAATAAAATTATAGAGCAATAAAGTGAAGTTTTGCCATAAAAAATGCAGAAATATTCTACCTTCTAGAAAAGTGCTAATCACGCGTGGCAGTAGTGAGAACTACATTACTAAACCAAGATTATTATCGTCAACTTACCGAAAACAATAATAAACATTTGTCGGGAGAGAAATCCAGCTTGCTGTTTTCTGGATAAGGAAAAATAATAATGCACCACTAAACCATGTACAAGTAATGTGGATGGTAATATCCATGCTTAATCATAAATAATCTTTCAGCCCTATTATTATCCACGTTCATCTTCTCATACAGGCGCAAGAACTCGCTCAATTTATAACTAGTCAAATAACTCGCAAGAAGGATGGCCAAGGTGTGGTTTGCTCTCTTTGGTGTCGTAATGTGGGGTTATAGCATTATCGCAATGTAATTATCTTTGACGGAACTATTAGTAATCGGGATCTTGTCGTGAACTCTATTCTTTTCGACGTTCAAGAGTGGCACTATTGGTCAAATGACACTAGGGCGATTTGTGGCCAAGATTTTTTTGCTTTTTATCGAATCAATTATGAAAAGGGTTGTAATTCTGCTACTTGTGTAACTTCGCTTTACATAGTTTATTCTTTGCTGTAATTTTTTTTTAATACATCATCTACTTATAAAAAAAACTCTTTTTTGGGCCAGAACTAGTCGAATAACTCTACTCTTTCCTCATCGTCAGATGCTTGTATCTTGTACGCAATCACTAGATAGCTTCATCAAAATTAATATTGACAGAGCCTCTTCCAATAATCTTGGTCTTTGCAGAGCAAAAAGAGTTAATTGATATGCTACGAGCTTCACGGTTCGAGGTTTTGCCAAAGTCATTGGCTAGTGTACATCTTTGGCACCTGAATTGTGGGCCTTAGTATTAGAGCTTG
Source organism: Hypericum androsaemum (assembly GCA_963995505.1). Taxonomy (NCBI): domain Eukaryota; kingdom Viridiplantae; phylum Streptophyta; class Magnoliopsida; order Malpighiales; family Hypericaceae; genus Hypericum; species Hypericum androsaemum. Next base: position 17,792,909 of record OZ023181.1, on the reverse strand, counting down.
AGATGACGTAGGAGTGTGGCCATCGACAAGTCATTGGAGGTGGACTCCTCCATAACTATACTCTATGCGTGTACGGATGGTGGCATGCAAACTTCCATTAGCGTGTCCCATCCATCGCGTACGAGAACTATTTTTTTCTATAGTTAAAATTTATATTGTTTCATTATAATAACTACACCAAGTGCACTTTACAACATAAATCTCCTAAATCACCTACACGGACGGGAACTAATTGCGTGTAATTTTTTAAATAAATTACAAACCTTTATTAATTAGAAGAGAAAAAAATTACAGAATGGGATGAGAAATGGGAGAAAGAGAAAAAGAAAGACTAAAATTAAAGTCAATGCCAAAATGGGTAACCATATTGGCAAACCCGCTGCCATATCTAGTGACTCACCCAAGCAAACCCACAAGTCGGGTAGTCAAGGGTGATATAAATCAGCCGGGGCACATCAAAAGTCCACATCGTACTCCGACCAAAGTAGATCCTCACCAGTGTAGGTAATGCCAACCCTCTTCTTCGCTTGAAAATGAGTGTTCTTCGCATGCAGTAGGTCGAAATCCTCCAAATCTGATGAATCGACTTCGTCCGCCCAATTGTTCTTCAACTTCTTCGTCATCGAACCCATGAACTTCAATAAATCTGGAAGATCATCGTTGTCAGAAAAAAGCAACGACCTCATTGCGCTTTTAACCCGGGATAGGCATGGGATTTGTAGCAGGTAAAGCAGAGGCGCGGCCTAAAATAAACTGGGACGGGCCTTCTTAGCTTTAATTTTTGCCAAATCTGAATCTCACAAATTCAATGACAAACTCGAATCTAATTTAGAAAACTTTTTGCGCGCATTTTTCTTGCTCGAAACCGAACAAACACTGTGCGAACTCAAAGTGTCTGAAAGAGGCGAGCTAGGGCTCGAAATCAGAGACAAAGGCTCTGTAACGATTGGCAGAATGGTTTGACAACCCGTATTAGGCGAGTCCATTAAAACATCTTTAATCCGCACTCCACAAGGCGTTTGTCCGCCTACCTGCTTAGGTAAATGAGCTTCATTGCTCAAAGTATTCTCCCTCTCTGGACCCAAAACCATTGTGAGAGACCCCGCACCATTCCTGTCAACATCCAGCAGATTCGAGCTGATAACAATAGCTTGCTCTAAACTAGTCATCGTATTCTCGCAGGAGCAGCACATGTATTTGGTTGCTAAAGCTGTAGCTTCCCAAAATCGGTCACCAAAAGTTCCACTCCTTCTTTAGGAGAGCGAGAAGCATTCGGGTCCAGTATTGAGCAAGTCAAAATAGCTAGTAGCACTTTCACAACTTCATTAAGCTCTTTCCCAAACCCGGTCACGACAAAAGTAGCTTGATCATGAGCATCAATATTTTCAGTCACAACAGAAGCCAAAGCAAGTGACTGCACTCCCTCCTTTCTTATCCCGATAAAAGCAGTCGGAATAACATTGCCAACTCGTAAAGAAGTACGTGCATGATTCTCTATGTCCTCATATTGGGAAGCAGCTTTAAACACCTCCTCCAACAAATGACCATGATTGCAAGAGGCAGCCAAAACCAATTCCAACTGTGGAATTCCAACATGCTCCTAATCATGCGTCTCACGTACAAGAATTGAAACTAAAGTAAGACTCGTAGCCAGTTCCAAAACCCCATCAACCTTCTCTACAATTTCACTATCTTCGCTGAGAGTATGAGAGGCATTCGAGGTAGAGACTCCCTCCAGCCTAGTCCCCACGGCCGAGGTAGAGACTCCCTTTAGCTTAGGGATAGACTGTGCAGTAGTTTGTTTCAAAATATTGACATCTTTACGTTGCCAAACCTTTTAACCAGCCGCCCTATTCAGAATCACTTCCTACACAACTTGCTTACCACATGCTATTTCACTTCTCCGAGCATCCACTCTATCAGCCCAAGGATGTAACTTGCTGCAGGCATCAATGATATGACCAATGATTTTACAATGATCACAATATCGTGGGAGATCCTCATAGACAACCTTTATTACAACACTCCCATTTTTTTCTTTCAAAAAGACCGTGTCCCAAAAGGGTTTAGACATATCAACCTTTACCAAGATTCAAATAATAGCACCATTGAATCTGTTACGTGTACTCAAATCTTGATGAATAGGATTACCTATTGCAGCTGCTAGGCCAAACATAATATCTTTTGCCACATGTTCCATGCATAGACCTTCAAGTTGAATCCATACCTTGGAAAATATGGAACTGACCCTAGTGGGCTTAAAGAACGGAACGCATGGTTACAAATAAAGATTGCCCTGAGGCAGCTTCCAAACACTTGAGTTCCAAACCATGTTCCTATCAGATTCTGAACTGAACTGAAAGCCAAAATAACCGAGGCCTAGAAGAAGTATTTTCCATCCTTGTACAGGCCAAACCTTGGATATTGCATTACGAAAATCAAAAGTAGAGCATGGCTTTGATCCTTTTGGCATCACAAGACGGTCAATAAGAGAAGTTTTCCCAAAAGAATCACACACTGAAGATTGTTCATCATCCAAAATAACCACAGACTGATCATCCTCAAGAACAGGCTTTATGTAATTACCATCATTTGACCATCTTGTTTCTTGACGAACTGAGGCCGCATATGAGAGGGGCGGAGATGATCTTGGAGGAGCGTCAGTATTCCCAGTAGTAGAGTTCTTGTCCATTGTATCCGAAACAGGAGCATTGGCCAAAGAGTCATCCCTTGAACCTCCGCCCTAGCCTCGGAGGGACCTACTGTCAAAACCCCACCAGGAGACGGCACCGATAAGGGGATTAGGAAATGGAACTGATACCAAAGGTAGGGAAACCTTGGACGGAGGGGCGCTGAAAGTCCCCACAATGATGTCAACGACAGCCTGAGTGGTCGCAAAACTCAGGGGAGGCATCGCGGCCGTGCTAACCCTAAATATAGGATTAGGAAATGACGGTGGGGGAGGATAGCCCGTCGACCCTTGAGGCGGCGGTGGGGGAGGTTAGCCCGTTGACCCTCGAGGCGGCGGCGGCTACGGCATGGGCCCGGCGGCCGGTCAGAGCCGCCGGTGTCACCAAAAAAATGAATTCAAATTGCGTGTACTTCGGAGATACAAATTCAACACATTTGTAATGAAGGTAACAGAATAACATATCATCTTTCCAAATATGCATTGTCCTTGTTCTTTGATTTCATTTTCCTGACTGTACCTTTCGAGTTATGCCAGATGTCTACCTTGACGACCTACTGTGATGTACACCACCTTTGTTGAACTAGTTTTTCCACTAATGAATACAGATTAGAACTCCCTTCCAACAAAAAAAAGAGTGGAGCTTCTCTCTCCCTAGTAGAGCTTTTCTAGGGCTTTAGTCCCTCTTCCTACCGCCTCCCAACGTCACCCTCTATCCTCCACCCTCACTTCCTCCATCCTTCTGTCACTGTCGCTTCATCATCTCACTGTCGCCTCCTCTTCGTCGTCCAGCTCCTCCGTCGTCATCTAAACTGTCTCAAATTTGTCGTCCAGCTCCACCGTCTAGATCCGTACAGTCATTGCCTCACCGTCACCTCACTCCCAGCTCTGCCATCCAAATCCTCGCCTTCACCCGTTACCTCCTTCGCCTCGTCGCCCTGACTCGCCGCAGCCTCGTCACTGATCTTTTCTCTCTGCTTTTAATCCGCAGGCTGAGCAGTTAATTTTAATCCAATTGTGTTAATTTTATTGTATAAGTAGGTTGAGGTCGGGGAGGACCGAGTTTGGGTCGAGTCGGTGAACGAGTAGGACCGGGGGATCGTCATCCGTTGGTGCCTCTTACCGCCATCCCGCTGTGTCTGTCTGTCCGTCGTTTAGCTCCTGGTTTAGGCTTGACTGGTTTTGAGGCCGCTGGGGGTCCCCGGGGGTGGGTCGTCATCGATCTCTCCCTTGATTAGCCGCTTTATTTTCCTATGTTGTTCATGATTTCATTGCCTATGTTTGGTATTCCTATTCTAGTTGTTTGCTTTTGGATTTCTGTCTATGTGCGTTTGATGTTGCTCACAAGTCATACTTGTTTAGTGGCTGCGTCGGGCTTATGCTTTTGTTTGGATTATCTTTCGCTTTATCTGAGATTCTTTCGGATCTCGTTGCCTATTCGATGGTTGCGGCGGGTGGAGAACTTTGTCTTGGTCGATTTACGTCGACATTGGCTCTCATCTGAGTGTTTCTTGTATGCATTCAGATGCCTTCTTGACGGTGTCTTGAGGTTATTTGCTGAAGCTTGCTTCAGCAGAAATTCGCCACGGTTGTCGGCCAACATACCTTTTCGACCGCCAATCACTCCCCACCTTGTGTTACCTTGCTATCATCGGACTGGCTTTCGTTTTCTGCTTAGGTTTTTCGTCTTATGTCTGTATTTTTCTTTATTGTTCTGTAACTCGTTTATAATATAAGTTTTGTGCCACTTTTATCCCTCAAAAAAGAACTCCAAGGCATTATATCCATTTTTCTCTGGCCGCGTGGTTAATTATTCGTATCAGACCGTTAAACAACGTTTTCTATATTGGGCAACGCTTCCCTTCAAATGGACGCTACCATCATGTTCAGGTTTCATCATGATGATGATGATAATGATGAGTTAGGGACATGAAAATTCAAAGACATAAATAGAAGAGCAAGTTTCTTTTAAAAGCGATGACTAACGGATATTTCCGCTTCTCTGGAACATCTGTCCCACGCTGACCAAAATTGGTGGAACCCATTTCTAAAAATAATAAAAAATGGTGGAACCCATCTGTTATGCATAGTATAGGTTAAAGTGCCAATAATTATTACGATCACGTTCTCATTTCTTCAGAGAATATATATTTTATTTCTATTCTTGGGACTCTCCTTCAAAATTGTTCCATCCACAAAATTGGATTTTTTTTCTGACGATCTCTTTCTTTTTTAGGGAAAAAAGAAAGAAAGGGATCTCTTTCGGATTGGTGCTTATGATTGAAGTTGTGCCTTTTTTTAGCAATAAGTGCATAATATGTGCAAAGTGAATGCATCCTCTCGATAAAAAAAATGTTACAAGTGACTGAGTGACTGGTGACCGATTGTTGGAGTACGAAATTAATACCACGAATTAATGACGGCCTATCTCCGAGTTTGTGTGAATCGGTCCGAGCTCGTTGGTGCATGGGGGCAACCTATTGGGCTACTCGGTTCACCCCGGGCGAGACGCCTCTCTCGCTCGGGTAGGCGAGGCTGGGCGAGATGCCTTTCTCGCTCGAGTAGGCGAGATCGGGCGAGAGGCCCCTCTCGCTCGTGTAGGCGAGAATGGACGAGAGGCCCCTCTCGCTCGCGTAGGCGAGAGGCCGAGCGAGGAGCCGAGTGAGAGGCCGAGTGAGAAGCCTACGATGAGAGACCGAGCGAGATGCCTACGGCAAGAGGCCGAGCGAGAAGCCTACGGCGAGAGATCGAGCGAGAGGCCGAGCGAGAAACCTAAGGCGAGAAGCCGAGCGAGGAGCCTAAGGTGAGAAGCCAACTTGGACCCGAGCGGAAAACTCATTTAACCTTCGTAGGCCGGAAGGTGATTCCAGGAATAGGTCCACTTTGGTTGAGGAGGCCGTTAGCTTGAGCCCATTTTGGGATTCACTTTGGGCCTAACGAGATGTCCATCTTTGGCGAATGGACTTGAGTCGAGATTTTGCGTGGGAGATTCGAGAAGGTCAAGTCGATCTATATTTTCCTAACTTCAGCCGAGATTCTCAATATTTGGCAAGACTTGGTAAGTTCATCTTTAGGCCACAATTGCTTGGTCGTCACGTTTTGAAAGCTTCCTATTCAAGGACGGGATCTGCTCATTTAAGGAAGACGGCTTGTATTGAGCCGGAATGATCTTTTTACATTAGGAACAAATAACGTGAGGCAGACTTCTCGGGATTGAGACTTGGAGCCGAAGCACGGGAAGGCGGCTTGGGACTTCCCATTCTGATGGCGAGAGGCTAGGTCCAAACGCCTATATAAAGAGGGCTCGGGCAAGGAAGACGGGCATCACCAACACATCAAACAACAACTATTGTATTTTTTCTTTTCCTTAGCTTAGCCCGTAGCTCTTTTTTCTCTCTTTCCCTTAGATTGATAGTCTAAGGTTCACCTCTGTTTTCACCCTCTCCGTTAGACCGACCTTGGAACGACCAATCCGGACCGTCTCTGGTTACTTGACGTTCTTGTACCCCTTTTTCCCGCAACAATTACCTTTTGGTTTGACTATTACATACAACTATATATTTTTTTTAATACCTGATTGAATGACGGAGATTTCTATCCAATATTATTAAACTAAAAATAGAAAAATTCAGTACCTAACGCTGTCGTTTCATGTTGCTGGCGGAGATTCCCTCTGGTGGTCAAAGATCCCCCAGTCACTAATGTTTTAGAAATAGTACCTAAGGAGCACCGACACAAATTTGCAATTAGAGACCCATCATTTAATATCTTAATGTAATTATACGGTGTCGTTTTAACAAGCATGAAAAATGATCGAAATGGATTCTGCTTAGGCTAGCTGAATTGGTGAGTATCACCAATCGCTCACAGATAGAAGACAAAGGGAAAATTAAAAAAAATTGAAAGGAAAATGAAATAGGCCGATCGGCTCGGCCAACCGAGCGGCGATCGGCCACTTTTTTTTTAAATCATAATGATACATGATATAATATTATTCGTTAAAATATATATTGGTGGATATTATTTATGTGGTTATAAAAATTAAAATTCAACAGTGGTAATTATATATTTATGGATGCATAATTTTATATATTCATTGCAATTTATACGTAAACATAAATTAAATTATAGATAATATGTGGATGAGAGATAAATAATTTTTTATTTTGTGAGAGAATTGGATGAGATCACTAATAAAGATAGTATAATATTGAATTGAATTGGATTGGATTGAATAATAATTTGATGAGAAAAAAATTAATTATTTATTGAATGAGCGGATTGGATCCGCTCACCAACGTGGTCGTCTTATACGCTAAACACGACGAATGTGACACTGAAAGGCCGGTCCCTATCAAAATAACTTTTAGGAAAATCTTTTCCTTTCTACGAGAAACAAAACAAGCCATGTGATATTTATGTGCCTTTTAAATTTGCATCTAAATTTTATGGCTGAGAAGGATGCTTGCGACCCATTAATTTAATCCCACGTGTATATATATTTTATATCAGAGATCTTCGGTCAAAAAAAACATATATTTAGATTCTCCTACACAGTGTATTTGATTCTAATAATTAATTAAATATACATAAAACCTGGTCGGTGGATCCACTCAAACAAAAATGTTAATTTCAATACGCTCGATTTAAGTTTAAAGGAGTTTTGTGATTGCCAGTGTGTTATAAAACATGAGTGATATAGTTACGGCAAGCTATAAAATTTACTAATTTTGATATCACATGATATCTATATATAAAGAAAAAAATTGTAATTTTCTATATTTATAAATAACATCGAAAAACTACACAAATTCATGGTTATTTCGAAAAGACCACGCTTGTACAATTACTATTATTTCGAGTTCAGGACAGAAAACAAGTCCACTGGACCTTTCGGGACTGAACCTGACTTATCAGAAGTTGGGTTCTGTATTGGCTAAGCCCAATGATTTTTGCGTAATGGGCCGCAGGCATACATTGTAGGCCAAATAGCCCAGGAACCAGAAAGAAGCACAATTTCTTGATATATACACACACTGACACACACACAATTGATCTAGCAACACCATAAACTAACCACAACAACTAACACACCATGATAGTTTTTTTATGAGTTGATAAGTATCATTACTTCCATAATAAGGAAACCCAAATAGAGTTTAGAAGAAAGCAACATTTCGGGGAAATTACCGAAATTCGACCAACTTTGCCTAATTGACTCTAAAAGTAAAATAAGATCTTGGACATGGAGCGTGACGTAGGATGAGAATAGCTGTAGAGTCCATCTAGAGATGATGACCATGTAAGCTATAGGGATGGCAACTCGCAGGATCCGGGTAGGATTTATAGGACCCAGATCTTTACCCTTGTTTTTGAAGGTCGACCCAGATCCTTATTCTTATCCTCTTTAAAAATATGGATCCGGGTAGGATTCGGTTCCTAAAATACCGGGCAGGATCAGGGCGACTCGCGGGTCTGTATTATTTAAAAATTAAATAATTTTACAGAAATTAAGCACTTGTTCGCAATAGTGAAGCATTCGAAAAATGAGAATGTAATTTATTAGTTTGCTAAAATAAGTTAATATAAAAAATACAAAATTTCAAGTTAATATAATAATTGAATGGTAGAATGTATCAGAAGGTTAAAATTTGGATTGATATTATGTAGGTTAAAGTTTCTTCATCATTCATTCTTTGGCAATTTGTTATTTTTTCTTAGATATTTAAAGCGTCACAGACAACAATAGTAGCATACTTAACGGGTGTTTCTTTGGTTGAATATGTGTTCACTTTCTTTACCGATTATAATATATTGATATTTGATATTTTGGTATCTTTACCAATTAAGATGTAACTTTGATACTTTAATATTTTGGTACTTATAACAACTTGGTTGAATAAAATTTACTTATAAAAAAATTCAAATTGGATAACTTGTGATGAGAATTTGGTACTAACTTTAGTAATTAATATATTTATATATATTATTTTAATATTTTAAAAAAAATTCGGGTAGGATCCTATAAGTCCATATCCATGGCCTTATCCTTTTTAAAAATAAGGATCCGGATAGGATCCGACTAAAATCCGAATCTAGACCCGATCAAAGTTAACAAATCTTGGATCCATCGGATCTGAATCCGAATAGACCCTTATGATAAGGGTCAAATTGTCATCCCTAAAGCCAAACAATTTTGGGCATAAGGAGAAACCAGATGGGCTGAACAATAGAGGAGAATTCCCATATGAATGCTAGGATTATAGAAAAAATTATTTTCACTATGCAATGGGAAATATTCGGCTTTCCTAAAAATTAATTGGTGTAAGATAATAGAAGCTGGTAACGCCTAAATTTCAGTGATTTGTACAAAAGATGTTACCTATTTAATAACATTTGTTATTTAACCATATGAAAAATATAGTGTTTAGCGATACTAATTAATTTCTGACGCACTACGGCACTAGCCCAAAAATAGAGTATAAACTCTCAAATTATTGATTACCGCAAGTTAAGTACGTGTGCATCCCTTATCATCAAAGAGGTAGGTGGCACTAAGAGAATGCAAGTGGAATTTTATGGGCCAGGTTTTTTAAGTTTTCAAACTCAGATGATGTTAAAAAAACGTAATTTTTTTTGTATTTTCTAATTATATAAAATATTTAATAGAATTGACAAGCTAATTCTTCTTCCGTCACCAGGAATACTTGGACGCTTCACACGCAATACCGTGAATGAGTATATAAGACAATAATCTATTTTTAGTGTCTAAAGTTCCCGTGTTAACCAAATTAAGCAGCATGCTTCATTTTTATTAGTTCCGTCAAATTTCTTTAAGTTTTGGCTTTGTGATATTATCTCTCGAGATTCAAAAACTCGGTTTCATAATGAGGAGGCAGAGTTCTACAAATACCATCCACCGATGTCAGACAGTTTTGATTAAAAAAGCAATTTTCTTCTATGGAGTTAGTAGTCTTGAATTAGTGGAAATTTTTGTTATTTGCAAACCGGTGACCGAAATTGTCTTTTGTAATTTTGTAGTCTGTTACATTTCCGATGTTACTATGTAGATGACATGGTTTGTTTCTGAAGTATTATTTCAGGAATACTTTATTATTAATTAAAAAATAGATCGATCTACTTATAAAAAAATCTCAGATTTAAATTGGGATGGAATTGGACTCTATATACATGTTACAGAGTTCTAGCTGTATAAAGTATATTAATTAAACAAACTCGACCCACATGAGGTTTGTTAAATTATCGTCGCATATTAATCACGGATCTGATCAAATAATTTGAAAAGAATTTGCCACCCATTTCTAACACCCACCTAATGATAGTTTATATCATAAAGAACCAGAGAATAATACTTTATACTATCTGCTCTGGGGCAAGGATACTGATCAGGTCAGTTTGATTAGTGGATCGCATGTACTTTAATTATTTTCTAAACCATATTAATCATCCCGAGATTGACAATCTCCTAAGTTGATTCCGTTTTGATAAAAGTAGTCGGAGTAATTTTTTCAACACGTCCTGAATGAGTACAATAAACTGCAAAAGTGCAACTCTATAATTTATAAGAAAAAAAATGCATTTCTATTTAAATTGGGTGTGAATCTCAGGCATTTACCTCTTATTATCCAAAAGAAAACAAAATCAACCCAAAACTTTTAATAAAATAATGAGTTCATAAATCTTCCACGTTTGTAAAAAAGTCACCTCATTCTTGATAAGACACAAAGATCACTCAAATAATAATAAACTACGAGATGAACCCACTTTGATATCATATTAAAATCTTCGTATTTAATCTAAAATATTATACGTTGATAAATTTTTCAAACTTGTAACTAACAATATAATAATAAGTCATCAGTTCCAGCCTAATTATCCCAAAGCCCAATCTGAGTTTTTCTGATTGTACTTATTCCCCGCCTGTGCAATAGTCGTCCATAAACTTGCATAGAGTATATATACACTACATATAGCCCTCAAACTAACACAAAAATTTATTTCTTCTCAAATCAGATCGCTTACTTTTATACATTTTCTAGAGCAACATATATACAATTACCAGCTAATTAACAATGGAGAGGGAGACATGCTCAAAGCTCCAACCCCCAACTTACGGTAACCTTATCACCATCCTTAGCATTGATGGAGGAGGCATAAGGGGGATCATTCCAGGGGTCATTCTTGCTTGCCTTGAATCTCAACTCCAGGTACGTGTGATTTACATCAAATTATCCGAGGTTCGACTCGAGTCGAAAAAGTTGTATCATAAATTTGTAACTGTAGTTGCGTTAAAATTAAGTCGAATTGATCGTGTAGGAGCTAGATGGCGAGGACGCAAGACTCGCGGATTATTTCGACATAATCGCAGGGACAAGTACTGGTGGTCTGATCACTGCCATGTTAGCTGCACCTGATCAAAAGAATCGTCCACTATTCGCAGCCAAAGAGATAGTGCCCTTTTACACTAAACATTCTCCTAAGATCTTCCCTCAATATGAGTACGTACTCGTATAAAATTAATTATTTCCAATTTTGATCACATTATGCATGATAATTTCGTTCTAATGGTGGCTGACTATATAGCTACTTTGTTTTCATTGAAGTGGGATATTTTCTTCATGCATTGGTTGGCTGAAAGCTCTAATTGGGCCCAAATATAATGGCAAGTACCTCCACAAGATCATAAGGGAGATATTAGGGGATACCAAGTTGCATCAAACCTTGACAAATGTGGTCATCCCTGCTTTTGACATCAAGAAGCTTCAACCTACTATTTTCTCCTCATATCAGGTATGTAAAGAATTCGATGAATCGTTTCGACCCAATTTATAAACGTAATAACCCTCTACCAAATGTCTTTAAAGGTTTTGGATTTGATACATAATACTTGTGTGTATATGTTAATTAATTAAGGCCTGTTTTTTGGTTATAAATTGTTAATTGCAGGTGTCAAGTGATGAAAGTTTAGATGCCAATCTCTCGGATATATGTATATCAACCTCTTCAGCCCCAACTTATTTTCCTGCGTATTACTTCAAGAACAAAGACGCTGAAGACAAAACTAATGAATTTAATCTCGTTGATGGCGGTATAGCCGCAAACAACCCGGTGACATTCTTATTCTTCTGTCAATACATCATCGATCATCGTTTTAAAAAATTCGGTCGACTACCAAAACTCGTAGGACAGTTGGACCGTTGTTTAAGTTGTTGTGACATGCATATACGTTAGCAAAACGCAATTTGTTTATGACATTGTTTTTTGTTCATCCAGACATTGGTAGCCATGAGCGAAGTAACGAAGCAGATAATAAAGGAGAGCCCGGATTTCGTCCCTATAAAGGCGGTTGATTATACACGGTTTCTGGTGATCTCTTTAGGCACAGGATCAGAAAAAAATGTTCCTCGGTACAACGCAAGAACAGCATCCAAATGGGGCATATTATCTTGGCTCTACTACAATGGTTCTAGCCCATTAGTGAAATGTTATAACCAAGCCGGAGCAGATATGGTGGATTACCACAATACCGTGGTTTTCCAAGCCTTCCACTCCGAAAGTAATTATCTCCGAGTTAACGTAAGTTTCGCTACTCTATCTTAGAATGTTGGTTTGAGTAACGCAAAAATTGGTGAGACACCAATGCGGTTTTCTGATTAATAACTAATGTCATTGTGTATAGCATGTTTAGAGTCAATGTAGATTTTTTAAGTGAGGGTTAATTGAATATGTAGAATTATTGAAGCCGACATATATAGTTACTTTAATAAGACGTGCTACATAATTGAGAAAGTCAATAGCCCTAATGAAAGGGCAAGAAGATAATATATGGGATTGAGCTAAAATTAGCCTTAGACCACCTAGGGTTTCAGGACTAGGAAGAAGAAGAAGAACGAACTATATGGTATCTAATTTGACAATATTTTAGTTTAGCCCACCTAGTCTTTAAATCGTAGGTCGGCTTATGTTAATTTTAGCTCAATCACTTTTTCTCTTCTTTTGCTTTTCCTAGACTCCGGACGGTTTTAGATTGAGTGGGGACAACATAAAAGTCGTCCCTACGGAGGGAATTTCGTTTGAACCATCAGATTTTATTAAAAATCGTGTCTAGAGATCTGACAATCATAAAAAATCGTGTCTATAGGTATAATTACTTGATCCATTTCAGTGGAGATAAATCTTGTCCCCACTGAATCCAACCCCGACTCCGGACATGTCAATTTACATTTCAAGCTAGACACTCTAGGATTGTTTTCTCCAAACTGTTTAATTTTCCGAATTAGACTCAAGGATGTCTAACTAGATGAATCATAATTCATTTCGAGCCAGAGGTTGACTTTTTGTTGGAAATTGTTCATTTTTTAGAGGAAGAAATGGTTTCTTGTCGATCCAAGAAACATAATTACGTAGTTTAATTTTGGAATAAAGGGCAAATAACTTGTCAATAAAATTTACATAATACCCTGTACTCATATTTGGATCGACTAGCACTTTATACTTACTAAATTGAAACAATTAACACATTGCAATCTATTGTAATGATATGTCATCACTTAATTGGCATTCATGTCATCTCAAATATCATTTGATTAATTAATTGACTTAATTTAATCATTTATATTTAGAATTAATTATTTTGAAATAAATATCTGTAAAAATGATTTAAAATAAAATAAAAACCTTGAAATAATTTTTTTGAAAAAACATAGAATTAAAGAACCCCATAAACTCTAGTAAAAATAACAACAAAAATTATTTAAAAAATATCAAAAATATGAAAATTGAATAACAAATTTACAAAAACTAAATAAAGTATATTTAATGGCATAAAAACAAAAATATTGAAAATAAATCTAACTAATGACATAAAACTCACAAAATATTAAAATCCAATATCAAAATATTTTTGAAAATCTAAAAATATAAATAACATAAAAATAAGATATTTAAAATTCAATCAAAAACGAAAATAATAGTGCCATGAGAGAGGAGGGATAGACAAGAGTTTTTCTTAGTTTTTTTAATCTAAAATTCAATTTTTTGATTATTTTTAATTAGTAGTTATGAGATTCCTTAATTTTAATTTGTTCAAATTTAGAATTTCTGGATTTGATTTTGATGTCTAAATATTATTTATAGACGTTCTATTTTAAAATAATTAATTATATATATATATATGTATGGTTCAAATTAAGTCAAATAATTAATTGAAATAGTATTTGAAATGATACGGATGTCACATAAATGATGACGTGTCATTGTAATTGATTGCAAAGTGTTAATTACTCTAATATATTAAGTATAAGGTACTAATTGACCCAAATTTTAGTATAAGATATTAAGTACACTTAAGAGTCTATTTGCCCCTTATTCCTTTAATTTTTAAAAAATTGTTGCTTCGCCATTATTTATAAATGTTGAGTCAAACATACCTGGATGATCCTTTGCTCTCCACGCAATTCTAATTCTGTATGCTTTCAACTTTTTGCTATTTCCTTTCTTTGTTTTTTGTGTGCAGAGACGACGATGTAAAAAATTGATTACCTAATAATGGTGCCTCTGATAAGCTGACTTGGTCCTTAATTTCTTCCTAAAACACGACATATTTTTTCAATTCAGGACGACAACTTGGAGGGAGATGAATCTTCAGTGGATTTAGCAACAGAGAGGAACATGGAAAAACTTGAAAAAATTGGTCAGAATTGGCTGAAACAACCTGTGTTACGCACCAACTTGGAAACTGGTCAGTACGAGCAAGTTGAACATGCTGGTACCTACCAGGATCAACTTACAAGGTCAGAAACATGCATACTAATTGAATAATGTAAAAATGCTTAACAAATCTTCTAATTTTAATTTTCACGAAAAAGTCTTCTGTAAAAGCACAAAATTTATATCCGGATCAGAATCTTCTCAACCTCTCTTTATGATCGTTTTTCGGACCCGTCCTCAATTTTGTACTCAAAATTCTCCAAAACTGTATTTGCAGGTTTGCTAAGATGCTCTCGGAAGAAAGAAACCTCAGGGAGTCGAGATCACCGCACTCCAGGAATACTGTTATTTAAAGTGTAATTTGTATTTTTTTTTTCTTTTGTTGGATTTCGTTTTATTGGATTTTCAAAATTGTCAATTTATGGGATGCTAATGACGAAAATTTGGATTGCTCCAATAATTGTGACTTGAATTTCAGTACAAAGATGGGACTTGGCCCGAGCAGATTATTATTGGCCGGCTCGCTGGGCTTAGGCCCATTATACGGCCCGGTTCTACCACGAGCAACGAAACTTCTTTGAACAGGTGAAGTCTAATTCATTATAAGGCAAATTACTCTCAAGTCCTTACCTTTGGTCACCCTTTCTCTAGGGTCCCTGGTTTTTGGGAAATGATTGTCCCGTCTCTAAGTTTTGATGATAATAGACTCTCGGGTCCCTGGAGCCGGAATATTCTTTTTTCTCTGGTGAACTCCCACTTGAAATGACCAAAATGCCCCCCATTATAAAAAAGGGCAAATTACTCTCACGTCCCTGACCTTTGGTCACCCTCTCCCTAGGATCCCTGACTTTTGGAAAATGATTGTCCCGTCCCTAAATTTTTCTCCGGTAAACTCCCACTTGAAATGACCAAAATGCCCTCCCACTATAAAAAAAAGGGCAAATTACTCTCACGTCCCTGACCTTTGGTCACCCTCTCCCTAGGGTCCCTGACTTTTGAAAAATGATTGTCCCGTCCCTAAATTTTGATGATAATAGACTCTCGGGTCCCTAGCTGACATCATCGACTCTTTTTTTCATTTTTGGCCATGAAAATGACCAAAATACCCTTAAATAAAAAATAAAAAAATTTACCTTCTTCAACCTTTGACTTAGAACAACTAACAACCAAAAATCAATCTAAAAATAAGATCAAACTAACAAAAATTAAGAACAAAACCAAGAACATCAAGAACAAAAAAAATACTCGAAACCCAGAAATCTGATGACGTCGCCTCAAACAAGCAAATTGAGGCCAAGGATCACCGCCAGAAATCCGACGACAACGCCTCCTCGACTAGTTTTCTATCCCAAAAATTCTCACTTCCTAAGTGCGGATGCCAAATATCGATCAGGTTAATACCAAAAACTATCGATCTCGAGCTTAGATAACAATTAAGATGACATAAAACCCAAAGAACCTAGTACCTTCGTTATGTCCACCTTTTCATTCCAGACCAACAAAAAGCAGTTAAAAATACAAAAAAATAATTTAAAAAATAGAGCGCGGATAAGCTAGGGTTTAAAGGGGGGAGCAGGAGCGAACCAGGTGGTCGAGCTCGGGGGTGAACTTCTGGGACTTGAGGAGCTTCGCTTGCTTGTTGGAGAATCGCGTGTCTTGGTCGGCAGAAGTTCCCTTAATTTAAAAGGAAAAAAGATTTTTAAAAAAATTGAGGAATTGGATTAGGGAATCGGAGATCTGGATGCGAGAGGAAGATCATGGCTTACTCGAAAGAAACTGCCCGACATTGTGGATTTGGGATTTTAGGGTTAGAGAGAGAGAGTATCAATTTGGAGGAATAGATTATTTATGGTCCGTGAGCGGAAGAGGAAGAGGAAGAAGAAGAAGACAACGACGAAGAAAGAACAAGAGAGTGCGAGTAAGGGAGGGCGGAGGTGATCGATGTTCGTGAAGATCAAGAATTGACAGTCAAAATAGGTAATTGCGTTTACGTGAAAGGCTTAGGTAGGCTAGGGTTTGGCAGAGATCAGAAGGGAGGGCGGAGGATGAGAGCAAGGCGGCGGCGTCGTCGGATTTCTGGCTGAGAACTTGGCCTCGATTTGCTTGATTGAGACGGCGGCGGCATCGAGTGCCTCATCTTCCTAGCTCGTCGCCTCGTCATCAAATTTCTGGGTTTCACGTTTTTTTGTTATTTTTGATGTTCTTGGTTGTGTTCTTGATTTTTGTTAGTTTGATCTTATTTTTGGATTAATTTTTGGTTATTAGTTATTCTTAGTCAAAGGTTGAAGAAGGTAAAAAAATTTAATTTTTGTTTAAGGGTATTTTGATCATTTATAGGACCAAAAATGAAAAAAAGAGTCGATGACGTCAGCCAGGGACCCGAGAGTCTATTATCATCAAAACTTAGGGACAAGACAATCATTTTTTAAAAGTCAAGGACCCTAGGATGAGGGTGACTAAAAGTCAGGAACGTGAGAGTAATTTACCCCAAAACATGATAAGTTCAGTAGAGCTCAATAAACTTGAGATTAAAGGAAAAAAAATAGAAACAGCTTAACGCAACAAATAACCGAAGGATCATCCATTAACTAAAAACCTTACAACTTCCCTCCAATCCCCAAATATTCACAAACCCAACAAAAAGAATACACATGGAATAAAATCGAAAATTCAACAACACAAGTATCTTTCTTCTGCGCAGAGGAGGGCGTTGTGGGCCCCTCCAGAGAGGAGGATGGCCTTGCAGCTGTGGTTGGTGCTGGCGCCAAGACAACCCTCGGTGGTGGCCATGAGGACAAGGTACTTCCTACCAGCGGGCCCGCCACCTCCACCAGAAGCTACACGTGCCCTACCGGTAACTCGCAGCACTGCCCCAGGTTGGACTCATAGTCGAACCCCTCTACCGAAAGACCCGACGGCAGTCCCCGGAGACCACGGACTGGACGATGTCCTTGAAGTCGATGTGGGTCGGCGTCGATCTGATTGGACCGACGACAGAATCGAGAACGATGTTGGGTCAGCATCGATTGGATTGGACTAATGACGAATTTGGGAACGATGTTGGGTGAGGAAGATGACTTGGACCAGCGACGGTCATCGCCATGGATTCTTATTGACGGTGATGAGTTCTTGGGTTTGTAATGACGGTGATGGGTTCTGGGGTTGCAGCGGGGACGAAAGGAAGCTTCGCGATCCGAGTCGAAATGGTGTCAGATTGGTTTCCTCCACCATTGGTCGTTATTTAACCCACAATTGATCTGGAAGCATTTTCGCCAAATTTGCATTCTCCTTCATCTTGTTCCGTGGCTAGGGCCCAGAACTTGAACCGTGCGAGGAGGACTTCGATGGGGACGGGAAGGCGATGAGAGGAGGGGGCGATATCGTGGGAGGTTGGGGACGGGAAGCAGAGGGAAGAGGATTTAATTGGTTTAGATGTTAATTTTTGGCTTTGGATGAGGTGCGAGGAAGAAGATAAGTGAGAGGAAGAAGAGTTTTTTATTTTTTAAGTGAGAGGGGTATTTTGGTCATTTCAAGTGGGAGTTCTCCGTAGAAAAATGAATATTCCGGCTCCACAGACCTGAGAGTCTATTATCATCAAAACTTAGGGACGGAATAATCATTTTCCAAAAGTTAGGAGCCCTAGGGAGAGGATGACCAAAGATCTGGGACTGGAAAGTAATTTACCCTTCATTATAACATTACATGCTTCAGGATTCAACTCCGACCACTGAAAGTGAAGATTAACTAGTGGAAAACACAACTAACAAGCACTTAAAACAACTGATGAGGTGTTATTTTAGGTCAATCAAATCCCGGTTCGAGTCTTCGGAAACACAGCAGTGTTAATTTTTTGAGAAAATTTTACCACTTTTTATAAGTACTATCCGACTTGAACTTGAGTTAGTAAGTTTGATGGACCGGATATCAAGTAATATACCCCAAAAAATGGTCAAAAACAAAAAAAATAATTTATGGCCATACATTTAATAGGCCTATTAATTTACTTTGAACCGGTATAATTTTCAGAAAATAACAAAACTATTTAATATTGAATAGTTCGTTGTTCTCCGTAATTCAAACTTGAAATATTTTCACTCACTGATTCATCTCTCTCTGTTTATATCCTTGCTTCCTCCCACTAATTCCTCTCTCTCTCGGCTGTTATTCGTTAATCTCAACGGTTGGTCCGGTTATGTCAGAGTCCAGCCCATGCCAAGGAAGTTGTTTCCTAGCTGGATCGCGCTTAGCCCGATTAGCATCAGTGACTAATGAGCCCAACGGTTTCTTTTTCCTTAAAAGCCCACCCAAGTCATTTAAAGAACGGGTAAAATGCCGGTACTCGAGTACTTTTTGACATTTGAATTAAATTTTGGTCATTGAACAAACATTTTTTAGAATGATTGGACTAACATCTTTGTAATCCAACGACAAGAGCGTGTCAGGGCATTTCACAAGAAAAAGCCTTTCGGTACGGCGGGTGAACCTGCTTATGGACTAGTGAACATGTTTTTTGAAATGTAAATTTTCCTAGAATTCCCTTGCGTGTCTAGGCTCTAGCAAATGGATTTTTTTAAAACCATATCGTGTCTCGACACTTCTTATATCGACTAATTTGAGTTAGAGTCGGATAAATTTTTTAAATAGTGACAAAATTTTCTGAATAAGTATTAGACAATTCTGCATTTTCAAAAGTTTTTACTAGGTTAAAATATAACAATTATCTTAAAAATGTGACAAGATTGACTCCATAAGTCATATCCACATTTTCCACGACAACAAATGTCCCAATAATTAAATTATCAAGCTAGGAATTGGATTGCCATTGCGGACATGTGACATCTTTTCTTCTTTTATTTTTTTATTGACGGGTGGACCAGTTATATATATTTTTGATGGTTTGGACCAGTTATATGGATGCCTTACATTATACGCACTCCAGAGACTGGCCAGAATCATCAAAAATTCCAGCAAGAAAGATCAATTTTGTTCACCTCATTTTGTCGCTTTAGCTAATTCAATGACATACATTTCAAAAGAACTAATTCAATGACACTGATAGGTATTCTATTTTAATTTGAAATTCCGTGTTCATATTTTCATGGTAACGATTTTTGCCAATAGTTACTTTTTAAATCAGTTGATATAGTAAATATTAAAATATGAGGATTTCGATTACAACGAATTAACTTAGTTGCAGATATGGATTTGGATTCAGTGAGGACTACATAAAAGTCATCCCCATGATATGGACAAATTATAGACTATTAGATTTGATCAAAATTATTTTTTATAGATCTAATGGTCAAAATCCTCGGGAGCATTATTGGATTTTTACACAAGATTATCCCAATCTAAGGTTTCTAGGCAACCCAACATTTCTCTTTTTTCCTGTCACGATTTGCCAATAAAAAAGTACCATCCTCTCTTCCTCCAAAAATCCCAGAACTTAAGAGAAGAGATCACCAAAGGACAAGATCATCCAAAATCCTACCCTCCTCGCTATCTCACTCCTTGTCGTCGTCTTCTTCCTTGGACTTCGCCCCGGTCCCTGTGGTCGCCGCCGTGGAGTGACCGAGCTGCCCGCTGAATTGTTAGTGACAATCGCGTCAGGAGAGAGGAGGAGCGGCAGGGAGAGTCTGTCTGCTCGCATCTCGGAGAGACGACTGATGCCCTCGCTCCACCGAGTCTGCCGTTGAAAGGGAGAGCCTCTCTCTGTCTTGGCCGTCCGGAGTCGTCTCGGAGTAAAGTTTTGATTTTTTTATTTTTTGTCTCTCTGTGTCTTTATGCCAAAGACTAAAGCTTGGTTTGGGTGGTCTTTCTCTGTTTTCTTTTTTTTTTGTCTCAATTTTGTGTTTCAGAAGGATTACATGTTGATTGATTCTTCAAGTTTCGATCTTTTGGAGGATTATCTGTTCTTCTAAGATGGTTGCTTGTTGTTGCTTAGTTTGTGCTTCTACTTGGTGTGAATTTGTGATGATAGAATTTTATTTTTTTTTCTCTAAGGTTGGTTGATATATTTTTGCCACTAATATTATTAATAACTTTTGTTGAGTTAATAACTTGTTTATTTGAAGAAAAGATACCAATATCAGAACAGGAGGAAACCAATATCAGAGTAGGATGAAACCAATATCGAAGTAGAATAAAACTAATATCAGAGTAGGATGAAACCAATATCGAAATAGAATGAAACTAATATCAGAGTAGAATGAAACTAATATCAGAATAAAAGGGAACCGATATCTGAAAAGAAGGATACTAATATCAGAGCAGAAAGAAATAATTATCGTAGAAGAAGGAAACCAATATCCTAGAAGAAGCATACCAATATTTGAGTACAAGGATACGAATATCAGAGCGGAAAGAAATCAATATGAAAGCAGACG
Source organism: Hypericum androsaemum (assembly GCA_963995505.1). Lineage (NCBI taxonomy): Eukaryota > Viridiplantae > Streptophyta > Magnoliopsida > Malpighiales > Hypericaceae > Hypericum > Hypericum androsaemum. The sequence goes on along the minus strand of OZ023181.1, from coordinate 17,772,104 downwards.
GATACCAATATCGGAGAAAATGAAAACCAATATCATAGTAGAATGAAACCAATATCAGAGTAGAAGGAAACAAATATCATATTACAAGAAAACTAATAGCATAGAAGATTGAAACTAATATCCAAAAAGATGGAAACCAATATTCAAATACAATGATACCAATATTCCCATAATTATATTTTCATAAATTATATTATTTTCTATAATTGTATTATTTTGCTGATATTTTTTTAAATTATTTTTATAATTATATTTTCAATATTGCCCATTTCCTTTCGGTGGGGATTACCATGTCACTGAATTTGAGCCCCGATGATATGGGCAGTGGAAGCCACAGAGAATGAAAGGACGCATGCTCTAGAATTTAATTGGGTCAATGGAAAGGACAATTTTGTTCGCTTCCTGAACAGATTAGCACTCAATTAACTGTGCAATGATTTTTTTTTCAAATGGTGAATATTAAGCGCTCTTCTTAATTAGAGAGATTACGGGGAAGGGGTACTAATGCTGTCTTTGATAAGTAGGACATGATAGCCTTATGGGAAACCTAGTGGGAAGATGGAAAATCAATCCGTTTTTTTCGATAGTAATTTTGGACCTGGACTTGTCAATATTAGTAGCTGAGATTTGGATCGTTAATTACAAGAGACGATAAAAGACGTTACTTTGTTATGCCCTCGTCGAGACAAATTGTAGCTACTTAACAGTATGTCTCTATAACATCTTTCTTGTAGTTGCTTTCCCATGCTAACTTCAACGTCCGCCAAATCACCCATAATTCACAAGCTAGTTAATTGCAAAATCCTGTGTTGGCGACATAGCCCATGCACCAGAATCTCTTGCATCACGAATGAATCCACCTCCTTCAGATCAACTAGGGTTGTCCTTCGAGACTCTATCTATATTTAATTTGTACCATTTTTTCGGGTGACTTAACTATACAAGAATATATCTAGCTCATATCCCTTTCTTCGGAGCTTGGCTCCCTCTTGTACGAGGATTTCAATATTAGATGGTTCGAATTCTAAAAAAAACTATACAAGGATATATCTGGCCTATTATATGCTAGCTAGCATGTGCATTTGAATAGTGACATCAGTGCCTCTCTCTTGTAGCTCTGAGATATTTAACTCTCCTAATTTCTAAGTGCAATGCATGTTTTCGACTTAGCTTTCATCTCCATTATGGCACATTTCTTCCGATCCTGTTAAGATTTTTTTTTGTGGAACGATGTTTAATCTTTTTGGTGTAATAATAAAATAAATTTAATTATTTAGTGTTATATTCTACTAAAATAGTTCACCAAGAAAGGTTATATCCAAGATACCAGATAACACCTATCAACACGTGCCACGGTGATAGTCGATATCTAAATACAAACACCAAAGTGTCTCCGAAAGAATCGGCGCAAAAAAGACTTAAGGTCATCAAAAAGTAAACTCAAATATAAAAAGTACACCAAATGTAAGGCGAACCAAAATAGGCAACCTCGCAAAAATAAAGTTATGAAGGGTCGTAAAACTAAAAATAGTTTGTACCGCAAGGAGCTGCCTTGATCGCTTGGATAATTTTTGAAGTATCTTCCTCCTAAGACAAGTCCATCACAATCACAAGTTGCCACGCATCAGCGAAAAATTCTGCTTAAAGAGCCCCATCGTGCTCCTTTATACCTGCGATAATCGACCCAAGACATATCTCCGTCTTTAACTTCTTAGGCGATTTGGTTTTCACTTTTCGCTGCAACGGAAATGACTTGGGAGTTGCGAGTCCGCCTCAACAACTACCGTATCTGAAGCATCAAAAGGAGTCGTTGGAGCCAATCGTCTATCGAAGCGGCAGAGGGAAAAATCTCATCAAAATCCACCGTAACATGATGGCAACTAAAGGCACCCAAAATAGCATCAGAAGGTGAGGTCCTTACTGCAACATCAGCAACTACAACATGAAGTTGCAAATCCACATCTGAGATAGCAAGTTACTGCTCACTTTCCCCAATTTTTGCAGCAACTTCAAGGACCTGCACATGAACATCAGGAGCAGCGTCGAACCTGAAAAGCGCATCCACAGTTTCCACGGAAGCTAAATGCTGCCATGTTTTCCCATCCACCACAGCGATGGGCTGCATAACGGGCAACACATCAGCAGCTGCGATAGACTGCGATTTAGATGTCGGACAAGAAGCAGCAATGGCCTGCTCTACCAAATCGCAGCCACGAACAGAGGCATCAGCTCCATACTCCACCGGCGCAACCGCAGCAACAAAGGAAAATGGAACCTCTACAACATCTGCACAATCTCCGCATACAGGATCCAATATAACGCAAACTTCACAAGAAGCCACCTCATCGATTCTAATCAAGTAAATGTCCTTACCAACCTTTACATGGATGACATGGTGCACTCGATACATAATACTCGAAGAGATAGCCACGAAAGCCTTGTCTAATCATTTCTGACTAGACATGAGCTCGTGAACCGCCTTAAAAACCCCCCCAAAGAGGCAGCAATCCATTCAGGAAAGTAAACGGACCAAACCTGTAGGAGAACACTACGAATCTGAAGCCACAAGCCCCCTAGTTGTGGCCCGGAAGCCCAGAGACCAACGAGTGACCTTCTTAAAGAAAGGTGAAAGCTTGGGGCACCAAAGAAGCAAAAGCTCAGCCGAGGAGAAAGAGATAAGGATCTCGTCCCCGCGCGAGAGCCCTAATAATAAAACCCTTGCACACCAAAATCAGAGAGGTTCTACGAGATATTCATCAATTGACCCGCGTCAATTAACGTTGAGACAAGACATCCCCGAGCCACTCGTCATGGAAATCATCGGGGTCTTATACTCCATCTCCACCGCACTTGCCACAGCTACATCACCTAGAACAACGGCCGCCGTCGGGCGATGCGGACTCATAACATCGACGTACGAATGGTGCTGCTTCATCCCAAAGGTGAAAATTACTTGGCATTATCATGCTTCAAATTTTAATTTTATAAAAAAATTGATTGTGCTGATACAAAAAGGTTAATAATAATATCAAAGGGCTTGTAGCTTAACGGTACAAGGAGTTGTAAAATTCAAGGAGGTCCAAGGTTCAAGCCTTGGTTAGGTGTAAAAAATTTACCTTTCAAAAAAAAGGTTAATAAGAAAATTTGTTATGTGTACGTGTTGCCATGTTTTGGTCGATTTGGAGCTACAAGGATAGCTTGATCTTCGAATTCGAAATTGTATCTCTCTCTCAAATTACCCATAGAGTTGCACGTTTGTAGATGAAATAGCTCTACAAGTATGAATTGAATTGAGATGATCTCCATGATATAGTTGAATTTCTTCAAAGCAACCAAATGTAATTTCTTTATTTATTTTTTTTGGTAACTGAATAATATGACTTCTTCTTACAAGTTACAACATGTTATAAGTTGTATTCTTTTTATTGGATTTAACCATAAATCTACTTTTTTATATAAAAATTATCAAATACAAAAATCAGATAGCAAAAAACTATTATAATCCAATCAATATCTTCAATTTAATATTTTTAAAATGTAAATATTTTGTCGTCTTTATTAATTTTGCAGCTGCCGGTCACATCTAGGCCACGACGACCTGTCGTTTTCAGTGACCCCCAAGTGGACAAATTTTGGAATCCGATGCTGCGGGGATACCTTGGGCCACTCTTTATAGGCACGAGGGACCCAGCCCACCCTCCCTGGGGCCCACCAAGTGGCAATCTCTTCGGGTACAAAAATGAACACACGCATATGGGTTTTAATTTCGTGACAGAACAAAACCTTCCGTTTCTTCTCACATAATTAACACTTTCCGAAAACGAATAAATCCACGCATTATACCAAAAATAGCCACCACATTGCAGTGTTATTAATAGAACCCTGTGATTTATTTTTGGAAAAATTATTCTCAGGTTCTTGCATTATAATTTTATCACTCGCAGGTCCCTGTATTTCGGAAATAGTGTATGAGATCTCTACTTTTTTGAGAAATGTTGGTCTCAGGTCCCTGGCTGGCGTCAGCAGTCCTTTTTTTCCCTAAAAATGTCTAAAATGCACTTGCACAAAAAATATAAAAAATTTACCATCTTCAACCTCAAGTCAAGAACATCTAAACCCAGAAATTCATCCCTAATCAACAACAAAAAAAGCAAAAACCCGTCCCTGCTCTTTAATCGATTTGTTCAGCAGCAATTTAATCAACCAAAAAAACCTAAAAACACTAACCCAGAAATCCATTTTAACAACCCAGAAACTCATTCTTCACTTTCAAATTTTCCAAACTCCGCCTCAAGTCAGGAGCCAAGTCAAGGATCGTTCAAGCTTTGCGTCGTCGACACCGTTGAATAATGGGGAAGAAGTTCTTTTCGGTGTCTGAGGATTGGGGATCTGGGCGACTTCATAACAGCTGCCGGAGAAGAAGAAAGATGCATCCTTGTCGGAGCCGTCGGAAGTCGTTCGACGAATTTGGCAGATTCGATGGAATTTGATGGATTCTACAGATTAGGGTTCTTTTTGATTGATTCTTGGTTGGATTTCTTGGTTTGTGTTCTTAAGGTTGAAGATGATTTTTTTGTTTTTTAATTCAAGGGTATAATGGTTATTTTACATGTCAAAAAATGGAAAAAAAGTGCTAACGTCATCTAGGGACCCGAGACCAATATTTCTGTAAAAAGCAGGGACCTCATACACTATTTTTGAAACACAAGGACCTACGAGTGATAAAACTATAATGCATAGACCTAAGGGTAATTTACCCTTTATTTTTACTGGACTAGCTTGATGGATCAATATTGATATTATGTTTTGGTTGATACCATTTATTTTGGTAAGTAGAGTTTATTATTAGCATTATTTACATCCTAGGCATTGTAAAATTCTCTCTTTCAAATTTGTAATCGCCGAACTCGTCAAAAATCTATCGGAGCAAAATCCCGTGGAAAAAAACGGCGGTAGAGTTTTGATTGATACTATTTATTTTGATTAATCCATGCTCAAATCGGGTATGATTTTTTGAAGGTGATAAAAATTTTCAAATAAATATTTAACGTTGGTATTTTTTTTTCTTGCCTTTGAATTTACATTTCTCATGTAATAATTAAACAACAATTAGTTCGTGTAATTGGCGTTTCTAACAGTAACGAGCAATAAAATCTATATACTTATAAAAAATACTGGTGCATTCGTTCTTATTAGTTCGAATCATGATTTCTAAATTAAACTAAAACTACTATATTAATAATATATCTATATATTTATAATTTTAATATTTATGAGCCAGGAAATAATTTACGGTAATTATTGGCTAGGTTAGGTTAGGTCCACTATACGGTAAATTTTGTTGTCTTCTAAACGCGACAGCGATTGTCCAGAACCTGGCATGTTAGGGAAGGACAAGACGGAAGGAAAAGGGTCCTGAGTTTTTGGTGGGCAGGACAAAATAGAGAGGACAGAAATAGAAGTGTTACGGACCTGCAAAACGATCAGCTTCTCTGGGGGAAAAACAATCTCCAACTGAAATTTTTGGTTTCATGTACATTTTTACTGGCAGGCTGTAGCCGGAATGTGGTCAGAGACTACTGGTTCATGTTTCTGGATTTAACCTACAATTTGTCTTCTAGGGTTGTGCAGTGAGGTCGGGTAATTGCAATTCAACTTCCGAAATGCAAATGGTCGAGTCTAACACTGTTCGGACTAGTTTGAATAAGATTAACTTTCATGGGCTTGATCTGGTTTACTCATTAAAATTAGGTTAAAAATTATGACACACACTATTTTGTTGTTCTAAATTCTCTGATGATGTGACATAGATTTTAACTGTGTGACAACCAAATGATACTCGTCAATATCTGTTACTAGAACTATCTCGTTTGTCATGTCACGTCATTAATTTTATCCACGTGTCATATGCCACATAATTAATTTTATTTGTGTGATAAATTGTTGGCCCCTGACGTCAACATCGTTGATCTCCTCTCAGTCCAGATCTAAATTTGAATGGTACCAAATTTGTCCCTATTTTTCTCAAATGGACAAAATGAATGTCTTACAGATACAATTAGTGATGTTCCATGTCAGAAGGATACAATTAATATTATTATATGATAAGCATGATAGCTTAAATAACTAGGATTTAGCATGTGTGAGATGATTTTAGTCAGGTAAAATCTGTGTCTGAGATAATTTAGAACCATAAAATAGTGATGTGTTAAATTACGAAATTTTAACCTTAAAATTATATAGCATGGACCTCCAATTTGTGAACTTACATTATTGAGAGTGAAATATTATTGAGTCCTATTTTGGAGTAGCTATATATATATATATATATATATATATATATATATATATATATATATATATATATATATTTCATTAACAAAACTTGAATTTGTTTAATGTAATCCAAAGTCCTTACAATTTTAACCTCACTGTACGTCCTATTTAAACACTCATTAGTATATTGTAATAGCTTTTAACTCTTGTTTTCTATGAATCTTGTTTCTATGTACCATTGGACTTTTTTTCCCCTCTTTTCTATAGTCTAAGGAGCTAGTCGGACATATGGTAAGTAGAAAGCACGAAAAAATTCCGTTGTCATGAATTTAACTACCATAACTTTTATTACTGTTTTTTATGCTCAAGACAAATTAGCTTGAGACAAAATTTGTGTTTGGCTTACCACCAGACTTTTATTTTGATATTACAAATTGTAATTATGGAGTACAACTCAAAATCTTCATTGCATGTTTTTACTACTTGCACTGGATTTTAAAGACTATTAAAAAATAGATTTTAAAGACTGAGATCACCAATGACATTATTTATCTTCAAATATGAGGCCAGAAACGGTCAAATTTTCTTCGCTAACGTGTTTTTGGGATTACAATGTGAATATATATAACGTCCTCGATATTGATAGAAAAAAATTCACCTTCTATTTTTTTATAAATAAAATAGGCAAAAAGAACCACAACTGCGTTCTTCGGCTGATTAATTTGAAATAACAATTATCAGTTGGTGATAGTGTAAATATGGACAGTATATTAAGCAGAGGAAATGATTTATTGACAGCTTAATTGCAACAAATGCGACTCCCCGAGAGGCCTTTCTCCATCACAGTGGCACATGGCCCTAATGGGCTCAGATTAAGACTTTTTTTTCTTTCCAAAACGACGAATTACTTTCTTTCAATTTTCATTTTCGAAAGGTATACATCCTCCCTAATTGAGTAATACACAAAAAAGGATCCTCTCGTTAAAACGAAGAAAGAGACCCCTCGTGGTATTGCTGCGTCTTTTACGTGCTTCCATGTTATAGTGACGATAGTCTGTAGTACCTACGTAGCTCTAGGTATTGCTTGGTCCTATTAGTTCTCTTTTATTTAAAAATTAGCCAATTACGCTTTCGCAACAAATGATATAATTAATTAATGATTTTTATCAAAATTTTAATTTTCTTAAATCTCTCATAATTAAGAAAATAAAAATTATGGAATGTTATTTACAAATAAAGAAAATAATCAAATTGGTGTTCCAATTTAAAAAAATATTATTATAAAAATTAATAGCGAACTCTCTTAAGATTATGAAATCGCTATTTGCGAGTATAGTAAACTTATTTATAAGTGTAAAAAATTCAAGTAATTATTATTAAAATTTTGTATTTAATACAAAGATTCTAACAACATTTCAACTAAACATCACTTAAAATTTCCGTAAACTTTTTCAAGTATGGGGTATTGACATATCGCCCTATATTTGCACAAGAGGAGACGTAAATCGGAAAATATAGAACCTTTAAGAGGGAAAATATTACTAGCTTTTCATCCCGCCAATACTCCCATTCGAAAAAAGCAACCGTGACAAAAGGAGGAGCCCATATAAAGTATTGCCCGTGTACGGATTGCATTTCTTCCTCAAAGTTATAAAAAGCCAAAGCCTTAAAAAATTGAGATTATGGGTGATTATCAGTCACTTTCTACATAATTAAAAATTGGTACAATAAACAATTAATATTTATATAAATGATAACAAACTTAAATTAATTTAGAGAATTCAAATATCACGGATATAAAAATATATTATAAATATTATTTCTAAAATAGAATTCGATTTTATCAAAAAAAACAAGGGTGCGGTAAATATTTCTGAGGATATCGTCATTTGTTTGTATGATCATTTCCAATCTTAATCTTAATCTTAATCTTAGGTTTGGTGCCTGGGGAAGACTTTGAAAAGAAGCAACAAGGAAAGGACAAGAGCCGCAAAAGTCACATTTAATTGAAAGGATATGGACAAAGGAGATGACGAGGAGGGGTCCATAAAATTGGTCCGAACCAAAGGGGCGTCAAAGCCACCGATATTAGAGAGGAAAAGGAATGCTTTTATTTTCGACCAAGAAAGGGAATGCCTTTATTATTGAAAGGACCATTTAACAACTATCAAATTGTCAATAGCTGAAGTCTATATATATTTTTTCAAATCTCAACTACTCATTTATATAACTAATTCATATTTAAGTTAGATTGAGTAGTCATAAAAAATAATAAATTTCTCCCAATTAAATTTTAAAATAATTTTGTTCTTATGGTTTAAACTCAGGAAACAACATATTAGCCAACAAATATATGGATCAACTAATAAGATGATTATTCTAGTTTAACCAAAAGTCTATGGTTCGAGCTTTCGAAAATACAACAGTGTCAAATATTTCTTGGAAGAGATTCGTTACCTTTCAAAGTTCTTACACTGTTCAAATTTGAATTAGTTAACTCACTAATATAGTAGTTAAAGTGTATTCTTTTAAAATGTAAATTTTGACACCGAAAATTATCCTTGCCATATATTGAACGTCGAACTTAAGAAAATCACACTTGGAAGCCTCTCATGGCCTCTCCTTATCAGTTATCCCTTTGAATGTCCCATCCGTTTTCCTCACCACTTTATTTCGAACCATTGAGATTCCCCATTATTGCTTTTTCTCTAGTTTTTTTTTTCTTTTTGCCTTTCCCTTCCCATCACATTCTTTTCCATTTCCTTTTAGCGAAATCCCATAACTGCATCTTTTTATTGTTTAGCAACATAAAGAGGCAACCAAGCTCAAAGTTCCATAGCTCTTTTTGTCCTTCTAGGTAACCGTGGTCTGGTAAAGTATAGCAAAAACTCGGCCGAGCTTGCTTGTATTTCCCATCAGCACTCCCTCTTGGATCCACCACCAATCCACCAGTCATTGACTTGAAATTGTAAAAAAAAGAAAGTTATTGGCTTGAATTAGGTAATAATAATAGCCGAGCTTCCTTGGAGTTTTGTAATCAGGATATCATGTTATTTTTGGACCCTATACGGTAACAGTCATCCGATTTTTTATTACATGTAATAATTCGAATCACTTTTATCATTTGATTGTATTCCAGTGTAATCGTACTTTGGTGGTGATAAATTCTACTTATAAAAAATTGGCCATTCATGATCACCACCTAACCACCAAATTTTAATATGTTTTTTACATAAGTAGATGATTGTCATTGCCACCAAATACAAATACACCATACTAGATATGACAGGGTAATTGTTATCTGAATAGTTACTTAACAGATTCTAAAATTCAATTAATTTTTACTTAAGAGATTCTAAAAATAAAACAGGATCTTGATTACAACAATCCACAAAAGAATACGACCATGTGATTCTCTGTTAATGAACTGTTTAAAAAAAGTTGTAAGTAGTTTGATTGGTACTATAAATAGCAACAATGTTCATTTTTTTTCTAGCAAACATCGAATGTGTGACCTCTTGAAAAGTTTCTTAGAATACGTGTGAATGAGGATAAAACATATAGGAAAATGTTGGTGGATAAAAATTTTATCCACTTTAACTGTATGTTTGAATGCAAATAAATTTTTGTGCCAGAAACTACAGAGATTATATAAGGTTTCATTTAACTTTCTCGGACAATTTTATTATAAAAAATAATCATCCAACATATAAAAAACATAAAACCAGTACACGAACAACTATGAAAAATTATTACATAAATACTAAGAACAATTCTCTAACAGAATAAACTATAGATCTGAACTAAAAAATAATAATGGCAACCGATCTATTCGAAATATAACTTAAAACTAGAAAAAGAGAGATCATAGAAACATCATAATTACTCATTAATCCGGGAATATTAATTTTTCGTGTCCCACCCTAATCATTAACTTCAGCTTTGCCAATTATTTATGGGCATGATTCAATCAACAACACTTTTACTTTAAAGTTGGCCATTGTAGAGGGCCGAGAAACTCTCCATCTCCATTTTTATTTGAAGAGACTCTTTATCTACTTGACTCCCATCTATTGCTCGGTTAATAATATTTTTTACATTTGTAAGATATGAATTAATATTTTTTTAAGTAAATCTAATATTTTTTAAAGTAAATCCAATTTTTTTACATTCATTTGTATACATCCACGCGCCTTGCCTATTCCACTTTTACTATATTGCTTCGGAGGAATCTTGCTTTATTTAAACTAAATATCTTATATCTGTTTCAGAAAGAGAATAAAAGTCGTAATGAGGGTCATTATCGTAGGCTACCTTTTAAATAATACCAAACATTCACTTAGGATTCATGCATGTTAGGGGTGAATAATTGGGGGATAAATGACTATTCAATTAAAATAATATCTGAGCACGACCATATCTCATGTGGATCCTGATCCACGTGATTAATAATTAACTATAATATAACCGGGTCTGAGTTAATAAATTCGAAAGTCCAAGAAGTTACATGTTCATTTTTTCAATTGGCTAAAATGTATATCGAAGGTCCTTGATCCCAATTTTTTAACTTTAAAAAATATAGTCAAAATTATCCTCCAAATATTTAATAATAAATACAATAAAAAATATTTTCAAAAAGTGGAATTTATTGGAGTTGCGACAATATTTCTTATGCGTCTTTTTTATTGAATTATTCGGTATTGAAAAAAAATTAAGTTTATATCGCGCTTGATTTCAAATATTGACAAAAAATTATCATCAAATTTTAGCATAATTATATCAAAAAATAAAAACTACTCGTCCCACGTGTGAGGGTACCTTGTGCAAGCAACAAAATCACATGTCTAACTTGTACTGGGCCAAGTTGCGACATTAACTCATGTTACTTATCTAACAGTTACCCCCCGTTATGGCCCTAAATTAAATGACCATGTGTTCCATGTCCCCAATTAAATGACGAATAGTTATCGATCGGTCTTGAGTTCAAGCTCTAAGAACATATTTATATTTAAAACACGACAGAAATTCTTTTTACGATAGTTTGTGTTTTAAATTTTCATTTAAATTTAAATTATTCATTAATGTAAATATCCAGCTACCAAATGATTCAAAAAGGCAAAAAGCAGTACATTGTCCTTTTGGAGGCTATACTTCTCTATGTACTTGATGTAAAGGATAAGCCAGCTCTTAAAATTGCAAGTTTACAATTATCTGACAGAGGAGAAATTCGGAAATGGTACGTTAATATAATTTATTTGCACCCATAGAAAAGTTAGATCTCATGGTTGGCACTAGACGAGGTCAGTAGTTGGATGAAATATGTAATAATATTAAATATTTTTTCGGATGTCAAGTGATTTCGGGAAAAAATTGGAGCTGAAAATAGTTGCTAAGAGTAAGTTGGCACAAGAAATGCAATATGCCAGCTAATCAAACCTATATTTGTGTTTACCCTACACAGGCAACTGAGACTTATGTAACTAATTACCAGTATGAGTTATGAATGTTTGGTTGACATTTTTGGCTACGTCAATTGGACGTAAGTTCTACATTTAATTTCGCACCACAGCTATTGCTAGCTAGAACCAGAAATTACTATAATAATTATTATTTTTTGAACGAATTCTAGGACAGTTTTTACCATCTGCCGTATAAAGTTAACTATTTAATTATCCAACAAAAAAAAAGTCAACTATTTAATATGACCCATAAGTTACTCCTTTTTTCTTACTTTTTTTTCTCATCTGATGTACTATCTAAAATCCAAGAAAACGTAATTAATGCAAAAATTAATATAATCGATGGATTCAGGGCTTTTGTTTTTGTCGGACTTTAAAATTTAGGCGGGTTGGATTACACTGCGGGATTTTAGACGGTATCGGGTTTTATTTCCCATCCAAACAAAGTTTTATCATTTTTAGAAGGGGTAAGAGTTGATTCACTGATCTATAAAAAATGAAGCATGATTTGTTACCATTCTACCTAACTTATGTTGGTATTGTTTTATGCCTTTCAAGTATAGTGAAAGGACCCAATTGAGGGACACGAACACGGTATGTTAAAAAAAATCAATTCAAAATTTGACAGGGGTCAATTCAAACAATACTCAAGATAAGAGAATATATATAACATACCGTGTTAGTGTGAGAATTATTTTAATTTAATAAAGAGGTCTCAAATTTTAATTTTATCAATGTTAGCTGTGTTAAAATATTTTGTTTGAAGAACTTTATCACTTCGCTAATTCATCGGCCCATCAAATTAATTGTGCAAATAACGTTTTAAAAATTAAAAATTGTTATTTTATGGGAAGGTGTTCATTAATAAAATAGATTTTACGAGATGCCGTAGGATATTGGTTTTGTGGCTTTGCCAAGGGCATCGATTGTTGCATTTTTCTAGTTGCTGAGTTTTGGACTCTAGTTGTGGACTTGAGCTCGCATAGGAGCGAGGTTATCGACAGTTGGTGGTTGAAGTCCCTAGCTTTACTTTGTGTCGACCGTGATGTTGGCAGGGAACATCCACAGGATAACTTAATCAGTGAGGCACGAGAAATTTTGAACCGAGCTGGACGACACAGCTTCAACATACGTTTAGAGAGGATAGTCTGGTAGCAGATGCCCTCTGTAAGAATGCTTTGACTATAGGAATCGATTATGTCCTATCTAATTTACCTTTCAATTTTTGTTTCGATGACTATTTTGAGAATATGAGGGGATTAGCCTTTCCTATTATACTCGTGCCATAATTTTAGCATGTGATTAATAAAAATTAGTGAGCATATTAGCCTCTCATTTTCTACCAAAAAAATAAACAACCCAAATCATCGGTCCCACGCAAGATTACAACATTCCGGATGTATATTTCAAAATTATTGCGCCATCCTCGATCTTCTTAAAAAATTAAGATATGGTTACATGCTAATCACAATAATTATTCCAACGACAACCGACGCCTTATCCAAATCCCGAACCGTAAATGTAACCAAAATCACCAACACCGTTTTCTCTACTAAAGACGTTGATCCCATCTTATTCCGCAACCTTCGTCATTATAATATTAATAATTAATTTATCATTTTCTCGTATCTAAATGAATTGCGGTATGATATTCACACAGCTTAATTTCAATTATATTTTTTATTAGATATAATTTTTATCATAATTACAATATTTTCCAAATACAAATTGTCCAAACATTGTCCAAACATTTTTATCTGTATTTTATCCAAAACCTTAAAGTTTGCACATATTTAACACTGGCTCTCATGCTTTCGGACAGAGGTAGTGTGAATACAACGGACCACAGATCTCGCATGAACAATTGGCACTGATACCATGTTAAAATCTTCATATCCTACTTATAATTAGCGATAACGAGTACGTAAGTTTTTCACACATATAAACAAGTACATCATATTTACAATTTTCAATGTAGGACTCTCCAACACTAACATGTGTTTACAAGGGCTCAGATTCGAAATTAATTTAGATTGATAATCCAAATATTAATTAAAAAGATAACTCTAAACAAAATCGCCCTGAGAAAAATAATAAAAGGAATTCCAAATGACACAAATCATTGCCCTCACTCACTCTCACGAGCCGAGAACTATCCACGTGCTGGGAGACACGTGTCATCCAACCATTCGCCTCGTAATCGGTGCACCCTACACTCCCGATCTGCGTAACGGCGCCGTCAATTAAACCCCCCGTTGCCTCCACCAAACGGAGATGGGCCAACCAACTAAATACCATTCCCGTTAACACCTCTCTCCCCTCCCATTTAATCTCCATCTCTCAATCTCCGTCAAAGAGAAACCCCCAAAACAAACAAACCATCCCGCTTATCCTCTCCCTTCTCCCCTCCATTCTTCCCCCTCGCTCGGGTCAGAGTTACGTTGACTTCGATCCCGCGCGTGTGTGTGATGGGGAGCGTGGTCAACGACTCGAAGAAGAGGAAGTTGTCGATGGCCGAGGAGGGAGATAGGGAAGAGGATGTCTGCTCCAGCACTGACGTCTCTACCTTGGATCAAGCCTCCGCCGCCTCCGGCTGTTCTTGTTCAGTGGATATGCCGACCGCCGGAGCTAAATCTCAGGTGATATATATATATATATATACACATATATTTTTTTTGATTACATTTTTCGACCCGAGGTGAGCAAACTCTCTCAACAAGTTTCCGGAAATTTTGTCTGACAGGAAGATGAGGAGGAAGCGGAGGATGTGCAAGTAGAAACATCCTCAGTGCGTCGCTGTAACTTCTCCAGGTACAGTTATTACTAAATTCAGATTAAATTAATTATTCGAATTCGAAATTAAAAATCAAAAATTATAAAATAGTCTAAACGATCTCATTTATTTCCCCACTCGGTGTCCATTTATTTTCTCTCTCTTCCGTTTAAAAAAAATGAGATTATACTGCAGGAGAGAGGAGGAGGCGGCTCCGTTCGGAGAGGAGGAGGTAATAGAGGGAAACGACGTCGATCTGGATCAGTCGAGGCGGAGGCCGGCGGAGGCGGAGCTCGAGGAGTTCTTCGCCGCGGCGGAGCGCGAATCGCAAGAGCAGAAGAAGCGACTCGTGGAGAAGTATATACCTAGCGCATTTAAACATAATTATTTATTTCCATAGTTATTATTATTAATCCATATTAAACGGTCTTCTTCTTCTTCTTCTTCTTGGGATGTGCAGGTATAATTTCGACTTCGACATGGGGGAACCGCTGGAAGGAGGACGATACGAGTGGGTGCGTTTAAGTCCCATGAAGAAGAAGAAGATGAAGATGAAGAATTAAGGTGGAAGAGGTACTTAGCTGGGACGTGAGAAGTTGCTCTAATGATGGAAAAAAAAATTTAGGATTTAGGTAATTAAATAATTGGGCTCTTTGCTTCTTCTTCTTCTTCGTGTTCCTTTTCTCCGTGTGTATAGTTTTCTTTTTTCTTTTTCCTGCTCCCAACACTTATTATTGATACTTGTTCCAAGTATTATTAGCTCAATTTAGGTACCTAGTAGAAGGAAGCACTTAAGATTTATTACGAGCATTTAGACCAATCGCTAAAAGCTGGCAAAAGACTTGTTATAGTTTTAATTAGAATATTTTGAGTTCGAATTTAAAAAAATATATCAATGTTAAATATTTTTGAGAAAAAATTTATCACTTTTCAAAGTTTTTATCCGGCTTGAAATATCTATAGTTTAATTGGTTCTAAGCTTCATCTCTATTATTCTCAAAAGGAAAAAAAAAAGAATTGGCTGGGAGTTTAATTGGTTATTTAAGAGAACTCTTGTAAAATTCCACTGGGAGAGGATCCAGGAAGAGTAATTAAACAAGTTCACCAAAAACAGAAGTTGGCTTTTTCGAGGGGCTTCATGTTTCACTTTTTAACTGACTCTTGCGCAGTTTCTTCTTTGTTGTTACTTTTTTTTTCTTACTGATTCTAGGTGAGTTTCTTGTGAAAAATTAAAATAAAAAGAGAAGACATTTTTTTAAGTCTCTGCGTGGGTTTCTCTTTCCATGAAATTCGGTGCAAACAAACTGTATCTCTCTGGGAAGATTGCAGAATACAAGTTTGCAGTTGCTGCTTCCTTTCTGGCGCTATGGCAGTCCCATGTAGATCTCTCCCAAACTAAGGAAATGGATCAGAAACCAAAAAAGAAGAAGAAGAAGAAGAAGAAGAAGAAGAAGAAGAAGAAGAAGAAGAAGAAGAAGAATATATTAGAAAGGAAAAATAGAGAGAGTGTTTGCAATTCCAATTTTTTCGTTTAACAGGTTCGAATGTTGAAAGAGGAATTCAAATCTGTTCAAAGGTGACTTGTACTAGGGAGAGTAAGTTTTTGGTCCAAATCTCCGGTTATCTAGGTATCTAGTAAGACAACTAATTTAAACATAAATTTGTGTTGGATAAAGTCAATATAAATAGCAAATAATATCATAATAAAGTTTAACTTAAGTCTTGAATTCAAAATATTTGATCTCTTGATTGAGGAAAAAAAGTAAATTAGAAAGCATAAATCAATGTGGTTAAATGAATTTTTGGGTATGAACAAGAAAGAAAACTTTTATATCTTATTTAAGATATTTCGAGTTGAACTTTTTGGAAACACATTAATGTCATTATTTTTTTGGAAAATGTACGTTCAAAAATATTATTATACTCGAAACTCTGATGAAGGCGATGGCGTTACTATGTGGTTTGAAAAAAAAATTGAATTCTTGAGTAACGAGGATCTTTTCCCGGTAAACACCATCTCCGTTATTAAACCTCAAAAAGGTCATCATTTGTACTCGCTTAAAATTTGAAACCACCTTAATTTTCGCAGGAAATAAAGTTAAGTTCGAGGATTTGAAAATAAAACTTCACTTTTTTTAGTCATACCATCTTATAAAAGACATATTCTCCCAAAATCTTTAAAAATGACAAAAAAAAATTTATAAAATATCTTCAAACTCTAAACCTCTTTAACTACTGATTCGTAAATAAAAAACTTTTCTTTAGCTACCAATTGGTCGAGACATTTGTATGTCCATGCGAGAGAGAAGGTTAACAGGCCCGGTGCACGCGCCATGCCGTATAAGTTACGGACACGTGTCGCGGAATTTAAAATTCACGTTACCGTCCCGTCCCCCCATTTTATTTCCGTCGTCTCTGAAATTTTTTGAAGTCCATTCGGCTTCTGAAAGCTTTAGCTAGTTTATCTGTGCCGAACTTTTTGGTACTTTTATTGGTTTATTTTTAGGGAAAAGTCCACTTTAGTACACTGTGGTATCGACCAAAATCACTTTAGTACCCTGTGGTAAAAAACCGATCAATCGAGTCATACTTATTCCAATTAACATCAAAAAGGGCCTCGGACAGCTGCCCGGAGCTGCCCGAACCTACCCACCCGCTGCCCGGGCCACGTGGCCAGCCACGTCACCAAGAGGAGGAGGAGGAGGAGGAGGCGGGGAGGAGGAGGAGGAGGAGGGGGACGCGGGGAGGAGGAGGAGGAGGAGGAGGAGAACGCGGGGAGGAGGAGGAGAGGAGGAGGGGGAGGAGGACGCGGGGAGGAGGAGGAGAGGAGGAGGGGGACGCGGGGAGGAGGAGGAGAGGAGGAGGGGGACGCGGGGAGGAGGAGGAGAGGAGGAGGGGGACGCGGGGGAGGAGGGGAGGAGGAGGACGCGGAGGAGGAGAGGAGGAGGGGGACGCGGGGAGGAGGAGGAGAGGAGGAGGGGGACGCGGGGGACGCGGGGAGGAGGAGGACGCGGAGGAGGAGGGGGGCGTGGGGAGGAGGAGGACTAGACCTGACCACGGTTCGAATTTGGACGAATTCGAATCGAATTTATTCGAATTCGAATTCATCAAAACATTAAACCGTATTCAATTCTTCACAAGACGAATCGAATACGAATTATGAATTTTCGAATTAGAATCGAATTATAATCGAATTCGAATTCGAATTAATTCCAACGATGTTGAACATCTTGTGGAAAATGTTTTGGTTTCATGTTGTTTAATTTGCAAAAACATTTCTAATCTTTTAGCAATTTTGGGCGAGCCCATAATAAATTAAGTGCTTGTTTAATTGGTCCTAATGTAGAGTCTAAAGCTTTAATTCCATATTGGGTATAAAGATTAAATATATGACATGCACATCTAATATGAAAAAAATTTCTTCCGAATCGTGTACAAAAAATTTCTAAATCTTTAACCATAACATTATTAGAACTTGCATTATCTAGAGAAATTGAAAATATTTTTTGAACTAGATTATATTCTTGTAAAATAATATGCAATATTTTATAACAATTATTCCCACTATGACTATCATCAAAAACTCTATATGCAATTATTCTTTTTTGTATATTCCATTCATTATCAATCCAATGACATGTAACACCAAAATATGAATGTGTTTGCCAATGATCACTCCATATATCATAATAAGAGAAGTAGCTCCAATTAGTAAACTTGAGGGAGAATTTATATAGCTCAAATTTTCAATAAGAGAAGTAGAGAATTGAGATTAGAATGTGTAAAATTTGAAGAATAAGAGGTGGTATTTATAGAGTTGGGAAGAAATTCTGAATTTATAAAAAAAATTTTAAAAGTACCAACAGTAAAAAAACGGTAACCAAAGGATTAAAACGGTAACAAAAAAAATGGTAAGAAAAAAAATGGTAATTTGCCCTTGAAATTTAAATTTCCCCCTTCCCTTTTAATTCCCCCCCCTTTTTTTAATTCCCTCCCCCCCTTTTTTTTTAAATTCCCGCCCCCCCCCCCCCAAAATTCGAATTCCATACGAATCGAATTCGAATTACGAATTCGAATTCGATATGAATCGAATTCGAATTACGAATTCGAATTGAATTTGCCGGTTTGACGAATTACAAAAAACTTGAACCGTATTCAATTCTTATCATGACGAATTCGAATCGAATTTTTTGACGAATCGAATTATTGTCGAATCGAATCGAATTTTTTACGAATCGAATCGAATCGAATCACGAATCGGATTCAATTCATGGCCAGGTCTAAGGAGGACGCGGGGAGGAGGAAGACGCGGAGGAGGATGGCAACGTGGGGAGGAGGAGGAGAGGAGGAGGAGGGGGACGCGGAGGAGGAGGACGCGGAGGAGGAGGAGGAGGAGGAGGATGCGGAGGAGGAGGGGGACGTGGGGAGGAGGAGGACGCGGGGAGGAGGAGGACGCGGAGGAGGAGGGGGATGCGGGGAGGAGGAGGAGGAGGAGGAGGAGGAGGAGGGGAGGAGGAGGAGGAGGAGGAGGAACGCAGAGGAGGAGGAGGCGGAGGAGGAGGAGGAGGAGGAGGAGGAGGAAAATCGGAGGAGGAGGAATTGGTGACGTGGCGCCACGTCACCAAAATTGGTGACGTGGCTGGCCACGTGGCCCGGGCAGCGGGCGGGTAGGTTCGGGCAGCTCCGGGCAGCTGCCCGAGGCCCTTTTTGATGTTAATTGGAATAAGTATGACTCGATTGATCGGTTTTTTACCACAGGGTACTAAAGTGATTTTGGTCGATACCACAGGGTACGAAAGTGGACTTTTCCCTTATTTTTAAGAGTCTCCATAATTTGTTTAAAAAAAATGTCATTAACAAAATTTGTAAGCTTACTTAAGAAATCAAACAGAAAATAGCAAATACATAAAATTTTATTTCAATTAAGGTTTTTAAAAATGTAGTCTAAACGATCACACCATAAATCACCTAAGTTATCATTTCAAAATTAGTGGTAAAGACGCCAACTTAACGAACCAGACAAATTCTAGTCGGACCGGACAGTCGTATTGAAAATTTGATCTGGAAAATTTCTATTCGTTAGGATAAAAAAAAAGAAATACTTAGTAGATATTTCACAAAAAAAATAATAAAGCCTTAAATCTCCAGATTTTCCCCCGACCTCGACCCAAAGTGATGCTGCGACCTCCGGAGTCGAGACCGAAGATGGAACTCCCCGACCTCCGGCACCTTAACTCCGACCTCCGGTAAGTCGGTAACTAACATTTGTTGTGTTGGGTTATTGGAAAGTTTGCGGCTTTTTGCGGCTAGCTCTCGCTTTCATCTGATGAACATGGAGCTTCTGTTTTAGTTTCACTTTGCTGATGATGCATGTATGAGCTATTGTTTTTTATCGATAGGTTGTTGTAAGGATATTTTAATTGTATGGATATTTGGTTTGATGTTATTTTGGATGCATGGATATTTGGTTTGATGTTGTTTATAATTCTGTTTGTACATGTATTTGATAATTTTTAGAGGTCTGAGTATGATTAAATATATAATTATACATAGATTATATGTGTGTATATATTTAAAAGTTTTAAAAGTTCAGTCCCACGGATGGTACAACGGATCGAGGTCGGACCAAAATTCAGGTTCACCCCTGGGTTGTTTAAAAACCTTGATTTCAACATGCACACTTTTTTTATCTGTGAATATTTATAAGGGATAAAGATATTTAGTACCTTGTGTTATATAAAATAGATAATTTGTACCCCGTATTTTAAAAATACCTAAAAAAGTACCAGTATTTTTCTTCGGCCACCACTCTGGCAAACAAAGATGATATGGCAGATATGTGGCAGTGACATGGAAAAAGGATTTAAAAAAGCTGACGTGGGTAACAACAAAAAATGGAAAAGTTTAAAAAGAAAAAATAGACCCCGTCCTTCTCTAGTCCTCCACGGTGGGGTTAACGCATTGTCCCACGGCTCACCCACGACAAGGACTTCGCGGGCAATCTCAATCTTCTAGAAAGTCACTATAGAGGAGAAGATTAGAGGATAACGAGGTAGAAAAATGAGGAGGACATTTAAGAAAGAAGAATGTTCTTGAAGGAACAGGGAGAACGAACATGGAGGGAAAGGTAGAGGAGAACATGGGAGGGCCTACCTTCTCTTTGTCCGTTGTCGCCACCCACACCACCTCAACCTCTACCGCATCTAGGCTAGGAACTTGGTTGGGCCCACCTTGGAGCTTGGTTTTGGGGAAACTTCCTCGGAACTTGGTTGGTCGAGGCGGCGGTGCGTAGATGTTTATCACGATGGGAGGCTGAGCCCGACGGTGTTATTTTTTTAAAATTTGTATTGTAATCCACTTCATCGTTTGTATTCCATGTCACTGCCACGAATCTGTCCTATCATGTATGGTTTGCCGGAATCTCATTCTGATAGAAACACAGGGTAGCTCTTTGGGTATTTCTAAAACACGGAGTGCAAAATATCTATTTTGTATAACACATGGTACTAAAATATTTTTACTCCTATTTATAACTCTTGGATTATTACATTTGGCGTAATACAATAACAGTAATATTGTTTGATACATGAATAATGTAACTTATATAGCAAGTCTAACGTCTAAACTATGTTAAAACTCGAGGGAGTCACCTAAGAGATTCTCGATATATAAGAACCCAAAAAAAAATCTCGATATATTAATATTTTCGTGTAAAACATAAATTTTGACGGGTCAGATTTGGTCCTGGACATGTATTTTTGTCCAGTACCGTCCTGGCACACGCCCTGGGTTGATTAGTTATGATACAATGGGTCGTTATGATCCAATAGTTCGATGAGTTATGATCCGATGGTTTGCTCAGAAGATGTCCCAATTTTTTCAGAACACGCACGGATTCGTTTAGTTATGATGTAATAGTTCGCTTAGTTATGATGCAATGGTTCGACTAATTATGATGGAATGGTTTGCCCGAAGTGGTCCCAATTTTTTCGGAACACGCACTGTTTCGCTTAGTTATGATACAATGGTTCGCCTAATTATGATACAATGGTTCACTCAATTATGATACAATGTGTCGATCAGTTATGATACAATAAGTTAGGTCTATAACGGTCCTCGAAACAATGTTTGAGGAACAAATCTAGTTATTGCTTGTGCGCGTGCCCTTGGTTCCCGTGAGCCTGTTTGGATGAACGGGATAAGATTAAACAATTATTTTCGTGCTAGACTACATTTGGTGCAAAAAAGGTTTAGACAAAAAAAAAGTGTCCAAGTACTACCCAAAATTTTGCTCCACCAATTTTCATTTGCTGAAACTTTTTATCCTAAGGCACATTTATTTTTGCCAAAAAATATGTAACCTACCCACATAAGATTTTGCCAATTTTTTGGAGGTCTAGAATTTAAGTCGTGACATTGTCATGGTGTAAAAATTTACCTTTAAAAAATGACACATTTATTTTCATACTTTATTATCATATTGACCTTACATAATTTATCATTGTATTTCATTTTTCACGATATATCTTCTTCTTTATTACGCTTCATTCTATTTTTGTATATTTATCATATATTCTTACTTTTTCTATAAGCAAGTTGAGTAATAGATGTATTAGTACTACTAACTATTAGAAAATTGAGGATATTAAAAGAACAACAATGCGAATAATGGACACAGGAGATTACGTGGTTCGGCATAATGCCTACGTCTACGGGAAAAAATGAAAACTTTTATTGATGAGTATCCGAGTCACAAAGCGATACATTCACTAGGGTAACATGTCTTTATATAATAGATAAACTCTTGTATACCAAGAAACCTATCTAGGTCGACTTATGAGTCCAAAACAAGAGTCCGAGCAAAATAGAAAATAGTTGCCACATGGACTTGGGATGAGAAGTTAACTTGTGACGAGAAAGCTTTGCGATGTGAAATTAACTTGCGACCGATAGTCCACCACTTTCCTTGTTTTTGTAACTTGCCACTTGCGATAGTCAATGAACTGACGACAGCTAATTTCCTAGTTCTCGCCATAACTCCAACCACTAACCTATAGACAGAACAATCAGAAGATGTTCATTTCAATTCTGTCAAGTTCAGATGTCATGTTTCTCTAAGTCTATCACAATAGGTGCCAATCGCACCCTCAATGATGCAAGAAACATTTTTTAATCACTAAAAAGAATGTGAGGAACTCTTTTTAAGAGAGAGCTGTGGCCTTAAGGAGTCACTAATCGATCTCATTAAATAATTTTCAATGTGTATTTAATCGATCTCATTAATTGTGTCCAATGTCCTATTTCAAATCTCTTCAGGGTCAATTTTTTATAAGTAGAATTTTATTGCACTGGAATATAAATAATTACATATGTAGACAAACTCTGGATGTTGAGTTCCTTCGAACGAATACGAGATTGTAGCATGCTTCGTCCTTCCGAGTCATCCCCCATGCCTTTTTTTGGCGAATACCCATCCACCAATGTAGTTTAGTGTATGAGTAGACGTGATACCAGCTGATATGATAAATAAGGAATTGCGAAAAAGTTTAGGTACACAATATGTTGGGAACAGTTAAGATTACTGTCGGATCTTGTTCCTATAGGTAGAAGGTCGTCCACTCCTTGGTTGGTACCCTTTCAATTTTCTTGTCTATGCCAATTAATTAATTCTTGGTCCGATCACAGATTTTACACCGAATAATTTAAATTAAGAATTTTGGCAAATGCAAAATTTTACGATTAATATATTATTTAGATCTGCCAACTTGAGTTGATTCAAAGTAAACAAACTTAGGATTAATATTTCTTAATTAATTTATAGATTTGTTGAGATCACCACATTGATAATTGTAAGATCTCACATTAGTGAGATTCTTTATAAGTGTAAAAAAATTATATACTCATTGCCTTAAGATTTTTGGTTAGATATGAAGATTTAACATGGTATCAGATTGAGTTGTTACGTTTTATCGTACGTTGGCAAAGTTAAAACTTCGATCGATGAGCTATGTTTGAGAAGTATGAGTGTGTGAAATTCACTAACCTATTTTCTTAAAATTTTGGTTGGATATAGTAATTCAATGTAGGTTTACATATGCACCTACAAGTAGTAATTAGCTATACAATTGTTCTTTTTTTTTCTCTTGTTGTTGAGCACTAATGGTTATAATGTCGGTACAGACTACCTCTCAAAAAAATGTCGGTACAGACTAAGCTCTAACCAAGATAATCTTAAAGATATATGTTTCGCTCCCGATGCATTTAATAATGACAATTCCCGCAAAGAATATAAGACGGTTGCTATAGTGGTGTAATTGTATCAAGGTGTTAAATTAAATTGTCCTACATCAATTAATACAAATTCGAGCAAGATTAATGACTTTAAAATATGATAATTTTCAATAATTATTTAATATTATTATGCGAATTTGATATCTAAATTATAACCACGTTCTTAATCTTAGTACTACATTATCTTATTTGTTTAAGCCATATCATTCAAAAAAAGGAGATCTCCTGTTTTGTGTCAGAAATAAATTGGGGTTTTTTAAGGATGCTAAACGACAAGTCTAATTTTTTTTACGCGTCAAGACTATTTTTATTTTAAAGAAAACGACGTGCAACCTTTTTAAAATAACCGCATAATTATATCATGTTTAGCTTAATTATGTTAGAATGTTGGAGAGACGAGTCAGTGATATCTCTTTCAAAACAAAGTCAGTGATATCTGCTCGATCCTTGTTACAGTTGTTATTGCCTTGGATCTGGTGCCTTCTAACAAACCGATCCTCGTTTATAATTGGGCTGCCGTCTGGGTCCCACCTCCTTAATGTGTTGACCTTTGAAATATCATAAGCTAACCCCAAGCTCCCTCAACGATCACGCACGATATATTCTAAATTACATTTCCAAAATAATAATTAGTAATTGCCATGTACGGGATAAGATATTGTCGGGGTCATTCTTAGCTTTTTTTTTTGGTAGAATAAATTTATTATTCTAAAGTTAAGTACAATCTATGCCTTATTTGCTTAAGGCAAGCAAAATCAGCTAAACCGGCTTTGGATTGGGTACGGAGTGAAGGAAATCATTTCGGACGGTTTGGAGTGAAGGAGATCGCGTTGGCATGTCCCGTTATGTGATACTGACATGTCCCGTTATGTGATACTGACATGCCCCGTTATGTCATACTGGCTAGTGCATTTTCCGTGTTTGCGACAGTAGAATATCTCGTTTATGATACTGGTCTGTGTGACTTTTTTCACTTTGGTCCCTATATTTCTGTATTTTTGCAAAAAAGCTCCCGTGTGCCTTCACTGCAAACCGTTTGGAATTGGGGCATTCCGTACCCAATCCAACCCCCAGCTAAACTCTATATATAATTATTCTTACCTACTTAAGCTAAGTGGTTAGAACTTGGGTGTGTATAAATGCGGATCAAGTTTTAACACGATTGCATCCACATATAAAAAATATATAATTTCATAAGTTCTTACTGTACACATGCGGATCCAGATTTCCTGAACATTACAATTTTGGCACCAAGTTGCCTTCAATGTTGTTAAAGATTTCAACGGCGGTTATGGGCCTCTCGTTGGTTATTTGTGACGAGAAAAATGATAAGCTTTGTTCTATGGGCCTTTGCTACGGAATGGGCTCAGGCGAGATTGGGCCAACAGACAAGGGCCCAAATAAAGATCTTGATTTGCATGTTTGAGCTGAAAGTTCTACCCATAACACTGCACATTACATTGCTATTGGTTGTAGATTCTATTAGCATTTATCTTGTTCATGATCATCCGGGTATTCACCTCTTAAATTTATTAGTAGAATAAGAGATTAATTTATAATAAAAATTATTGTTACACTCTAAATAAAGATCGCCTCAATTTTTTTACAAGGAAATTTTTTATCGTGATCAAGATTCAAACCCTGATCATTTCTATTATCGTTTTTTTATACTATTAAAACAAGTAATCAGTATAGAGATCGTCTCAGTTGGACTCGATACCTTGCTAGGAAATATTAGCTTCTCAATGTGGTCTAAGTCTATCGCGAAGCAAATGATTGTGCTGATATTAGCTTGCAAATAAACAAACCACTAGTTTCGTTCTTGATTGCTCTAAAAGTTCCAGATTCCTACAATTGCGAATACCTTCTTCTTCTTTTTTTACAGAAAATTAATTAAAAGGTACAAATGATCCTACAAAACTTTACAACCTACAATCTATGAACAAAATTTCCAAAACATGAAAAATAAAAAAGCTGCGGGATTAGACATTTTCGACGCTCGCAACTGATCTCATGGAGCTAGATCTAACAGCCATGGGACAGTCTTTCTCCGCCAGTAGAGCCTTCAGAACTTGTCGGAATTTCCTCCTATACGTTGGAAATTTCGACACACTTCTCATCATTCCTGTCAACCTGCTCAAGAATATTTTTTCTATCGGTCGGTCCGAAAAATACGAAAACTTCTTAACCGTTGAATGTACTAAGTCGTATTTATGACGTGGCCATACTATGTGATTTTTGGTCTTACCTTCTACTGATGCCTTGGACTTGAGCAGCTCGGAGAGCTTCATGAGGTTTGGTGCTGCCATTATCCCATGCCTCCATCCGCTTCGTGTCGGTTCCGTACAGAATTACTTTCTGCAAGAACCTCTTCTCGCCATCCTCCAACTTGATCACTCGAATCTGCTCTTTCACAACGAGCAGAGGGTTGAAGAACCAGTCGAACAGCTTGCTGTTCGGCCTGTTCAGGTGCGTAACTTCGACCCCGTCGATCAGCACGAACCCGTCGGACCCCGCTTCGATGGAGTGAAGTAGAGTCATCAGCACGGAGTACGAAGGCAGGCCGACATTCACGATTGCTGCTTCGGTGCTGTTTTTGGCCTTCAGATACTCGGTTAGATCGGTCACTGTCATCGCACCGGAATCCAGCAGGTCCCTGCCCCTACTTTCACAGGCTCTCATAATGGCTCCCCAAATCTGTAACCAAACATCAAAATGTGTGTTTAAGACAGATCCGCAAAGTGCGATAATGCGCATTCGGAATTTTCGGCGTACCTGAACCATTTTCACCTCTTGTATTACTTCCCTGACTGATCTTGAAGGAGCTAAGCTAGGCAACATCTGTGGTGGCTCTGTAGGAGTGTCGATACCTTTACCGCGGCTTCCTCCCGTAGGCAGCTCAGACGCGGACTTCTTCCTCCGAAACCGAGGCCTGGAGGTTTGCAGTTTCAGTTTGACAGTCAAACATTTACAGTTTAGGATGAAGAGGAGAAGCTGATTACTTTGGAAGGAAAGTTCCCTCTCTGAGGTAAAGCCCATCGTTCGTGTACTCGTCGAACTCTGCAACCATTGCAACTGCAAAAGCCAACCCTCTTCGAAACGATCTTTCCTGCATCCGGAAACAGAAGCATCAGCAACAGAACCTGTCGGAGAAAGTTGCAGCTATAAGCATACCTCGTAAACTACAACCGCGGAGTATAGACCGACTAGTATCCCGGACAAGATGGCCAACAAGACGCTCCCTACAACTACAAGAGGCCACAGGAGGATCGCCAGCCCCGCAACTGGGATGCAGGCAGTCTCGAGAAACGGGCCTTCGCGGCTAATCAGGTCGTGTATCAGTCGGTACCATCCCTTGAACAACATGTATGGACTCTTAAACAGAGCAATGCCAGTGAAAAGGGGAATGTCCACAACAAGTCCCACCACCCCAGCAATGATGAATCCGGGCACGTGGATCAGCCTGAGCGTTTGGTGCTCATTCGAGAGAGGCGAATTGCGCAGCTCCTTCATGAAGGCGCGGTACGAATGGTAGCAGAAATCCGTGAAATCGGTCACCACGATGCAGCTTCCTCGGATAGTCCCCCATGTGCCATCCTAGGACACCATAAGCAACGGGAAGGAAGTCAAGTTGGATCCAAATCAAATCAAATCAAATCAGCTGAAGAAGCCACAGATTGGAACCTTACCACCATAAAATGGTACAACATCTTGGATGCATGATCATGCCTAAAGGCCTCAAAAGTTGAAACCCAAGGAGTGAAGAACCCATATCCCAGACCCACAAGAACACTTCCAGCTATTGTGACACCCAACCACAGAGCAAACAAACCAGGCAAAGCAAGGAACAGGGAAGCTTTAAGTGGCACATCCAATCTATTAGTCCTGAACATTCCAAAAAAAATAAAAAAACCATCCCCACACCACACAGGGTTAATTAAATCCAACCTCTATTGATGAAATAGATAACTGTTTAAAGAGATTAAAAAGAATCAGTTACTTTACAAGAGCGTGGACTGTCCACACAACATGGGCAGGGAACATCCCTAGAATTATACCAACATTCCCTCCGATCAGTATGGAAGCAGCAATAGGGCCCACAATTATCCCTGCAACATCCAACAAGAATAGCAAAAAAAATACACGTATTCAGAAATCCACCGGGTCGACTAATTCAATTTTGAGCTGAACCGAATTTTAATAGTGATGCCATTAGGATTAGGATGCGGTACTCGAGACCTCGTATTAAAATAGGATAAAATTATGCATGATAATCTAAGTGATTGGTGGAAAAAGTGAAACCAAATCAGGTTTAAGATTAAGATTTAGATTAAAAAAGGCTGCACCTTTGAGAGCACCCAGGAAGAGAGCACAACAGAAAGCCAGAGCCAAGAGGAGAAACTTCAGACAAGCGAAAAGATTCCCTGGAATGGCCATAACGACCGAAGGTACGGAAAGGGTAGCTAGCTTTTTCCACAAGGAACCCAAATTGATAAACTTTTTTTTCTTCTCTGGGTTTGCTAATCAAGGATCAAGGTCCAGCCTCCGCTGTTCGAAATGATTGCTCAATGAAAGAGAAAGGGCCAAACAAAGAAAAAATGTATCGAAGGTTTGAAAGGGGGGGAGAGAGAGAGAGAGAGAGAGAGGAACCTTGTCTAGCTAGACATCAGGATCTTGTGTGCAACCATGGACAAACACGTCAAGGTACTTGCTAAACAAGTAAACGTAGGAAAAACTTGGGCTTGGTTATTTATTTATAGATATGAAAAATGGAAGCTTCGCAAATAAAATTGGGAACGTACTTGTTATTTGGTAAAATATAGATGTTTCCAAATACGAGTCCTTGAAATTATAGTCGCAATTCTAGTAAACTTCTAAATTTAATTTCCACAAAACTGTGATATCCACTCTGATCATTTATTACATGTATACACTACATAATTGGAGCAAAATATCAACTATTACCCATTAAAAAGCGACTTCTCCACTTCTCTTACTCTATATTCATTCGGATTATAATTCCGACACGAGATGACTTAGAACTGAAAGAAAATTTTCTAATAGTTTTGAATATTCTATCCAAAAAATATTAGTATTTATCAAAGTTATGTGATTGAACAAACGATGGAATAAAATTTAACTTATCGAAAAAAAATGGATCAAATGATAAAAGTATTGTTGAGATAAAAAGATGAGATTACAAAGACAACATAATTCAATTTTAATGCATTCAAGAATTCTGATTATTCTAGAGTAATTTCTGGTATTGATGCCAAAAGTATATTTACAACTTTCGTCATCACATAAAGTTCATCTTTTCGGTCATCAGCTAAAGTTCCTGGGAATCAATAATTTCTATATCAATTATAAGCAGTGACACAAAAGAACGGACGGCCGAGATGCAACCGATTGTGACCGCAATTGCATGGGATTGGCGTGAGGTGACGCACAGGAAATAAATAATCTTCCAATAAACTTTCAAATCAAATTGAAGTCAAATAAATGCGACGATAAGATAGAAGAAAATGAAATCTGGATTGTCATTTTTAATTAGAAATTTTTTTATTGACGAGTCATAGTAATGGCACCTATTAAAGCAATTGAAAGAATTATTGAAATGAATCATCGTGGGTCTAGTGTGAATATGAGATTTCAATCGATTTCTAAGATCTTACCAAGAAAATTTCTATTAATCATGAATCAAAAAAATCAGTAACAAAAGAGTAATACAAACAACAATACCAAATTAATGAGAATAAAAAATGTATAAATAGAAAATTCAAGAGCCTCTCAACACCAAGAAATGAATGAGTTGACTTGATATTTTGGCATTCTAACCACAAAGAAAAGTTTTCAGGTTTTTTTTTACCTAGAGTCAATCATCTTTAGAGAAGATTGTTGCATTTTAGAACTCTATATCTATAGGATTGATTAAGAATACAAAATTTATATTCCATATATCTATCTATTTTAACTATTATTTGGGTGGTGCGTTTAATTTTGGAGGATAAATTGGAGGAGCCTTGGTTTGACTTTGGTTTCCATTGCCCGAGAGAGACACTTCTCTGGGCCATGTGATTCAAACAATTGCGGAGTCAAACGGCAGCTAATGTATTCGTGGAATTTTTTAAAGTTTTATTGTAGGATCGATGACCATCGGCAAACCTAGAAATAATAGTGTCCAGATAGTGGTGTAAAAAAATATTGTCGGGGTTCATGATTTAATTATGGGGAAAAAACTCATTAGTCCCTAAGTTTTAGTATAATATACTGAAAAGTCCTCTGCATAGTTAGTTAGTCCCTAGGGTTTGAAAAATTGAACAAGTTAGTCCCTGACTCAAAATTTTGTACTATTTTTCATATCAACCTATCTGAAATGACAAAACTATCCTCAAATCAGAGGAAACAAAAAAGTCTCCTCTCTCTCTTCCCTATCTTTGGCTGAAGCTTTTCATCTCCCCAGAGAGGTTCTCCTTCCCCTGTTCTCTTGAAATAGAACGCGGTTGACTCTTTTTCCCGCATGGAATTGACAATTTCTCTTGTAAAGTTTCCATTTTTAATGCTATAATAGTAATACCAAGATCAATTAGACAAAAAAATGAGCATTTTTTATTTTATTTTTTCATACTAGTTCTCCATCTTTTATTGATGCATGCACTGATTATTATTTGGAGGGGAAAGTGGCGGAATTTCCAGAGAGGGAGATTAGTTTTTGGGGAAGTTAAAGAAGCTGAAGCAGTAGAGGGAGAAGAGTGCGCCTGGGGAGGAAATAGGTCTTCGAGACAGTCGGGGTTCTTTACTTCGATGGAGATGGAGATGGCGAGCCACAACTTTTGTTTTTCCAGATTTTTTGGTATTCGCTTCCCTTATCCTTCTAGAAAAAAACAAAACCCACACTCACATTTCTAATCTCTTCCTCTAATCTTCTTTGCCAGAGGGGAAATAACGTGGAGATGTTGGATATATTATATTTGGTGGGTATTTGAATTAATTATCCGTGAGATTTTATTAACAAAATGGTAGCACATATATTTTCCTGATAATAATAACAATCTATTCCCTCCATTTTTTTCGAGGAGACGTTTCGTTGAATTAGAGGAGATGAAGATGGAGATGGAGAGCAGAAATGGGTGGTTGTTCAATAAGGAAAGAGGGGGAAATGAGACTTTTTTGTTTCCTGGTAACTCACAGTATTTGTAATTAATAGTTCATTTGAGGGTAATTTTGTCATTTCAGTTAGATTATTTATAAAAAATAGCACAAAAAACTGAGTCAAGGACTAACTTGTTCAATTTTTCAAACCATAGGGACTAACTAACTATGCAGAGGACTTTTCAGTATATTATACTAAAACTTAGGGACTAATGAGTTTTTGCCCCTTTAATTATTCATAATTTCCGTGTCTTTAAGAGATTTTAAGAGACAGTGCGAGTATATTGACTTCCCAAAATAATTGAGCCGGACAGAGAAATAAGTCAGATTATTCTAGAAGACGGATAATCGAGGGAAATATCTGTCTTCTTTTGCTGGGTGTATTAGTTAGGGATTGGAGTTTGAACATGCGCCAACTTTCGTGGTTGCGTTGATTTTTGGTGCTGACAAGTAGAAAATGGTGTATGGAAGCTGATAAGATTCTAAATTGACAGCGAATTAGCAATAAGGAAACATAAGCTCCCGGTTTAACATGTTTCGGGTGTTGTAATCATCTATAAGTGATGAAAATTAATCAATTCATTATTTTAAAGTTTGAATTTGTATTAAAAAAATTATCATAATATCAAAATGGATTAATTTTATGATACGTTGTTGCTCGCACTATTTTTCGAATTATGATTCATTGGTGAAGTTAAAATAATTGTGATGGATAAAGAAAACAGATGATACCTGTTTGAAAGGTAGAAAACAATATGTTCCAGAAGACAATCGGGGAACAATCTTAAGGGTTTAGGCCCCAGTTGAAATTATCTTCCCTCGGTAGGATTGGATTGTGGTCTGATAAATTTATTTGGGAAAAAGTACAAAAATGGTATTTGTGATTTTGCAAATTTTGCGATATGATCCTGAATTATGTAAACGATCATTTAAGTCCTGAGGTTGTCTTTTTTTTGCGCAAGAGGCTCGGGAAGGCTCGGAAGCCACTCGTGCTCCGAACCTGAAAACGGTGTAGTTTCTTGGCCGATTTGGCATGCCACATCGGATAAATTTGCCCGGTTGGTAAGCTAACGTGGCTCAAAATAAAATATCTATTTCAATCACTTATTCTATATAGTTTTTCAAAAATCCCTCCTTTAACCTCAATCCAACCAACCCAACCTATTTTCTTCGACCCACAATCCAACCCAAGTCATCTTCTTCACCCTTCAAACCCAGAAATAAAAAATAATAATTACCCGAATATGACTAAATAAGACCAAAAAGTGTCATCAAACAAAAGTAAAAGAAAAAGAAGAAAAGCATATAAACTAGAAAATATACCAAAATTGAAAGATGATCCCTGTATTGCAAAAGAAACAGGAACAGAATGACTAATTAAATCATCACCCAGATAGTTTTTCTCCATGACAAGCCCGATTGAGTAATGTTGGGGAAACTCTGTAGCCAGAATGGAGATACAAGAATCGATCAATCCTTCCACAATCCAATAGAGTTTACCATTAATCTGTGTTTTATAAATATCGTGAAATTAATTTTTCTAAATGACATTACACTATTTAAAAAAAAATTGGACAACAATATCCTCAGTTATAATTTAAAAAAATAAATCAAAAAAATTATGTATATGATAAGACCATCCGGATACATGACCGGCGGCTGTACAATTTTGAATACCATAAATATTTCTCTTCAGGGGCCCGGAGGGGCCTTATATCTATTTTTTCCTTCATAGTGAACATACTAGCGACAATGGGTTGACTTGAGCCCCACATTAAATAGAATTACTATTAAAATCTCTATATACAAATCAAAATATAAAGCTAATGCATAGCTGAATTTTTTATTAAGTTTATTAGTCCGAATTTATCAGTATTTTTCGACATGCGATGAAACGAGGATAGTGTAATAATAATAATGAACACGTGATCAAATCACTCTGATACTATATTAAAATCTTCAAATACAACCCAAAATTTAAGACAGTGAATATGATAATTTTTCATACTTACAAAATAAGCACAAAACACTAAAAAACAACTAGCCGTATAATATTTATTTGGGCAAATTACCCTCATTTTTCTTGGTCTATAGCATAATTACTGATAGGATCCCTGTCATTTGAAAAAAATATTTTTCCGTCTTTTCTATTTGAATTAATGTTAGTCTCGGGTCCATGGCTGATGCCAACACTCATTTTTTCGTCTTTTGTCATGAAAATGACCAAAATACTCGTAAATTTTTTTTACCTTCTTCAATCTATTGAACACCAAGAACAAGATTAAACTAACAAAAATCTAACAATAACACCAAAAATCTGCTCACTAAATCAACAACCCTCCAAATCTGCAAGAACATCAAGAATTTGTATAATAAATAAGAACATCAAACTAAATAACCAACATCAAGAATCCTAAATAATCAATATCCCTAAATCACCAAGAACCCTAAAGCAACAACATAAAGAACACCAAAAGTCTCATAACCAACCTCTAGTAAAATAACCCAAACTCATAGTCTGGTAGGCCGGCTCTTGGCGCAACAGCAAGTACCAGTTTGACTTGGGGGGGGCGATGATTTATTGGCGGTGGGCGTCAAAGTTGCTTTATCACCTATGGGATCTATTGAGTAAGAGTGAAGAAGACCTTATGAAAATGGAACATTTTCGCATAGAAGATCTAAGACAAATTGTGGACAATAATATATATAAAGATATAAAGAAAGAAAATAGATGCTGCAATCGACGACCTATTATCGCCACCTCGCACCTAGCCCCTCTCCCTTCCTCTAAGCGGCATTCTCCGGGCGCTACCACCTGATACTTGGGGATTTCCTCGATTAATTAATTATTGGCACTTTTTTAATTCCAGAAGCTTTGTGCGATGGAGAGTGCGACCCTATAAGTCGACCGTTGAAGAAACTGGAGGTTGAAGAAACTCAGTGTATAGTAGACACCCAAGAGGTCGAAGAAAGTCATTGGGAGGGTGGTCGATTGGTTGTAGACTGTGGAAGAGGGGTTTTGATTGATTTATGGGTTGTGTTCTTGAGTGTTCGAAACTAGAGGTTGAAGAAACTCAGTGTATAGTGGACGCACATGAGTCGAAGAAAGTCTTGGAGATGGAGATGGGTTTTTGGTTGATTTATGGGTCGTGTTTTTGGGCTTAAAGAATGTAGAATTTTTTTGTTTTGTTTAAGGGTATTTTGGTCATTTTCTTAACAAAAAATTAAAAAGTGAGTGCTGACATCAGCCAAGGACCAAAGATCAACATTAATTCAAAGAGCAAGGACGGAAAATAATTTTTCAAATAGCAGGACGTTACCAATAATTATGCTATAGACCATAGACCTGATGGTAATTTATCCTATTTATTTTTATTTTTGAATAGTAAATTTTATTTCAAATATATATATATATATATATATATATATATATATATATATATATATATATATATATTTACACATTTACAAAGTGGTGTTAAATTTTTTCTTTCAAGATTGCAACCACAAGGGTCGTTAAAATCTTACCGTAATAAAATTGCGTGAGAAACCTACGGAGAAAGAGTGTCCTAGTGTTTATGTTGCTAAAATTCAATTCAACACCGCAAAAACAAACCCACCTGAAACTCCACAACAGTTACTTACAATCTAGACAAAACGAGGTACAATTGAATGTCGGAGAAGCTCAATGAGAAAACTTGACCTTCTTCTGCATTAGAGTATATACTTAGAAAATAGTGCTCCCAATTAACAATTTACAAACCGTAGCGAAATGGAATTTTACCTCGGTTATAGGGGAGAATACCCAAAACCAGATGGCATGGCTAATACTAATACTGTAGTAATAACAAACTAACCATTGTCATACTTATAAAACATAATAATTTGCATGTAGATTGGTCAACTGGTCCAGCCAGGCTTACCTCGTGAAAGCAACCTAATTATGGTGTAATTTGGTAATTAAACGGCGGCCTATTTCATAAAATATTGGGCCGCCACCAGGCCTACCACGACTTCAAATTCTTTATTTTGTTCAAGCACCGCGACTTTAGAATTATTTAAGTTTATTAACATGTAAATCAAAGAGTAATTGAACTTGTTCATCGACCATTGGGGTCAAAGTCAATACAAAATATACAAATACATTAAAAAGTTTGTATATTCGATCAAACTTAAAATCTAATTATATTATACTGGACTACAACGTAATGTAGGACAAAACTCGAGCTGAGTTTACTCGCATTTCAAGTAACAAGGTTTATGTGACAACATGATATAATGTTATATTTCTATATATAGTTTAAAATATGAAATTGTTGAAAAAAATTAACTTGTTGTCAACGAGTATATCTCCATAGATTAACCATAACTATGTGACTCCAATCTGGGATTGCAATAGATAAAGTGGAAGCATAAATGTAAAAATTGAATAACCTAACTGATAAACTAGTGGAATTATGGTAGTATTCGGTTTGTCTTAATAACTTTGAGGAGCAAACATAAATTTGCCCCAAAACCCTAGCCGCATTAGGATAATCGGTAGGGCTAGGGTTGTAGCCCGAAATTTTACATTAAATGAGGCTGGTCGTCCCCCATTCCTGCCACCTTAAACTCACGATTTCTCCCTCACCTCTCTGTGAAGGCGAAGAGTATACTCAGTCCAAGGCGAACGCATTGAGAGAGGACGAGACCATAAGAGATCTATCGGAGGTGGAGGGTAAGTGATGATTCTGTCCTCCATATTTGATTTGAGATTTCCGTAAGAAAAACTCATCATTCGTTTCTCTAAAAGGTGGAAGGAACGATTGAACGGCCACGTCATTCGCAAGGGAACAAACCAGGTCCGTAGAAACCAAGGGGTAAGTGTTGTTCCGAGTTGAGAATTGCCCCCTTCGGTTCACGCCACTGTTCTCTTAGGGATCAATATGATATTCGTATAGGGTTTTCGAAGGATCTTTGGAGGAGTGACGAGGAAGATCTAAGGATTAGGAACTGCACCAAGTAAGTGGATTTATATGACTATGTGTTTCGCCTAGGGTTTCTAGGTTTCAAAATAATTGGGAATTGTTATGTTTATCTTTGATTCTGAATTATTTCGTGTCCTACTTCGTGTCATGTTCAGATTCTGATTCTTTTGGCTTTAAATTTTGTACTGATTTCTGACTGGCATGTGAAAATATTCTTACGCCCTTCTGGGCCCCATGTTTTACACACATCGTACAAAAGGCTATCGGGTGACCTGAGGTGTGTGTATTCAAATGGGCGGAGAGCGTAAGAATTTTCTGGGCTCGTGGAAGAGATGTTCTTTGTCTTCGGGCCCGCAACTGATTCTGTCTTTGGTATCATACTATTTTTAATTGTTGTCCACTTACTGAGTTTACGACTCACCACAAGATTTTGTATATGTTTTCAGATCGTGGACTCTCGAATCAGGAGTAGAGTTCGTAAAGAGAATTACATGCATCGTCATGATTTATCTTACTATAATAATGTAAACCTCATTTTTTGGTCTGGCATGATAAAAATGTCTAAATTACCCTTCACTTAAAAAACATTCCCGTTCTTCGACCATCTTCGTCAATCCCCAAATCCCCCTTCATTTCCACTGGAGAGAGAGAGGAGGATGCATCGCCGCCTACGATCCCCACCGATCCCAACGTTGCGGCCGCTGACGCGTCCCCGCCGGAGTGTGACGAGTTCGGCGACTCCGACAATAAGCCGAAGCATGAGCTGGGAACCTGGCGCCTGATCTTCGAGCCTGACAACAAGAACAGGGAGGATCGCCGCTGCCGACGTCGAGTACTACTCGGCGGTGAGGAAGATGTTGTCGGCGGGGGGAGCCGAGGGCGACCAAGGAGGCCGCCCTCGGCTCCCCCACACGCAATCAGTTTGATGACGAAGAAGGATAACGGCAAGGCCATGCTTTACCATCACTTGGCCACCGAGGGCGGGAATCTCCGGTCCAAGATTGAGGTGACGTTGGTTTTTAA
The DNA here is from genome assembly GCA_963995505.1 of Hypericum androsaemum. Lineage (NCBI taxonomy): Eukaryota > Viridiplantae > Streptophyta > Magnoliopsida > Malpighiales > Hypericaceae > Hypericum > Hypericum androsaemum. The sequence continues at coordinate 17,735,163 of OZ023181.1, read as the reverse complement.
AATTATGCTTTACCGTTTGGGTCGGTGGCTTAATTTCACCACGTGCTCCCCGACCTCCATCCAGCTTAACCCGTGCTCTATTCTCTGTCCCGATTGCCCCTAGAGATTTGGTTCCATTATACAAGTAAATTAAAAACCAAGCCAGAGAAATACAAAAAGGAATACAGAGATATGGGGCACTCGGCGGTGGATACGCCCTCCTCCGTGATAACAGAGGGAGTAGGGAGGCATCACTGTCATTGATGGCGGGCTGGCAACGGAGCTGGAATGGCACGGTGCCGACCTTAACGACCAACTTCGCCCCACCTCATCCGCTCTCTACTCTCTCTCTCTCTCTCGATTTGAATGTGTTTCTCTCGATTCTGTTTTGAATTTTATGGAATCTATTCTTTGGGAAATTGAGGATTCGAGTTCTGTTTGTTTGATTTAATTTGTTAGGACCCAGTGTTTTAGAAGGCTCTTCATTTGAAGAGGCTCGGGAAAGCAGTTCAAGGTGTGTTCATGGGGTTGTTTGTGTCAACGATGGTGGAGGGGTTGTTCATTCTCAAGGCTAAAGCTTTTCTTTGGGGATGGAAAGAACAATTGCTGATATCTACGAGTTGCCAATTCCGTCGATTTGATTTGATTAGTTTGGGTTTTTTTGTGAGTGACAGAAATTTACCGTGGAGGACACGTGGTTAATAATAAAGATTAAATACTCTTTTAGCAGCTCTCTATTTTATCCAAAATAAATCTGATTTTGAAGTAATGAACTGTAATTTGGTCAAGCATATTTTTCGTCTCATGAGTGGGAGAATTTTCGGTAAAATCTCATAATGCTATTTTTTACTTAAAATGCAATTACTTAACAAAAAGTTTGTCAATCGTGCATGAGTGCAAAATATTAATTATGTCGTTAAGAACTAAAAACTATTTTTGTAACAATCACAATCACAGTTCATGACGTGAGACCTGAGCTGCTGGGACTCGACATTTCTTCGTCTCCTACAATTGACGATCACATGGTGGAGTAGGATGACAGTCGAAACCTGTGGCGCCGACACTGGCACCACCACTGGCAGAATTGACATATGAGGAGGATGAGGTAGAGGAAGTATGTGACCAGTATGAAGGCCGCCGCCACAACGACAACCATGGCAATGAGCGGCGGGCTAAAGTACACGCTCGAGGTGCTGGCTTGCTTGACGGTGGAGCAGACTGACCGGCAGACGACGAGGAGGTTATCGGCGTGGTCGTGGACGTGGGTCCTGCAGATGAAGACAATGATGAGACCACAAGGAAGACGGAGGAGGAGAAGGGAAGTGAGCTTCGACCATTATATATATATATATTTTTTTTTTTCCTTTTCGATTATTAAAATCGATGCAGTGATCTTCAGTGAGAATTCCGCAGAAAATAGAGTATTTATCCATAGGATGCTATTGAACTCACCAGAGAATCTTGAGATGTCGTATAAGATGATACGCAAATAGTTTTCGTTACATACTTGTTTCACATTCATGATCAACAAAGCACAATGACAAACAATTGAAAACAACTTATTTATCTGCCTGAGCATGTCTTGAGTCATGGGCAGTTGTACGTTACCCTTTCAAGAGGTGTTTCAAGCAAAAAATACTAAGGTGTTAGTCTTTTTTTTAGAATTACTAAGGTGTTAGTCAAGAGAGGTGATGTTGCTAATAAAGTTGGAACGTTTTACAAAAAATATCACGTACAAAAAAGTTCTTATGACGTCTTAGGTAAATAAAAAAAGAAAATAGTATAATTAAATATGCAAGAGAGCATCTTATTCATGTATAGCTTTAAAAAAAATTAATAAATGATATGTTTTGCGAGTTTTGAAACATAATGGCACTCGCATCGCGCGTGCATTTTTTCTAGTAATAAAATAATGAGAACGATTGTTTTTAGGACAAATTACTGTGGTATCCCTCTTGTTGGACTAAATCCATGATTTTATCCCCCGTGTTTCAAAAATTATTCTCCCGTCCTCTGTGTTCGATTTTATTATACTCTCGGGTCCCTCGCTGATATCAGCAACTCTTTTTTTTCATTTTTGTCATTAAAATGACAAAATTACCCTTATCTAAACAACCCAAGTCTCCAGATATATTTTCCGGCGAACTCCGGTCAAGCTCTAACAACCACACCACCGTTACCAGAGTTCAAACATTTCCCAGAAAAATTCCATCGCCAATACAATCTTCCACCTCTTTATTTTGGGTTTCCAACAATCAATTAGTGTGATTCACCCCCTGGACACAAACTTTAATTTCTGAACACGAACACGAATCAAATTCAAGGCATCTCCATCGCCAACATGACAACTATCAGATTTAACTTGCAGAAATAACGAAAGGGGGGAAATCAACAAGTGTGGCCGAGGAGCAAGCTGAGAACCAATGAGTGTTGCCGGGCCAAGGGCGGCCAAGAAGCTGGAGGACGACGATGCCGGTGAATGGCCTCCACGTACTGGGACCGGTCACTTCCCATCGTCGGCGAAGACAAGGAGGTGATTTTTGTTTTCTGGTGAATGCCGCAACCCTACCCAACGATTCGATGGCAGGTGAAGCCTGGGACGACGGATTGCCACAGAAGCAATTGTCGCCGCTGTCGTCGTCCATCTGGGGACCGGTCTGGATTAGCCGCTGCTTTAGGTTATCCAATCGACGACGGGGATGAAGACCAGAAGGAAGACGACACGTCCCAGGGAGAGGGAGCTTCCTCATCCTCTGACGGTCTTTAGGGCCAGAGCCTCTTCCGTCGTCGTTGCTTCGGACTTCCTTGTCTCAGGATATTTTAGATGACTCGCCAGCGATGAGAGAAGGGAGATGAATTTCGATCTCGTTGTTGTCATTGAACAGGTTTGATCTGGGGTGTTGTTGTCGTCGCTGGCGTTCGACGGTGGAGCTCCGGCGAGTCGATGGAGAGGAAGGAATATGAAGATGATTTTTTTTGTGTTTTAAGGGTATTTTGGTCATTTCAGTGACAAAAATGAAAAAAAGAGCGGATGACATCAACGAGGGACCCGAGAGTATAATAAAATCAAACATGGAGACGGGAGAATAATTTTTGAAACACGGGGGACAAAATTATCAATTTAGTCTAACACGAGAGATACCACCGTAATTTGCCCTTGTTTTTATGTTTTCAATTTAGACCAGCTGTTGGATTTCGTATTTAAAGATATTTCAAATTGGATTTTTTGGAATTTTTTCTTTATAATAAATTCTGATGTCTTACGAGGCAATTGTCATAATTATTATTAAGTCGTGATAATAAATATAATACAAATATATACTATTTATATTTTTTGGGATTTTTGACTTCCAGTTTAAAATTTTCATCTGGTTTACCACGTAGGCCAAAACAATGTAGTTTTTTCCGTCCACGTGGAGTGATAATTATAGGTAAGTGGTATGACATGTTTTAGAATGAATAATTACAAAATTACTCCCAACTATTCTCATCCTCCTCTCTTTCCCCCTCTCCCACCTCTCTCGTTTCAACCCTTCAACATTCCATCTTCAATTCTTCAACATTCCATCTTCAACCCAAACCAAAGTTATTGTATTTATTGGGAAACAACCAAGAATGTGAAGATCCAAGCCTCGTCGGAAAGAAGTTGTATTGAAGCTTGAGGAGGGCACGGTCTTAGTTGATGTGGTGTACAAGAATTTGCCTCCTTTTTGCGAGCGTTGCAAAATCATTGGTCATGATTCAGACTCTTGCCGTAAACTGCACCCACGAGTTGAAGCTGAAAGCAATAGACACGAAATTGCTAGGGAGAAGCAGGTGATGCAGGATCAGGGTCCCAAGAGGTCTGTAGGGAAGCAGGTGTGGCAACAAAAGAATGAGTGCTCCCCTAGTTCTCCAACCAGCATTGAAGTTGAAGAGTGCTCATCTCTTGCCCTTATTACTGTATTGGAAAACTTTGTGAAACAGGTAGTACGCGAAGAGGAGGATCAAGAGGATGGTGATTCGGTGGCACTTCATGTCCCTAATGTATTTTTTGTACATGGTACATATGTTGCAGAAAAGGACTTGATTATTCACTCGCAAGTTAGGAATGTCGAGATTTTGGGATGCAATCATGCTATTGCAATTTCGGAGAAGGGCTTGGAGATGGCTGTATCGCATGACGTTCAGCTTAAGGGAGCTGTGATTTTGTCCATGTCCAAGGGAGCTATTGCTACCACGGCTAACACTGTCAATGTTCCTTGTGAAGAAGCGAGGGAAGAAGGTGAAATTCTGCCCGGTGACAAATGTTCTCCATTAAGTACAAGTCAGATTGTGGATTCGATTGATTTGGTCCAGTTGCTGGTGCTTGATGAAGTTCCTGAGTAGTCTCCAGTACCAAGTACAAATAACATTGAGGGAAATAGTGGTGTAATGATTGAGGAGATTTTTCCCTCTCAAGATACATGTCAGGTGTTTTTAAGCCCGATTATAATAGAGCCGTTGACGCCGGCTTCACAGGTGACTGACTCATCGGGTTCTAAGTCTAGGTCAGCTTCGGGCAAGAAAAAGGGACGCAAGAATGGCCCTTCCTCGGCTGAGTTATTGGCATCACTGTCTCCTGAGGATTTGGCAAAGGCTAAGGCTAGGAAGGCGGCATATGTTACCGCAGGCGGGGGTTTACCTACTCGCTCATTCGGTTCTAAGGGCTCCAAGCATAAGAGTTTGAAACTGGGTTTCCTTGGCAAGGGAACCCTAATAATACAGGGACCGTCTCCATCTATTCTGGGCAGCGCCTCTGCTTTACCTGCTATAGATCCCATGCCTATCCTAGGTCAAGAGAGCAATGGGGTCGTTATTTTTTCTGACAACGATGATCTTCCGGACTCGTTGAAGTTCATGGGTTCGATTATGAAGAAGATGAAGAATAATTGGGCGGACGAGGCAGATTCACAGTCGGACTTGGAGGACTTTCATCTACCACCTGCCAAGAACACTCACTTTCAAGTGAGGAAGAAGACTGGGACTACCTATGCCAGTAAGGATCTACGTTGGTTGGAGTATGAGGGTGACTTTTGATGCGCCGCGGCTGATTTATCATCCTGGAGTACCCGTGTTGTGGGTACCCCTACCCGTCTTCCTCCAACTTGTCCCCGTGGGCTAGGAAGAGGAACGCGAATAAATAGAAGAAATGATCGCTTTAGATCATTGGTTCCTTCATCGGCCTTGCTATCCCTCAAGTTTGTAGGGTCGAGTTCTTCTTTATGGCGATAGGCTTCCTGTTTTGTGGTTTCCTATTCGGCCTGTGTATTTGGCTTCTCTACCGTTTCCTTTTTCTCCTTCTTGTAACATTTTCGTTTCTTTGAGTAATGAAGTTGCTTTTCGCCAAAAAAAAAACAATTGAAAAAAATTAGTATTATTTTCAATTAAAATAACTCCATAAACTCTCTCCGTCAGAAAAGCTCCACGGCTGGTCATCGGTCGACGACGGCGAGACTATCCACCGCCGGAGTGGCAAAATTTTCATCGGCGCCAGAGAAGATCGGCTCATCGCAGAGCTTGCTGGCGGGAACTCACCCAACGACCTCTTCGTGGACGCGTCGTCGAACGGACAGTGGCTGCAGCCCGACGGCCTTCAACACCTCTATACCAACTCCTCCTCTATCCCTCTTGTTGAGGTTCCCCTACATTTTCCATTTTTCCATTCCCGTTGCATAGAATCTCCAAAATCACAATCGCGTGTTTTCCATTCTGGTCTGGTGCTTCTGTGTTGACTAGCGTTGACATGAAAAAGAGAAAGTGAAATTGATTTTCAATTTTTTTATTAGTAAAAGATGAGGCTTAATTAACACTGGTTGATTTTCGGTCGGTTGAAAACTTTAGTTGAAATAAGAGGTGGTTTACAGTTTTGTGTGGAATGAGAGTGTGGTCCTTGTTCATTTCTGGAACCGAGATGCGAACATGTGGTTGAATGGGAAGAGAGAGGAGGAGGAGAGGAAGGGGGAAGAGAGGAGGTCGATGGGATTTTCAATTTTTTTTGGGATTGTTTTGTTAATTTATTCTGCAAAGTCGATACGTCATATACGACTTACCTAGTCAGCACGACACGTGGAGACAAAAACGACGTCGTTTCAGTCTACGTGGCAAGCTTGATGAAACTTTTGTCCCCGTCATCTAGAATGAACCGTATGCTGTAAAAGATTAGAAAACACATGATCCGAATTATCAATTTGAAACCACACCGTGTAAAAGTAATACCGGTGAAATAACAGGATAGTAAACTGCACTTTTTCCAAAATTTTATGGAACAAGTTTGAATAGAAAGTTCTTTGATATCCGAAGCAACTTTTCGGGTACGTCGAATTCAAATCCGTGTGTCGTAGTTGGAAACGAAAGATCGAAGCGGAAAAACTCGGAAAACAATTCAAAACGAGAAAGCGTGGATGGAAAACGGCGGGGAACGGGGAAGCGGAAGAAATCCTGACACGAAAGGGAGCCACGTGGTAAGCACGTGACCCCCCAAGGACACCGAGGCGGACGTAGAGGCGCAAACCGAAATCCAAATCCGGGAATTTTCGAGCAGTCCTTTCGTTTCGCTTCAAGTCGGCTCCAGTCAGAGTTACGCATCACCCACTACGACACCGTATCCTGTATCCCCCACGCCGAATAACCGTTTCCTTCCATAAAGCATCGCGAGCCTAATTCCACCACTCTTTCCGAAAAGAGAAAATGAGAGAGGGAAAGCGAAGGGCGGAGGCCGAAGTGAAGAGCGAGGCGGATGCCGAGGACGGCTTGGACCGCACCGAAACGACGCCGGGTCCAGGAGGAGGAGAAGGTGACGTCACTCTAGCTCAGCTGTCCCCTGCCGCGACCAGCCCCAGGGCTAAACCTAGACCCTTCCCCTCCGCCTCGGTATCTGTTTTTTCCTTTTTCGTGGATCTATTGAGTTAGTTCGTTGCTTTTCGCTGAGTTTAATTGTAACGGCCGAGCAGGAGATTCCGTCGGAGACGGAGCGGACGGGGAAGCGAGTGAAGGTCCGGAGGCGCTACTCCAATTCCAATACCAGGCGCGTAAGTGTTGCCCCTTCTAAAAAAAAGGTTTTCGAACTAGTTGCTGGTAAATGCCTATCTAGTCTGGATCTTGTGTGATTCGGAGCTTGGAATTTGCTGCGGTTAGAGCGTGCTAGGGTTTAACTGTTAGGCCGAGCAATTAGGTTTTCGGTTAGGCTGTAGGTGGCGAGGAGGTGTATCTGATTGCCACACTGATCGTCCGGACAGCTCGGGATATTAATCTAGCGGAACAGTTGTTTGGATTACTAAGCTTATGATGCATAGTTTCTGGTCTCTTAGTACCAGAGTAGCCTAGATCGTTGGCTATTGAAAGAACTTAAGTTGTGAGCTAATTAGACTGATTTCATGATGGGAAAAGTGGTGATTATAAGCCGCTGAGCTTCAGTACTCCATCACTTTGTACTTAAATCTCCAATTATGATCCCAGCTAGCTGCTTTTGTACATTCTGATGATGTTCAAATTCTAGAATGAGTGAAAAGTGGAGTTGATGTTATGCCAATGCACCTTGGTGCAACAATGTGGAGAAGAGGTTTGTTCTGACGAATAGACGTTTTGTGTTTCTGTATTTAAGCAGGATGTCAGCCTGGTTAAGAAGCCAGTGGCCTTGTTGGATAGCTCTTTGTAAAGAAAAATCAAGTTTTATGTCATAAACTATGATAATTGCTACATAGCAGTGCTATTTGTTTCGCTCTTACTAATCAAAATACTTGCTGATATTTGGACAGGCATTTTCAGGCCATGCGGGGAATTGCATATGGTTAGTTAAGAATTTGGAATGTGTTCGGTGCGTTCTTATTTTTTCATCTTCTAGTTTGATACTAAATAATCTCTGCCTTCTTTTTCTTTTTTGAAGCTGTAAGCAAACCAAGTTTGAGAAAGATGGTTCGCGTGCTACTCCAGAGGTTAAGACATCTTCCGCCATTCGAGCAGAGGAGCTTCAATCAAATCTAGAACCTGCCTTCCCTAGCTTTATCAAATCTTTGGTCAGGTCACATGTAGCTGGCTGCTTTTGGATGGTAAGGTCGCTTGGAAAAAGACATGAACTTGAGCCAAGATGGCAACTTTTTTTAACTGGGGCCTCTAGTGGTTTGACAAATGTGACTTCTGCTTTTAGGGACTTCCTGGGCCATTCTGTCGTGCGCACTTGCCGCGGGAAGATACTACCATCACCTTGGTAGATGAATATGCGAAGGGGTTCAGAATGAAATATATTGCACATAAAACAGGCTTAAGTGCTGGCTGGCGACAATTTGCTGTTGCCCACCAATTGCTTGAGGGTGACGTGCTGGTTTTCCAATTAGTTGGAGACAGAAAATTCAAGGTATTAATCTGAATCGGTCATGTCAGATCCATATTGGTCAGTCTTACAGTTTCTTAAAAGTGACAGTGTTGCTTGCTGACTTCCAAAACTCAAAACCTGAAAATTGTCAAGGTAGACAGTGCTTAAACTTGCCTTAACTGCTGCAAGTAAGGTGCTCCCTTCTGCAAGCAATGTTGGTGAGTTTTGCAAAATTCTTTTGGGTGAAATCATGAATAACCATAATAATGTGGATCTTTCTCTGTCCTCACGTTTGTGTCAACAACATCTAATTGACTTAAGGGCTGTGACTGATAATTTGTCTGTGATTTCATTTACTTTTTCTCCTCACGTTACTGCTGAGCTTAGGTCAATAGCTTACTGCAGCAGGTTAAGTACTACAAATCAATAAAGAGCATGTGATATTTGTTTCGTTTGCATAATATTGAGACACTTGCTTTATTTTCCGTCAAAAGAAATTCAAGCCACTCTCATCGTGGGAACACGTAAAATGAGAGGGCAATCCACAAAGAAGATGATTGAAATGGCAGTTCTGGAGGATTTTGAGTATTTTCTTGTATAGTGAATGGAAGTCTTCGAAGATTCCGTGAATTTTTTTCGCATTTCCTTGTTCAGGTTTATGTAATAAGGGCCAATGATTTGAACGAAGTTGATGGGGCTCTAGGTTTGTTGAATTTGGATGCTTCGCAAAAGCAAATTGATGCAGGTGAGTTCATTTTTGCTGTTGTATCATGTTGTTCACGTCCATTCTTTTATCTGATCTTTATTCTGATACCACTGCTAATGGATGACAGAGTTGGAAAAGCCGGATGAGGCTGGTTCTACCATTGCAGCTCGTAAAAAGAAAAAGAGGAAACGGACCAAGTCTCTTCCATTTGCTATTGTTGAAAATGAAAATAAGAAGTCTCTAGATCCACATTCGTTGGTTGCCCATACTGGTCAACCAGCTGAAGAATCTGAAAATGATAGCAAAGATGTTGGTTCTGAAGTTCTAGAAGGTTTCAAGCTATCACTCCCCTCTGTTCAGTTCGAAGACATCAGAAACTTTGAGGCTTTCCACATTCTGGTTGATGGCGTGATTATAGATACTGAGCTGTCTGAGGAAGTTCTGAATAAATACTACAAGCTTTGCTGCAGTCAAAATGCATTTCTCCATGGAGATCTCATCAAGGGCCTCAATGTTCAGCTGGTTGCTGGAATAATTTCTGAAACGGTCAAAATTACTGATGACATGAAAGCTTGCACTCTTGCTACCTCACGCGAAGAATTTGCTAATTGGGATAAGGCACTGAAAGCATCCGAGATGTTTGGCATGAATGTCGTTTTTCTACTTGCCAGGCTTGACCAGCTTGTAAGCATTGGCTTCAACTCGGAGGGTGCTGAAAAAGCAAGAAGGTATATAGAAGCTAAAACTGAGAAGAATCAGATGGAGGAGGAGATAAGAAATGTGGAAGCAAAGCTCGAGGAATTAAAGGCAGCTCATGAAAAATGTGTAGCGGACATCGATAATCTTGAATCAAAAGCTGAAAGCTACGAGCGGAAGTTCCAAGCCGAGGTTATTGCTCCATGGTGATTACTGCTTGTCCCTGAAAGTAGTCAACCTATCGCTGGGCCATGTTCATCTTTAATCATCTCTAAAGCAGCAAGCCGAACAGGTCTATGTGCCAAAGTTGCTTAGTTTTCGGAGGACGGGATACTGCAATATGTTCAGAGGCCTCTCGGGATTTAATTTGTTACAGATGTTGTAACATTCGTTTAATTTGGTCACAGTACTATGACAACATTTAAGCCATGCGTCGTCCTCTCTCTTCCTTGACATAAATTATACTACTGGCTTTGTTGATAAGGAATCATCGGTTCCCACAACGCCTGGATCTAAGGGCCGGAATTGTTTGGTCAAGACGCTCATTTATGCAGGTCTTAAGAGAAAGCAACGATAAGAAAGGCTGCAAGTTTCGGGACAGTGGCCTCTGAAGAACCTGAACGGGCTGCAGATGCTGCCAAGGTAAGAGATATATTATGTCTGGTAGATGCTCTACCATTTAAGATCATTTCAAAGTTGAATATCTTTGGGTCTTTTATTTTGTCACATAGAATATCTTGGGTTTTGGCCTAGTATAACTTTTTTGTTTGTTTTTATCTCTACCCTTTGTTCATTGGCTCGTTTGTTCTTGGGTGGGGAAACGCTCCCGGGCCATGCTGTTCTTTTTGTGTCGATGTCAACTGGATTTGTTAAGAACCCTCTTGACTTTGAACTTTGAGATTGCATCAGTGTTAAAAATTGGTAAAGTGAGCGTTGCCATTGTTTGTAGTCGTGTTCGGCTCTAAGATTAGTTGACTCGGCGAGTCTCTCGATACTAGGTATATTTTTTATATTTAAAAGATAGATTTGCATGACAGCTGCACTTTCCGGTAATTGCATGGTTGGAATGCTAGACGTGAGTTTGAAGTGAGCACTTTCTCCGCGTTGGTTTCTGTTTGAAGTACTTGAACAGTATGGATTAGCTGGCATACGAAAGCCAAGAGTTTTTTTCCCCCTAAGGGCTTTATATCTTTTTCCAGACAACTTTATTTTTATAATTTGTTCCAATCAGCTTTTCCATTAATCTAAACCAACTGTACAACCAGAATAATATGCAGTCAAACCTTCATTTCTGCTATTGATTAATTCAATGTTCATGTGATTCTGTTATGACACGTGAAGGTTGCGTAGTTATTCTTTTCTTTTGCGCCTTGATTTGTTAGCATTATTCTTATTGTTTTGAATATTCGTCGATAAGTAAATACAACTAATTTTTTTATATAAGTAAAATACGACTGAATATTGGGATGAATATGTATGGTAAGTTGGTTATTGATTGTTTCCATAGAGACTGAACGTACTTCAATTGGGGGAATATAGAAAACTACAAAATTAAAATTTGTAATATTCTATCCAAATCAAAGAAAAAAGTGTGAAAGCACCTTCATCCGCTAATACCCTTTTGCTAGTTAGTCTAGTTACTCGAAATCTGTGGTTTCTATTTAGGTGTAATTCTTTTATAATGTCTTATCATGCTTTATATTTGGGAGGAAAGAAATATGAATTCAGCATTGCTCATCTGATATACAACGACCTCCGATGTAATCAGTTAGACTTCTACCCTAAAACCTATGGTTTCGGACCGGACAAACCAAAGCTATCATTCTATTTGATTTGCAAAATTAAAAAGTATTTCAAAGAGCTACAAGATAAAAAATATAAAATTGTATCCAAAATTATGTAAAAAAATCAAAACAAAAAAACCTTGGAGCTTGAGAGACTTCATATGTATAGAGATTAAAAAAAATCAATGTTATTGAAGTCATAGGGTATTTCGCATTTATAAGTGAAAACATAAAAAAAAGACCGTACTCAAATAATTCTTCCAAGACTATTGGGTCTCTAATTTTACTCGCTCTCCTAATTTTTGTCTCTTAGTGAGAACCACTCTTTAGCCTTGACTTAGTTTTCAACTTCTAGTCTTGAAAAGTTTATCCCACATGTCTGTAAACAAAAGCTAGCTACTGCTCACAAGGAACTAGGATGGTAACTCTATTTTTTTTTGGTTGAATGCTAACTTTAAATTTGACGAATATGAGAGAAACTCCCGCGTTGCGGATCCAGGTCAAAGATATATAAAAAAAAGACAGGCATGGAATCTAGTCAAAGAAAAGAAAGGCCAAAATAAGAGACAGATCTATCAATCAGTAGTTAACAATACACATCACACGAAAGCTCTTCAACTGCAAACATTGGTGATTTTGTACAAGAAAACAGCCACAAAAAAAACAAAATACCAACTTCCAGAAGAAATAACGACACTAAAGCTCCAAAAGACCCAAGAGGAAAATAAGTCAATCCCACCTAAAAACGCAAACAAGATCCCTAAATTTTTTTAATCCAAACCTCTGCTTAATAAAGCAGAGAAGAAAATCACTCATCTCCCTCTTCATCCCCAAAAAAAAAGTGAAAAAGTACCCCCCCACCACACCACACTTCTAGTTAATTCTCACTGATTGAGCTATATCCCAAACTCAAAATCTCTGCAACTTGAACCTCCTTCACTCAACATCTCCTGCAGGTAACAAGAGCATTTGAATATAGCTTAGAAAAATTAGTCGTTGTCGATAAATATTGCGTAAAATAGTGGAAGCTAATAGAGGATGCTAAAGATTTGTGTGTTAATTATTTATTACCTGTGAACTCTTATTGCCATGCACCTCTTCATGAACATAGCCACTGTTATTTCTGCCATCACCAACTCTCTCCACTTCATGGCCACTCTTATCAACTTTCTTAGATCCAACGTGGCTTCTCTTGAGACCCAGAAGCCCCTTCCACCTCGTTGAGCTCTTAGGCGGCCTCCGCGAGACCTTGTCACCATTGTCGTCATCGACGAGAAGCTCGTCCCTTATAGTCCTCTGACCTTGACTGCCGCTCCCGCCGCAGTCTCTATACGGGAGGAGCCTCCCTTTGGAGAAGAGCTCATCGGCGCCGCTCATCATCGAATAGTTGTTGACCGAGAACTCGAAATCCGTCGAGGGGGGCGGGGCCGAGCTCCGCTCTTGCTTGAGAACCTGACGTGTGTCCACAAAGTCATTGGAGAAGGAGATCCTCGGGCTCATGGGAGGGCAGTGACCTGGTTTGTGCTCGGAGTTGTACATGTCTAACAATGCCATGAGTGTTTCAAACCAACATGGGAAAAAGGCGGAGAGAAATAAACAGAAAGAAGAATGGAAAGAGACAAGCCTTAATCAATAATAGGACAAGGGACCCTCCAATCCACGGTATCAAACCACCAAGTAGTGCCTTGTATATATATCAAGGAGAGAGAGAGAGAGAGAGAGAGTGGCCAAGGTATTAAAATGTGTATCGAGTTTTCTTTTTTTAATTTTGATTTTCTTGCATGGCATGCTCATGATGTGATATTTTGTCCTGACATGTTAAACAAAAGCTGCAGCTACAATAACATATTAACATGTAATTTTTTTATTGTTTGCTTCGTTCCGGATGAAGTTGCCTAGAACTACTCCTATGTCTTTCCATTGACAATAATAAATTGATAAAACTCTCTTCTATTTGCCAGCGCTCATTTGGACTAATTATATAGGTGGTGTAGTATAACTTGACGAATGTCAAGTTATCAATCTCTGACATGTATAATTATGTATAATAGTATTTTTTTTAACAATATTGAATGAATCGAATTCGAAATATCTTATATCTTAAGTATTACATATACATTAACTTATTTACGTAGCGGTGAAAACTGGAAAAAGGATTAGGGTTGCAATTAGCAACTCTGTTTGTCCTTTTTTATATGAAGGGTAACTTTGTTATTGGTGTTTTTTTTCCTTTCTTTTTTTCTTAGTGGCCGTAGAACTTCCAGGAAAGTTCTTCTCACTACTGTACTTAGGACTCTTGATGCTTTGTACTCGATAAATGTGTCTTACCGGTTGCTATGTTCTCTTGTCAAACCAAGTTCACGATCATCAATTCTTTACTTCGACCGAAAGAGCTCTTTTTTTTAGGGAGACCGGAAGAGCTCGAGGGGAAAGTTATTATGAGTACTTACATAGGGTAGTTCCAAGTTTCCTTAGGGTAGTTCCAAGTTTCTTTGCGTTGGATACGAATGTTACACACCGTTAATATGATATCAGAGCAAATTTTAACAATGGATTATACATGATGTCCGGAATAACTTCTAGTACCAGCGTCTCTCACATCTGAAATATGAAGAATAACATTTCTTTTTTCTCAGCTTATAAAGGAAATGCAATTAACAACAATACCATTGGTTACATTTATTTGAAGCAGTGCAGGTGAACAAGTAAATGACCAATCTGTAGGACATTGGATTGTGATAGAAGAGCGAGACCACGAGGGTGACTGTTTCGAAATTGCTGGCAACATCAATCCTCATTTAAATAAAATGGTCCGGGTCATTTTTGCTCAATGAATTTGAAGTTGTCCAAATTTGGCTTCTCTTTCTCGTGGTTTGACGACTTTAATCAATTAGTATTCAAGTGAACTTTGACATTTACATTTATATTAATCAAAGGTGATCCAAGTTTTTTGGTTGCTTTATTTCCACTGACAAGATAGAATTTCTTCATACTAATTACGAGCTTAAGATCATGAACTTTATTAAAAACTTGCTGCAGTAAAATTTTTTGGAGAAAAATTACGATAGGAAAAGAGCATTGCATGTTGCTTTGTTTTCACTTAAGGTAGCCATAGAAAGAGGGACACTATGACAGTGGCCAGGAATGCATATGCTCATTTATATGCAGGCAGTAGCTCAGACTTTTTATATTTTCTTTGACATGAAACTAATCAAATTACTTGACCAAGCTTTGACTTGCAAGTAAAAAAAGAAGTGAGTGAGCTGGCGACACCGACCCATCAAAGGAACCACGTGACCAGGGGGATGCTGCCTTAACACTAAACACTAATGTTAGTCTTTGGGTAATATTGTGGACATCCATGTTGGAGTATGACGAGAGAGTTAAGGTTGGAGTCGGCTAATTGGTTAGCAGAATATTAGAGTTGGCTAACTCTAGTGGGTTGGCGGACGCTAGGTCCTACGCGGAGCAATTTTTCTGTTTTGCTCGGACTCTTGTTTTGGACTACTAGGTCGTCCTAGATAGGTTTTTTGGCGTGCAAAAGTTTGTCTATTATTATATAAAGACATGTTACTTTAATTCATGCACGGCTTTGTGGTTTGGATACTCATCAATAAAAGTTTTTTTTTCTCCCCGTGAACGTAGGCATTAGGCCGAACCACGTAATCTCCCGTGTCTATTATTCGCGTTCTTGTTCTCTTGATATCCTCGATTTCTTAACAATTGGTATCAAAGCTTGGTTGGAGGATGACAGATCACGTCATGCAGTTTATTTTTGTGAAGTTCGATGGATCATTGAATTTTAAGTTACAGCAAAGACGTGTCAAAGATTTGCTGGTGCATGGCGTATGATGTGATGTATCACGTCATGAATGAGGAGTCACCAGCTAGGGTTTGGAAGAATTTGGAGCATAGGTATATGTCAAAGTCTTTGTCAAACAAGCTTTATCTTAAGCAAAAGGTGTACGGGCTTAAGATGATGGAGGGCCCAGATTTGAGCCAACACATCAATAGTTTCAATCAACTTGTAAGTGATTTGATACAGGTCGATATAAAGTTCAAGGATGAAGATAAGGGATTATTGTTGCTGAATTCCTTACCAAGTTCCTACGAAAGTTTGGTTACCACTCTAACTTGGGAGGAGGAATCCCTGGTGTTGGAGAATATCACGAGTGCTCTGCTAGGATTCCATCAAAGGAAGAAAAGTGGCGATGAATGAATAGAAGGGCTGGTTGTGAGGGGTAGACATGGTTGTAGAGAAGGAAAAGATGGAAGAGAATCCAAGTTGGGGTCAAGGAGGTTCAAAGAAAATTGCTTCGATTGCAGAGAAAAGGGGCACATGAAGAAGGATTCTCCAAGAAGAACTCGGGACCACGAGAAAAAAGGATCGACATCTATGAATATGGCCATACACGGACGGGTCAGATGGTGACTATCTTTCTGTCTTATCAGGTCTTAAGCATCATGTTGACTTCTAAATTTTGGAAAGCGCTTGCTCTTTCCACACGACACCCAATAGATGGTGGTCCGATACCTACAAGTTCGTTGATTCATGTATGGTGACTATGGGTGATGGTTCTACTTGTAAAATTACTGGCATGTGTGATATTTGAATCAAGATGTGAGATTGTATTGAGAGAAAGTTGTGTGGGGTTATGCATGTTCCAAAGTTTGAGAGGAATTTGATCTCATTAGGAGCCTTGGATTATACTGGATACAACTATAATATTGTAAGCGGACTAATTGAGGTGGAGAAGGATGCTATGTTGGTGATGAAAGGTAAAAGGGATGCTAGGAACACCTACAGGTTAGTGGGAGGCAAGATTGTAGGTGGAGTCACATCAAAGGGATGCACTTGGTATATGAGGTTATATCGTATGAAGAAGCGAGGGCTTGACATAATAGTTTGAGTGCAGTGAAGATACGCAGAGATAAGGTTAGAAAGGCCCCGCTATGGTTGTCTAAAAGAACGTGCACGCTAAATATGTTGGGTAAGTCTAGTATTAGGAATGCGAAGTCGTTGGTAATACCTCTGGTGAATCAGGTATCTCACTCAAGGCCGAACGGTGGAGTTCGTGACATGTCAAGGGTTCCACTAGGTAGAACAAAAAGTTGTCCATTGTATGCTATGATTTTTAGATTGGTTCGAGGTAAAAAGTCCAACGAGAAAGCAGTTCAAGGTTGTGAAGCGCATGAGAATGACCAAGAAAATATAGGGATGTCTATTGGTCACAAGGTTTCAACATGTGAACTTACATGTTAGGGTTCAATGGAGGTTTGAGAAAATATGCCAAGCAAGCTCGGGAGTTGCTCGAGTTTGGGATGTCTCCAAATGATTGAACAAAGGTGGAGAGAAAATATAAATGGTCTTATTGATGACGGTATATCTATGGTTCGAGGTAGAGTCAGTTAGATTTTGTAGAACTCTATATTTCTCTAAGGTGTGGTTTCTCATCAAGGTGGAGTTTGTTGAAGTTTAGGTGGAGTTTGTTGAAGTTCAGGTAGAGTTTCATGATTCTTCGCAAGGGAATGTGGAGATTGTTAGAGTATGGCGAGACACCGACTAAGGAATGGGAACGAAAATGTACAAAAATTTTAGTTGTCTGTGTCATTCGATGAGTCTCTTTGTTTTTTAGTATGGCATTCACTCCATTTGACATCATCTACTAATTCAGCAGGAACTTGAGAAGTCCATCCACCGATCATTTTATCGATGATTAGTTCAGATTTGAGTAGGATATAACACAAAAAATGATTAGAGTTCTTTTTGCAAAGTTTCAACGCGTTGAAGACATCTGATATTTTTTATGCTCATTGATCAAACATTTGTTAATCACTTTAAATTATTTCATATTCGAATCGGTCATGGCTATAAAGTGATTAGGTCCTTCTCGTATAATTTTAACACGTGAAGATACATTCTCATAATCAAATTAAGCCTTAGTTAAGTTAGAACAAATATTTATATATATTTAAGTAGAGGACTCACTAGGTTCTTTTAAATGCCAGGATACAGTTGTATAATGTGAGTGGGGGACGCTCGTAGAATTGAAGAGTCACATTGTGAATCAATTTTTATTTGGTCTACTTGATCAGGAGCTGGTTTCTTGCTCTCGTTTGATTTGGTGGTAAAAAGAACCATAGAGGGTTACTTCTATGTTCTGCGAGATATCACGTGAGCACGTGAAGAGAATAGTTGTGGCCAATGGTCTATGCTCTGCCTGTTCATACGAGAGAGGGGGCCAAAGTTCATAGAAAAAAATGTCGAGATTCAATGCATATCAAGTTTTAGTATTGATGCAATATGATGACTCGAATAATGGTTCGAACTCTAAAATTTTTTATATACACGTATACACATTGTACATTTTTGTGTCCCTCTCTGAGTAGATATTGGCAAACTTTTATTTACATTATGTACCAATGGACTCTTACACAATCAGTGAATTACGTGACGACAAGCAAAAAGAGTATAAATCAGTTTGCCTTTGCTTCTTTTTTTTTTTGGAAATGGAGGGGCAAATACCCCTAGATATATATATATCAAAATGACTAATTATATCCTACTAAGTCCAAGGTCCCCTCTCGGTCTCATATGAGATTGCGATCGTCGGCCTCGTCAACACCCTATCACGAGAAAACCCAGTAAAAAAAATCCGTGATAGGGAAAGAGTACCTCGAGAAGGGAAGTCCCCCCTTGACGTTTGGTGTATCGCAAAACCTGGCATTGCACCGTCACTAAGCAATACATCTCGGGAAGGAAAATCCCCATTGGCCCTGCGTCATCAATAACTCTAGTCACACAAGTACATTTAGGAAGACTAACTCCCCGTAGATCATCCAAGTATACATCTATACAACAGCCCGCGGGGGCATAAAAAAAACATACTCACGGGGACTCTCAAGGGCCAGCTTGGATAGCATATCTGCCACCCGATCACCTTCACGCCAGATGTGCTGAAGGTCAATCTTCCAGTCTATCGCCAAAAGCTCCCTCGCCCTTGCAATGAGAGTAGTCAAAGGGTGGATTCTGTCAACAGGTCGACTGACACAAAGGATGGCCAGCGACGAGTCCACCTTCACCAGGACCCTCATGAATCCCCTCTCCCAAGTTAGCTCAAGTCCTAGTACCAGAGCCTAGAGCTCCGCAGCCAAGGAGGTGCAACTCTGAATGCCCTTCGTAAATCTGCATAACAAAATATCCCCGAGTCCCGAATGATACTACCAGTCCCAACAGGGCCTGGGTTGCCCATCGAAGCTCCATCTGTATTGAGTTTGACGAAGCCATCCATAGGTAGCCAGGAGACTAGGATCTCCCGACGGAGACAGAGGGTAGGGGGATAATAGAATATTCTGGTCTGCTAGACCACGAGCAAACTCCTGTACTTGTCAAGTGATGAGGGAGGGGGGTGCCCTGAGGGGGTGCCTGTCCGAAAAGCAGAGTTATTATGCCATCGCTAGAGTCATCAACAAGCAGTCACGAAGGTCGTAGTCCACGGTGGGCCATCTATAGGAATGGTGGTATCAGAAATGTTAGACCAGAGCCACCTGTGGGGGTCCATCTCGGTGTAGAAGCCCTGAGATGGTCATGGGAGAAGGGAAGCCCACACCCTTCTGGAAAACCTGCAGTCACGAGATATACGCATCAGAGACTTGGACTTAGTACCGCAACGTGGACAAATATCATCCTCAGTGAAGTGCTTCTGAACTTGCTCTGCATTTGTCATCAGCCTGCAATGACAAAATAACCAAATAAAAAATAAATCCTCTCAGGGACACGTAATGCCCAGAGCAGTGTTCAAATCGGGTTAGCAAGTGGCATCTCCACATCCCTGCACAATATCCTATAAAGGGACTGAGTAGAGAACCATCCATCCTGAGTAAGGCTCCAGGATAACGAGTCAGTTCAAGCCGATGAAACCTGTAAAAAAGTCAAAGTCAGAGACACAATGACATGCAGAGGAAAGAGAGCCTTCAAACGAGAGATATTCTAACCATCCCTAGGGGACCAATACTCAGCCACCCACTTTTTGGCCTCCTCCGCAAGAGCTCGCTAAGGAGGTAGTTCCGAAGAGGGGAGGGAGAGAGCCATGGGTCACCCCAAAAGGACGTGCGAAGATCGTTACCCACATTTCTGCGAAGGCCGTGGGCAAGGGCCCCCGCCAGGTGACAGATGACCCACGCTTTGGCTTAAGCAGGTCTAGGTCAATGCCCCCTACCATACTTTTCAATCAGAACACGAGCCCAGAAGGGGTCCTGAGACTGGAGAAATCTCCAAGGTAGCTTGGCAAAGGATGCCATATTGACCTTGTGCATGGGCCGGAGACCAAGGCCACCAGCCTCCTTGGGCAAGCACATAATATACCCACTAATCAGATGAATCTGCTGGCGGTCCTGATGGGTGCCCCAAATAAACTCGCAAACACAGCGGTCCATATCCCAGCAAAGACTAGTAGGCAGAAAATCTGTCTACATCGTATGGGCAGGGATAGAGGAGAGAACCGAGCGAGCGAGCAAGCGTCAGACGTCCAGTCCTGCTCAAGGATTGTTCCTTCCAACCAGCCATCTTATCTCGGAGCTTCTCTAGAATATATTGGTATGACTGACGACAGTCCCGTCTGAGGTCGGTGGGGGCACCCAAGTACTGGCCCAAGTTGGAAGTCAGGGAAATACCCACCATATCGATGAGCTGGCTAGCAAGCTCCGGGCTGATGTTATGGGAAACCATTACCTTAGACTTAGGTAAGCTGACACGCTGCCCCGAACAACCACAGAAGGTCTTCAGGAGGTCATGTACCACCTCGGCCTGGGTAACAGAGGCTTCGCAAAGGAGGATCAAATCATCCGTGAACATTAGCTGCGATAGAGAAGGGGCACGACGCGTCAGGCAGATAGGGACCCATCCACCATCCTGTACCAATTGCTCAATGACATGCGAGAGCCTCTCCATGCATAGAACAAAAAGGTAAGGGGAAATAGGATCATCCTGGCAAATCCCACGGGTCGGAGAGAAGGCATCCGTCTTCTCTCATTCTATAGGATCCTCATCGAGACAATCGAGACACACTCCTTTAAAAAAAAGTAGACCATATATACCCAAGTCCGAAATAGGATCAGTTTGCCTTCGCTTCATCGAGTGTTTGGTCGTTCAAAATTTTATAATGAGAACCACGTATATTTATTTATTGGGATCTAATATTGATCAGGATATGCATAGCTCGCTACATCCTTATCTTTCGGACTTGGGTATATATGGTCTACTTTTTTGTGTGAAAGGTATATAGGGTCTACTTCCAATGAGATTCCAAGTTATTGCTTCAAAATGAAACATTTTTTTTGAGTTTTTCATTATAATTGGCAAAGGCTTTACTTTTATTACATTCTTAATTTTGTGAAGGTGAAAATCTTATAGAATAATATTAATATTTTTGCATAACAATAGTCAATGTTTATGCTGTATAATTATTGTGTTTTAAGTTATATATTTTTGACAACTGTATAGTAACTTATAATTGAAACAAACATTATTATTGGGTAAAATATATTTTAACCCATATGGTTTGCATAAATAGACCAATTAACCTAACCCAAGACAAAAAAAGTTGATTTGATATAGTCGAGAACTGAATAGATAAAAGGTCGAAAAGATAGACACAAAGACAAACACTTGAAAACCCCTTCAAAAAAAGACAAGCACTTGAATAGAGCAAGAGAACTGAGAAAGGTTTAAAAATCAAAACTAGTTGTGAAAATTTATGACTATTTATGAGCGTTAATATTTTGGTACTCTTTTTTTCTACCAGGAATTTTTATTGGATTTTACGGTGATATGTTTTTAACGAGGTATGCGGTTACAACCTCATACTTGTAGAAAAAATTTAACACGATTTTCTATAATATGTAATTATTATATGGTGAAATAAATATCAACTTATAAAAAAGACAATTTAATAATTTATATCCATTTATATGTGGTTGGGAGAATCACGAAGAAGATAAATCATTAAATGGAAGTGAGGTCTCTTTTTCGAAGGGGAAACTGAGATTTGGGTGGATGGGGAATATAGAGGAAGGGAAACTTGTTTGTACCGGAGGGATACTCACGTGGTCAAACCAACGGTCAGTCAAATGGGCTTCTGCCACTTGGCAGGCAGGCTTCCAGTTATCAAAGCTTGCGACTGCAAGGACCCATTCCAAGTACGAACCCAGTCAAAGTACGCCACCCAACACACACAAGTACCATTCTTCAAAAATATTATTCGGCTCAAATATAAATTTTAGTTTAATAAATATTCGGATATTATATAACATCGACATCAAAGATCTTTAAAATATGCTGTAAGTTAGATTGTAAGAAAATGTATCCTCTTTATAATTATAAACGACTTGTTTCTTGCACGGTTTTTTAGGTAAAATTGGTGAGTGGCATATCACTCTTGCATTAAGTTGAACTGAAACTGAAACGAAGTTACAAAAGGATAGTGTTGGGATGGTCATCCCTTTGCAAGGGGAGACAATCATCCGGCGGTCTACCTAGAATATGAAAATCACGTGGGAGTTTGAGGGCAAAATTAGCTAGTCAATCTGTTACTCTATTACATTCTCGAAGACAAAATGAAACCTTTACTTGTGGAGGTGGACGAGGTCCCTGTATTTACTCATGAGTAATGCGATTGGATTACCCCTCTTGGGCTTTGGCCGGGCTTGTTTTCTAGCAAATTTTGGTCTGCCATAGACAAGGCATAATAATCCTGGATTATGTCAATTAATGGAAACATAGAGGCAGTTCCCTCGAAGACATTTTTTCTCTGTGTCCGTGCACGATATCTATACGGATTATTGTCATCTGAGCTTAATTTTTAATTAATTGCCACGAGGTTGGATGTTTTAGCATAAGTACTTTGAAGTACGAATAATTAATTTCAGAAAAAATCTGAAAAGTGTTTGTTTAGATAGATGGGAACAGTACAGTTTTAATTAGGGCCTTTGTATATAGATGGGTGTGCAAGGAAAAATCCAAGAAAGGAGCTAAAAAAAAATCGACCGGAAATCTAAAGCCATGAAGCGTTCACACTTCCGATAAACAATTCCGGAACCACCAATTAACGCATCTTATTTTAAACTGAACCATTTATCACTTCGTACTTGTTGTCACACGGTGGCCGCGATTCGGTACGAACCAGTGTTTTCAAAACTGCAATTGGACCGGTCGGACCACTACTTGGGACCAACCCAGGTAAATTTTTTTCATAAAACCCAAAAAGTGGTTCGACCGGTCAAAATTCGATCAGACTGTCTGGTCAGGTACTTCCAGGTGACCCGGTTCTCCCGGATAAGAAAAATTAGTTTTTATTTTTCTATTTTATCAAATTTAATTTAGAAAAAAAACCTCCACTTCCACGTTAGGAGCGTGTACATCACTTTTGGATCAAAACAAACTTATCTTTTTAACAATTCTCGATAATATGTCAACTAAGTCAAATAAATTCGAGTAATATGTCAAACAAGAAAAGTTGTACAGTCATCTTTTTGTACTTCTAGATTTGTTAAATTGATGTTTGAAGACATTGTTTAGATAAATTGTATAACAAAGTTGGTAAATATTTGAAGTTATTTGGTATTTTATCATTTTTATGTTAAATTAAATTTATAAAACCTTATTTAATGATATTAATATAAAAATAGAAGTACCGGTCCAACTGGATGAACCAAAAATTTTAAAAAATTTGGGTCGTCTTCCGGGTCAATTTTGAAAACATTGGTACAAACAGTTCAACTAATTGTTTCGGTAATTGGAATCTAATTCATGGCCACGGTTCATGGAACCGTCCTGGAAGGGAAGTTTTGATTCTAGTTCAAACTTTTAGAGAAACGTCTTTGTCGTGGAATCGTGGTATCGGCGATTCTGCAATAATGAAATTAAGTCAGAATTTTTCTGGAGATAAACTGTGAAATTATTTTTATTTTTCTGAAAATTTTAGCCCCCTTACTTTTTAATTGTCCTGGAACCTTGTAGGCTTTCCTAAAAAAAATCTTATAAAAAAAGTTCAGATTCAGATTCCATATTTTTCGAACCTTGGAATCACCAGTTTTCGGAACGGGGCCGGATTCCATCCTAGGCTTTGGTTTCCGTCCAGGCCCGTTCTGGATAGTTTCCAGACCGTTGGATCAATCCGAAAAAATAGGGGCGTAGATCTGACGGGGCAGGGATGGTCGGGGATATTTTAGTCACTTTGTTAACTTAATTGAACCCCATTTCGTGAGCGCGTGAATACAACCACGAAACCGCCCTCCCTCACTTTTTTCAAAATTGCGTCTCCACTGCTTCTCCAACTATACTCTCTCTTCGCACTCTCTCTCCGTCTATCTCTCTACCCCCCCTTCTCTAGTCAGTTCCAACTGACGTCGAGTTCGCGAGTGAACGAGGTAGACTACCGACGCAGCGAACGTACAGCCAACTGCGATATCTCGAGCGGGCCAGATGGACAATCGACGGCGAGGTTGAAAACCGAAAGCGAGGTCGACAACCGACGGCGAGGTCACGTACTTCTCCTTTTACTTCATCTTCTTCCACGTTATTAGGGATTTTTTTGTGTTATTAGGGTTTTCGATTTTGTCGAGAGTTTTCTTTTTTTTTAGGGATTTTAGTGTTATTAGGGATTTTCTTATTTTTGGTTTTTGATTTGTCGAGATTTTTATTTTATTTTACTGTTATTTTTAGGAATTGTAGTGTTATTTTAGAGCCATGCTTTGTTCTGGAGTGTTTGAGTTGTTTGATCTTCATTATTAAATAGTTTGTCCTGTTATTATTGAGTGGTTCAATCCTTTATTTATAAAATGGTTTCTTCTGTTGAACATGCACCTAGCTGTGTCCAAATCTGCTCGTCTTCATCGAAGCCAAGTTTATGGTTATTTTTATTGCAGGTGGGTCCAGAGCAAAAGTCGTGTGGGAGGCCGAGCTACATGAAGGAATTGAATTGTCATTAGTTTGGTCCCCAAAGTCACCCAGATGCTGCAGAACGGATACGTTTCATTAAGCAAGCTGGGTTTTCTTACCTCTTCAAAGTTGAAGAGGCTAATATTAAACCAAAACAGATGGCTGAATTTGTTGTAACATGCAAGGATAAGGGGGCGCATTTGCGTACTATTCCTGAGTTGTTTGTGAACAACAGCTATGGCATCCCAAATGGGGATGTTGATATTGTTTTAGACCGTGATGATTTCAGGGGGAAGGGAGATGGGAAAACGAATCTCACCGATTTTCTGGGTAGGTATTCATTGAAACGGAGAAAATATTCTTTTATTAGGCTCAAGGAAGTGAGGGCAGTATTGTTGCATGATAAGCCGGTCGCGGATGTAGACTGGGCACAATTATATATCTTGTATGGCATTGGGGTTTTCCTTGCCCCAACCACATCTGATGTAGTTTGCGGCAAGCTTTATGCATATATCAATCTGCCACAACATTCAAGGAAATATAATTGGTGCAAGCATGTTGCTGAAAGGGCCAATGTTGGGTTGAGGCTCGGGCTAGATAGTGCTGCTACCACTGTAATCAAGTATGGTGGTAACACGCAGTTGTTGATGAGATACCATGCCCACCTTGCAGAGCTTGCTGTTGCCGGAAATGTCCGTTCCTCCTCGGATGCAAATGATGACCAATGGTCGTTGTTGCCAGATAAAGAGGTGCTTGTTTCATTTATTTCTTTATATTTGTTATTGTGTTCTTAATATCTGATATTTAAATTTTGTGTTCTTAATATTTGATATTTAATTTTTTTTATTCTGTTGTTGCAGCTTCTTGAAAAATTAGGGGAAATCGATGTTCGGATCAAAGACCTGAAATCCCTTAGAAGAAAGATAATGGCAGAGATTGATGATAGGAAGGGGAAGGGGAAGGGGACGGCAATGAAAGAGGACGGGAAGAAGGGAGAGGCTGAAGGGGTAGAGGAAGTGGGAGAGGAGCAGGAGGGTGGGGAGAAGGGAGAGGCTGGAGTGGGTGAGGGAGTGGTAGGAGAAGAGGATGGAGCGGGAGATGGAGTGACAGGGGTAGAGGGAGTGATGGGGGGAAGATAGTGGCTTCGAAAATGAGGGTGCATAGGTGAATGATCAATTTCCAACAGCGTCACATGGCAAGCGCGAAATTGTGTATGATGTGTTGTCAAGGTTGAGGGCGAGAAGGTGGCAGAACAAAAAGGTACTCCCTTGTTAACAAACTATTTAATCATCACATAACAGACAATTTAATAATCACAGACCAAACTATTCAATCATAGCAGAACAAACTATTTAATCATAACAGACAAGCTATTTGATGATTACATAATAAATAATTTGTTGTTAATATGTACTGTAACAGGCAATTCATATATGGAAACTTAGGAGAGGCAAAAAGTATGATGCGGATGACAAACATGACGATCGAGATTATTCGCCTACTCAAACTAGTGGCGCCACTCCGAGTGAGGACATTCAGAGTGATGTTTTCGCATCAGTGTCAAGCATGGGTGAAGACGCTGTTAGGAGTGCAGAGGATCTGTCACAAGAAGTTGTTAAGGGGGTTGAAGAGGGCAGGGGGTCTGATCATCATCATCGTGATGAGAAAAAGGATGATGCACCTCGTGTTGGTAATGATTTTGATCCTCCATCTTTCTCATTAGGTTTTGAAGATCTTTTCGATAAATTTGCTGCCACACATAACGTTCACCAACCTGCTGGAGATGCCAGCCAGTCCAAAGAATCTGATTCGCAAAGCTTATTTAATGATCCAATTTTTACACAATTGCTTTTTGCCCGGGTTGACGAGATTTTAGCAAAGCTAAACGAATTTGATTCGCAAAGCTTGTTTAATGATCCAAATTTTACATATTTTCTTTTTGCACATCTAGATGAGATTTCAGCAAAGATGATTGCTGGCAAGAAGGGGGAGATGGGTAGTGTGGGTAGTGGTGATGTTGCTGGTGCCCTGGGTACGACTATTTTGGATGAGCCGGTGGTTCCTGATGTTATAGGCAAGCACACAAGGTATCGTAGTAAGAACCTGAAGACTCCTTTTACGGGTGAGAATAAGAAGAAGAGGAAGAGGGGGGATAAGAACGAAGGAGTGGCAGCTTCTGATGTTCCACAAATGGATTCTCCTTGCCATCGTACGAGGGGAAATAAGGACAAAGGAGTAGCAGAAGCTGATGTTGTACCAGCAATGGATCCTCCTCCTTGCTCTAAGAAGGTGAAAAAGGACAAATGGACAGAAGTTGAGTGGGCTGTTGTGCACGAGTTGACCCCCTCTGAAATTGAAGCACTTGAAAGGGAGGTAAAGGTTAACAACCCACCTCCTAGATACAACAAGCATGTTGAAAAATTTGTTAATCGACCAGAGGCGGCTGCGGACGCCAAGAAAGTGTTCATGGAGATGACGGATGATACGCGTGATGTTATCTGGCAGAATGCAATATGGAAGAGACCAAATATGTCGTAAGTTGATTGTGTGAACGTCATTGATATGTGGATGGTTGTGCAATATTTCTTAAATATATTTTTTTAATAATTTGTTGTTATGGCTTGCAGAGGGGAGATTTTTGGATGGGATGGTAATATCAGATTGGTGCGGGACGACACTGAATCTCTTGGCCCACTGATGTGGCTTTCATCAGCAGTTGTAGATTGGTATCTCAGATATCATCTCAAAGGCATAAAAGCCCGTGGGGAGAATATTGATCGCGTGATACTCCCTGTTTGGGTAGCGGTGAGTATCATACAATTGAATAATAACATTGTAAGCCATCGGATGATATCTGATGCTTTCGTATTTTATTTTTTTTATAAATGATTGTAGGAAAGGTGGTTGAAGCCTGAGCATCCAAATGTTGATGGAATTGCCAACCCTCATGCTCATTTCATAGATATTGAGAATACTGTTAACGGTTTTTCCCTTTTCTGAGCAAACCTGAAGATAAGAAGCGCATTCTATATGTAAGTTTGACCGCAGCTATTTTTTAATTTTATAATTCTCAAGTTTTGTGTTGATTTTTATTTTCGTTTCTGTTTCGTTGATAGTGGATCTTCCCATGGTTCCACGCTGATCACTTTTCTGTGTTCGTGATCGATGTTGCCACGAAAGGTTGTTTTGTCTTAGACAACATGAATGTTGAACATAAGGAGGAGGAGTTGATCAACCACGCACAGAAGATTTTTGGTCTTTTATTTACTTTCTGAGTGATTTCAGTGAAGTAAATGCTGAAGAATATGAATTCAGGATCTTGCATAATATTCCGAAGCAACCCGACACCCGAAGTTGTGGAGTATATGCGTCCCTCTTCTGTGAACTATACACCAAACACTGGCCATTGAATGAGATTGATCCAATGTACGCAAGGAATTGGAAGACAAGTGCATTTCTCAATGAGCGCAGGAAGAATATGTTGAAGACAATGGTGGTGCATCCTGATAATCTTGTGTTGCCATTGGTTGTGCAAGCCGCCATGAAATGGAGAGGGTCTAAAGGCAAGAAGAAGGGGTTTAAATGATTGTGATACTCCACGGTTGAACGTTGTTCCTGTTATACACTTTTTCGGTCGAACTATTGTTGAACATGCACCTAGTTATAATGCTAAACATATCCACGGTTTATTCAAATTGATATTACAGATCTATAGATTTTGTGTGCTTCTGATGTAATATAGCAAGCCATTGGACGGTGTCTAATCGTAACATAGCAAACCATTAAATCATAGCGTAGCAAACCATTGAATCGTAACATAGCAAACCGCTGAACCTTGAGAGAAGAAACATTAAACATCTTTGTCATGTTTGTTATTGGGCAGGAATGTTTGAGTCTATCGCTAAGTGTTTGTTCAATTCTATCCCTAAGCCCCTTATCGTTGTATTGTAAAAAAGCCAACCATTACATCATCGCATACCTAACCATTGAATCGTAATATACCAAACCATTAAATCGTAACCTAGTAAACCATTGAATCGTGAAATAACAAACCATTGAATTGTAGCATAGCAAACCATTGAATCGTAACATAACAAACTACCGAATCATGACATAGCAAACCATTGAATCGCAATATAGCAAACCATTGAATCGTAACGTAGCAAACCCCTGAACCTTGAGAGACGAAAACATTAAATGTCTTTGTCATGTTTGTTATTGGGCAGGAATGTTTGAGTCTATCGCTAAGTGTTTGTTCAATTCTATCCCTAAGCCCCTTATCATTGTATTGTAAAAAAGTCAACCATTACATCACCGCATACCTAACCATTGAATCGTAACATACCAAACTATTAAATCGTAACCTAGTAAACCATCGAATCGTGAAATAACAAACCATTGAATTGTAGCATAGCAAACCATTGAATCGTAACATAACAAGCCATCAAATCCTGACATAGCAAACCATTGAATCGCAACATAGCAAACCATTGAATCGCAACGTAGCAAACTCCTGAACCTTGAGAGACGAAACATTAAATATCTTTGTCATGTTTGTTATTGGGCAGGAATGTTTGAGTCTATCGCTAAGTGTTGTTCAATCGCAACATAGCAAACCATTGAATCGTGAAATAACAAACCATCGAATCGTGACATAGCAAACCATTAAATCGTAACATAACAAACTATTTTGATTATTAAAGAACAGCCCACTGTATTAAAAGAACAGTAATGTCATTAATCAATGTATCCACGGTATCAGAATGTATGGGAATGAACATAAACATATAAAAAATCTTGTTATTGGGCAGGATTTTTCAAGTCTATCGCCAAACATTTGTACTTTGCCTTTTTGTTCATCCGTCCGATCTCATTTTTACTCTTTATTCTATTCTTTGACTTCCTTGGATTCTTTCTCATCTTTAAAGTTTTGCCAAATTGTTGAGATGTTGATGTCTGAAAGTCATCCGGTTGCGCTGATTGTGTTTGAGCTTCTCTACGTTGTCAGATTTGATGTCTCGCAGTAACAATTAGCTCTTCCAGAATATTGATATTCTGTGCATCCAACAAGGCTTCATCCGCCAGCTCCAGTAGCTTGCATTTTACTTTATTGAAGCTTTCATTGTTGTTACTTTTCTAACTGCTTCTTAAAGGGAGCTCGGACTCCTCCAATCCATCCTTTGCTTTTACCGTCCACCTTTTCATGACATAATGGTTAGGCAGCTCTCTGAATTCTTCTTCTCCTAAGGATCTCAAAGCCCCCATGACTATTAATATGTGTCTGCAAAAGAGTCCAACTGTTTCATACAAGTGGCATGTGCATGTGAGTATTATTTGTGACTTGTGAACCTGCACCATTCTCTCATCTAGCTTAACTAAAGGGTCTTCCTTCGAAAGTGTGTAGACATTGTAGTGTCCAATGTGATCTGCACATGGTATTAACAAAGACCATCTAATCATTTAAGCATGGCAGAACAAACCATTAAATCATAACACAACAGTCAGGGCAGTGATAGAGCATACCTGTGAGATGTTGGTTGTCCCATTGTAGCTCTATCATGTAGGCAGCAGATTGATCATATTGTTCATGAAACTTTTCATACATGCAATGTGCATAGACTTCCGCTGAATTTAATAATTGGTTGCATCTATTTTTGTTGTTGCGCCTCTTATCCTTGGAGTCATAGTCGGCCTTAGTTACTTCATGCCTTCTACCATCCAAAAGATGGTTAAAATGTGTGAAGAACTGTAGGAGGTTGTATTCGGGTTGTAGATACCGCCTTATAATGCTGTTGAAGGATTCAACAACTTGTGTTGTGACCATTCCAGCGGTGAAGTGTTGCTTAACCCATGCAGATGACCATTTTTTTCTTGATTTGTGTATTGTATTCAGCCATTTGTGTCCAACAGAGTTGAAACACTCTTGTATCATGATATTCCATTCATAATTAAACTCTTCCTCATCGTCTACCTCATTTATCATATAAAGGAACGAATTCGCTACCTTAGATGTGTATAGACGACTAAGATGTTTCTTCGCGTTCTCTAGTATATGCCACGTACAGAGACAATGGTACGTGTTTGGCAGCTCAAACTCGATGGCATTAAATATTGCTGCATCCTGGTCAGTGAAGATCGTTTCTGGTCCTTTTTCATTCATGCACCTTAAGAAAGTTTTGAACAACCACCGAAATGAATCTGTTGTCTCGTCAAACAAAAGAGCTGCACCAAAAATGCAGCCCATGCGATGGTTGTCATATCCAACGAATAGCGTTGCATGAACAAACCATTCAATCAGAACTGAACAAACTATTCATTCGAAACTGAACAAACTATTCAATCGAAAAGAACGAACCATTCAACCGAAAAGAACGAACCATTCAATGGTAACTGAAAAAACCATTCAATCGTAACTGAAAAAATCATTCAATCAGAGTTGACCAACCATTCAACATACCTAATGGCCGATAATTTTTGTTTGTTCGGTATGTTGTGTCGAAGCAGATTGCATCACCAAAACATTTATAGTCCATCCTCATCCTTCTGTCAGCCCAAAAAATATTTGCAATCCTTTCTTCACAGTCCACTTCTATATCATAATAAAAAGACGGATTTTGGTATGCTTCTGTTCTAAAATACTCGAGCAGGGCAGTAGCTTCACCTCCTTTCATTGCCCTTTGTCTTCGACTGCCTAGATAGTTTTTTAGATCCACGTGAAGGAAACCAAGATGTTGCTTACCTTCAGCAGCTGCTGCCATCAGCTCATAAGATGATCTTAGTGGGATACCTATTTGATTATTTAGGTTAGCTATGTGTTGTTGAATAGGATTGAGAGCTCTGGCTGATCTGTGCATATGGGAACACGCCTCAGAGATGTAGCTCGTGATCATTATGTTCAACAACCCATTCCTTTATATAATAAGCTGCTGTCTCTATCGAATAATGAAAATAAATCATTGCACGGCACCCAACTCTTTCCTCTCTTTGATCATAAGGCCGAGCATCTTTCTCTTTTAAATTCTTAGATGGCCGGCGGAAACCCTCCTTGTTGCAGACGTATTTGACATAATATATGGTATTCAGGCCATTGATAGTCCGTCCTCTCCTATACTGAGTACGCACACCAAATCCTTTTTGGTGGGCGTAAGAGTAGTAAAATTCTCGCAGATCTTCAGGGGTGACAAACCGTTTTTCTTTCCAGAATTCTTCTTTTTTCAGTTGTTCCAATTTTGAGTCTGCATAAAAGGAAAACTGAATAAACAACTTAATTATAACTGAACAAACCATTAAATCATATCATGACAAACCATTCAATCGCAACTGAACCAACCATTAAATCATATTAGGACGAATCATTCACTCGTAATATATCGATCGTAACATAACAAACTATTAAATCATATCATGAAGAACCATTCAATCATACAAAATGAACTATTAAATCATGTCATGACGAACCATTAAATAATAACTACATCTTTAGTACGAAGACAAGCTACGAGCTACAGGCTAATAGTTACCTCTCTGGGATTGGATAGGCAAAGTTTTTGAGCCATGTTGATTTGAACATGCTATCTTGCCCGTTTGTTGCTCTGGATCTGCAAGTGTTTTAGATTTCGATGTTGATTTTCAAAACGGATGGGGTGTAGTTCGATGTAGGGGTGAGGGATGGAGGAGATCGACTAACCTTCAATGGTCGAAGTTTCTTGCTCTATAATTGGAAGATCCATTGCCGTCTTTTGTGTTTCTTCTAGGGCTGCGGTAGTAGTCTGTTGCTCTGTAATTTGAAGATCCATGGATGGTTGCAGTAGTTTTTGCAGTTCCAATCGCCGCCGCCTTTTGGTGTGATATAGGGTTTCTAGCATGCAGATGGCGAGAAAATTGGTGTTTATCCTTTTTTGTTTTGATCCTGATGAGGAAGGAGGAATTGGATCCCGAAAAATCTGCTGTCAACCGCTTTGTCCATTTTTTAAGCGGGGTTTGCCATTTTGAAATAGCCACGCGCGTCGCATGTGGTGTGGATATTTTGACCATAATACCCTCGCCTGCTCCCGCGTGCGTCCGGGCCTTATAAGCGTCCAGGCCGGTTCTGGATAATAGGCCCAGGACCAAATCGCGTCCCAAATTTAACAGTCTTAAAAAACCTAGATAATCAGTAGTTGGACCATATTGATCAAAGTTGCATATTGTTTTCTGGTTTTATTATCTGACTTTGTAATATTTCGATTTTAATTTTTGATATATTTCTATATTTTACATTATTTTTAAAGGTAAAAAAAAGTGGTACTAGGCCACTGAATTATCTTCACCAAAATGGAGTTTTACTTGTTTCCACTCAACATTTCACAACCAGGTGCCAGCGAAGTTTTCTAGCGAATAATATTCTCCTTTTTAAGCTGGACTAAGGAACGCAATACTTTTTTGAGGACGATCGAGGAAAACGTAATTAATTAGGATGAAAAGTTGTACAAAATTAATAAAATTACTCGGGTAGTGGTCCTGGAACTGTATATTATTTCTTTTTCCCAAAAATATATATTGTGACACACGCATTAAAACAACGCACATGCTTCACTAGTGGAGCTGATATTCTATCCATTATGTAAAGCTCTTACTCATGCAACTATATTAGAACCAGAGGTATTATTTCTAACGACCAAGATTTTTAAAACGATTGGGAGAATGAACCGCTCTTGCCGTCAGTCGGACCGGTACTTTTTTATATTTAAAAATATATTTTTATTAATATTTTAATTACTCCTATCCCACTACCCCAGCTCTATACCTCAGTTACTCTTCCCAAAAAATAAATAGTTACAACTTTTTCTTTCTTTTTTGACCCACCATAACTTTGAAATCCTAAAAAAAATATCCAACGAAACCTGATTTTTCTCTTTTTAATAGGGGTTTGTTGATTTTTTTGGTCTTTTTTCTTGGTCAAAATATCGGACCAATCCTGATTTTTTGGTTCAACCGTACGAACTGAAAAATACGAGTCAAAATTTCATACAAACTGCCTGGTTCGACCAGATTTTGGGCGGTTCGTAAGGTTGGCTTTTTTTTTGCCAAACTCAGTACACTATTCAGCCCGAATCATGGTTCGACCACCGGTCAGATTGTATTTTTTAAAACCTTGCTAAGGACAGTATAAAAATTTGGTAATAAAATCTTTGAGGTCATAAATTAATTCGAATATAGATGAATTGGTTTCGGATATCCCGTGATTACGACGGACATAAAAATAAAACTTTTTTTTGGGCTTGAGATGTTTATTTGAAACCTGTCCTAAGGGTCCAGGGCTTTTCATGCTAGTGGTGCAATATATGGGCTGTCAATGGGCTTCTAGGGCCTGTACTCGTGCTTCTAACTGTCAAGGCCGAGAGGACAGCACGACTTGGAGGTGGGCCCTTGCGTGATGGCTTGGTTCATCTCTTGTGCACTTTGTCAAAGAGTGCAGGTAGGCCTGACCACGGTTCGAATATAATGGCCGGTTCAACCGGAGGTTCCCGTAACCAAAACTTGAAACACGGCCAAAGTTCCTAGTCATGCATTCTTAACACGTGACCATTGTATTTTGTATATGTTATATATAAGAACCTGTAGGATACTCGAGACAAGGTTGATGGCGTTTGACAAAGACATACCAGACTAGCTTAGCATCAAAACAGTGAGGGCCTCTCTATGATACTCTTCGGTTGCGGGTCATCATGCTCACAAATTCATCCATGTCAACGAGACCATCTCCGTCGCGATCAACTCCAGCGATCATTCTCCGACAGGCGTCCAGGCTGGTTCTTTCTCCCATTCGTTTCAAGACCTCCAATAACTCATTTGCACTTATCTTTCCACTTCCGTCCGGATCAAACACTTGAAAAGCACCCTGAAGATCACTAGCATTGTCCCCGCCCTGCATACTGTTCATCATTTCTTCGAACTCATTCGAATCTCTGAAACCATCGCCATGAATGATGAAACCATCGCCGTCTGCATCAGTGGCCTTGAATGCCTGCGCCATATCAGCTTTCCCAAGCCCCATGCTCAAGGCCTTTAAAGCGGACTCGTCGTACTCGTGACGTGATATCTTCCCATCTTTGCTTGTATCGAATTTCCTGAAGACCATTTAATCTTCTCTCTGTCTGGTAATTGAAGAGGTGTTGATTTCGACTGGGAGACAGTAGTTGTGTTTACAGTCTCTCTCGCCAGGTTTGATCTTGATTGTGCTGGTTTAATTGAGGAGGACCTTGCTGAAAGACCATGGAAATTGAGGAAGCTCATCTTAGACATGTTTGGAAAATGAGTGTACCGATGCTGTTTCAATGCGCAAGCTCTTCCTTTTTAGGGGCATCAACTTCCGGCATCTTTAGATGTGGCTGTGATTGGCTAATCCCAGGGCTGCGTGAAAATGATGCCCAATGCTTCCACTTGTTCGTCTGCAAGTTGAGCGTAGAGAAAAATGAATCCATCAAGACAAGAAAGAGAGATGTCAACATGCAATGAGGAAAAGCAAAAGACTGCGAATAATTCTTACCATTGTAGACCAAGTTGAATGCAAGAAGCAGATTCCAGGCCAACCATTCTGCAAGAGAAGGAATTTGAAGGACGAAAAGCAAAAGAACCATCACCTTCCATCCATTATATAGAAGAGAAAGAGAAAGAAAGAGTTCCCACAGAAATTCTACTGGATACCGGGCCTAAAAAATCAGACATTCAACATCTTGGATAGATGGGGGCAATTCAACCAAAAAAAAATTGTTCTGCAAAATCAATCCACAAGCAATAATCTCTCATCCGTTGAACCGAATTTAACATGTAATTTGAACGGATGTACATAAAACCGGTATGCTTAGTGGCTATGCCACAATGGATAATACTTTGGATGCTAGTTCTGCTACTCCCATATCATCTCACAATGGCAAGATCAAACATCAGGAAGCGATAAAGGCCTATTTCCTTGTTTGGAGCGATGCATGAAACTTCGTGCTCATAAGATCTCAGAAATCTGCAACATGGTAAAGTTGAATTAGAATCCAAGACGTAAAACAGTACACCAACCGAGTCTCGAAGGCAAATAGAAAGAAAAACAAGATCCAGGAGTCTGAATCTAGAAGTTGTGAAGTCTATATACTTTTCCATGGAGAAGAAGACCGAAGCCAAGGTCCACACTTAGATACATGCAATATTAATATTTTATCAGAATGCCCTTACATTCATCCATGACAATTCATACTCTACTATGCACGGAGAACAAGAAGCGAGACTTTACACTTACATTAATCGGCATCTCGGCTATGACAAGGCCACTGCTTTCCTCAACAGCCTTTAGTGCCACCACTTCACCCCCGACAACCATATTGATCACAATCCCATCTGCACATATATCTACAAAATGAATACAATGACACAAACCAGATCCAGTAACAGCCGAGAGAAGCAGACATAGAAACAACCTGGCGCCAAACAAGAAGCCATCCTCCTCGAGTACGTTTCCTGAAACCAAGAAACAAGAACGAAGACGGGCTCCGTGTACCATAATCACATGCCAGCAAAGAACTAATAAAAAACACAGAGACCGGAAACACACACCTTCTTGGACGGGAGCTCGTAATTAATAAGCACGCGAGCGGGAAGAGGAGACTCCCCTGCAGAAAGAAGCGGGAGGCAGGCGTCCGTCACAACCACCACACGAGACTTGCACTCCTCGCACCCTCCTCCTTCCCTATCATCACCACCTAACTCCGCATCCACATGCTGGTTCCACCTCATTGCAGCTTGCTTGAATTTCTCCAGCACCTGGTTCCGCTCGGGGATGGCCAGGTCGCTGTACTGGCATAAACAAACATCAACAACCCCCAACAACAAACAAACCGAATGAATCATCAACGATTAATCAATCGAATTCGAAGAGCAGGGCTCCGGGGATTACAAGAAAGGACAGCGAAATGGACGGGAGGTTCGACACTGCAGAGCAGACGGAGTCGAGCTCATCTCGGGAGCTGCAGCACACTACGACAGGAAGCCCGGGGCGCCGCCGCCCCGCCATTCCCAGCAACTCCACCAGCGTCTCCTGAACACAATAAAAATTTCGGAATTAAACCCTAACGGGAGCCTTAGCGTTGTTAGACGGAGGGAAGGACTCACCATTTTGAACTGGAGCCTGTCGACGGCGACGTAGAAGTGACGCGGTTGCTGGCTGCGGCGATAAAATTAATCGGAAATTTATTCGGAAGAAAAGAAAAGAGCAGTGGCATTTTCGAAATTAACAACAACAACAACAACAATAGGAGACCTGAAGAAATAGGTTGGCGATGGAGAGGGTGGACTCTGCTGCGTCTCGAGGGTATCCATTATCGCCGGCCGTTCCCCTCTCCTACTCCTACGGCGGGCGACTCTTTTCGACTTTGGAACGACGGAGGGTCGTCGGTTTGGACAACAGAAGTTGGGCCTTCTAAATGGATCACGGACCTCGTTTATTGACGCGATATCTTTTAGGGGAAATTACTCTCTAACCTCTCAGATTTGCTTAAATATACTCAAAAGTCTTCCTGTTTATAAAATACACGCCGACATCTCTCTAGTTTGCTTTTATTATACTTTCGGGTCCCTGGCGCACGTTAGCAGCTTTTTTTCATTTTTGTTAATGAAATGACCAAAATACCCTTTTAGAAAAAAAAATAAAATGTGACGTCATATCTTCGTCTTCCTCCTAAAAACCCTCCACCGACACATTTAATTTCCCATTAAGCAACCAATTAGGCAACCTATCCAGGCGTCCTCCAACCCGAAGGTCGTCGTCACCAGAGAACGAGGGAAAAATGCTCAGCCCGGACGGAGGCTAACTGTGGGTACAGCTGCGAGAACGACCCCGCCGGGACCCGGTCCTGCAGAGGCCTCGGGATGAGGCACGAGGAGGACGATGATGTGGAGGATGCCACGGAGGACACAGGATGAGGCAGACGACGTTGTCGCGGCAGATTTCTGGAAGAAGTGGGAGTTGGGCGGGGAGGGGGAGCTAATTTCGGTGAAGAAGACGTCATCCTCGTCGGGTTCTAATTTTTGCGACGCCTGAGATGGAGGAAGACGGCGGGCTCGAGCGGAGAGACAACAGGCTCAATTCATCCCCATGGCCGTCGTCGGTCCGACAACGTTGGTTTTTCCCGGTGATGGTGCAACAGACCCCCTGGAGGCAGTCGAACCCATCGATTTCCTTCATCGCGAGGTCGATCCTCCCCTTGCGGCGCTGTCTCAAGCTCGATCCGAGATGTGGGGAATTAATTTTAATTGATTTTAGATGTGAGGATGTTATTGAATTGATGAAGAAGATGATAGAGATGAGTTATTGATTTTTATGAAGAAGGAGAGATGATGTCACTATTTTTTAAATTTTAAGAGTATTTTCGTCATTTTAATGATAAAAAAAGAAAAAAAACTCATTGAGGGACATGAAAGTATAATAAAATCAAACAAGAGGGACGTCAACGTGTATTTTGCAACTAGGGAGACTTTTGAGTATATTTAAATAAATTTTAGGGACTAGAGAGTAATTTCTCCTATTTTTTATCAAAAAAAATTCTCTAAACAATTATTTATCGCACTTATGAAATAATTATATTTTGATACATATGATTTGACATTTTGATACTTACTATCCTTAAAACACATCAAAATGGTCTACTATGATGGTAACATGTCCTGCCTCGTTTCCCAGAGGTCGATGGGTCAATTCCCACCCCTTGCGGAAATAGCAAAATTTTATTTGGGAGAGGAACAAAACCCAATGCCGTCTATAGCCTCGGGATTTAGACTAATCTGCCTAAAATTTTTAAACCGAAGAAAATGGTCTATGTAGTTTTAATAGAACTTTATGGGCCTACGGAACACGCCAACTGGACAAAAATTTTACTCCTTTGGTGCTGGCTTGTCTTGATAGAAAATTTCAAAATAATCATTTTTGTCAGTGAAGTCCCATTCAAACCATAGTGAGCGACCCTTTGATATGTTTTAAACTAGAGGATAGTAGTGTCAATGTCCAAATTATACGGTACTAAAGTGAAGTTTTTCCATTATTTTTTAATAAAAAGATGAGAACAGAAGCGGACGACAAGCTGAAAAAGGGAGTAGGTCACACAACAACAGGGGCGATGGATTGGTGCTTCTTCTCTTGTCGTGAAGTTTAGTTAAGAGTTTATTAGGTCCTTGTCTTAGCCCCGGCGCACTTTACCAACTGTCTCCCTATCGTGCGCCGCCTCCTCCCGAGGTAAGCATTTCCTATCCCTAGAAGTAATTACTACACCGATCTCACTTTGGGAATTAATTAATTAATTAATTGGTTTTTTTTTCTTTTTCCGAATTGAGTTGTTGGGGGGCTTTCATTTTTGATGCGTAGGTAGGGGAATTGGATCCGGTGGCGGAAGAGTAGATAGCGGTTGATCGGGACCGGAGGAGATGGCGGATCCCGGCGGCGGGGCGAAGTTCGTTCCGGCGAACCTCAACAGATCCTATGGCCGGCAGCAGAGTAAAGCTAGTAGCGGCAACCCGGCGGGGGCTCGGTACGGGGCGAGCTGGGCTAGGCCCGGAGGAGGAGGCGGTTCGATGATGGTTCTATCCAGATCCCATAGTCTACAGAAGGCTGCTGGGTCGAAGCTATCTGTTCCGCCTCCCTTGAATCTGCCTTCGCGGAGGAAGGAGGAGCATCGGGGGTTTGATTCGTCCGGTTCGACTTCCGGGGTGGTGGCTCCTGCTGGGGGAGGCTCGCGCCCTGGCTCGTCTGGAGTGGGCTGGACCAAGCCTGCTGCGGTTGTGGCCCTGCAGGAGGGTTTGGGGGATAATGTGGTTGTTGATCCTAAGGGGACTACTGGTCCTGTTGTTGGGAGTGCTTATGTGCCTCCTTCGGCCAGGATTGCAAGTTCCGCTCCGTCGCAGGGTTATTCAGCAGTGCCTTTGGTGGAGAAAGTGACTGTCTTGCGGGGTGAGGACTTTCCCTCGTTGAAGGCGGCTTTGCCTTCAGCCAACTCCAGTCTGGAGAAGAAACACAAGGAGGGTGCAGTGCAGAAACAGAAGCTGGCAAGGATTGAGGAAATGCCAACTGGGTTGCAGGATGGGTCTACGTCAAGTGTGCTCCTGGATATGCGACCGCATATTGAGTCCAAGGGTAGTGTTCCTAACTACGGGCGTCATGAGGATGGCAAGCAGAACCGTGTTAGTTTGGTCGGGGTGAAGCGAAATGGGAAGCAAGAAGACTATTCTCCAGCCATGCTTCCGTGGGTTCATATGAGCCCTAGGTCAGATTGGGAGGATGATGAGCGTGATACTGGGCACACTTTGGTAGCAGACAGGGGAAGGGGTTATTCCAGGAGTGATGCTTATTGGGAAAGCGACTTCAATTTCCCAAGGCCGAGCAATTTTCCGCAGAAACCAATGCACAATCTATTTGAAAGATCGGGATTCCCTGCGAATGACACTGCAAGGATGTCTCCTCGTGATATCAAAGCAGACACCAGTGGCAAACATGTCGCTACACCTGGTAGAGATGGGAGGGAAGGAAACTCATGGAAAGCTCCATCGTCTCTATCAAAAGAAGGACACAGCATCCACGAGGCTGGGAATGAAAGAGATGTAAGTAGTGCAAGGCCATCTGGCAAGAAAAATGGGGAACTAGACAAACTTCCATTGGCCTTCCAAGACCATTCTCGTGATGAATCTGGGAGCAGGGGGAATGCCGTTTATAATCAGGGTGGAAAACAACCGTGGAGTAACAAGATGGATCCTTCTGTTGCCCGGGGACTTGAACGAAATTCTCGAGGACATTATGGCAATGAGCAGCTTAATAGGCACCAAGGTGAGCACTTCCAGAATAACTTTGGGCTCCGATCGTCATCTTCATCATCTGGCGGAAAAGTGGTAGCTGTTTATGACCCAGTAATGAATTTTGGTAGAGATAAGCGTATCTCCTCAAAGAGTGGAAAGCATTATGCAGAAGATCCCGTTGTGAAGGATATGTGGATGTCAGATTTTGATGGAAGTGATCATTTTTCAGTGGGTCTTGTTGGACTGGTTAAGAAAAAGAAGGAGGTGCTTAAACAAACCGAGTTTCATGATCCTGTTAGGGAGTCATTTGAGGCTGAACTTGAGAGGGTTCAGAAGATGCAGGAAATAGAGCGGCAGCGCAATTTGGAAGAAAAGGAGAGAGTTATGGAACTTCCACGGAGAGAAGAAGAAGAAAGGATGCGGCTTGCCAGGGAACAGGAAGAGCAGCGGAGGAGGCTGGAAGAAGAAGCCCAAGAAGTTGCTTGGAGAGCGGAGCAACAGAGGTTGGAAGCCATGCAGAAGGCTGAAGAACAAAGGCTTGCAAGAGAGGAGGCGAAACACAAAACCCTGATGGAGGAAGAGAGGAGGAAAGAAGCTGCCAGGCAGAAGCTCTTGGAGTTGGAAGAAAAGATTGCAAATAGAAAAGCTGAAGCGGCTAGCAGTGCTACAAGCTCTTCTGGCTTTACTGATGAGAAATCATCGGGGATGGCCCTGAAAAAGGATGTTCTCAAGGTTCCGGATAATGGCGAATGGGAAGATGGTGAAAGGATGGCAGAGAGAATTACAACTTCAGCCTCTCCTGATTCCTTAATGATCAATAGGCCATTTGAGATTGGCTCTAAGCATGGGCCTATTGCAGTATTGGACAGAGGAAAAGCAATGGGATCCTGGAAAAATGACGCTCTAGACATGGGGAATCGTGCATCCTTATTTCAGCGGTACCAAGAAAATCCGTTTAATAGTCCTAAGTGGGATGCATCTGATGGAGGGAGACTATTCCCTAGAAGAAAGTATCAGGGAGCACCAGGACTCATGTCTCTCGGGGCTTCTCAAAAGGAAGGCAGCTCTGACCCTCTCGTGGATGAACTTGGTCAAAGTAAGAGTCGGGGGTGGAATATCTCCTGGGAAGGAGAACGTTACAGTAGAACCTTGGACATGGAACTTCGAGAAAACATTGAAGATGATAGATACATCGATCCTGGATGGGGACAGAATCACCCTGGCGAAAATGTGTATCCTCCACACCGTGAGAGGATGCATCACAATCCAGAGGATGAAGGAATGTATTCTTTTGGCAGGTCAAGGTACTCGACGAGACAGCCTCGTGTCTTGCCCCCTCCATCATTCAGTTCAATCCACAGAATTCCTGTTAGAAGTGAACATAAGCATCCTGGTCCCTCAACATTCGTCCCAAATGAAATGCTAAACAATCACGGTGCAGGAAATGAGCCTACTACGCAGACAAAGCTGGATGACAGTCTTTGGGAAAGTTCTTTAGAGGCTGGGGTGGTAGATGCACAGTACCA
Organism: Hypericum androsaemum; assembly: GCA_963995505.1. Taxonomy (NCBI): domain Eukaryota; kingdom Viridiplantae; phylum Streptophyta; class Magnoliopsida; order Malpighiales; family Hypericaceae; genus Hypericum; species Hypericum androsaemum. The sequence continues at coordinate 17,693,402 of OZ023181.1, read as the reverse complement.
GAGTACAAGATTTCAGGGGCAGAAGCTGGATGGTGGTTCAGCAAGATGTGATTCAGCATCCTCGTTCTCTGTTTCAAGCCCACCTGGTACTCCGGCACATCTGTCTCATGATGATTCGGAAGAATCTGGAGATTCTCCAGTTCTTTCTGCTAAAGGTAACATAGACGATGAAGGAAAGGACTGTGTAGTGTTGCCCTCTGAAGCAGTGAACGCTAATGTCTTGCACTCTGGTGTTGTCTCAACTGCTGAAGAAGAAGATGAAGAAGAAGAATGGTCTCTGGATAATAATGTTGAACTTCAGCAGCAAGAGGAATATGATGAGGATGGAAGTTATGAGGAAGAGGTTGATGGCAAAGATGAGAATGTGAAGTTGGTACACGAGTTCGATGGTGAGATGTTTGAGGGGCATGATTCACCTGACGTTGATAACTCGGTATTATGCTTCAATGAGGGTGTTGAGGTTAAAATGCGAAATGATGAGTTTGAAATATGCTCGAGGAACCTTCATTCTGTTGATGGCTCTGCACCAACAAGTAATGATTTCTCAATTGAGCATGAGGCCGCCGCCACTCAGATGTCAACTACTATGGAGCCCCCAAGTCAATCAGTCCCAGAATCTTCTGTATTGCCAAACCAATCCCAAATCCCATCTTTGTCAATTGATGCTGTCCAGGGCACTGCTATTTCTGTTCCCACTCAGCCCGAGGTACCACTGAACCTTCAGTTTGGGCTTTTCTCTGGTCCTCCGCTGATACCATCACCGGTTCAAGCCATTCAGATTGGTTCGATACAGACGCCTCTTCATCTACACCCTCCGATTGGCCCGTCATTCGGCAACAAGCACCAATTACAACCTACTCTCTTTCATTTTGGGCAGCTGAGATACACGTCTCCTATTTCACCAGAGATATTGCCATTAGCTCCTCAATCAGGCAACTTCTCCTTGAACAAGGGTGATGATTTTCTCTAGTCTCCTTCATTTAATTCATGTGGAGTGTTATTTTTTGCTTCTTTGAGTAACCATCTGTGTCTCTCTTCAGGGAATATGAGTATATCTAACGACACGGAGTCCAAAAGTGGTACTGTAATCCCGCCAAGAGAAAGTGCAAATGACTCCACGAAATTACAACACAGTTCAAGCGATCTTTCTCACGTTGATGAGAGCAGGTCAACGCCTATGAATAGCCTCAAAACCTCAATTGCTACAGTATCAGCAGATGAGTGGGTATTTGGTTCAGTGCCATCTCGGTTGGTTCCAAACCGAGGAAACTTTGGGATGTCCAAGAGTCAAGGTCCATCATCAGGTGGAAGGGGAAGAAGGTATGTCACCGCGGCTAAATTTGGCTCAAGATCGTTGCTTCCAACTCCTGATGCGTCACATCCAGACTCCGGGGAATTCCATAGAAGGCTGCGACGACAACGTACAGAGTTCCGAGTTCGGGAGAATCCTCAGAGGGAAGGGCACCTGGCATCACAACGTACGTATTCATATGGACGGCAACATACATATTCATATGAAGTTAATGATAGATCGAGTAACATTGGTAGGGGTGGTGGAGCAAGGAGTACAATCAGGCATATGCCAAACAGACAAGCTAAACAAACTTCTCAATCACAAGGTTGTAGTTGGCAACCAGTTACTTTGCTAGGGAAGGACACAAAAGTTTGTGAAAAAGAATCATCAAGAAACAGTCGCAACTTACCATTCTCAGGGGAGCATGCTGAAATTTCTTGGCAGGGTGGAATTGGCAGTGACTTCAAGAAACCTGACGTAGAAACTCCTGGTGACGATGATTTCATTGAGGTGAGGTCAAGGAGACAAATGCTGAATGAGCGACATGCACAGAGGGAAAAAGAAATCAAGGCAAAGTCACGGGTGCCAAAGGTTCTAGTTGCACTTCATCATCCCCATAGTTTCATTTATTTTAGCCACAATCAATTGCTTATTCTGTTGTTTTGTTGCGGGTGACAGATTCCGAGGAAGCTCCATCCTACTTCACAAGCTGTTGTTGGATGTGCACGCTCGAATAAAGCTTCAGCAGTTTCTACAGTTTCAAACAACTTTTCCTCTGATTGTGTTACTGCTGAGAGGCGTAGCTTAATAAGAGCCTTAGAAACATCTGCTGGAACAAAGTCTCCCTCTGTTTCTCAGCCACTACCTCCTATTGGTACACCTACTGTAAAAAATGGTATCAATGCCAAGGCTGATAAAAGTTCCCAGCAGACCAGGTAATGTTGCTCGTTTCCTTTATCCGAAATTGACGAGTCACCATAAATGCAGAAAAATGACAAATTTCCTTCGGCAGGTCCGTTCAGACAAGTTCCTTGGTATCTGATGGTGGGAAGAGCCTGGCACCCGAGTCAGTGTATGACAGTGGTGATAAGCTTCATGATGATGTTCAAATATCTGCGGGCTCTCAGGGTAATTCACATATAACGCAACAGGTGTGTGAATTTACTAGCCATTCAAGATATACCAGTTTCAAACCCTCCCTTTACTGCCAAATAATTTGCAAAGCATATTGCTTTCTGTTTTTCCCCCTCATATTCTGTATTTTCATTTTTTGCCTTTTGTGTTAGTGAATTCTCTGTCGGGAAGTCTGTGTGTTTTAAACAATCAAGCTTCAGGTTTCTGTTGAATGATATTGTGTGTGTTTTAAACAATCAAGCTTGCTTCTGTAGTTTGCCTCGATCAAACCGGATTCTTGTTAGCCTGCATTATTCTGTTTCCCAAATATTTGACCACTCGTATATATGTTTGCTAGAGATGTTCGTTGCATTTTCTTTCGCGCTTGTTCCTAGTTCGCTGCCACTGCAGAGTTTCTGATTAGTTCTATATGGTAGGTTATGGCGCTTACTCAGACACAACTTGACGAGGCTATGCAGCCCGCACATTTTGATTCCTGTCCCACTGTTGGAGATTCTAAAAATAAAGCTGGTGAGCCAAGCCAGCCCCCAGCATCCACCTTGAATAAGGACAAGTCATCTTCGTCTGGGAAGAACATTCAATTTGGTGATCATATTCTACCCTGCTATGGCTATTTCAATTGATTTTATACTATTTTTGGGGGTTTTTTTTAATTATTTTTTTTTTGGTATCGAAGTGTGATTACTTCTGCAAATTCTCCGTCCCATCGATTCTATATCTCATGACATTGGCCCTCCTGGTCCACTTAGGCCTGCAGCTGAAGGTTGCTGCTCTCTTTTTTTTGAAAAAGAGCAAAATGTCAGTCGATCTAGCTTGCCTTTGCAAGATTGTGAAACTGCGGCAGAAGCTGCCGCTTCTGCTGTTGTAACAACAATTAGCTGTGATGAGAACGGTCTTGCAAACGGTTCTCTATCTGTCCATTCCGGCTGTTTAGGAGGTGCTAATATCGATGGGATAGCAGCAAAAGGTGAACCTTTTGATGAACTTATCTGTGAACTTCGACTGATTTGTTATATTTCGGTTGTTTGATGTAATTGTCGTTGTATATTTGGCAGATGGGAGTTGCAATCAGCAAAGACATGATAAGCCTCTTAACATCACCCTTCCTGCTGATCTTTCTGTTGAGACTCCACCCATCCCGTTGTGGCCACCTTTGTCCAGCCCACAAAATGCTCCCATTCCCATGCTGTCCAATCTTCCGGGTGGTCTACCCGGCCATTTTCAGTTCTATGAAATGAACCCTTTGGTGGAGGGTCATATGTTTGCTTTCGGGCGGCCTGCAGAACCTGCGTCCATCCAATCTCAGCCCCAGCAAAACAATGCTATATTACCAGGAGGACCTCTTGGGACCTGGCAACATCATTCTAGCATAGAATCTATATATGGCCCTCCAGCCGGTTTTGTCGGGCCTTTCATTGGCCCTCCCGGAATCGTTGCAGGGGTTCAAGGCCCGCCTCACATTGTTGTCTACAATCATCTGGCGCCTGTTGGGCAGTTTGGACAAGTTGGTTTGAATTTCATGGGAACCACATATGTCCCATCTGGAGAGCAAACTGATCCGAAGCATATCCCCGCATCTTCTCGGTCTGCATGATTACTAGCGCCTCGAGTAGAACACGGGCCTTCCATTGACCAACAATCAGCGGCAAGTGGGTTCGTCGAGTCTCGATCAGAGACTCCGTTCGATAAGAGCGGAAACTATGCCGTGACGACTTGCGCAACGATAACCAAGTTGCCAGAGGAACCTTGGCCTGGTAAACTCGACCTCAGATGGTCACAATGCTGCGTTCTCCCTGGCTATTGTTAGGCTTATAATACCGAATAATCATCCACATGTCGAACATTTCGGTTACAATTAGCATAATCAAGAGGATTGCAGCATTGATTTTCAGACTTGTGTGGGATTTTCAAGAAGTAATCAAGTCAGTTGAACATCGAATTCCAGGTCAAGTCTCGAGTGGTCATGGAATAAAGAAGACTAAAATGTGTCGAGGGTTCAGTGTTTGTAATTTCGATAAAGTACAATATTTCGAAAATTGTATCACATGGATTTTTATTTATTTTCATGATTTGGATGCATGACGAGGATGATTGATTGGTATGTGCCGACCATTTGCCACGTGTAGGAACTTCTGGATTCGCAGGGAACAAAATTTGATTATTGTTTTCTGTAAATTGTAATGTATTGGACCAACTCCTATCGGATTTTCGCAATTTAGTTGGGTAATTTTTTGTACTTAGCGGCAGTTTGGCCGCCGTCATTTCGACGTGGCGTTGTTCGGGAGCGAATTTGGTCCTGGAAGGCCAAATCCAATCAGGACCGTCTTGGACGATTCAATGGTTGATTTAGTTATGATTCAATGGTTCACTTAATTATGATTCAATGGTCTACTTAGTTATGATTCAATGGTCTGTTTTTTCCCGTCCCGGATAAATCGGGGCCCGTCCCAGTTACCCAGTTACGATTCAATAGTTTACTCAGTTACGATTCAATGGTTTACCCAGTTATGATTTAATGGTTGTGAACATTTTTTATTTTGCACCCCGATATTTTTGCATTTTTACAAAATAATTTTCACGTGTCATTCAATAAAAATTCTCCAGCACCGTGCTGGATTTGGCCTCCAGGACCAAATCCGGTCCGGGCGTTGTTCTTGCCTAGGATGGGCTTTGACACTTTGACCCGATTCCTTAAGATCCACTCGGCTATTTCTGCACACGTGGCAAATGCATCCACGTGGGATCACCTTAAAAAAAATAATGTAAGACCCTCATTTTATTTAATCAATAAAATAAAGGTTCATGGTTTTCGTTGTGCAACAATTACAACTGACTCAAATTTCCACCCTAAAGAAAAAACTGAAACTAAAGTTGTATGTACCCAACTGGTCCAACAACTGAAATTGACAAAAGGAAATCCTAATCTGTTTTTTCTAGAATAAAAGAAAAATCATAAATCCTAAACTACCTATCTTTTTCAAAATTTTCTGGATAATCATTACATATACTAATCTAATTTAAAACCGAATAACACCCTCTATTAACAAACTTTGAAGAATTAATACAACGACATTCTCTCTAGTTAAGCTATATCAACGCGCCCGGTCCCTGTTCTTCAACCACCACCTCCATTTTCCTTTCCACTTCCTCGGTCTCCTCCTTTGCTCTGCTACTATCCTGCAAGTAGTCGAGGACTGGGAAGTTGGTCTTGGCTCGCTCCCCGCGGAACTCGACGGCGGCGCGGTCGTAGGCGCGGGCGGCGTCCTCCGGCGTCCGGAATGTCCCCAGCCAGACCCTCACCGACCGGTGCGGGTCCCGTATCTCCGCCGCCCATTTCCCCCACGGCCTCTGCCTCACCCCTCGGAACCTCTTCTCGTGGCTATTGATCTTCCTCCTCGCTTTCCCCTTCTTCTTCTCCTCTTTGTTGCCCTCCTCTTCTTTAGTTGTGTTATTATTCCCGCTTCCGTTAGAGCTGGCGGGGGCAAAATAGTTGCACCCCAGGCAGCCGTTGATATGGCACACATGACACGTGTCGGAATCCGGGAGCTGCAGGAGCACGTTCTCCGCCGGCGACGAACACGAAGCAGTGGCGCCGGAGGAGATGACGAGAGTCAGGGCGGAGACGATCAGGGAATGCTCCTCCTCTTTGGTGAAACGGCGGGGTTGACTCATTTTCTTTTTGAGTGTGTGTCGCGTCGACTCATTTCTGATCGGGTCTCTCAAATTAGAAATGGTGCTGACTTGGACCCTTCCTTGAAATGTTTATATATATAAATAGTTCGGGGGAGGGGGGGGGGGGGAGGTGACACGTGGCAGAAGGTGTTTGCCAGCTGGGGGCCTGTTTGGGGTAACACGTGCAATGGAATGTTCGTAGGTGAAAGTCGTAGAATGTTCGGCTTCTAAATCCTCTGCTTTAACTTATAGAGGAAACGATCACGTACGAGGTATTTTTGTCGGGAGCTGGAAATGAGGGACAAGTGTCCGCTGCTTGGGTGGAATGTTCTTGTAGAACTGCCACGAGGCTTTCTCTGTTGCAAAAGGACAATGGAGTTCAAAGGTATGCTTCAAATTATATTTTTAAAAGTAGGTATGTTTACCTATCAATAAAGAAAGGCAGGTATTTTTTGAAAGAGGCGGAGGATTTTACATTCGTAGGTTGTAAATATTTTCTATTAACAAATATTATCATAGAAGGAGTTGATTTGTATCGCAGTGAATTTGGGACAGTTTTTTCTCTATCATCGCAAAACCCAATTTGAAAAAACGCTACCTGCTTGATGAGTTAATGCTCTTTTGTGAAAGAGTAATTCTATATTAAGTTTCATATACACATCAATTTACTGCTTCACATATCCATTGCGTAAATTTGCAAAATCTCGTACAAGGACATTTATTTTCTTGTCCATAGAGATGACACTGGAAATGGAACCCAAAAAAAGCTCTCCGTTTAATCTAGAACCCAATTGCAATCAAAGAGGACGACACATGCACACAAGTTCTTTGGTTATTTTGATGGTATGGTGGAGTTCGTGGCATGTCGAGGGTTCTACTTGGTGGAACAAAAGGTTGCCCGTTGTATGCTGTGGCGAGTAGTATTGGTTTGAGGTAAGAAGGTCCAGCGGAAAAGCAGTTCGAGGTTGCGGAGCATGGGGTTGACCAAAAAATAGAGAGCGCATCTATTGGTCGCAAGGTTACTTCAGCAGGTAGACTTGCTAGTTGGGGTTCGATGGAGATTGGAGGGAATGGGCCAAGCAGGCTGGCGCCAATGGTTGGCAGTAGCCTCTCGCTGGCAGAAGCCAAAGGCTTGGAGGGCGCTAGGTCCTTGCTGGCTGATTTTCCTATTTTGTTTCGACTCTTATTTCAAACTCCTGATTCGACCTAGATAGATTTCTTGTACTCCAAGAGTTCGTCTATGTTAGAAATTCAGCAACTTCGAGAACAATACGCGCAAAGAACACGGACACGAGAGATTACGTGGTTCGGCCTAATGCCTACGTCCACAAGGAGAAATGAGAACTTTTATTGATGATATCGAGTTACAAAGCCTTACAAAATCCTTGGGTAACATGCCTTTATATAGAGGCAAACTATTGTACAACAAGTAAGCTATCTACGTCGAATTAGGAGTCCAAAACAAGAGCCCGAACTAAACTGGAAACAAGCCTACAAAACGTTTCCTCTTCAATTTCTTGACATCTCCAACAATCTCCACCTTGGCGAGAAATCATCCTGTGGACGAACCATGAAGCTCCATCCGAACTTCAACAAACTCTTCCTGGACGAGACACCGCCCCATGAAGAACCATGAGAACTCGCAAACTAATTTGACTCCATCTCGAACCATAGATACAACCGACATTAATAATACCATCTCAACTTTCTCTCTTCCTTTTTGTTCAATTACTTGAAGCCAGCCCCCAAGCTCGAGCTTCTGAGCTTGCTTGGCGTCTTCCCTCCAATCTTCATCGAACCCCAACTAGCAAGTCTGCATGCTAAAGCAACCTTGCGACCAATAGATGCGCTCTCTATTTTTTGGTCAATCCCATACTCCGCAACCTAGAACTGCTTTTCTGCTGGACCTGCTTGCTTCAAACTAATGCTATGTGATATAGCATACAAAGGGCAACCTTTTGTTCCACCAAGTAGAACCCTCGACATGCCACAAATTCCACCATTTGGCCTTGAGTGAGATACATGATTCGTCCGTGGTGCTACCAACGGCATCGCATTCCCCATGCAAAACCTAACCAACATCCTTGACGTGTACATGCCTTTAGACAACTATAGCAGGAACTTACTAACTTTGTCTCCGCGAATCCCAACTCCACTCAAACTATTCATGTCAAGCCTTTGCTCCCTCATATGATCTAACCTCATATGACTTGAGTCTTTCCCCACTTCATCAGACCCATTGATGTGACTCCACCTATAACAATATTTTTCATTAACCTGTAGGTATTTTCTTTCACCCTTCATCCCTACTATTGCATCATTCTCCACCTTTATTAGCATACCTTTATAAATATCACAGTTATGATCCAAGGTTACCAGGATGTATTGGACTTGATGAGTTAAAAATTTAGTCACCATCCGACCCATCTAAACATGTGACCAAGGTTGCGGATGTCGATCCCTCTTCGTTGTCTTGATTTCCAGTTCGTCCTGGATAGTCCCCTTCATGTGCCCTTCTTTGCACTTGAAGCCACTTCCATTGAACTTCTTTGACTCCGACTTGGATCCTCTTCCACAACCCAGCTAGTGGCTCCTCATCATCTGTCAAGCACAAGCGAATCTTCACTACCGCCTTGGCCTCCAACTCTTTTCACTCTTACTCTTCCATCTTCTCGGGCTCCTTATTCGAGAGCGCGATGACCATCCCTTGTTGTACGAGGAGATCCTTGACGCCTTTGCCATAACCCAAAATTCGATGAACTATCGAACTTCACAAGAGCAAACTTTGCACCGTGATCCGACATCCTCCAACCTTAGCTCTGATACCACTTGTTAGAAATTCAGCAACTTCGAGAACAATACGTGCAAAGAACACTGACACAAGAGATTACGTGGTTCAGCCTAATGCCTACGTCCACGAGGAGAAATGAGAACTTTTAATGATGATATCGAGTCACAAAGCTTTACAAAACTCTTGGGTAACATGCCTTTATATAAAAGCAAATCATTGTACATCATGTAAGATATCTAGGTCGAATTAGGAGTCCAAAACAAGAGCCCGAACTAAACTGGAAACAAGCCCACAAAACGTTTCCTCTTCAATTTCTCGACATCTCCAGCAATCTATTATATAAAGACGTGTTACCCTATGGTTAGTTATGTCTTTGTAACTCGGGTCCATCAATAAAAGTTCTCCTTTCTCCCCGTGGGCGTAGGCATTAGGCCGAACCACGTAATCTATTGCGTTCGTGTTCTTTGCGTGTTTTGTTCTCGAAGTTGCTGAATTCCTAACACATAGTTATAATAACAAATGTGTATATAACCCAATCTACATTTTGGATTTTGCTTTTATTTTTATTTTTCTCTTCTACGAATTGAAGGAGGGAAGAGAGGTGCGGGCCTGTATGTTTTGACGATGGGCCGGTGGTCGTTGTCATCGAACTCGAAAGAGCTATGGATTGGATCATCCGCGGGACGAAAGACTCCATTTTGGGCGAAGCTTTAGTGGGCCTAGTAGAAGGTCCCTCATTTTTTTGGTCCTGTGCTGAAATAGCAAGGATAAGTCTTCCTGTGTGTTATGGTCGTTCATCATAGTGTAGTTCAAAATACATCAAATGAGAAGTTGTGATTTTAATGACCTGATAATTAACAGTTCATGTAACTGTTCGGCCACCTGCAACTAACCGACATGGTTTTGGAGCTTATGTGGCAAGCCAGGTGCTTATTACGATCCATTACGTGGATGATGAGGTGTCTTTTTGGAAAAAATTTAAAACAAATATAAGTTTTGTGAACATTCTGTAATATGCCATCAACACCTTGAACGAGAACCGCAGATCCGCCACCACCCGCTGCTTCCACTCCTCAAGAAACCCCAATATTAAATATTTTTTTGGTAAATGTATTAATTTGTACTGAAATAACAATATTTACAAGCATGAGGGATTATCACAAACATAACTAATTCCTCGAACGTAAGGAAGCCAAATACCCCAATATTAAATTGTTAAACCTATAATGTGTTACACAAATGCCTATCCTATGCTTGAAGTGGATTTTTATCGTGTTTCATTTTCTTTTTAACCACTCTTAAAATTTTTTATTGCTAACACAAAAATATTAGGTATCTGATTTTTTTTATAAGTAAAGTTTATTTCCATAAAAAAATACTAAGGTTATTTACACAAAATGTACGGTACCAAAGGTACTAGATATCCGAGTATCAGAGCGACACACTGACGTTATTTAGTAAATGTAAAAAAAACCCACAATTGTATAACCAAATTTTTGGTATCTGATTTTTCACACTTTCAACTAGTGACGAAATAATTTTAACATATCTCCTCATATAATAGATACGAGGTGAATTTAATATGATAATAAATTAAAATTTTTATATTCTCTTCAAAATTTTAAAATAATTAGTATGTGAAATTTCACCCAATGAAAATTCAACTCCACAAGATGAGCACGTAGTGGCGGGTATTCCATTCCTAATTCTATTTCTTATTTTATTTTTGGAAAATAGCTTCCACCTTTTTTATCTGATTTCATATTCATATTATGATGCCTGATGTAGTAGGGTGAGCAAAAAAATTAAGAATCACATAACTGATCCGATCCAATCCAAACTAAAAAATCTGATCCAGAATCAGATCCGAAGTGAATTGGTTCGGATCGATTCTTTGTTTGTTCACAAATTGGTTCTCCGATCTAGTTCAGATCTTTCTGAAAAGAACTATGGAGAACTGGACCAAACCATAATTTTTTGAAATAAGGAAGAAAAAAGCTTATGTACGCATTAACAACCAATTTACAATTCTCAACATCCATTTACGACAACTTTGTTTGTTCACAAATTGGTTCTCCGATCTAGTTCAGATCTTTCTGAAAAGAATTATGGAGAACTTGACCAAACCATAATTCTTTGAAATAAGGAAGAAAAAAGCTTATGTACGCATTAACAACTAATTTACAATTCTCAACATCCATTTAGACAACTTTAAATGTCAAATCTTGATTGACATATCTCTTCTTGATCTCTTTACTATCTGTCATTATTTTTGCACCTCTGACTTGGAGCTTTTTGTCGTCTCTTGTCACCCTCCTCAAATTTATAATCACCCACTTTTTTAAATCCAATTATGGATTTTTTGGATCAGAATCGATCCAGACCAAAAAAATTGGTTCAATTTTGATCCAGAACCGATACACAAATGGTCTGATTCAGATCTCATTTTTTTCTTAAAATGGTTCTCAGTTCTTATGGTTTAATCCGGATCGAACCATTTGCTCACCCCTATGCTGTAGTGTCAACAAAATTTCCGCCAATTTTCAAATGCAACCCTAAAACTCTAAGACCCAACATTTTAATAAATAATCAATTTTTTTTCTCATTCACGTGCAAAACTGATAACTCTAATTTTTATATTTTCTCAATGACACCAAACCCACTTTTTTTATAAACGATTGTTAATTTTAATAAAAGAGAATACACAAATTTCAGGGACCTGGTTACTGACCTAGGTTGGTCAGCCGATCCAATATCACCATCCCAACCTTTTTTTTTTGTTTTTTTCCAACAATATGTGGTTTGTCTTATTCACAACAAAGAGAGTCTATAATCTCTTCCTAGAAATGAGTTCGCCGAATTTTTTCCCTCTTGAATGAACTTCATCGAATCTGGTACGTGCTCATTTTTCTGCCCCCAAACAAGCTATACAAGAACACGATCATCCAACAAAACCACTGAAATTCAAGTATGTGGGTGGTCCGAAAGTTCGATAACTACGACATAGTTGTAAGCGAAATTGAACAGCTATGTGCTGGATATATTATTCTACCGAAAGATGCGAATTCCAATTCGTACACAACCACCGACGAGGAAAAATTCTCGAAACTTTGCGTGACAGCCCCTGAATTTTGACACAGCCAACCCCACACTTTGCATAGACGCGAATATTTCAAACAAATGCTTTTCATTGGTTGGTAACAGGTAAGATTATTATTATATACTACAATTCAACTTTATCAACATTAACAAAGAAAACCCATTTTCAAACGTACTAAACTCGACCCCTTCTTCATAATTATACACTAAAATAACAAACAGTCAAACCTTTTGACTTTAGCTACCCATTTTTTGGAGAGGCTTGGGAGTGGCAACCCTTTTCCCCTTCTTCAAATCACGTGACCCCGCCTACCCTTTCGGGCTTTGTTCATCATCTAAATGCAGATCTTGATTTCTTTGGAGCGGGGCCCACGTAGCCCATCTTCCCCATCGCGGGCCCGCTTCTTCAGCACCACCCCGAACAGCTTCAAACAGCCGCCCGCCTCCTCTTTATTGATGGTACTCCCTTCATTTTCGTCGTCATCTTTGTCGTTGCAAGCGGACCCACCTTCGATCGACCGCATCATGATGCGGTCGATCTGGTCGAGTCCGACCTTGCAGTGCGTCAGGAACGCCACAAGCTCATCGCACTGCTTCTTGGCACGCGCCAGCTCCGAGCTCAGCGACTCATTGTCCTTCCTCAGCCGCTCGTTCTCCTCCACCAGCTGCGACGGCGCCGTCTCCACCGACCCCGGGTTCTTAGAGTCCGGGGACGAAGTCGACGTCGACGCCATGTCCTCCCCGGAGTTCGACGGAGTCTGCCCCGCGGCGGCGGCGCCCGGCTTTGCAGTCGCCGGCATGACAGTCTTTCGGCGGCGAATCTCCGTGAGGAGATCCTTGTGGCCCCTCTTGAAGTTGTCGTTCGCGAACTCCCATTTGTCCGGGACGGTCTTCCGGAATCCCTGAAAGAATCGGACGGTCGAGATCGGATCAGCAAATAAGTCAAAAACAAATTAAAATTATTCGATGTGGCGGTCAAATTGGGGAATCGCAAAAGATTGATGGCGCGAGGCTACACGTGGGACACGTGTCACACATAAGCTGTCAAATACAACCAGGGAAGAAAAAAGATTGCAATTTTCCAACTTTTGTTTCGAGAAACTTCTGCATTTATTCCTGTCTTTTTAAAAAGGGATGACTTTCGTTTCCCTGAATTTACGCGTCACCTACCGTAAACTTGAAGAAAACGACAAATACCGCAAAAAAAAAAAGAAGCTATTTATCTTCTTCCATTTCGCCTTCTTTGAGCCAATTATTTTCGTAAAACGCTTGCAAGAAAAAAGGTTGGAGCCAAGTATCAATTCTTATGGGTATTTCTGTTTTACCGCAATGGATAATAATAATTCCAAAATAAAAACCAAGAAGGTGCAACTTAAATATTTGAGAATTAATTACCAATATTACTATGCTACAAAAAAATCCCAAACAAAAAGCACCGTCTTTACTCATTATTAACACGAACAATTTTCAGAGTTAGTCATCTAAAGTGCAATTTTTTTTTCTTTGGAAGTGGAAACAACGGAAGATAGCAAGTCTACTTCATTGCACAACTTGTCAATTAATAAAATGTAGTGTCACTCTCAACCTCTCGTCGTCGGATCAACACGCTAGCTCCGCGTGTCTTTGATTCGACGATTAAAATTAATCCATCAATTAATTTCTCAGTTGAAATTAGAATATTAATCAAAATCTGAGTTAAGCTAGTTGCAATTAAAAAATAACAGTGTCATTGCGGATTATATAACAAACAGACAATTACCCTTCCATGTTACTCCTTCACGATATTTTTTTTAATCTCATCGAACGTTACTCTGAATGACGAAATTATTAATTAATAAATAAATACTACTTCCAACTCCTACCCGAGAAGGTTCGGTCTTCAGACAATTCCTCATCAATCGAATCTCAAGCGACCGGCGATATCAATTTTATAATCCTTAAATACATCTACCGCATCAATAGTTTTTTATTTAGCAGTCAAACTAATCATCCCCGTCGCCTTCGAATTTTAATAATAATAATAATAATAATCGTTACAAAAATGCACGCTACCTTAATTAATTAATTATCAAACCATTTTATCCCGGATCAATATTAATTAGTTTTAAAAAAAATCAGGTGAAAGCACATCGAGCAGCCAATTGTCTACCAATAAAAATCTACCAAAAATGGAATACGTTCTGATAATAATAAAACAAAGCATGAAAAAGATTATTTCGAAAAAATAAGCTAAATTAGGGGGTACTTACGTAGGTATTGAGCTGGCGGACAAAGCTTGAGAAGTTATTGTGCTTGAACGACTTGGGAAGCAGATCCTTAGCGAAATCGGCCGTCTTCCAGACAACGAACGTCGTCCCGGTCTCGTTCCACGAGATGACGTCGTCGGTGCTCGGATCCTCCACCATCTGATACGTCTTCGTCAGAAACGGCGCCGGAACCGACCTCTGAGCCATTATTTTTAAACCCTATAATAATAATATTCTATAAAACAGCCAAGAACACAAGAAACTAAAACTAAAAAACTATATGGATGTCTTGTCTTAAATCGAACGGGAGGGTCTTGTCTTGTGTAGCTAGCAGCTAAAGAGGAGGAGAGCGGTGAGGAATTCCCAGCCCCAGCAGTAGAAACCAGAGGGGAAAGACTTGAAGCTGTTACTGAGAATTTCCATCGAAGTGTTTACGAAATGTTGGGTCGTCGTCTCCTATGATGGTGGCCGCCTGAGTTCTTGTCGGAACCCAACCTAAACACACGACCATAATAACTAGGCAAGGACCATAGCCCTCTCTCTCTCTCTCTCTCTCTCTCTCTCTCTCTCTCTGTCTTCTTCTTTCCTTTGGTTCGCTTTGTTTCTAATTAAACAAAAATGGTGGTGATTTTTCGAGGTTCCGTGTACGGGAGCTATTATAAAGGGAGAAGAGGGAGGGGGGCTGGTGGGAGAGGCTTCGTGGTGTGTGGAAAGTGATGTGGGTTCTAGAAATTTTTAGAAGCACCAACTGGATTTTTCTATGCGGGGCCTTTTCCCTTTCCTTTTTTTCCGAATAAAATTTAGATTTTAGATGAATTGGCTAAAAGTGTTGAATTTTATTTTTTAATAAACTTTTGTTATTTTCGCAAAGGTTAGAATTGACTCGCTGATACTTGAAAACGAAGTAGTATTTATTGTCATCCTAATCACCGAGCATTGATTTTTATCTGTCCCTTTAATTTCGTTTTTGGTTTATATAGTACGAAATCTAATTTATTGAGTCGACTCTTTTTGAAACATTGCAAAACTTTTTCAAAAAATATTTAATACTTATATTTTCAAAGACACAGATTCATAATTTGGTTAAACAAGTATAATATTTTCAAACTGATTGATCTAATTGCTTTTTTTTCCTTTAATTTCGTTTATTTAGTTATTTTAATTGGAAGGAAGCCGCAAAAGGCACTTACTTTGGCTGTATCTTTCGCTAGGCCCAGCCAAGGGGCGATAAAAAGGGGAACGGGTAATGGGGTTTTTCTTATTTTAAACTTTTAAGTTTTAAGTTTTAAGTAAGCAACAAAAAAACGCCCACTGTTCTGGGAAAACTTCTTGGTCAAATTGAGGAGAGGAGAGAGAGACAAAGAAACATGGACCGAAAAGAATTTTTTGAATATTCTAAGGCCTCCAAGATAAGATTTTTTTGTTGTTGTTGTGTTTATCATTTAATTAATGGGTCGATTAATATAAATTTAAATTTGTCATGATCATAAATGATATTAACATTTTTATAAGTGATAGAACTCGAGATCTTTACATTAATTACAATAACTCAAATTGATCTAAATATTTGTTAGTTTTATTATGGTCGGAATAAATAATGTTTTGTTGGCATAGGTGTTTGATTATCGGTCGTTTTGGTTGTGGGGAAGCTTCTAGTGCAATTTCTGGGCAGCGGCTGTCCCATACAAAACGCGTGGCCTTCTGCTTTTGTTTCGTGTTGAAGAAAGACTGCAAAATTGGGATTTTTCGGTTGGTTTTTAGCTTTCCTTTTTTAACGATGCGTTGGGAAGTATCGGGATTTGTTGGACTGTGTCAAATTAATCAAATCTATCTCGTCTTTTTGGATAGAGTAGAGGTCCGTTTTTTTTTAGGAAAAAGTGGTGCGAAGCCTATATTATAAACGAGTTATAGATATCAAAAGACAAGAAACTCAAAAAGAGATACAGACATAAGACAAGAAGTCCAAGCAAATAACGAAAACCAGTCCAAAGGCAGCAAGGTGGCACATGGGGGGAAGCGATGGGCGGTCGATAAAGCACGAACGCCGACGATCGGGGCGTAATTCTGCCAAAGCAAACTTTGGCCAATAACCTCAAGACAAAGTCAAGAGGACATCTGAATGCATACAAGAAACACTCAGATGAGAGCCAAGGTCGACGTAAATCAACCGAGACAAGGTTCTCCACCCGCAACCATCGAACAGGCAACGAGATTCGAAAGGAACTCAGATCATGCCAGAGACAAACCAAGCAAAAGCAAAACGAAAACACAACGAAAGCAAATAGAAACACACAGACAGAAACACACAACGAAAGCAATAAACGCAGAAAAGCAAACAGAGAGCTGATCGGGGAGGAGATCAGAGGCGACCATCCTCCCCGAGTACCGCCGGCGACCTCAGAAGAGCCCAGCCAAGGAGATTAGGCTAGGCGTTTGGTAGGCGACGGCCACGAGCGATGAGCGACGGTAGCAGCGACCGAGAGGCTGAGCAAACGATCGGCGGTGGACTCGAATACAAACGAATTTGAGAGAGGCGGAGGCTGAGACGAATTTGAGCTCGGCAGAAACGAGAGGCTGGAACGGCGATGGTGGAGCGAACGATTGAGAGAGGCGGAGCGGACGTGTCGAGGCTGAGTGGACGGCGAGCGAGAGGACTTGGCAACGGCTGGGACGGCGAGTAGAGGTCCGTTTAGAACATAAGAAATATTAGTACAAATAAATAGAGTAGATTTATTGGACCGTATCAAATTAATCAAATATATCTCACCGGTAGGATCAGAAGAGAAGTTGTCAGATAAAAAGAGTTTGTGTTTTTAGCTTTAAAATAATTAAAAATAAAATTTTGGCCACTTTGTTTATATTTAAATTAATAAAAAAAATATCGATAAATTATTGTTATTTTTGGTTTATATTCAAATCATAATTTTTTTGGCATCTAGGGTTATTCCAATGTTATCAATAAGATAATAGTTACAATGAATATTTGAAGACGATTTGAGGAGACAAAAAACGATATAAAAATTATCAAAACAAGTAAATTTATCACAAATTATTATTTTAAAATATTTTTTATATGTAAAAATATATATTTATTCAAAAAGTTACTTTATGAGAAAGTCTGGATCGATATTTAGTACTAAAATTTTCTATTAAAAAATTATTATTATGATAAAAAATTATTAAATTTTAGCACTAGTAAGGAGTTGAGACCTATATTTTTGTCAATTTAGAGAATATATTTTAAAGGTTTCGTTTTTTTCGTGCACGTTCCTCTATTTCACGCGAGTAAAACTGAAATCTAGTTTAAGTAATTAGTAATTTAGTAAACTTTTTTCTCATTTGCACAAACGCAGATAATGGTAATTAATCTTTCCTACTTTTGAATTATTGGAGTCGGAAACTGCATCCTCTAACTAGCTTGGCGTGGTAGAAGAGAAGAGATGCTAGACTTTTTGGACCCTAATATTGACTTCTCATCTTCAAAGGGCAAAACTCCGATTGGTGAGTATAAAAAAAGAGCCCTTTTAATTGGTGATCACACGAGAACGCTGACTTTTATTAGCCAAATTTCAAGAAATTAACTAGAAATCGTCATGTCAATTCGAAGACCATAACTTAAATAAATACAATTGGAAAATTTGAGTCAATGTTACAGCTGTATAATGCTAAATATCTTTGAAGGTTCAACCTTTATCTGCATAATTATTAATTGGAGAAATTATCTTAAAGTCCCTGGTATTTGAGCAAATCCCACTTTTAGTCCTTACTATTTTCCCAGGTCTTTCTCGGTCCTTATAGTTTGAAATAATAGTCCTTTTTGGTCCCTGGCTTGGGTACCGGAAAATAACTCCGGCCAAAAAGTACGTAAAAGGACCAAATTACCCCTCAGCCAAAAAACAAAAAAATATACCTTCTTCAACTTCTAGAACATTAAAAAACCCCAATTAAAAACCAACTTGTCGACCTAATCGAAACTGTCCTGCACTACTGATGGAGATAAGGATGAAGATAGTTTATTAATTATCTATAGTTTTATTATTAGTTATGTATAGTTTTAGATTATTATTAGAAGTTTGATTAATAGTAGAATTCTATGTAATAGTTTTCTTTTAGTTTTTATAAGTAGGACCTACACGTTATTGTTTTAGTTGGTTGAATATTGATTATTAAAATTGAGAGTTTTCCTTATTCTTGTCGCCTTCCGGTATTCGTAGAATCAACGGATCGAGACTTTTATCGTATTTTTTGGGTATTCTCAGAATTAACAGATTCACGATCTTCTATCCACGTTCCCCTGCATAACTTGATATCAAAAGCTGTGTTCGTTTCTCGTGGTGTTCGATCCTTCCGAACATGAGTTCGTTCTATCCAAAAAATAAAAAAGAGAGAGAATAACATCGTTCTACGGTTTCTGGAGGAAACCCGTTAGCGCCGTTCAAGTCCCAAACACCGCTAGATGTCCAACCCGCGCATCCCGTCGCTCCAGAAAGAGAAGAAATTGCGCGACCCGAGCCGAGGAAGAGAGGAACTTGATGAGGGGTTTCAATCCAACTTGGCGGCCACCCCTACTGTCACCTGAGTACCGCCGCCAGTCAAGCCGCAGGTCACCCGGCAGTTGCCCACCGAAGCCCGTTCTGCCACGGCCTACCACTGCGAGCGGTGCTCCCTATTGGGACTGGTTGTGAATTATTGCAGATATCAATGACTGATTTGTAAATGGCCAATAGATTATTTATAGATTGGTTCCACCAGGTTTTGGGAAGTTGCAAATTGGTCCAGAAAAAATTTTGAAATTTACAGATTGATCCCTTTTGGGCTTTATTGAAGATGCTTGATTCTATGGTGCATATTCCTACTTTGTGTGATTTTTCTGATCTCGATTGGGAAATTTCGAGAAGAGATTTCGTGAAGTGGCTTGTCAATGTGGAGATATACTTTGATGTTCACAAGTTTGTGGTGCTGGATAAAATCAGATTTGTCAAACAATGATTGCGAGGTGAACTTATGAATTGGTGGTCTGACTTAAATCTTCGACAAAAATGTTGTGGTAAGCAGAAAATCTCTCAATGGCCTAAGATGAAAGAGATGTTGATTTATGAGTTATTTTTCTGACATGCTTACGAAGTTTGGGTTGCTATTGATGACAAGCACCATCACTTTTGGGAACAATATAATCTTCAATCATATATGATGTTTGAGGAATGACAAATTAAGTTGCATAAAATACAAGCTCATTTTGAAGATTTAAAGTAGCTGATGGCTGAGATCTTGGGGACGCAACGGACTGCAAAACCAGAACAAGTTGAAGAGGCTTTGGTAGGGGAAGAGTTTGATGGATCCTCTAATGACTTATTTGGCAAAATAATTTATGACTCTTCTGGTGAGGAAGACTTATTTGGTGAATCAATTTATGACTCCTACTCTAGTGAAGAGGACGAGGTTGGAGAAGTTATGGCTGGTGAGTTGGTGGATTTGTTTTTACCCCAGGTTGCCATGGATTATGAGCTTGAGTACGTCAATCACATTGACTTTCTCGGAGTTGACAAGTTTGAATATGTTGAGGGTTCTTCGTTGTTGAACTTATGGAATAGGCAGAAGGCAGTTGAACAAACCGCTCGAAGAAATATATTTTTGGTCTATCATCTCAAGAATGTTTGGGGTTACGTGATTTTCAAATATTTATTTTGTTGGGATGCAAGATATCAAATGTCTCCACGAGACTCGAAGGTGTTAAAGAGTTCATGTAAGAAGTTCTCAAACAGGCCAATGACACCAAATTCGAGCATGAATTTCTCTAACTGGGGGAAAATGATGGAGGTAAGGATGAAGATAGTTTATTAATGATCTTTAGTTTTATTATTAGTTATCTATAGTTTTAGATTATTATTATTATTAGAAGTTTGATTAATAGTAGAATTCTATGTAATAAGTTTCTTTTAGTTTTCTATAAGGAGGACCTACACGTTATTGTTTTAGTTGACCTACACATTATTGTTTTAGTTGGTTGAATATTGATTATTAAAATTGAGGGTTTCTCTTATTTTTGTCGCCTTCTGATATTCGTAGAATCAACGGATTGAGAATTTTATCGTATTTTTCTGTATATTCTGAGAATCAACAGATTCACGATCGTCTATCCATGTTCTCTTGCATCAATTGATGGAGATAAGGATGAAGATAGTTTATTAATTATCTTTAGTTTTATTATTAGTTATCTATAGTTTTAGATTATTATTAGAAGTTTGATTAATAGTAGAATTATATGTAATGCATTTTTTTTAATTTTCTATAAGTAGAGCTACACGTTATTATTTTAGTTGGTTGAGTATTGATTATTAAAAATAAAGGTTTTCTCGAGTTATCTGTCATTTTTCGGTATTTGTAGAATCAACAGATTGAGACTTTTATCATATTTTTTTGAGTATTCTCAGAATCAACAGATTCACGATCTACTATCAACTTTCCCTACATCAACTACCCTCTCCTCTTAATCTTCAAGCTCTTCGTCATCCTAGCATCTCCACCGGACTCCGTCTCTCCTTCTCCGACCACCACCACACTCGCCGGTGGAGTTCGTTCAGCGGATTGGGCACAGACCCGAGTTTCTCGACATGTGCATGGACCGATTCAACAAACCTAAACCCATCCTCTACGCTAAACCCCTTCAAAAGAAAAGGGTATGTATAATTATCCGCCAAGACGCCATTTCTGGGTTTGTCGAAATGCCCAAATGCCCAATTTCTGGTTTGTCGAAATACCCTTCAAAAGAAAAGGGTATGTATAATTATCTCGACATGGAGCTTGTAAGGAAGAGTGGGGTATTGTCCAACGGTGTCAAATGCCCAATTTCTGGGTTTGTCGAAATTGATTCTTGCAAGGAAGAGTGGGGTAATGTCCACCGCTCCTGGGTTCTCGTCGTCGCCGTCGAGATCTTTAGTTCTTAAAAGATTTAGATCTCTTATTTTAATCACTAAAGTTTCTAGTTCTTACTTGATGTTGTTTGGTGTTTAATTAGATGTTGGTATTTAGCTAATTGGGTGTTCTTAATTTTTAATTGGGATATTTTTTTAGTGTGTTCATGGTGTTCTTGATATTCTAGATGTTGAAAAAGGTAGATTTTTTTTACCGAGGGACAATTTGGTCCTTTAACGTGCTATTTTGTGGGAGTTATTTTCCAGTACTTGAACCAATGACCAAAAAGGGCTATTATTTCAAACTAGAAGGATCGAGAAAGACTTTTGAAAACAGCTAAAACTAAAAGGAGAGTTTGTTCAAACACCAAAGATCTTAGGATAATTTTTCCTTATTTATTGATGGTGGCTGTAATTGTTAAGATGGCTAAATAATATCTCGCACAAAGTGATATCTCCTAAATAATTCATCCAGAAATTTCAAAGTAAAACTATTAGAAATATATTAATGTTAAATATTTCTTGGTAAGATTTGTCATCATTCATTATTCTTATTCATATAAACCTTGATTAGCAACCTAATGAATAGTCAAATACTCGATATTATGAGCCAAAAAATAGTTCACCTGAACTAGAGTTTCTTGGTCCATGGAGAAAAGGCAAACGGTTCAAACCCAATAAATAATGGTCAAAGTTTACTTTGTTATTTTGGGTTTGAAACACCAATATCCTATGATTTTAAATTCTATGATCAAGTGACTAGGGTTTTCCTCACTAACAACTAATTGATAACTACTAATCCCAATTACTTGAATTATCACGCCACATTATTAATTTATTTGTGTGTCATGTCACTTCACAAATTTTATCTGTGTGACATGTATAATACTTCATGATCTGACTGACTGTCTCCACAGACCAACACGAGTCTTTTCTAGTGTGTTTGTCCTTACTCACACCACCCGGAAAAACTTTTCATGAGGTCAATTTTTCTGAAATTTCTCCAGGCCAAGTACTTAACCTTGAAGTTCTCTCAAGATGTGTACCAGAAAAGAAGGTGCACCTTGTTGATATGGATAATATTAATCAAATCACACAGGGCTTTCCGAACACATTAACGGGGTATTTCATCATGTCACTTCATTAATTTGAGAAAAAAAGAACAAACTCGGTAGCATTCAGAGTCAATTTGAGATAGACAGTATCAAATCAGGGGTCCATTTAGATCAAATTAGTTATGTGACATGTCACACACATAAAATTATTAAGGTGATATGACACGCAGATAAAAAATATGATGTGACAGGATAATTCAAATAACTTTGTCAATGAGGTAAAACCCATATTACTTGGTGAGACAACTTAAAACCATAGGAAAGTGGTATGTCAAAATGTGAAACCACAAGATACTAAAATAGACTATCGTAAATCATTAAACAAATCCCTAGTGTCATTAACTACACGTTAGTCTTTGATAAGTTGTTAGATCTCAAGGTTCTCCAATTAATATATATTTATGGATTTTTTGAATAATTTATAATAACCACATCATAATAAATTACAAGTGTTTTATCATTAAAATGTTAATAAAATCTAAAAAAAAATCACAACTTATGGCAGGCATGAATCATGATGCCAATGCTGCCATGCAAGGCTCACACTATCTCTCATATAGGCCTATGAAGGCCCACTACACATACCCAAACGCAACATACAAAGAATTAAGATTAATAGAGCTCATTTAATTAGATATTAATGTCGTTTAAATATGATTAATTAGGTACGTAATTGCAGTCCACGAAGTCCGTAAAGTCAACGCAGCTATTATTATATATACCACGTTCCAAGTGCTTCTGTCATTGTAAACATGAATAAGCAATCGAAAACTTTAAAGGATTAAATAATCAAAGGAAGCCTCTTTTAGAATGGTAATTGGAATTCGGTAAATCCGGTAAAACTCGGTAATCGGTAGTTCGGGATTAGTAAATCGGTATTCGGTTATCAATTCGGTAATAATTTTTTAAGAAATTCAGTAAATATCGGTATTCGGTAAATACTGATATTTTACCGAATTTACCAAATTTTCCGAAATAGTAATTTACCAAATATATTAATAAATATATAAGTCAAATTATAGATAATTTACCAAAAAGTTTCATGTATTAGTAAAAAATTGATGCTCAAGATAGGCTTTACACTAATTATACTTGATGAACTTATATTGTTAGTGTCACGCCCCGATAAACAAGGCCTGTCAACCGCCGCGGGGTAAATATCCCCGCAAGGCATCTTTATTTCTCAACTCATAAAATCCATCCTCAAGTCATAAAATCCATAAAGAAATAAATACAGCGAAAAGTCTTAAAATGAAAAGTCGAATGAATGAATGCATGTCCTCGCCTCTAGCTCTCACACTCGATCCATCCCCGTCACATCTGAAACAAAATACGTATTTTGCTGAGTTTACGCAACTCAGTAAGCCGAACTCACAATTAACATACATACACATGCATACACAGATTGCACCAAACCGAAACAGAATCAATGACTCTAACACCAACGACGGACTCCGGAGTACGACTATCGGGAACCTGTGGGGCACAGAAGACAAATCCTTAACGCTAGAAGCACAGAAACAAAAAGGACAGTCTCACCACAGGGCACAGATATCACCGATGCTCACATAGAGTACGAAAATCCAGAGTACTCTACGGGCACATAAGCACCGGGATAATCCCGACCAGAACAGACAGATTCAGATCACAGGCAGACTTAAAACAAATTCAGCTCGCATGGCAAACTTAAAACGAATTCAGATCACAGGCAGAGTGCGAAACAAATACGGCACATACTCACAATAGTCAGATACGGACAGAATACACCCCAAATAGTCAAATACGGACAGATTACGTCCCAAATACGTTCATACTTTGCAGATGGAGAAGAGGTTCGACTTACCTCGTTTCCTTCTAACCTAACCTCGTCAATCCGCGTCTCTCCTAATTTTCGGCGTCCTCCTCAAGTCCCTACAGATTTGTGATCAATCACGCACTACGATTTATCTCCAAACTTCAACGATTCACAATAGAGCGGACAAGACAACGGGCAAGATAGCTTACCCTAGCGTGATTGATCTGGACTCGTCATGTTCTCCCTCGTCCCTGGACTCACCCGGAAGATCTCCTCTACCTTGAAAGAGAAGAAAAACAGAATTTCAGAAGGGTGAGCTTTAGGGTTTCGTCCAGCCTTCTCTTATAGGTTAAGGTTTGGCAAAAGTTCAGTTTAGTCCTTGGACAAATTATAATTTGCTCCCCCCTAAATTTTAATTATTCATTATGGTTTCCTGGTCCTCACATCCTTCCCTCCTTAAATTGAAGTTTGTCCACAAACTTAATTAAAGGAGCTTACTTGGTTGTTCGAAAAGGAAAGGAGACTTGTTCTTCATTTCTGTCTCTAACTCCCAGGTTGCTTCTCTTTCTGTATGGTTGCTCCATTGTACCTTAACCTATTGCATGGTCCTCTTTCACAACTGTTGAGTTTTCACGTCCACAATTCTTAGCGAAATTTCCTCGTAACTTACGTCAGGCCGTAGCACCGTCGGAATTTCATGAACCACTTGTCCCTCCCTTGGAATGTATTTGCGCAGCATAGACACGTGGAATACATTATGGATCCCGGCCAAGCTGGGAGGTAAAGCTAAACGGTATGCAAGTTTTCTGATACGTTCGATTATGTCATAAGGTCCAATATATCGTGGACTGAGTTTTCCTCTCACCCCAAATCTCCTGACTCCCTTGGTAGGTGATACTTTCAGGAATACGTGATCCCCCACCTTAAATTCTAATTCCCTTCTGCGATGATCTGCGAACTTCTTCTGTCGATCTTGCGCTGCCTGAATTCTCCCACGTATGACTGGTACCTTGTTGGTTAATTCTTTAAACATTTCTGGTCCTAGTATTCTTTTCTCGCCCACTTCGTTCCAGCTAATCGGTGATCGGCATTTTCTTCCGTATAATGCTTCGTAAGGGGCCATCCCTATACTTGCCTGGAAACTGTTATTATATGCAAATTCCACCAAGGGAAGATGACTCTTCTAGTTTCCCCCAAAGTCTAGTACACATGCCTGTAACATATCTTCAAGAGTCTGTATAGTTCGCTCAGATTGCCCGTCTGACTGTGGGTGAAAGGCGGTACTGAATTGTAACTTGGTCCCCATTGATCCCTGTAGACTCTTCCAGAACTTAGACATGAACCTTGTGTCCCTATCAGAGGTGATACTAACCGAAACCCCATGTAAGCGCACCACTTTCCTTATATAGAGTTCTGCCATCTGCTCCATGGACATACCCATTTTGTAAGCCAGGAAGTGGGCTCCCTTGGTCAATCGGTCCACTACTACCCATACCACATCTTTTCCACGTAAGCTTCTCGGCAGTCTAGTCACAAAGTCCATTGTGATTTTCTCCCATTTCCACTCTGGAATATCTAGTGGTTGTAGAGGCCCGGGCAGTCGTTGATGTTCTGCTTTGACTAGTTGGCACACCATGCAACTAGCTACGTAGTCTGCTATTTCCTTCTTCATTCCTAACCACCAGAATTCTTGCTTGAGATCTTGGTACATTTTGGTTCCTCCCGGGTGGCAAGTGTAATGAGCATTATGGGCCTCCCCCAGCACCAAGTTCTTTAATTCTTTCGCCGTCGGCACGCAAAGCCTATTTCGAAAGTACAGATATGTATCTGCTTTAATATGGAAGTCCTCAGTCACCTCTCCTTGTTCAACCTGGCGACGAGTGGTCCTCAGGGTGGCATCTCTTAGCTGTCCTTCCCCGAGTAATGTTCGTAGAGAGGGCTCTACCACAAGACTTGCTAACATCCCTATTGCTAGCCCACTGTCTTCTATCCCTAATCTTCTTAGCTCTTCCACTAACTCTTCCTGTTCCGTGGCTTCGTAAGCGGTCATGTAAGAGTCTTTTCTACTCAAAGCGTCTGCTACCATATTTGCCTTTCCCGGATGGTAGTGGATTCCAATATCATAATCTTTGATGAGTTCCAACCATCATCTTTGCCTCATATTTAGCTTCTTCTGAGTGAATATGTACTTGAGGCTCTTGTGATCAGTATATATTTCACACCGTACCCCGTACAGATAATGTCGCCAAACTTTTAAAGCGTGGACCACTGCAGCCAGTTCTAGGTCATGAGTGGGATAATTCCTCTCATAGGATTTAAGCTGCCTGGAGGTATATGCGATGACCTTATCACCCTGCATAAGCACACAACCAAGGCCTCTCTTTGAGGCATCACTGTAAACCACAAAGTTGACCCCTTCAGTTGGTAACGCCAAAATTGGGGCAGATACTAGTCTTTTCTTTAGCTCTTGAAAGCTTCCTTCACACTCCTTATCCCACACAAACCTCACCCCCTTTTGGGTCAATTGGGTCAAAGGCATTGCTATCTTCGAGAATCCCTCAACAAACTTTCGATAGTATCCCGCCAATCCGAGGAAGCTTCGCACTTCGGACACATTGACAGGTTGCTCCCAGTTCACCACTGCTTCAATCTTTCCAGGGTCTACCAAAACTCCCTCTTTGGATATCACATGACCAAGAAAGGCCACCTTTTCAAGCCAGAACTCGCACTTTTTACATTTGGCATATAATCGTTCCGCTCTGAGCGTCTGCAATACGGCCCTCAGATGTTCTTCGTG
The DNA here is from genome assembly GCA_963995505.1 of Hypericum androsaemum. Lineage (NCBI taxonomy): Eukaryota > Viridiplantae > Streptophyta > Magnoliopsida > Malpighiales > Hypericaceae > Hypericum > Hypericum androsaemum. Next base: position 17,666,548 of record OZ023181.1, on the reverse strand, counting down.
GCTTTCTTTACTAGCAGAGTATACCAGGATATCATCGATGAACACCACAACAAACTTATCAAGGTATGGTCGGAACGTCCTATTCATGAGGTCCATAAACTTGGCGGGAGCATTAGTTAGTCCGAAGGGCAGGACCACGAATTCATAGTGTCCATACCGAGTGCGAAACGCAATAAGGTGTACATCCTCCTCCTTAATCCTCAATTGGTGATAACCTGACCGCAAATCAATCTTGAAGAATACCTGCGCCCCTCTTAGCTGGTCGAATAAGTCTTCTATTCGTGGCAACGGGTACCGATTCTTGATGGTGAGTTTGTTCAGCTCGCGATAATCGACACACATCCGCATGGATCCATCCTTTTCTTTACAAACAACACTGGGGCCCCCCATGGAGATACACTGGGATGGATAAATCCTTTGTCTAACAGCTCTTCCAACTGTACCTTCAACTCCTTCAGTTCTGCCGGAGCCATGCGGTACGGTGCCTTTGATACTGGACTGGCTCCAAATATCAGTTCTATCTGAAATTCGACTTCTCGATCTGGTGGCAGCTCCTGTACTTCCTCCGGAAAGATGTCTGGGAATTGTTGTACAAATGGTATATCCTCCAGTGCCTGCTCAAGCCTCGTGTCCCGAACAGTGGCTAAAAATGTTGTTGCACCGCTCCGTACTAATTTTCTTGCCTCCAGCATCGAGACTATCCGATAATCTCCCTGCCCCAACTCGCTTTCGTATCGAATTACCGGTTCCCCTGGAATCTGGAAGGTTACTACCTTCCCCCTGCAATCGATCACTGTATGGTGTTTAGTCAGCCAATCCATTCCTAGAATCACATCGAATCCCATCATTCCTGATATGAATCTGATCACAAGAATATTAATTTCATTTTTTTGATGTTTTTGAGTCTGTTTAGGAAGTTAATTATATGTTATTTTCGTTTTATAAGAGTTCTAGTCTATTTAGGAAGTCAATAATGTGAGAATTTCATTTCTTTAAGAGTTCAAGTCAGTTTAGGAAGGTGATTATGTGATAACCACGTTTTTAAGCAATCATAAGAGTCCTAAACTTATTTTCCTTTTTAGTTTCCCTTTTTAAGTCATATTTATCTAGTTAGAAGTTATATTTAATTAGGAATCTCTTTGTAACAATCTGCCTATATATAAAGGCATTATCAATGAGAATAAGGAGAATAATTTGAGTACAAAAATGTGGGCTTTGCTCTCTTGGTTCTTCGGAACTGTTCGAACACAGCAGAGGGATTCCGTTCGTTCACCTTCGACTTATCAAGCGGATCTACATCACCGTTTGTGGCGTCCTCATCAAATCAAGGTTCTTGTTTCCCTACAGCAGTGGGTCGAGGTTGTTCATACCGAGGTTCTTGCAAAGGTGCAAACAACGGGTCGAGATTTCCATCAATCTGAACGTAGATAGATCCGGCTTTCGCGTGGATCCGTAACAAGATTCACATCAATTCCCATGACTCCGAAGTCCCCTTTTTGTTTGTGCCCACATATGGTGATCTCACAATCCTTGCATAATTGGGTGACTGCAATGGTCTTCCCCAAAGGAGTGCTGACTGCCAATGGATCTTCACTCTTTTGCTTGGCGAGTTTATATCTCTTCACGAAACTCTCAGATAAAAATGAATGTGTGGCACCAGAATCAAATAAAGCCTTCGCCGAATGACCGACTACTAGCAGTTTACCTGACACAATATCCAATCTCTAAATACTTAACAGTACAAACAACCAACCAATCCACATTTAGCAAACAATCAAACACAAAGATTGATAGTTTCCTCTGGCTATTAAATAGGATCGTACCTGTCACGACGTCCCCTCCCCGTCGCTGAGCATCCTCTTGGTTCAATGCATAAACTCGTGCCGGTGTTGTTACAGTTTGAGCTGCTCCTGCTCGAGTTGGATTAGCTGTGACTGTTCGTGCCGGGTTCATTGTCACATCTGGGCACCTTGCCACCACATGTCCTACCTTTCCACAACGGAAGCACGCCCCGTTTGCCCACCGGCATTGCTCCTCACGATGTCCCCAGCGTCTACATCTTCGACACTGATCCGCACTGTTGGGCAAGTTAGTGGCAGCATTACCTCCTCGCGGAGGGTTATAAGGCTTCTTTGTAACCTCAGTAGCTGAGCTTTGCCCTCCAGTATATTGTCCCACCTTCCTCTTTCCAGTCTCCTTATCAGCCTCATCGCGTCGCAGGTTCTGTTCCACTGCTAACGCTCGTGTTAGTACTTCAGAGTACGTTGGGAGGAGCAGTGGAACAATGTGGTCCTGAATCTCCTTGGCTAACCCCTCCTCAAATTTTCGAGCTCTGGTATCCTCATCCAAGGCTGCAGCTGACTTAAACACAGAGAGCCTGGATATGCAACAATTTATTTCAAATTCAACACGGTAGTAATGTGTATACTTAACAGATATACCCGGTAGTAACGTACCTAGTGAACTCTTGTTCATACTGCATAACAGTTTTGCCTCCTTGGACCAGCTGGTCAAACTGTCTAGCCTTCTCCCTCCTCAGTGGGGCGGGTTCGTACCTAGCACGGAAGTCTCTCAGAAATGTCTCCCAGTCAATCTCTGCTGCTCCGGGCTGGCGGGTCCGCTGATGCGTCTCCCACCATCTCCGTGCATCTCCAGTCAGCATGTAGGAGGCATACGATGCCTTATCCCGTGTTTCAGTACGAGCAATCTGAAATGCCTTCTATATCTCCATTATCCAATCCTCCACCTGGATGGGATCCTGAGTACCTTCAAAGGCAGGGGGCTTAGCTCTCTGAAACCTTCGATAACCATCCTCTGGTTGAGCTATTGCCACCGGTGCTGTCATAACTGGTGCAGGATGTTGCTGCTGAGCCAGTAGATGAGTCAACAAGTTAGTCACTAGTCCAGCATCAAGAGTGATTCCAGTGGCTGGTACCACAGGGGGTACTAGTGGGGGAACCTCTTCCTTCTCTTCCTCTTCTGACGGTTCCTCCTCCACGTGTGGTGGATCATTATCCTCAGGCGGTGGCACATTACCCCCTGTAGCAGTGGGTGGTGGTGGTGGTGGTGGTAAGGTTCCACTCCCTTGTGCGGCGTTCTGAGCAGGTGCCGGTCCGGTGAGTGGTAGTAATGCGGGTACCTCTCCTGAGCTGGTCCCTGAACTTTGCCCTCTAGTCATCCTCCGAGTTTGTGGTGCCATGGCTCTTAAGTAATCTACTAATTATGTTTGTTAATGTCAACAATTAGTACATATTCCACACACGGGAAAATAAGGCATCGCCAAATCATAACCATCAAGATCTCATTCACAGATTCCCACTCCCAACTTCACGAAATCACCACATCACCAATGTTAAAATCACATAATCACAATCCACAACCCGTACCCTTAATTCACTGCGAATGACTCCCCTGAGATTCCTCACAACTTATTACTTGCCTAGGAACGCGAAAATATGCCGAGGAAACCAGAATTTTGGACGAAAACTACTTAAAATTTTTGCTAAAACTTCAAATGGCTGTAACTTTCAAACAGCTGCGATTTAGCCCCCGAAAATCGATCGTTCTGGCGAAGCAAGAGAGTTTGTAGATCTTGAAATTTCTTTTCTGAAAAGTGGTTATAATAGCAAATCGGTTAAGCGAGTCAAAAGTTATGGCCTTTCAAAGTTTTAGGTGGTTTTGGCCACAAAAATCACAAAATTTTTGACACCAAACCATGGTTTCAAAATGATTTGCATTCCCCCCCCCCCCCTTTTACCACTAGCTGTTTCCGTTTTTTTTTCAAAACAGTAGCACGGAACAGTAGCATAGCATGCACCCCTCCATCTATTCGACCCATTTCTCTATCGATGTAATGCCAGGTATGTATGCATGCAGTTTTTTTTCGTTTGTTTATTTAGAAAAAGCTCTGATACCAATAAAGTTGTCACGCCCCGATAAACAAGGCATGTCAACCGCCGCGGGGTAAATATCCCCGCAAGGCATCTTTATTTCTCAACTCATAAAATCCATCCTCAAGTCATAAAATCCATAAAGAAATAAATACAGCGAAAAGTCTTAAAATGAAAATTTGAATGAATGAATGCATGTCCTCGCCTCTAGCTCTCACACTCGATCCATCCCCGTCGCATCTGAAACAAAATACGTATTTTGCTGAGTTTACGCAACTCAGTAAGCCGAACTCACAATTAACATACATACACATGCATACACAGATTGCACCAAACCGAAACAGAATCAATGACTCTAACACCAACGACGGACTCCGGAGTACGACTATCGGGAACCTGTGGGGCACAGAAGACAAATCTTTAACGCTAGAAGCACAGAAACGAAAAGGACAGTCTCACCACAGGGCACAGTTATCACCGATGCTCACATAGAGTACGAAAATCCAGAGTACTCTACGGGCACAGAAGCACCGGGATAATCCCGACCAGAACAGACAGATTCAGATCACAGGCAGACTTAAAATGAATTCAACTCGCATGGCAAACTTAAAACGAATTCAGATCACAGGCAGAGTGCGAAACAAATACGGCGCATACTCACAATAGTCAGATACGGACAGAATACACCCCAAATAGTCAAATACGGACAAATTACGTCCCAAATACGTTCATACTTTGCAGATGGAGAAGAGGTTCGACTTACCTTGTTTCCTTCTAACCTAACCTCGTCAATCCGCGTCTCTCCTAATTTCTGGCGTCCTCCTCAAGTCCCTACAGATTTGTGATCAATCACGCACTACGATTTATCTCCAAACTTCAACGATTCACAACAGAGCGGACAAGACAACGGGCAAGACAGCTTACCCTAGCGTGATTGATCTGGACTCGTCGTGTTCTCCCTCGTCCCTGGACTCACCCGGAAGATCTCCTCTACCTTGAAAGAGAAGAAAAACAGAATTTCAGAAGGGTGAGCTTTAGGGTTTCGTCCAGCCTTCTTTTATAGGTTAAGGTTTGGCAAAAGTTCAGTTTAGTCCCTGGAAAAATTATAATTTGCTCCCCCGTAACTTTTAATTATTCATTATGGTTTCCTGGTCCTCACAGTTAGACTTGAATTTGTGTTTATTGGAACTATATTTTTATTTATGGATTAAATAAAATGATGAATTGTAGTTTTTTTTCAAAATTTTGGTAAATTCGGTCTAATTCGGTAAATACCGAATTTAACGAATACTATTTAGGATAGGGATCGGTAGAGATTTTTTAGCACTTCGATATTTGGGATGGGTAAATACCGAATGCACTCCCCTATGTGAGAATAAAGATAAAAATGTACTAAACTGATTAATCTATTTTTGAGCCTAGTAAAAAAAATTTAGGGTGAAAAAGTTATCACAATAAATATTTAATATATTTAAAATTCTCTAGGATTCGAATCGGATATTGTTAGACTTGATGAACTTATATTGTTAGACTTGAATTTGTGTTTATTGGAACTATATTTTTATTTATGGATTAAATAAAATGATGAATTGTATTTTTTCAAAATTTTGGTAAATTCGGTCTAATTCGATAAATACCTGAATTTACCGAATACTATTTAGGATCGGGATCGGTAGAGCTTTTTTAGCACTTCGGTATTCGGGATCGGTAAATACCGAATGCACTCCCCTATGTGAGAATAAAGATAAAAAATTTACTAAACCGATCAATCTATTTTTTAGCCTAGTAAAAAAATTTAAGGTAAAAAAGTTATCACAATAAATATTTAATATATTTAAAATTCTCTAAGATTCGAACCTGATACTTTTTAATTAAAATAAAACAACTTAATCTAATATAAGTAATTGTTGTCCTGCACGGTATGGCAAGAGGTCGATGTAATTAAATGCGTTTTCACGCACTTACTTTGCTTGATATTTATAGATAAGTAGCAAAAGCTCCCCGGAAAAGAAACTTAATTTTTTTATTACAAATTTTTATTAATTAGAAATGAAAATATTACAGAATGGGGTGAGAAAGGGGAGGAAAAAAAATAAAAAATATTAAAAATAAAGTCAAGGTCTAAGCGGATAACCATATTGGCAAATTCGATGTCATATCTAGTGACTTACTCAAGCAACCCAAAAGTCTGCCTCATACTCTAATCAACATAGATCTTAGCTAGTGTAAGTAGTCCCAGTCCTCTTCCTTACTTGAAAGTGAGTATTCTTAGCGAGCGTTAGGTCGAAATCTTCCAAGTCCGAAAAAAAACTTAATTTAGTTGCCTTTTTAGCTCGGTTCATCGGTAGCTGCTATTAAAAATTGGAAGTCAATATCACAAAATTGGAACGAATTTTCTTTCAAACTAAATGGGAACAGATCATTATTTATCAAAGATTTCCCGTTTGTCTTGCAGCAAAGGACAATTACAAACAACAAATAATTGGGAAATGTCCGGAACATTAATTAATTAATGTACATACCCTGGTCAAACAAGTGGGTGTATGGACAAAATCCTACTCGCTGTATTTTACCAATTAAAGTTGGTGGAAAAAGTTATCTTAATTTAACGGAGTTGGTTCAAATCTTAATTGATTTTTTGTAAGTAAATTTTGAACTGTTCCAAATTGAATTGTTACAACAAATGTGCCGTTAGACACAAGTAATTTCTCGCTTTGTCCACGTGCATGCATCAAGCCGTTTCAGCGTGGTATAGCATCCATTCTTCCGGTCAAAGATGAAAATATTGAATGGGTTTTGGTCTGGATTAGAATTTTATTACAGTCAAATAAACAAAATAACATGTTGATTTGATGTGTTATTACAAACAGACATTCTACAATCCTTAATTTCAGATGGGACTGTATTTCAATTAATCTCCTTCAATTTTTATTAAACTTTTAGTATATTAACAGTTACATCGAACCAATGTAAAAGTATTGTAATTTCAATCGTAGAAGTTGTAATATAACTAGATATCTCGAATTTTAACTACCAGAATATATTAGTGTTACAAACGAGTTTTACTAACTTAATTATATATGATTCAACATAGATTTATTTTTATTTGCAAAAAAAATTAATGTAGGGATTTGGACAGCAGCCGACAAGCTATGGTAACCCAAAGAAGCTTTTTCCCAAAGACAACTCGATCATGCAAAAAATGAGAAAAATGCCACAAGATTTCTTCGGGCCAAGATCGTACTGAAAGGTACTTTTTCTTTTGTTGTTTTTTTCTTCCGAGTTTTAAGAGCCCGGGCTTAACTGTGGTCCAATCCTGGGCACGGGGCGAGTGGAAGATGGAACTACTTCTATATATTATAGTTGTGGGCTTGTGTACCATTTAAAGCTATCATTATCAAATAAACATAATACAATATTATTCTAATTTAATCAAAGAAGATTTATAATAATGTTAAATATTTGTTAAAAAAAATTTATATGACAGGCGGTTTGTTGCCTCGCTATTGGAGTAGGTCTTGGAATTTCTGGGACCTTGCTAGAATTATTTATAGCTTACTCTACGCTTCCTTTATTTTCGTTAAAGTTGCATGCCTTAGTAGTCGCAACTCGAAAAAGTAATTGTACTATCGCATGCGCCGTAAGAAAATTTTGCACTATCTTGAAGAATACAGTAGAACTCGGACTTCGTGAAACACGTAAACAATGTGAGCGTTTCCCTGGAGGAAATTTTAAAATTATTCTTGAGCAATTATTATTTTATATATATAATAAAAAAATTCTTGAAATAATAATCTTGTGATGAATTATTTTTTTTCTTTCAAGTTGTATTAAAAAAATAAGGGCAAATTACCCTCACGTCCCCGTACTTTGGTCACCCTCCCCCTAGGGTCCCTGGATTTTGGAAAAAGATTATCCCGTCCCTAAGTTTTGATGATAATAGACTATCGGGTCTCTGGAGCCAGAATATTCCATATTCTCCGGTGAACCTCCACCTGAAATGACCAAAATACCCTCTCACTTAAAAAATAAAAAAAATCCGGATCTGAACCTTCTTCCTTCGTCTTCACCGAATCAGAAGGTTCTCAGATAAACTCAACATCTGGGTTTCTCCACCTTCTCTCCAGAAACCACAACAACCACAAATCTACGATCCAATCAAAGTAAAGTCACGAACTTGACCGAAATCATACAGCCAAAGCAAATCACATCCGTGAGCTAATTATTAATTATTAAATATTCGCAAAAATCGACTGAACTATGTGAAATTATTCCTTCATTCTAATCATAGTCTCTGGGAAGTCGATCTCCGAGGTCACCGTGTTCGTCGAGGAGCGGAATAGCTTTCTCTTGACGACGGAGGCGAGCGGGGAGGAGAGCAAGGAGGACGGCTGTGGCGGGGAGGAGAGCGAGGAGGACGGCTGCGGCGGGGAGGAGAGCGAGGAGGACGGCCGCGACGGACAGGAGAGCAAAAACCTTGGCTGCGACAGAGAGGAAATTGGGGTCCGGAGCTTGACAACGTCGTCGAGGATGCGGAGGAGGTCATCGACGAGGGTCCTCGGTAGCTGTCGGTGAAGTAAGGAAGGATCTGCATCCTCGACGATTGAGAGCCATAGTTCCTGAACGAAATTGGTGATTGGATCTGGGGAGAGTATTTTGATTTCCAAGAAGAAGATAAACATGCTTTCCAAGAAGAAGATAAACATGCTTGGGATTGGAAAATAAGATGGTTTTTGGTTTTATTGTGATTTTTTTTTAGTGGGAGGGTATTTTGGTCATTTCAGGTGGGAGTTCACCGGAGAATATGGAATATTCCGGCTCCAGGGACCCGATAGTCTATTATCATCAAAACTTAGGGACGTGATAATCTTTTTCCAAAATCCAGGGACCCTAGGGGGAGGGTGACCAAAGTACAGGGATGTGAGGATAATTTACCCAAAAAATAATGACACAGTTATTGAAACATCCTTATAAAATTACTGATGCAGGTGCTTAGTGGGAAACGAATTAGGAAAAGAAGAATTGAGAAATCAATAAGGACAAGAAGCTAGGCGGGGCCCAACCTACTAACGTGGGACCCTTTTCCGGCATTCTGGAAAAAATATTAATGAATATGGGCTGGATAGACGAATTTGAAAGTTGAAACTTGAAACACGTTTTTTATCTAGTGTAAAATAAACCACAAATGGTTGTGATACCTAATTCTCAAAAGTTGTTCCTCAGAAAAAAAAAATCCTGAAAAGTTGATGTTTCCCTGAGGATGGTGTACTTGATTAGGATCTAAAGTCAAGGCAAGAGTTTAACTCTTTTTTAGTATACGAGATTACCCCGTATTAAATGCTTACGGGCTGTGACAATCGTCCCCAAGATACAACGACTTTCTTGCTTCAAGTTCGTAGCACAACGAATCTCGAAGCCTCGCCGAACCTTTGGATACTCGAAATTTTCTTGAAAGAGAGAGAAAAGAGAACAACTATTGCTAAAGAAATATTATGCAATAAGTTATTGGGATGATTTGGAAGTGAGAGGGGGCTGGCCTATTTATAGGCAATGGAGGATTGGAATCTGAAATATTACAGGCACCCCTTCGCACCCCAGATTTTCTGACCAACCCTTCAGCCAGACCTGTTCGTGACTCTTCGGATGCTCGTGATCCTTCGTGTCAAGCAGCCTTCGGCCAGGCCTGTTCGTGACTCTTCGGATGCTCGTGACCCTTCGTGTCAAGCAGCCTGTAGTTTTTTTCGAATTCAGCCAAAAATTTTAAGGCTCCTCCAGCTCCTCGCGATGATGCGTACGTGCAAAGTGCACCTTAAAATCGCGCAATGTGCTATGCGCACGCGCATGTCCGAGTTGTCTTTCCAGCTGGTCCACTAGTTCCTAGCTACCAAAGGACACCTCCTTATAAAGTGAGGTTCCTTTGCTCCCACAACCAATGTGGGATTGGTGTCCCCTTCCACCTTGTAATTCCAACTTTAAGTTACAACTTTAGGCATTAATTTTTCATTCATCCGAAATTAGATTTGAGAAAATAAATACACTAGAATTACGAAACGTAGATTCCAAAATTGTAACTTAATCTGAATTTTATCGAATGGAACTATTTGTTAAAATTGCACAAAGTTTGATCTATTGCCAACTTTATTGGCCAATTTCCAACAAAAGTCTTAAATGATTTGATTGGTGTACTTTCTTTTTTAGCACTAGGGATGGTAGAAATACCCATATCCTGTAGGTTGGACCCTACCCTTATCCTACGGGTCTAAGGTATGTTGACTTTGACTGAGTCTAGTGTAAGGTATGGGTATGAGTCCATGTTTAGAAGTAAGGCCTAGGGGAGGGCATGAATCCATAGTTAGATCCTCTGGGTCGGTTCCTACCCTTACATTTTTACTCTACTTTAAACTCCACCCTAATTAGAACCTAGTCAGACCCTAATTAGACCCTATTTATAATATATATAATATATTTTATGGTTAACTTTAACATATTTATTACATAACGAGCTTAGAAGATATCGTGAATGATAGATCACTAGAAGCTGACATTCTATATTTTTCTTTTGTTGAATTATTTATGTACTTCAAACTCGAAAAAAAAAATCTTATTAAAATTAAATTATAAATTTGATGTTTCATTAATTTTCTATTGAATGGTGATGTGTAACATAGTAGATGTCTTAAATTTCTTTAAATTTTATATAGAAATTAATTTTTGATAAAAAAATATCAAAAAGTAGAACGTTAAAGGGTCGGACCCTGCAGACCATGTAGACCCTGGGTCTCCAGCATGGTAGGGTATGAATCTAATAATAAAAAATTAGGTAAATTATCAACTAGTCTCCAGTCTTTGGTCATCCTCCCCCTCGGGTCTATGCATTTTCAAAAATAATTTTACCGTACCCCGTCTTTGATTTTAGAAACTCTCGGGTCCCTGGTGCCGGTATATTCCATATTCTCTGACGAACTCTACTTGAAAAGATTAAAATGCTCTCCCCACTTAAAAATAAAAAAAAATTTCCTTCCTCGCTTCACCTTCTTCCTTGTCACGATCCAAATTCGGAGTCGGTGACCGGTGCTAGACCCTAACCCGTTTAAAATGATTAAAATATAATCAACTATCTAAGTAACTTAAGCTATTAGATATGTGCTAATTTTTACATTAAATTGCTCGCCCTAGGATTGATTACCACCCGACATAAAAAAATTTGAAAAATTATGGTCACGCCACTCTCCCGTGTCACCTTGAATCGAGCAAAACGGCTAGTACTTGAGTTAATTTCTATGGTAGTGTCGTGATAGCGCCGATTTTCATGATCAATGTCATTGCCTATTAACATCCATTATTCAGTAAGACTATCTACTATGGCAGCCCCGGGCTGGCACCTCCCACATAAGACAAAAATAAAAAAAATTATAAACTAAATGGTGAGGGCAGCGCGGGCTGTGGCGGGGAGCGTCTGACCACTCTGACACGCGGCTCAGGGCTGCCAATAAAATATTACATTATATTTTGTTTTTTTTCTTTTCAATTTATTTTAATTACACTTGGCGCAATATTATTAGATAAAAATATGAAATTTCATATTTTTTTCTCTATAAGTTGAGCCTAATATTATTAATTCGTATATAATTTAATTTTTTAATTTTTATGAAAATTTGTATAAGTATTGCATGTATGTAGATGAGAGAAGAATTAATTATTTATTTCGTGACCTAAGTTGAAGTAGATTGTGATAGTGGATAAAAAATATTTAATTGAGATGAATTGGATGTCGTTAAGAGAAAAATTATTTATTTATTGCGTAATTTAGGTTACATTGGGTTGTGATAGTGGGTAGTCTAAGGATGTTTACTTTTTTATATAGAAAGGTCGTACATAGCAGGCTAAATTCCTAGGGATTGATGTAGTCAATTAAATGTAGACATCGTCAAATCCCATCATTCATCTTCTTAAGAGTATACGTCGGTCTACATTTTTGCAAAAATATAAGGGAGTACTTGGCAATAAAAGCTTCACATACTTGGCTTGCCTAATGCCACACTTTATTTCAATATAAAAATAAGTACATATTTACATATCCTTAGTGTTAAATCCCTCATTCTACGAGGTTGCATCCATAACCTTATTAAAATTCTGTGAGAAATTCTCGACATGAAAAGAACGCCTAGCGTTATTGTTGTCAAAATTTGTTATCACCAAACTTCATCCGTGGATAAAAATCCACCCGATCTCATACACATTTAAAAGACCTAGATGGAACCGCGTTGAAATGAATGTCGGAGAAGTTAACAAGACAAATCCAACCTTCTTCTGCATACAACCTGTGTGGCCCATCGAAGCCCACCGAGATAAGCCTTGCATTAAACTCCATATAAACATTCAATTAGTCCGGCCCCATCAAAAGACCGGCCCTTAGCGACCCGAAAACCCCGGAGTTGTCTAGCCCATACTTTGATCGGCCCTTAGATGTACCCGGAATTGACTATCATAGTAAAGTGGATGCCATCCTAGTAAGGTGGTTTACTTCATAATTCCATCGACCCCCACAGCCAAAACAAAAAAATTTCCTCGACCTATAAAAAATGAAAAATAGCGGAAATAATTATTTTACAATTATTAAAAATATTGTGACAAAATTTTTTTTGATGGTTTTTGATTTAAAGTATACACCTATTGCTCTAAAAAGTTTAAACTTTAATGTGTATGCTTTTCTTTAACACTACTTTCATATATAATCTCATCAACAACGCGAACTCAACTCTCTTGAGCGCATAATTTTGATGGGTAAATTGTTTGGGAATTGTGATCCCCGTTATTGATCCGTCAGAAATGTTAAAGTGATTTCATCTGGATTATTCATATTAATAATCTGCATATTCTTTTTTGGCACACATTTTGAAAGAATTTCAAAATTAAGTGTCCTTGGCATAGAGTTATTTCAGATGGTGATCTCTTTAGAAATTTTCTAAAATATGTGTGTAAAGACAAAATAAATTGAAAAAACTCGTATTGAAAGACTTTTGAATAACTGGCTCAGGCGATCTAATCTAATTTGAAAGACCGGGTAGATTTAGGGTTTCATGGCATGGCCCACCCCGACATTTTTCTAGAAGAGCATGGACCCAACCCAAGAGAGATGGCTCGGCTTCTCAAATGACCCGGATTAGTAGATTATCTTAAAAATTAGTGCTGACAAAGTAGCTACAATTTTTTTTAAATAGCTAACCATACAGAAAAGTAAATCATTGATAGCCATCATAGAAGAAATCTCGAAGTCGGGTCAAACATATTCTTACTCTGGAAAAGAGTACGAGAAGGAAAAAAAGAAGAAGATTGCATGCTTTATGCTTCCTCAATTAAGCTTCCGACAGGAGTATGCGAGGAGATCGAGAAATTACAGAGGGCCTTTTTGTGGGGCTCAAACACGACCAAGAAAAGGCCACACCTCTTGTCGTGGGAAACTATTTGCAAGCCCAAAAAAGCCGGCGGGCTGGGCTTTAAAAGATTAAGAGATCAAAACCTCACCTTCTTAATGAAGCTTGGGTGGGGTTTATTAACTGACAGGAATGCTCTTTGGGTACAGGTGCTATGGGGGAAGTACGGTCCACAGGAAAGCAGTACTTTCACTCCCTCCAGCAAACCCTCAAACTCCATTCTTTGGAAGACCATTACTTCTGTTTGGCCATTCCTCCAGAATGGGATGAGATGGTCGGTGAGGGATGGAAATTTTGCTCAATTTTGGAAGGACAAATGGGTGCCGGACAGCCCCCCGCTCGAGGAGGAAGCAACCCAAGTGATTCCAGAGGAATTGCGAGACTTAACTGTCAAGGAGGCAACCCTCCCTAATGGCGGCTGGAACTGGAGATTGTTTGAAAGTTTCCTACCTAACTCGAGCTTATCTCTAATTACAGGTCAACCCCCACCGAGAGACGAAAGAGGCCCAGATAATTTAATATGGAGCAAAACAACATCTGGTATTTTCACGACAAAATCTGCCTACACTCTTCTAAGGGAATGGGAGGGCCTAGATGAAGATTACTGCTGGATAAAAATGTGGAAGTGGCAGGGGCCCCAGCGGCTAAAAACTACAGCTTGGCTTGCGAGGCACGGACGGCTCCTTACTAACGCTATAAGTTATCATAGACACATGACCCAAGAAGCTGGGTGCCCTTGCTGTGAGAGAGAGAGGAAGAGACGGTGCTTCACGCACTTAGAGACTGCCAAGTCATCAGATCAACTTGGCTGAGTTTATTGAGAGTGAACAAGATTAATATTGCCAACTTCTTTTCGCTTGATTTGCAGGACTGGATAAAACATAATATTGATGCTCAAGGAGATTGGACCACCTACTTTTTTCTGGCCATCCACCAGTTCTGGAGATGGCGGAATAATAAGGTTTTTGGTGGAGAAGATGTCCGCCTCCTAATTCCTTTGCTTTCATTTGTCGCAGGGCAGCTGAAATTAAAGAGGTATGGAAGACTGCTGGCCAAATACATAACAGACCACAGAGACAGGAAGTGCTAATCGGATGGCAACCACCTCCATTGGGTTGGACGAAACTTAATACAGATGGTGCATGTCGGGCAACCTCCAAACAGGCAGCAGCGGGAGGCCTCCTTAGGGATCAGGAAGGAAATTGGAAGGGAGGTTTCGCTGCTAATTTGGGGATTTGCTCTAGTGTGGTTGCTGAACTTTGGGGTGCTCTGAAAGGTCTGGAACTCGCGTGGTCCGTGGGCTGCAGGAAGATCCTTCTAGAGATTGATTCCAAAATCGTGGTTGACATGATTTTGGACAGGAACCATGCGCAGCAAACTTCCCCACTCATATCGGACATTAGGTCTATTCTTGACAGGCAATGGGAAGTCGCAATCCAGCATGCCTACAGGGAAGCCAACAATTGTGCGGATTGGATGGCGAACCTTGGATTCAATATCGACATTGGCACACGTGCTTTCTGGCACCCTCCTGTGGATTTAGGTAGACTACTAGAACAAGACTTAGGTGATGCAGGCTTACCAAGATTAATTATAATCGAGGCTAGGAATGGGGGGGATAAACAATTAGCGATACCAACATTAAGGGAAGATTTATCTCTCCCAAGGCACTCTTTTCCTCTTGTGGATTTTTCCCACCGAGTTTTCTCACAAGAGGATTTTAACGAGGCCAACGGTCGCAACCTCCATTCGGGAGATTCGTCCCCGTTAGGTGGTAATAGATCTCACTAATTAAAGGGGTTCGCCCCTCCACTTTTACCAAAAAAATTTAGCTTTTGGGGGGTGGGTGGGGTGGGGTTTGGAATCTATGCATTCCTGAGGCAAATTGACATAATTTGACTTTTTCTTGCAAACGGACGCACATTTCAGACATGATAGACCTATAATATCCCAGCAAAATCACCGACAATATCTATGGATGACCAAACGAAACAAAAACCAACCCCGTTAAGAAACAACAATACCCAACAATTTTTTAAAAAAAAAGAAAAGATCGTAGATGAGAAAAGTCAACTCCATGACTAATTCTACTCCAGCTGTTTCTGCCCCTTTCTTATAAGTTATAACCACTTGCTCACTTTTTTAATCCTCCGATGTCCATCGCATATTGTGACTCATTCTTAGTCGCACAATTTATTATCTTAAAAGTTCGTAATATGAAATTCTAATAATATATTTTCTATTTAAAAAGAAAACCAATGTTATATAGTTAGATGAAATATACTGTTAAAATTCATGACAAATTAAAATATAATTTGTTTCGTCTTCCCCATGTGTGACCGGTTTAATACTTATATATTTATAAAAAGAACAGAGTGGATTTAGTGGAGGCGAATAAATGTGAAACGTAGTTATCCGGAGACCAAGTTGACATTTTTTTAATGGGACCAAGCATTCAACTTGTGACGTTGATGACGATGTTCGGTAACTAACCCGAGTTGAGATTTAACTCTAGTTAGAGCTTCATAAACTGAGATTAATGTGAGGACATGATTAATATCATCGATCGGCTAGCTGCTTGTAGTTGAAAATTGGCGGACGGAACAGGCAACCACCTGAGCCCACTGCCTTAGCCTCGTCTTCACCATCTGTGGGTTGTCACCTATCAAACCAAACCGAACCAAATCAACCTCACCTAATTAATTTATATGCCCTATTATATAATCATCTTGTTCTACTAACAGATTAAAAAACTGTACGAATCCGAATAATTTTTAGCTGATAATTAATTCTCTCTCTGAAAGGAGTGTTTTAATTTAATAATGTACTAGATCGACAAGAAAATATTAGAAGAAATAAAGCAATTAATGTAGCTGTCTAATTTAATTTCGTTGCCGCAATTGTATGGACCGAACATGATCAAATTACAGAGTGACTTAATTAGTTTAAATTTTGATAAAAACCAAACTCAATTAGACATTTTTGTTCTCTCAAAGTTCAATATCTATGCAGTTATATATAAGCTCCATTGTCACAATGTCTAAATAAATCTTACTCTACTAAGAATCCATCGATCAAATCAAACAGACAAAAATTTTGTGATTAATGAAACATTAACGTAACAATTTTTTTAAAATAAAAACTAAAACTCGTCTAGTTAAACTAGAATAATTCGTTGTTGTTTAGATCTAGGATAATTATGAATTATTTAGTACGAATAGCAAAAAAAAAGTCATCCTCTCATGGAAAAAATACCATTTATACCTGGGCCAAAAATGGTATGGGGGCTGCCCAAGGGGGAAGGAGAGTACGATGTGTCGCTGTCGGAGACCGACAGAGAAGGAGAACGGGGCGCGGTCTTAGCTTCTGACCGCGAAACGGCATCGTAGTACTGCTTGTTGACCGCGTAGTAAAGTCCTAGAGCCGGGAGTGTATCGGAGAGGCGCCCGTGGTCAACCTCCATCTGGTCAACGGAGGAGTCAAACTCAAACCCGAAGCCGAGCTCGAAGCAGGCCTTGAGCTCGTCGAGGTCCTCCTCGGTGACGCTCTTGCTTCGCCTCTTCATGTTGGCCGCCCCTTTCCGCCTCAGCCACGCCTCGTCCCTGTAAAGGTCCGGCGACCATGAGTGCTGCTTGTACAGCGGGGAAGGCGCCGCTCGGGAGGACATTCCGGCGGAGGTCCGGTGACCTCGCCCCAGGGGGGGTTAGGGGAGCTGTTTGGCTTAGGGGGATCAGCCTAATTTGTGTAGAAGGGGAAATGGACGGGGAAGGGATGGGATTTATTGGAACTTTAATTTATTTTCTTTTTTCCTTTTTTGGTAGAATTTAGTTGGGTCTATGTCATGATGAGCTGTCCGTCTCCAACTTATTTTACAAGATTTCAGGATTTCTTTGTTAGTTGCTTTTATTAATATAAAAATTCACTTTTGTACTTTGTAGTTTCACATATTTTTTATTTAGTACTTTGTGTTTTAGCTTTCTCGGATATTTTTCAAAGTGACATATTTTGTTACAAATTTTTAGCCAGGGTTATTAATCCCACTTGCCTTCCAAGTTAGCGCCACATCATATTTCTCTCATAAGTGGTACTGATGTGAAAAATTAAAAAACTAATCAAAAAAATCGAAAACCCAAAATCAGACCTCACCCTAGGCCGAAAGTTGTTGGAATATTTTGTAGATTATGCTTTCCAATGGGGTTTTTTTAGTTTTTCTAAATTAATGCTACCTAGGAAAGAAAAATATGATGTAGTACTGATGTGGTATTTACGTGGAAGGCCAAGTGTGACAAACTAACTCTTGTTAAAATTTATCACCAAAAATATCACTTAGAAAACTTCCGTCACCAAAAGAGACAAAATTAAACCACATAGTACTAAGTTGAAAATATATAAAACTACAAGGTACTCAAGTAAATTTTTTTCTTTTGTAATTCGCTCTAATTCGGAATAGAAGAAGTCCGCTTTCTTCTTTGTTTTACTTTGCAGCTTGGTGGAGTAGCTAAAAAGGTTGGTTGCTTCTTCAGTTTAATTCTTGACATATTAAAAGTTAATTTGCTCGAGGAAATGCAGGACGAAGACTCGTAATCACGAACTTGATTAGTTTATAGGTTTTTCATTTTTTGAAAGATTTTTCCAAAAGATTTCTTAAACTACAAGAAGAAGATGAAAGAAGAATAACAAATTTGAACAAAATAGAGTTGCACAACATAAATTCAATAGATTTTACAACGAAAACAAGTATTTTTAACTTTTTTCTACTAATTGTGCGTTCGATGTAGATTTTAAGAATCAAAGATTTAGAAAAAATCTTTTTTAAAAAAGGTAAGAATAAGAGAAATGCTAAGGAAAAAATGCTTCTACTTTCATACGAAATCTACATGTATTTTATACGTAATTAGTAATTAAGATCTCCTAAAAAATAGACGGGTAATTGTAGTTTGTCTCTATTTTAAGGGCACAGATTAGGTACAGGGAAAGCTTTTCTGGACGATACAAGAGAGGAGAAAAATAGGAAAAAGTATTGACGCGCGGACTGACACAATGCTGATTCACTGACACAAACACTCCTTGGCGCAAGCACTAACCCAAGTTTGGTGAATTTTGATTTTTTTTCTTATTATTAATATTAAAAAAACCAGATTAGTATAACATAGTGAACCGAATAAAAATATTATTTTAATTAAATAATTAATTTTTATAATAAATATTAGTCGGGCATGTCATTTTAGGTAATCGTGCATGCCATTTAATCGTAATCGAACTTGCCATTTGATTAATTATTTAATTTAATACAAGTTTTATTAAATATTAATCTGACATGCCATTTGACATAACGTGGGCATGCCATTTGACATAACCTGTGCATCCCATTTTTATGATTAGTACTTTTAAATATTAAAAAATATAATTATAACCAAGCATGTCATTTGGTCATAACGTAGCATACCATTTATCGTCACCGGGTCTGCCATTTGGTCACAAATAGGCATCCATTTTATCGTAAGAGAGCATGTCATTTTATTGTAAGGGGGCATGCCATTTAAACATACTCAGATCTGACATTTGATTGTAATCGGACATGCCACTTTTGACATACATTACGAACGAAAAAAAAGAACAAACAATTTAACTTTTCAATAAATCCAACTTTAGACACTTCAATAAACCATTTCAAAGAGGAGAGAGAGTGAGAAAAAGAAAGAGGGAATGAAAGAGAAACCTATTTTCTCGTCGGAGCCACTCCTCGTCGGCGTCGATTTTTTAGGGTTGGGTGAGAGAGAGAGAGAGAGAAGAAATTGAAGGAGAAGAAAGCATATAAGGTAAAAAAAGATTAATTCCTTCTGGTTTATTTAATTTTAGATTATGGATTTGTCTCTCTGTAATTTATTTAAATTTTAGGGTTAATTTTATTAAAGGTTGGGGGAGAGAGAGAGAGAGTGTGTCTGTGAAGGAGAAGAAGGAAGCGTAGGGAGGAGAGAGAAAGAGAGAATAAGGGAGGAGAGAAGGAGGAAGGAAGGGAGGGGAGGAGATAGAGACGTGAAAGACGAAAATACCCTAGAATAATTAGTACCGTTAAATCTCTGACGTGTGTCTAGTCATCAAGATAAATAGACCTGATTTATTTCCGTACGCTACATGACTTTTTATCCCAGTCCACACGCAATCCAAGGTCATGTTTTAAATGTTGGACAACTACCCAAAATATTTAGATGAATTTACAAAAGACTTATTAAGTGTATATCTTAACTATGACGTCTCAAATATTATTATATCTTAATTAAGAATTTTGAGTTGGAATCTTTAAAACTAAATGAGTGTTAAATATTTATTTGAAGAATTTCATTCGTAACACAATACTAAATTCAACTCTAACTCTAATTAGTAAATATTGTAGACGTATTTAAAAGAATTGCGGTCAGATGCTTGGTTCCGTAAAAACACTTGGTTTCATTTAGCACATCACATAAAATTCAGTTCTCCAATACAACAGGCAAATTACGTATTTATTTCTACAATTTACTAAAATTAGTATTAAACTAGTAGACATTGTTCACTGTATTATAATCGTTCCGTACAAAACTATGATCACGGTTTGATTTCTTCTTAACTATTACTTATTTTCTCGTTAAGTTCAGTATAAGAACTAATCCGAAAATTCATTAATGTACATGTATTTTCTTTGGATGAATTTGAAATGCATTTGATTTCCAGTTTTCAGTTCGAACACGGCATAGTTTAAATGGAATTATCGCAAAATAAAGCAAACTTTTCTGGTGTCAATTATTTTCTGATAGCATGTGGTTGCCCTACCTTCTAATAATTGCGGTTCGCTAATTGGAAAAGTTTATTAATTATATGTATGTACTCATAAAAGTATCACAATTCATTCACAATAACAATTAAGCATCCCATAAAACGGGACAAAAATAATTAAGCGTGATTATCAAGAATGGCAAGGATTTGTGAACTTCACAAAGATTTGGAACTTCAATTAATTTAAAGTAAAACTCCATTTTAATACTATTTGGTTTTGCCTATTATCACACTATTAGTCATGGTTTCAAAATGTTTTACAAAATGATTTGTCAAATTGACACTGGTGTGCAAATAGGTGAAAGTATATCAAATTATGTAGACCATAATATGTTGTTGTGTTGGAATCTTTATATTTTTTCTAAAATTTTAAGATAATAAGTTAATAAATTATTAATATTTACAAACAATTTTAATACACTAATAATTCACAATATAATAATTTCAACAAGTTGAAAATTCAACGCGTAGATGAATTTTTTATTAATTCTTAAATCCTTAAATTAGCTCAGTGGTACGACGTGGCAGACTCGTCTTTTTTCATACACAGTTTTGGTTTTTTCATACACAATTTGACCTTCAATATGATTCGTTATGTGTCACTTCAATTTGCAAGTTGTGGGTTTATGAATCATAATCCCACTAGCTTTTATCCTGCGCGTACACTATTACTCCATTAGGGCAAACTTATTCTGGTATATACTAATTTTTTACGTTTTCGAACAACATTGCAATTTTAATTGAATTTGGTACATGTGCACCTATATTCGGAAAAAAGTTGCATTAATATTAAAATTACATCAAACTTATATGAAATTATATCTAATTTACAATCAAATGCATTCAATTATACTTACTCCAATGATGGTACAAGATTAACTATATATACACCAACAACCACTTAAATCAACCAATGAAAAAGTTGTTTCTGTTTAATCAAGATGTACTGAATTTGAGCAACTGATAATGCAATTGCGTTAAATATTTTACATTTCAAAAGTCTCATCCGATTATTTTTTAAAGTAATTTTTTTACACTATTATATTTGTCAGGATTTGAATCGAGTATTCGAACTAAATTTATCTGCATAGTGAGTGCCTGATTACCCGAAGTATAAGAAAACTATATATATATATTAGAAGGTTCTTAAGATCTATCTCTTGACGTACGGCACAATAATAAAAAAGTTAGATAATTATTTATTAGATTACAGGAGACGGCGGGTAGCTGTTCCACCACGCTTTCTGCCGTTAATTAGGGGCCAGGTGTATAGTATTTATTTAAATTGGCAAATAAGAAGACAGAGTGTACTTCATTTTCTCTTTGGCCGGTACATTAATTAATTTATTCGACGAATTAAAGTGCGTAAACCAAGTAGTTATAGTTGGCTTCGCAAGGAGGCTCAGGACTTGCGATCTCAGTCAGACTCATCATGCGTAAGATTTCTGATGTAGTTATTTTGTATTGAATTTTATCGTACTAAAATTTTTAATAAGACTAGCAACTATAATCTAGTATGAGTGATTCTACACTCATTATATATAAATTGTAAATATTATTTTGATTAATAAAATTTACTTAAAAAAATAATCATCTGTAAGAGGGATAACCATATTTTCTAGTTGAAACCGCCAAGTTCACCGGGCACGTAATATTTCACTAGTCCAATTAATCTTGGTTAATACAAATTTGATAAGAGTATAACCATGTTAGTTAATTACGATTTGCAACTAAAGTAGTTGAGTATTAATTTTGAGCCTTGCTATTGTTATATCTAGAGCATCAACGAAATGTTGAATAACAAGCAACCACTCCGAAATAGTCGGGTTGACATTATTCATCAACCAGTACTAAATATAATCCGACTCTAAATATCAAAAATGAAAAGTAGCCCTACATTGTGACTAATATTCTAACAACTAATTTTGTCTACCTAATCTCAGATTAAAAAAAACTAACAGGTCTTTTTTGGCTGCAGTCCATAATATGCAATTATGACTATGAATTAGAGCTTCCACTTGGCAAAGTGATCAGCACCTCGTACTCGTAGCTTCATCATTGTAGTGCATAATATTAATAAGAAGTGCCCGCAATTTTTATTAGATAATAGAAAAAGTTTCGTCCAATAAACAGGTAAGTTCCCAGTAATTTCTCCATGTTCAGATATAAAAGATCAGAAGTTAACAGCACAACTACGCTCTCTTGTTGCTGCTAACTTCTACATCAGTTTTACAAAATCCGCAACCTTCGGGATAGGTATGCACCGCTGCGAACGAGCTCGAAGGAGGCAGAGACCAACATCGAGTCTCCTGGCCGGAATGTTGGAGCTCTGGAGTAACATTGATCAGCTGAATTGTCATTCACAATGCTGCTGGAACCTGGGAATCTAATGATCTAAGCACCTCCTCTCCCATTTCCTTGCATCCCACCAGCTTCTGCAAGTTCGTATCTTTGTTAGCCATCGATGTTACCCGAATGGCGGGCAATTATTCAACTAGTCCGCAAATGATTCATGGCTAAATACATGGTGAGTGAACTGAAAGACCTCATAGTATACAATGAAAGAGGTCCTGAGAACCACCGGGCAAAAGTGTAAGAAGTCTGTGTGTCACATACCGTTCCAGCAGAGTAGATGTCACCGGTTCGAAATCCCCTATTTAGGGTATCCAAAACTGCATTCTCTATCTTTTTTGCTGCTTCCTCCTCTCCAAGGCCATACCTCAAGAGCATTGCAACACTGAGCACAGTGGCCAAAGGATTTGCCTTATCCTGCATACCAACAAAAGGAAAATAGCTCAATTACTTTTTCCTTGATTGACTTTCTTTCTCCATTCCCATCTTTATGGCTAAAATCCTTTGCCATTGCTAGACATCTACGTTCGTGAATAATTCGAATGTACAGATATTCTCTAGTGTTTCGATCATCCGAAGGAGGATAATAAAAAGAGAGAAAAACCACCTGTCCAGCAATGTCAGGAGCAGAACCATGAATTGGTTCGAATAGCCCAGGTCCCTGTACAAAAGGTATGCTTTAGTAGAAAATTCTTGACGTCTAACGCTGACAAATAAGAGAGGCAAGTCAAAGTTTTCATTGCAAAAAAAAAAGAATTAAACATAATCAATATTCGTATAGGATCAGCCAACTGGATTATCATCAGTTTGAAAATTACGAATTTTCCCCTTACCGAAGCACCAAGACTGGCAGATGGCAGCATCCCTATACTTCCAGTGATCATTGAGGCTTCATCGGAAAGGATATCACCAAATATGTTGTTTGTGACTATTGTATCGAACTGTAAAAACATCGTACGAAACAGCATAGGTATTAATATTACTGTGCTTGATCTAAATTTCCAGGTTCAACAAGATAAAGATAACATAAACCTGTCTTGGGTTGCGAACAAGCTGCATTGCAGCATTGTCAACATACATGTGGGAGAGTTCAATATCAGGATACTCAACGGCCATAGCTGTTACTCTTTTCCTCCAAAGCATTGATGCCTGGAAAAAATAATTCATAACGGTGTTAGTCTCGCGATAAATCTGGTAACTAAGAGGTCAAATGTGCAAACCAAAGCAGGTGCAACCTATTACTGTATACATAGATGCAAGCTTATTAGTTGAATACAAGCAATTAATAACAAAAGAACACGTTTCTCATCCAGATATGCAGATGGCAACGAATTCTCTTGTGGGGAATAAGGTCATTCAAATGTTAAACAACTCATCCAGGCATATACTAGCACAGAAAAATGGGGAAATTCAGGAAGGAGGTTGGGAGTTAAAGCTAATGAAGTTCAGAGTTCACAAATACTATATAGGCAATGTTAACATTAGCAAGCCAAAAAACAAAATAAATGGAATTTTTATAGCAAATGGTACCTCCAGGACATTTGCTTTATCAACAGAACAGAGCCTTCCACTTCTCTTCCTTGCAGTCTCAAATGCAACACGAGCGATTCGATCAATCTGCTCCAAGCATGTTTCCAGTTCAAATGTATTTCTTAAGTAAAATCAGAAGGTATAACACAATGACGTTAAGAGATGATTAAAATACTAAAAATATAAATGTCCTCTCATTAATCTAATGACATGAACTTTCCGGAAATCTATACTTGTTGATCAAAGATTGACAGTTACGCAGAAGTTGGAAGTACAGAAGGTGAATCTTAAGTAAACAAATATATAATGACAAATATAGGATTAGTAAAAGGACAAAGGATCATGACTGTGGCTGACTGCCCAACGAAAATGAGAATCCAAGAACAACCAGAACAAAAGGAGTGGCATCCAATTGCCAACATCGATTAATCAACAAGCAGCAGAAACTGAAAGATTTTTATGTTATATTAACCTACTGTTGAAAAAGAGAATCACCTCACGAGTGGCATACACCTCGGTATTGAAACCAATCTCCTCGCCATGTTCATTCTTGCCAAAACCCCTCGGCTTTCCGAAATAGATACCTGTTTCAAACAAAAGTACTGCCGATCCATCACTATACTTGACAAAGAATAAGCCAAGACATACAAATCGGAAAAATTTCTTCAAGCGGGCAGCTAAAACAACTTGATTCAAGACATCACTGACCTCCCGTAAGCTCCCTAACAACCATGACATCCACTCCCTCTGCGACCTCGCGTTTCAAAGTAGAAGCGTCCACCAACTAACCAAACAAACCCGAATCAGTCACCTCCACAGCACAAGGAAGCAAATGCAGCTCGAAACGAAAAGCAAACAGAAGCCTCTCACTTGTGGTAAGACGGTCGCTGGCCGGAGGTTGGCAAAGACCTCGAGACCAGCTCGAAGCTGAAGCAATCCCGTCTCCGGCTTCAAATGCTTCTCATTGTTATCCCATTTATACCCTCCAATGGATCCAAGAAGAACAGCATCGGATTGTTTGGCCGCCAAAAGGGTCTCTTCGGGCAACGGAACTCCGGAAGAATCCAAGGCGCCGCCGCCCACTGGCATCTCCCGGAACTTGAACTCAATCCCTAAAAATAAAAAGAACCAAACTTTATAGAGGAAATTAAGTAAAGTTTCGATCTTTATCCAATTACATGACCTTGGAGGGAAGCGGTGAGGTTGAGGACGTTCTTGGCGACGGTGACGACCTCGGGGCCGATCCCGTCGCCGGGGAGGAGAGTGATGGAGTAGCTTTTTCCGGCGGCGGCGGCGGAGCACAAGTTTGTTCTGCGAGGCTTGTTGTGGAGGGAGTTGTTGGTTGGGAAGGGGCTGACGTGGAAGCCGGCTTGGAGCGGCTTTGCGTTGAGCTGGATGGACGCCGCCATTTGGGAGTGAGTAAAGAGGGAGGCTTCCACCAAAAAAAAGTAAAAAGAGGGAGGCGGTGTTTCGATTTTCTTTTTTCCCTTTCTTACAAATGCCAATGGGGATGGGGAGAGGGATATGTCAACTACTATTACATAAAAATACTTGTCAAAAATAAAACTACTATTACATACATAAAAATTATAAAAATACTCCCGTATCACAAATATATTCCTTTGTGATAATAGATATTTTTATAATTTTTAAATAATATTAATTATCACATTATCTATTTATAACATGTCACTAAATTAAAGTTATGTATCATTATCACATCAACAAAAGTCGAAGGATTATAAGTATTTTTGTAAAATAACACAGGGTACTAAAATAAGTACTTACATAATAGATAGAGGGTGTATAGTGATAATTTCATATACACAGGGTACTAAACTGTTTATATCTCTGAACCATATGTAGTGTTTTAGTAATCATCCATTTGTATGAATCTCCAAGTGGATTTGCTATCAGCTTTCTGAAATATTTAAGGGTGTTATAAAATTATACATCTTACTATAATAATAAAAGAATTATTTTAGACAGTTTAGTGTCACACTTAGAAATGTCCAAACTACTATTCAAATTAATCAAAGAACTCTAATAAAACCAAAGCCGTTCAAGAAGAAGCCAACCCTGCCACAGAAATCGCCAGCAACAAGACCCCAAAGGCCCCGCAGATGACCTCGGGCAAGGAGCTCACCTTGACCGATGTGCTGCATGTGCCCGAGAACCGGAAGAATCTCATCTCCGGAGTGGTGCTCAATAAGAGGGGCTTTCGGCTCATGTTTGAGTCTGACAAGGTCATCATGTCCAAGGGAGGGATGTTCGTTGGCAAGGACTATTTGACCAACAATCTGTTTAAGATGAGTGTAATGACTTTAGCTCCCAAGGCAAAGTCTAATGATAAGATTGATGTGGGTACCGCCAATAAGGCTAGCACGAGCAATGATGTAATAAATGTTGCCGAGAAGGCTAATAAGAAAGTAAAGGTTGCTTATTCTCGCGAGTCGTTATATTTATGGCATGGTAGACTAGGTCATGTGAATTATAAGTCTTTGCGAAAGCTAATATCACTTAACCTACTACCACAATTCAACATCGATCACAAACATAAGTGTGAGACTTGTGTTGAGGCCAAATACGCCAAAACATCTTCCCACGCGATTGAGTGAAGCACGAAACTGTTGAATTTAATCCACACCGATGTATGTGATTTAAAATACGTACAAACGCGTGGCGGTAAAAATTATTTTATAATTTTTATCGACGATTGTACGAGGTATTGCTATGTCTACTTGATGAGAAGTAAAGACGAAGCAATAGACATGTCCATTCACTATAAGAATGAAGTTGAGAACCAACTTGGTAAGAAGATCAAAAATCTTTGAAGTTACCGAGGTGGTGAATATGAATCTCCATTTGCACAAGTTTGTGCCGAGAATGGAATCGTTCATCAAACCACGACGCCTTATTCTCTCGAGTAAAATGGAATTGCGGAAAGGAAGAATAGGACGCTTAAGGAAATGATGAATGCGATGCTTATTAGTTCTGGATTACCAAGGAATTTGTGGGGGGAAGCTGTGCTTTCGGCCAACTATGTGCTCAACAGGGTACCACACAAAAAGTTGGATAAAATACCTTACGAATTATGGAAAGGTCATGCGCCTAGCTATAAATTCCTAAGGGTTTGGGGATGTCTTGCTAAGGTTCCGATCCCACCTCCTAAAAAGACAAGGATATGACCTAAGACGGTGGATTGTGTGTTTATCGGTTATGTACAAGATAGTACTGCATATCGATTCTTGGTACACAAGTCAGATAACTCTGATGTCCACGTAAATACTATCATTGAAGCTAGGGATGCTTCATTCTTCGAGAAAATCTTTCCTCATAAAGCTCAAACTGGAGTTGACCGTCAAGTTGACCAAAGTGGGAGCAATGTGGGGGGAGATGTACCTCAAGATGAAGTTGAAGAGCCTAGACGTGGGAAAAGGGCTAGGAAAGTAAAGTCCTTCGGATTAGATTTCATAACATATCTGTTAGAAAAGGATCCAGTAACCTACAAAAAAGTAATGTCCTCTACAGACTCTGCTCTTTGGAAAGAAGTAGTGAATAGTGAGATAGAGTCTATGTTACATAATCATACTTGGGAACTAGTAGATCTATCTCCAGGTAGTAAACCACTAGGCCATAAGTGAATCTTCAAAAAAAAGATGAAGCCTGATGGTACAGTGGATAAGTACAAGGCAAGACTTGTTGTTAAAGGTTACAAGCAAACTGAGGGTGTTGATTATTTTGACACATATGCTCCTGTCTCCAAAAAAATGTCTATTAGGTTAGTCATAGCTTTGGCAGCTTTGTTTAACCTAGAGATCCATCAAATGGATGTGAAGACGGCCTTCCTTAATGGAGATTTGGAAGAGGAGATTTACATGGACCAACCCGAAGGGTTTGTGGTTCTAGGTAAAGAACATAAGGTGTGTAAACTTGTAAAATTCTTGTATGGACTAAAACAAGTACATAAACAATGGAACAAAAAGTTTGATAGTGTAATGCTATCTAACGGGTTTCAGATAAATCAATGTGATAAATGTATCTACGTGAAAGGAGATGATAACGACTATGTGATAGTTTGTCTCTACGTAGATGACATGTTGATCGTGGGTAATAATGATAATATCAAAATTACCAAGAGAATGTTATCGCAAAATTTTGACATGAAAGACTTGGGACAAGCTGATGTAATACTTGGAATAAAAATCACCAAGACTTCAGAAGGTTACGCGCTTTCCCAAGGTCACTATGTCAAAAAGATACTTGACAAATTCGATAAGGATAGCAATATAATTGCGAGAACTCCTATGGAAGTGGTGTCAAGTCTCTGTAAGAATCGCGGAGAGAGTGTGAGACAACTAGATTATTCTAGAGTTATAGGCAGTCTAACCGATTAGGAATATACCAGTCGTGTCGACCAAGCAACTGTGTCCCAAAATTTTATTGGAATCTCAGAAATCCCAGCTCTACTTAGGAAAATATAAGCCGACCCGATCCTCTCGAACCTTCCATACAAAAGCTCGTCTTAGGCCCGTCAATGCTGAAATAACTTACCGTCCTTAAGCCCGAAGTGAACTCCAAAGAGCGCAAACCTCCTGCCTACCCGGACCAAAAAGGGCCTCTCGCCTTGAAGCCCAAGATGACCTCCACACCCGGAACCTTCTTTCCGCTTTCAAATACAAGGCGGTACCTACTGCCTACCGCTTCTAAGCCGCCGAGCGCCTAAAATGGACCTGCCTTACCGCTCGAACCCTCTAAGCGAGCTAAGCCTTCCGCCCGTAGGCCCCTAGGCAGTATGTGCCTACCGCCCGAGTTCCCAAACCAGCGCCATCCACCCGCTCGCCCCTAGGCAGTATGTACCTACCGCCCATCAGTCCTAGGCAGCTCGTGCTTATCGCCTACGAGCCCAAATGGGCTTCCTACCGCTCGAGCGCCTTTTGCTTACACATCGAAGGTGGTATGCCGCCTCGTAATAGGCTAGACGGCCTAATGGGCAATGCACCAATGAGCCCGGATCACTCAACTTGCAGTATTGATTTCGTACTTCAACAATCTTCCCGCCTTAGGCTTCCCGCTATTAACTCATGGACCGAAGTGCCCAACTCGGACACCCACTTCAAAGGACAAAGTGCACTCCGGGCTCCCGCCTCAAAGATCAAAGCGACCATCTGGGCTTCCGCCTTGTAGGTCAAAGTAACTATCCGGCCTCCCACCTTGTAGGTCAAAGCACCTTCCAGCCTCCCACCTTGAAGGCCAAAGCGACATCCGGGCTCCCGCCTCAAAGGCCAAAGCGACCATCTGGGCTTCCACCTTGTAGGCCGAAGCAACCATCTGGCCTCCCGCCTTGTAGGTCAAAGCACCTTCCGGCCTCCCGCCTTGAAGGCCAAAGCGACATCCGGTCTCCCACCTCGAAGGCCAAAGCGACCATTTGGGCTTCCGCCTTGTAGGTCGAAGCAACCATCCGGCCTCCCGCCTTGTAGGTCAAAGCACCTTCCGGCCTCCCGCCTTGAGGACTAAAGCATCCTCCCACCTTGACCCGCATTTTTGGCCTGCTTCCACTCCGAATCCGAAGATATCACAAACTACAAAGTCGTAGATCTATATCTTGACTTCACACAGAAACTTGATTCGTCTCATCCGATCTCCGGATAGAAAGTTATGAGTATTTTACCGAGGAGTACCAGCCAAGCGAGTGGGAAACGGACCGAACTGGGCTCCCGCTCATAAAGTCCAAGCATGCTCCCGTTCATCGACCGCGTAAACGGGCTTCACCTTATTGCCCGCAGGCCCCTAGACAGTATGTGCCTACTGCCCGGGTTCCCAAACCGACGCCATCCACCCGCTCGCACCAATAAGGCGGTATACCGCCTGCCGCATTGAAGTGGACCAAGCGGTTCAATCAACCCGAACACAGGTTGGTCAATGCAAACCCAAAAATAAGTGGGTACAACTCGAAGCACCAATTTTATACTTCAACAATGCCCCCCGCACGTTAACACTTCGGTACGATCAGGCGACAAGTGTTGACGTGGTCCTTCATCTCCAACTTGGCACCCGCCAGCTAACTTAGAATGAAGATGAGCCGCTCGAAGAGATCTAGGCCATCTACCCGACCGACTTATAGGGTGACAAGGTGCAAACCTCCAATCGCTATGTCACCTCGCCTATTGCTTTATTCCCCATAAGTAAGGGGGAGTACTTGCCCCCCGAGTGTGGCACCAATCGGTCGTTGAGTTGAAAGGTAATCTCGCTTGACCGAACTCGTACACCAGGCAGACCAGCAATCTACGTTACTCCAAACTACCCTTATTGGTACTGTGGTACTGTCGTTGAAGGCCACCTCTATGTAGCATATTGTCGGGATGAATGGACATGCGTCAGCCATCATAATCTCCACCTTCCTATAGGACTTCCACCGGATTAGACATTGGTGGATGGAAGATGGAATTACCGGACTGGAGCGGATCAAGTCTCGCCCTTTCCCATCAAGGTTGGTCATGACCATGCTAGCCGTGCTGTCATCCTCCTTTTCCTTATTGCGATCCCTGAGGAGCAACTGAAGAAAGGTGTTCGCTACACCCATGCCATCCATGGGTACTCTTTTGATTGACTCCCCAAGGATGTGAACCGTGATACAAAGAGATTTCTTGCATTCGCCCATTCTTTAGGTTGGCCTTACAATGGTGACGTCGCCATTGAAGGCTTCCACAATGTGAACGACATAGGACATCTCTTCTATCTGAGGCTCAGGTGTACCTTCCTCACTCATGTCCCCCTTCAGATGACTGGGTTGGTTGAGTTTTGGCTTAAGGATGGATGGGAGGGTGAACAACTTGTTGATCGACACCTTGTTTGGGAAGTCTCCAAACTTAACATAACCAATGTCAAGACCGACCGAGACATCTTTTTTCTTTCGATCATCCTTGCCCTCACGAAGGTTACTTTCCCTGGAGTGGATCTCGCTTCTCGCCTTAGGTACCCACTCCCAGATCAACTTCTTATGTTGGTCTTTGGGTGCCTTTGGCCGAACCTCCTTGATGTGCTTGAGATCCTTTCCCTTGATTGTCTTAGAGGCTTTAACCTTTTTGACCTGGCCTTGAGTCCAGGCCAGTTGGTGTGTCACCCATGGGCTAACTAGAAGGACATCTTGCTCTATCAGCTTGGCCCTTTGTTTCACAAGTTGCCTTTCGAGATCCTTGATAACTTGCTTTTGTTTTTTGACCTTCTTCTCAATGCGACATCTCTAAGTCTTAGTCAGGACCCCTTGTGTTGGGGGACCAGGAGTGACCCTCTTTTTTCCATGGCGGGTGAAGTTATACCGACGTGGTTTGGACCCGTCTTGAAGGTCCACCTTGATACGAGGGTGATGGAGCCTCCACATCTCATCGGCTCCCCTTGGACGATAGAACTTTTGAGTCTTTGGGATGCCACTATCGGGTGGCCGTCCTTGCCCCCCGAGTCATGCTCCTCGGGTATTAAGGTTGGGTTTCCTCTGCTTAGGACGATCGGCTCCCCTCGTACGAAAGGAGTTCTGAGCCTTGTTATTACTAGGCGGTCTTCCTTGCCCCCCGAGTCTTGCCCTCTGGGTTTTAGGATAAGCCTTTGTTTTCTTAGGGTCCGGCCGTCCTTGCCCCCCGAGCCTTTCCCTCTAGGTTTTGGGGTTGGCCTTTGTTGGCTTTGGCCTCTCTCCTTTTTGGCTTCGTTAGATGCCAACCATAGCAATGGAAGTACTTGCACGGGGTTAATTGCCGGTTGCCTCCCGAGACTTTGATGTGAAGCCAAACCCTTAAATTGAGAGAGTTGAGGTTGTCCTTCTGTCCCTTGTTGTTGGGTAGATTCGAACACCAGTTGATGGTTGATGTCATCCTCATCAGCTCTCCTTGTCAGTTGACATCGTCCTCATTGAGCTCACCATCCTCATCGAGCTTTTCTTGTCGATTGACGTCATCCTCATCGAGCTCATCATCCTTATTGAGCTCTTCTTATCGGTTGATGTCATTATCATCGAGCTCGTCATTATCATCGAGCTCATCATCCTCATCGAGTTCTTTTTGTTGGTTGACATTGTCGTCATCGAGCTCGTCATCCTCATCGAGCTCTTCTTGTCGGTTGACGTCATCCTCATCGAGCCCTTCTTGTTGGTTGACGTCGTCGTCATCGAGCTCGTCATCCTCATCGAGCTCTTCTTGTTGGTTGACGTCGTCCTCATCGAACTCGTCATCCTCATCAAGCTCTTCTTTTCGATTGATGGGATGGCGGTTGTCCTCCTCATCCAGGTCGATCCGTGCTTGATGCATGACCTGAGGGGTTGGGGTAGGATTGGAAACTCTTGAGTCGAACAAAGGATTCATGCAGACATCCCACCTTTTGAAAGAGTCTTGGTCGGCCGAGACCCTAGATGGGTATGACCAGTCTTGGGTCAGGGCCAATTGGTACCAGCTCGATCCCACTTGGACATTACTAGCCCCCATCCTGGCGGACTCATATTGTTCCAAGTAGTTCACTCCATGTGTCCCCATCCCCAAGTAAGGAGTTGTTTGGTATTAGGGATTCATAGGAGTTCTATGTTGTCGACCATAATCGAACACGTCTGGCATTGGCGGTGTCATGGTGCAAGGCATATGACTGGTCCATGGTTGTCTGAACACCGGTTGGATGGGTACAGCTTGTCCGGTGGATACGCTCATCCCTTGGTATTGATTGATGACCACACGTGAGGACGCCCCATAGTGCCTACAAGACTCCTCATAAAGCTTCCGAGCACGGAAAGCGACATATGTCTTCAACGGGACGACGGGCATACAGAACTCCATCGGGATAACATTTGTCTCAGCCGGCTCTTTTGAGAAAGCCGAGGTAGATAAATCCTGCCTCCATGCATATGACTGGGAAATGGAAGGTATCGACTCCTTGTAAGGAACCGGAGCAACAAAGTAATTGGTCATCTTGGCCGGTAAAGGTTAGACCGCCTTCTCAGACGCCCTCCTTAGTCCCACTGAGCGTGCCAAAAAATATGTTACGGGGAAAAGAGAACAAGTAACCCGAGACGGATCCGGAGTGATCGTCCCAAGGTCGGTCTAAATCTATGCTAGGCTACCGGCTATGATAGGCTACGAACTAAGGAAAAATGATAAAGATAGAAGAGTAGTTTGTTGTTGTGTTTGTTGATGTCCTTCTCCGGTACCCAATCTCCCTTTATATAGCGCGTCTTGACCTAGCTCCATCCTTCCCGTGCAAGAAATCTCATCTCGAGTGAATATTTTATTTCCAAATCAACCCGGCTTAGAATAGGAAAATCTAAACAGTCTTCCTCCAATGAACAGATCTCGTCTCCGATTAAGAATATACCGGTCGTGTCGACCAAGCAACTGTGTCCCAAAATCTTATTGGAATCTCAGAAATCCCGGCTCTACTTAGAAAAATATAAGTCGACCCGATCTTCTCGAACCTTCCATGCAAAAGCTCGTCTTAGGCCTGTCAACGCTGAAATAACTTACCATCCTTAAGCCCGAAATGAACTCCAAAGTGCCCAAACCTCCTGCCTACCCGGACTAAAAAGGGCCTCTCGCATTGAAGCCCAAGATGACCTCCACGCCCGGAACCTTCTTTCCGCTTTCAAACACAAGGCGGTACCTACTGCCTACCACTTTCAAGCCACCGAGCGCCTAAAATGGACCTGCCTTACCGCTCGAACCCTCTAGGCGGGCTAAGCCTTCCGCCCGCAGGCCCCTAGGCGGTATGTGCCTACCGCCCGGGTTCCCAAACCGACGCCATCCACCCGCTCGCACTAACAAGGCGGTATACCACCTCCCCCTTGAAGTGAATCGAGCCCCATCCTTTCCACCCGCAGGCTCCTAGGCGGTATGTACCTACCGCCCATCAGTCCTAGGCGACTCGTGCTTACCGCCTACGAGCCCAAACGGGCTTTCTACTGCCCGTGCGCCTTCTGCTTACACATCGAAGGCGGTATGCCACCTCGTAACACGCTAGACGGCCTAATGGGCCATGCACCAATGAGCCCGGATCACTCAACTTGGAGTATTAATTTCGTACTTCAACAATCTTCCCGCCTTAGGCTTCCCGCTATTGACTCACGGACCGAAGTGCTCAATCCGGACACCCACTTCAAAGGACAAAGTGCACTCCGGGCTCCCGCCTCAAAGATCAAAGCGACCATCTGGGCTTCCGCCTTGGAGGTCAAAGCAACTATCCAGCCTTCTGCCTTGTAGGTCAAAGCACCTTCCGGCCTCCCGCTTTGAAGGCCAAAGCGACATCCGGGCTCCCGCCTCAAAGGCCAAAGCGACCATCCGGGCTTCCGCCTTGTAGGTCGAAGCAACCATCCGGCCTCCCGCCTTGAAGGCCAAAGTGACATCCGGGCTCCCACCTTGAAGGCCAAAGCGACCATCTGGGCTTCCGCCTTGTAGGTCAAAGCACCTTTCGGCCTCCTGCCTTGAGGACCAAAGCATCCTCCCGCCTTGACCCGCATTTTTGGCCTGCTTCCGCTCCGAATCCGAAGACATCACAAACTACAAAGTCGTAGATCTATATCTTGGCTTCTTACATCAACTTGAATCGTCTCAATCTGAGCTCCGGATAGAAAGTTATGAGTATTTTACCGAGGAGTGCCAGCCAGGTGAGCGGGAAACGGACCGAACCGGGCTCCCGCTCATAAAGTCCAAGCATGCTCCCGTTCATCGACCGCGTGAGCCCTTCAAACGGGCTTCACCTTATCGCCCACAGGCCCCTAGGCAGTATGTGCCTACCGCCCGGGTTCCCAAACCGGCGCCATCCACCCGCTCGCACCAACAAGGCGGTATACCGCCTGCCGCATTGAAGTGGACCAAGCGGTTCAATCAACCCGAACACGGGTTGCTCAATACGAACCCGAAAATAAGTGGGTACAACTCGAAGCACCAATTTTATACTTCAACACATAGATATTAAATGATAAGTAAAATTATATCGAATTGTTTGATGTAAAAAAATTATGCAATTATTGTCCATGTAGTCAAATTCTTTAGTTTAGTTTCTATCTTAAGCATAATAAGCTTTTAGTTCTAATATGAATAGTAATAGAGTCCAACAGTTCACCAAGTTATAGTTTGGTTTCTTTGCAGGTTTAATTTTGGTTTCAGGTGGAGTTTTTTTTGTTTTGAAAAGTAGATGTTGGGATGGCGAGAAATAGGAAAGACTTATTTCCTATTCCTATTCCTATTCTGACTAGATTCTGGACTCCTAATTAGACCTAGATAGGTTACTTGTACACCAAGGGTTTGTCTCTATATAAAGACATGTTACCCTAAGGTTTTGTACAGCTTTGTGACTCGGATCCATCAATAAAAGTTCTCCTTTCTCACCGTGGACGTAGGCATTAGGCCGAACCGCGTAATTCTCTTGTTCCGTGTTCTTTGTGCGATCTTGTTCTCTAGTTACTGAATTCCTAACAATTGGTATCAGAGCTTGGGTTGGAGGATGACGGACGGCGCGAAGTTTGCTCTTGTGAAATTCGATGATTCTTCAAATTTTGGGTTATGGCAAAGGCGTGTCAAGGATCTCCTCGTGCAACAAGGGATGGTCATCGTGCTCTCGGAGAAGAAGCCCGAGAAGATGGAGGAGCAAGAGTGGAAGGAGATGGGGGCCAAGGCGGTGGCGACAATTCGCTTGTGCTTGGCGGATGATGTGATGTATCACGTCATGGATGAGGAGTCACCAGCTGAGGTATGGAAGAAATTGGAGGCAAGGTATATGTCTAAGTCTTTGTCGAACAAGCTTTATCTTAAGCAAAGATTGTACGGGCTCAGGATGAATGAGGGCTCGGATTTGAGCCAACACATTAATGGTTTCAGTCAACTTGTGAGTGACTTGAGAAAGGTTGATGTGAAGTTCGAGGAAGAAGACAAGGCATTGTTGCTGCTGAATTCTTTACCTGGCTTCTACGAAAATTTGGTTACAACTCTAACTTGGGGGAAGGAGTCCCTGGTGTTGGAAGATATCACAAGTGCTCTGCTAGGATTTCATCAAAGAAGAAAAAATGGCGATGAACAAGCGGAAGGGTTGGTTGTGAGGGGTAGCCATGGTAATCGTAGTGGAGCAAAAGACGGGAAGGGATCCAAGTCGTGGTCAAGGAGGTTCAAGGGAAATTGCTTCGAGTACGGAGAAAAAGGGCACGTGAAGAAGGATTGTCCAAGAAGAACTCGGGATCGCGAGGAAAAAGGATCAGGTTCCGTGAATGTGGCCTCACATTCGGACGGGTCGGATGGTGATCTCCTTTCTGTTTTGTCAAGTCCAAAGCATTCTGTTTCCTGGATTTTGGATAGCGCTTGCTCTTTCCACATGACACCCAAGAGAGGGTGGTTCGACACCTACAAGTTCGTTGATTCAGGTATGGTGACTATGGGTGATGGTTCTACTTGTAGAATTGCTGGCATAGGTGATATCCGAATTAAGATGTGGGATGGTGTTGAGAGAAAATTGTGTGGGGTTAGGCATGTTCCAAAGTTGGAGAGGAATTTGATCTCGTTAGGAGCCTTGGATTATAGTGGGTACAACTATAATGTTGTAGGCGGGCTAATGGAGGTGGAGAAGGATGCTGTGGTGGTGATGAAGGGTGAAAGGAATGCTAGAAACACCTACAGGTTAGTAGGGAACACGGTTGTAGGTGGAGTCACCTCGTTGCGTTCTGATAGAGGGGAGAAAAGCTCTTGTGTGATGGAGCAAAAGCTTGACATGAATGGTTTGAGTAGAGTTGAGATTCGCAAAGACAAAGTTAGCAAGTTCCCGCTATGGTTGTCTAAAAGGACGTGCACGTCAAAGGTGTTGGGTAGGTTTTGCATGAGGAATACGAAGCCGTTGGTAGCACCACGGGCGAATCGGGTATCTCACTCAAGGCCGAACAGTGGAGTTCGTGGCATGTCAAGGGTTCTACTTGGTAGAACAAAAGGTTGCCCTTTGTATGCTATGACATGTAGCATTGGTATGAGGCAAGAAAGTCCAGCGGAGAATCAGTTCGAGGTTGCGGAGCATGGGGTTGACCGAAAAATAGAGAGCGCATCTATTGGTCACAAGTTTGCTTCAGCAGATGGACTTGCTAGTTGGGGTTCAATGGAGATTGGAGGGAATAGGCCAAGCAAGCTCAGAAGCTCGAGTTTGGGGGCTGGCTCCTAGTGATTGAACAAAAGGTGAAGAGAAAGTTGAGATGGTCTTATTGATGCAGTTATCTATGGTCCGAGATGGAGTCGGTGGAGTCGGATTGGTTTTGCAAGATCTCATGGTTCTTCATGGGGCGGTGTTTTGTCAAGGTGGAGTCTGTTGAAGTTCGGGTGGAGCTTCATGGTTCTTCCACGAGATGATTTCTCGCCAAAGTGGAGATTGTTGGAATGGCGAGAAATAGGAAAGACTTATTTCCTATTCCTATTCCTATTCTGACTAGATTCTGGACTCCTAATTAGACCTAGATAGGTTACTTGTACACCAAGGGTTTGTCTCTATATAAAGACATGTTACGCTAAGGTTTTGTATAGCTTTGTGACTCGGATCCATCAATAAAAGTTCTCCTTTCTCACCGTGGACGTATGCATTAGGCCGAACCACGTAATTCTCTTGTTCCGTGTTCTTTGTGCGATCTTGTTCTCTAGTTGCTGAATTCCTAACAGTAGATAAATTCTATTTCACCAATGTAGTATATACAATAGTACACGATTGCAATCTAAGTAATCCAGGTACAAGCGAGAGAACTAGACAGTGTTACGCCAAAGCAGAATTTCAAACCTAAGGCAGAGAGTTCAAGAACCAGAAACTAGGTGTCGGGTTTGCTAACTATAAACCACTTCACATACGTAAAAGCGAACCCTCAATGAACACTTAATGAACCAGTTCACGAAGACCCTAGATTAAGAATCTCGGGTAGACTTGGTTGCTGCCGCGGCTTTTTATGATTTTGATCAATACTGGGCACTTGGATTTTGAAACAGAAAGCCATCGCATGGCTTGTGTAAAAGCTATACTATAATAAAGAAAATACCCTTTTTAAATGGTTTGGTGTCACATTTAGAAATGTCAAAACTACTCCTAAATATTAAAACCTTAAATTCAATTCAAAATCCCAAACCTCAAATACCAAACCTCAAACACAAAACCCCCAACCTCGAACCACGTACCCACAGACTCCCGGGCCCCAGACCACCGAACCACGGACCTCAGACCATCGGACCCCGAACCCCAGACTATCGGACCCCCGGACCACCGAACCACGGCCACCGGACCACCGGACCCCCGAACCGTGGACCACCGGACCTTAGATCCTGGACCACCGAACCACAGGCCATCAGACCCCGAACCCCAGACCACCAGACCCCCACACCATCGGACCATGGACCTCCGGACCCCAGCCCCTGGACCACCGGAATCCCAGACCACCGAACCACTGCTCCCGGAGCGCAGACCTCGGACCACTGGACTACGGACCTCCCAACCTCAGACTCTGGACCACTGAACCACGGCCCCCGGACCCTCAGACCACCAGACCCCCGGACCATTTGACCACCTAACCACAGACCTCGGATCCCCGGACCTTAGACCACCGGACTACTCTAGGACCACAGATCCCAGATCCCGGACCCCGGACCACTATAGGACCACAGACCCCAGATCCCGGACCCCGGACCACCAGACCGCCGGACCACGGACTACCAGACCGCTGGACCCCGGACCACCAGACCACAGACCCCCGGACCACGGACCACGAACCATCGAACTTCCGGACCGCGGATCCCCTGACCACGGATTGCCCGACCCCGAACCCTGACCCTGGACCCCTAACCCCCGGACTTCCAGACTCCGTTCTGTTTTTATTTTTGTACATCTTAAAAAAGAATATGAATGAACGATATGTTTTGCAGATTTTGAAACAGAACGGCACTCGTATCGCGCGTGAATATTTATTAGTATTAATAGGCTAAAGTTAGATTATATTTTAACCGATCTCGAATCTATTAATTAGCTCAAATAAATATTGAAATACGAGATGTTTTGCGAACGGATTGACCGAAAAAAAGCAAAACAAACTATTGGACCGGAGGCCCATATGAACCGGACGAAGGCCCAAAACGCAAACACAACAAAACGAGAGAGAGAGAGACGAAAAAGAAATTACGAGAAAACGGAACGAACTCTTGTTTCTCCGGTCAGAAATAGGAACGGAGGCCCTACTAGGGTTTTGAATCTTTCGGAGGAGGAAGAAGAAGAGATGTGGCACGAGGCGAGGAGATCGGAGAAGAAAGTCCACGACATGATGGACGCGGCCCGGAAGCGGGCCCAGAGGCGGGCGGTCTACCTGGCCAAGCGCCGTGGGGACCCTAACCAGTCCATCCAGGTCCTCTCTAACCGCTCCCGCATCTACCGTGACGACGGCCTCTACCACGCCACCCAGGACGACCAGGGCCTGTACGTCTGTCTCCGTTTCGTTTCGTAAAATTATCCCCCGGAACTGCCTCCCCCTGAGATGATATGCGTTGTTTGCAGGATTCCTTGGAACGGGAAGGAGGACGTGCTGATTGACCGCTTCGATGGGCGCGCGATGCTTGATTTTATCCGGGAGGCTGGGTCGAGGCGGTTCCGCCAGCCGGAGAGGTCCGAGGAGGAGGAGGAGCTGGAGGAGTTTGTTAATTTTGAGCGTTATCGGGATTTAATTAAGCATCGGCGTAGAGGATGTCGGTACTTGTTTGTCTCTTTTACTTTCCGTCACTCACACACACTCTTTTCGGTTTTATGTAGTTTGCTTCACTTTGCGCTTGTGTTGCGATAATGATGAGGCATTTCCGTGATTGGATGTTGTTGTGGAGCAGTTTCTGATGAAGAGGGTTTGCAGTATGTGAATCAGCAGATGGAGGCCAAGCTGGTTGCTCCTTTTGCCTCGGGCAGGTACGTCTATAACCCGCTTTACATTTTTTAGTGCGCTTCATGTTAATGTATATATTTGCTTTATGATTACTTATTCTGGGATGTGATCATTTTTGTGGCTCTCGAGTTGGTGAACATTTGTATATGTGTGTTTTTTATTTCATCTGCGTCTTGATATGTTCCCCTGGAACTTTTTTTTTGCAAAATTAAAAGAGACCTTTTGTGGCTCTGCAACTTTTTGCAAGTGTTAGGTGCTAATGCTATTGTGCGTATTCAGTAATTCTCAGCTATCTCAAACCGCTGCCAACAAGGGCACATATTCACAAGTGGGATTTTCATACGATGGGGATGGGAAAGAGGAAGGCAATTTTTCTGACGATGACGAGGAGGATGAGGATGAGGATGAGGAAGATGATGAAGAATTTAACAGCGATGATAGCCATGATGAAGGAATGGAAAAGATAGCAAAGGAATTTGGGGTGAAAAGGTTTGGTTGGCTTGTTTATATGGATAAGAAAGCGAAAGAGGAAGAGAAGCGGCAAAAGGAGATAATCAAAGGCGACCCTGCAATTGTAAGTTGACAGAATGCTTCTGGAACTGTTTCTTTGTTTTATAACGAAATGTTGAAATGAGATTTGTTTCTGGATCCAAACTTTTGGTTTCAGAGGAAACTGAGTCGCAAAGAAAGAAGGAAAGCGTCTCAAATTGGAAGGGAAAAAGAAAGAGAAGCTACGAGAATGACCGGAAGCAGAGTGCTTCATCATGATCCATACCGGTAGGAGGTTCTAGTTAATATTTCCATGCTTATACATATTTTTGTCATGGTCTATTTTTTTTGGTGTATTCAAAAGTGTTTTTCTTCAACAGAGAATCCAGGCGAAGTCCTACTTATGAAGCTTATTCTCGATCTAGAAGGTACATAATTTAAGCCTCGTATTGCTTCTATTTGGAGACAAGAGGAATACATAGTTCTCTTGCTTGTAATGATGCAAGCTTCTATTTGTGCATTTGCAGATCCAAATCTCACTCATACTCACCATCACCCATGAGGCGCCATGGCCGGGGAGGGCATTCAGATGATGCCCACCATAGCAAATCAAAAACACCTAAAATTGAGTATATCACTGAATTTGGGAGCTCTGGTAAACGAGATGCGCCTAAGCTTGAAGGATATTCTCCACCACGATCTCCTCCATCTCAAGTCGATATGTTGAACCGGTCGGAGCACTCGACCTTTAATTACTGCAAAGATAGATTCAACAGTGTTTGCCATGCTGCAGCTTACCCGTTTTGTTACCCGAGGCCAACTTTTGAGGTTTATGTTAGATCAATATAGGTTTCTGCATGACTGCCAGGATCAGAGAGAGATGGAGGCTTGCTTTACAAAGCTCAACTTTTCACCCTGTTGGATAAACATGATTTATTGGAAGATGCATGGAACAATTGCAACGATGTAGCTCATGCTAGTACTTTTCTGCAGGCCAAATTCTGGTCGCATTCTTGAGGCACTGCATGTTGATCCTGCATCAGGTGTATCAATTGATAAAGAGAGGAGTTCTAAAGTCGTTAAGCCAGTAACCAGGTACACTCACTCTCTGTATCATTCCTTTGCCAAAGTTCTTTAACTTGTCTCAGTGTCTGCGATTCGTAAGTATATTGATGCTTGCTGAGTTGCTGTCTACATCTGAGCAGCTCTGTGTCGGCATTATCAAAATTAACAAAGCCCGGTACTTCTGGTGGACCACTGAAGCAAGCACAAGGGGAGAAGAAAGAGACCCCACAGGAGAGACTGAAAAGGATTATGAGTCGACAGTTGAACAAACAAAGTATGCTTGCTTTTTCCTTGTTATACATGTCTATTTCGTCCTATTATTGCAGTGTCCATATACAGTCATGCTGAAAATAGGTTCCTATCAAATTTTCCGAAGCGCTTGATTTTTGCTTTCATGTTGGGTGGGTTAGGGATTGGTGTGTGAATTGAAAAGGTTTGTTAACTCATACGCTGTTGTCTGCAGTTAAGAAAGATACTGCTGCTGAAATTGCCAAGAAAAGGGAACAAGAGCGCCAGAGGCTGGAGAAACTAGCCGAAACAAGTCGACTTGGTCGATATCGGCATCGTAGTCGGAGCTACAGTCGTTCTCCACCTCGGTATAGTACTGTTTGCATAGTAACATCTTGACTGCACTAGAAATAAGCATGAACCTCCCGAACGCTTGATCCTTCTATTCGTTACATAGTGCTGATAGCAATGATTTTATTCCTGGCCCAATCAGGACTCCCTAAGATATTAAATAATCTCAAGAAGCATTGCATGTGCTTGCACTCTTAACTAATAATTGCAAAAGGCCTAATAGAAAGTTTGGATAGTCACTCTGGCTTCAAGTGGTCCATCTGATTGCAGGCAAATGCTTTTGTTTCATTGTGTCAAATGGTTGTTGCCTGCTGTGAACGTCGTTGATGCAGTACTAGTAAGCTATCATAAAATGATCTAGTGTTTAAAGTTTAAACTATGCTTTCCTTTGTGAAATTCGGGTATGTATAGTTTACTTAAGTTCTTAAGCCGTGTTTTCAGAATCTAATGTGTTCCATATCTGGGTGCTGATCTGTACGACTCCTCATGTTATGCAGAAGATACAGGCGCAGCAGAAGTCCGAGTAAGAGCTCTAGAAGACATCGGTCCCGTTCTCGTTCTGTTTCACGTTCCCGCTCCCGCTCCCGTTCCCACTCTCGTTCTTCGTCTCCCTCTCCAAGGTGAAAGTAGTTAAAGAGCAACCCACCTGGTTTTTGACCCATATTTTGTGTAGAAACTGATTGTGCGATTAAATTGCAGGCGGCGGAGTAGTTCTAGGTACTAAAGCATATGCATGAAGCTGCGACCACGGGTCTTCCGACTAGGGGGCCATCAGAGTTGGCCCTTACCATGGCGGGTGATTGGGTCTATGATGAAAATGCACGCTCTGAAGTCCTTGACACCCTCGTGTAAGATTTTTTTTTCTCTTTACTGCAGCAAAATTTGACTTGATATTTCGACATTACAGCAGAGATTCAAGAACACATAATCTATCAACCTGCTAGATGTGAGGATTGTGGATTTTTTGTGCATATTCCTTAGAATGCTACGATATTAAGTGGGCACTCTTACAGTCATTTGTGTCATCAGATTTGTTCGAACAAATTGATCTAATAAATGTCCGAGTAAACAAAAGTAAAATAAACAATGTGTAGCATTATCCTCTGCGTCAAACGGTAAAGATAAAACGGAAATTTCTGAAAAAGTAGAGAATCTTGATAATTAGAGCCGAAGGCTTTG
The DNA here is from genome assembly GCA_963995505.1 of Hypericum androsaemum. NCBI lineage: Eukaryota > Viridiplantae > Streptophyta > Magnoliopsida > Malpighiales > Hypericaceae > Hypericum > Hypericum androsaemum. The sequence goes on along the minus strand of OZ023181.1, from coordinate 17,623,322 downwards.
TGTCAATTCTTCAGCTAAAGTAGATCAGCTTCGACTTATCAAGAAAATAAAATAAAATAAAGTTGATCTGTTTCGTTTCAAGTTCTAAAGATAAAAGTGAAGGCCTGGAAAAGGTGCACCTCATTTTTGAGGGTTCGATTGGACTTGGCCGGTGGTGTGGCCCTAGTGCTTCGCAGAATACTGAAAATGGAAGAGCCTAGAGCAGCAACCAGTCGTCTACGGCAGCTAAACTTTTTTGTTCCGCGACAAGGAAAGAGCTACCTTTCCTAGAGTTATATGGAGTTCGAATTCGAAATCTCTTTTAAAAATATATTTCGATGATTGTATACGAATTATCGTGAAATTCGAATTTAAGATATTTTCATTTTGTAATCTCAACACTTCACCAAACTATACTTTCGGCAAATGCTACTTTCCTTCCAACTTATTTATGTTTAATCTCAAGTAAGAATCCAACCAAGTTGGTGCTTGTAATGTAACTTTACCCTTTTTTGAGATGTTTCCACTCCTTTTGCAAACCGTGTACCACACGGGATCTAGTCTTCCGTAGATCAGATTTTATTCTAAAGCAAGAAATTTAAAAGAGCGCACAAAATAAAACAAGCTTCTAATACTTCACTTTATTCCATCTTTATCGCACCCACGCTTTTCCAGATCATTCATGGAAAAGATACCTATCTCTAAGTCTTAGCATTTGCCTTTTTCCGGAAATTAACTCTCAGTCCTTCGGATGAATTTGATCCATCCTTGGAATTATCCTCAGATAAAAAATTTCAGGATTAAGATTGCCATTAAAACACGAGGCGAGCTCCATCCTACTATCAAATTAGGTTTGGTGGTGATATCGAACATTTATTAAGTCGACAAGTTTAGCATTGTAGCTATTTACCTTGCCGAATCCACTTGAACTAGGCTTTAAACGACCCATGATTTCTACTAAAGAAGAGCTACCTAGTCGCACTTGTTTTATAGAGATCATTATAAAGCTCAAAAGTGAAATAAATAGCTGTGGGGATTATATTTAGGGGTGATGTACTAGTTAATTAAGTGCAAATTTCAATTCAAGATAACAAATAATATTCGGTAGTATAGGCTATAGATATAACACTATTTAACTATATTACTTTGTGTTTTAGCATTTTTCTTACCAAATAATTCAAATTGAATAAACAATGTGTCACAGTTTTTATATTTGGATCATTAGTGATATCCGTTTAACTCATTAATTGCTTCCTTCCAGCAATTGAATTAGTTCTGGCTTATTGTATATTTTGGAGTCAATTAACCTTTGGGGTTTTTAATATTTAGTTGACATACTTTATTGGCGATGGTGTAATTAACCTTTGGATTTTTTTAGGAATAATAATACTTTATCTATAAAAAATATATTTTGGAGTAAATAAATTTACAGATAGCTAGAAAATACTAAAGAGCACGATTTGTTTGTCCAGTATTTTGTTTGGTGTGTCATGTTTTTCTCTTTGCTTAGCGTATAGTAGACTTTGTTTTTTGCAATTTTTCAAGTGGGTGTCATTAAATTGTCACGTGGAGAAAAATGTCACCATTTTTATTTGTTTTCAAGAATAAAAAATTATAAAAAATACGAGAGCAACATATAGATGATTATGTGCTTTTGTTGGCTATCTATCAAACTTCTAAAATAATTAATCATCCAAGTTCGAAAATTGACATATTTTAATACATGTTAATTTGACCAATGTTATTTTTACTTCTTATTGTGAAATTAATATCAAGAAAATGACAGTTTGGATTTAGGAAACATAATGTAGGACTCGGGAAGACAAGGAAACCATGATAGCCCACTAAATATACGTCCGATCTATTTCCTAATACTTGATCAGGGACCCATCTTGCCTACTAATTCTGCATGCAAACAATTATCTCCCACTTTTTTGATTTGATTGATTAGACTAATTTAGATTTGAGTAAAATAAAATTACAAAGATAACAAATATTTTTCATTCAAATTTGCAATACATTTGTTTAAGCTATAATACTTCTTTGGTCGTACTGACTAATTAATTACGTGTGTCACAAGGACCAATAATGTTTACGGATTAAAGCGCTTTCACAATGTAGGGTTCCCATTGTTCTGAATTTGACAATTTAATAGTAACACTCGACTTGTCGATCATAAATATCATGGTTTATGATCAAGACCATGTCAGTTTATGAATAAAAATTAGTTCAATTGGTAAGATATTTTTAGAGAAAAGTTGAATTCGAACATTGCTAATAAAATAGATACTAAAATTATTGAGAATTACCGTTAAATAAATTGGACTCTATATATGATAATGTCAATTTAATTGTAATTTAGGATAAGTATCATGATTTAAATCTTGAAGTAATAAAAACATTACCGCATTTAATCGCTAGGATGACGCACTTGCACGCCCGATAAATTATATATGAACTATATGTAACAATTGATTAGCCCTTTAAGTAGGTTTTAAATTAACAAATTGTTCATGAACCTCTAATACTACAATACATTTAATCTCTCGTTTTGCAACTAAACGGCAAGATTTATTACTCTGAGAGAGAGATAGAAAGAGAGGTCATTCATTCCCTTACGTATTGAAGTATTCTGGTATGCAGATACAATCAAAATTTAAGAGCAATTAATATCTTTTAAACTGTCTCTCTTGGATGCTAATATTCTCCTCTTTTGAAGGTGACTTTTTCTGTGAAAAATAATTAGCTACGTTGTTTGTGACATAAGGTTATTCCTAACTATCCGTCCTCTAGACTAGCTTGAGTATGTCTTCCTGTCTGGACTTTTCAGTTTTTCTCACTCTTTTTTTTTCTTTTTCTTATATTAATAAAGTTTGGTACTTAAAAAAATATTGTCCTCTATTGTGCTGGCGGTTAAATAATTTTTGTTTTTGTTTTTGTTTAGAGAGACATTTTTATATAATTTATCTTAGTTATAAATAATTTGAAATTTTTTAGACGTCCACCATTGCAAAATTGAGGTTGGAGACCCTGATAACTGATTTTATATTGAACATCACTTCGAACCTATTTTTTTAAAGGTAAATTATAATAAGAATATGTATATACCAGTGTTTGAATCTTAAACTTTAGTTAAATCTTCCAATATCTATGGTACTAGGGAAATGGTCTTTGGCCACTTCAAACCTATTCGGTAAGAAGTTTGGATCAGCTCCACATAGTTAATAAGCTCCTCATGTGGAGAAGTTCCAAAATGTTTTTTTTTGCAATCTACCGTTGCTAATTATCAATATAATTATGTTAATTTTTAATGTAATTAAAATTAATTTATGTTATTTTAATTTTATTTTTTTGATGTGAAAAATTTCAAATTACCATTAGTATACATATTTAAAATTTTACATTTAAGTAATTCATATTTTTCTATATAATTATTATATTTATAATTGTGAGATAATTACATCAATAATTAACAAAATATTATTTTAATGAATACATATCGGTTATATTAAAAAAAACTCTTACGTGTAATTTAACACTTCAAATTGATATCAGCACATTTTTCATCGAATTAAAATATTTCAGTCAATATCAACAATATGTTATGAGCACTAATACCGGCCACAGTTAAATGCAATCACCATAAAATAGAGAATTGGTCCTACAGGTATATGTTGTCGTCCCACAAGAGACGAAAATTAATTTGGCTCAATGTTTTGTTAATGTCTACAAATCCCATCGGTGCTCAATTTTTTCTAACCAAAGAACCATACATACGTGTGATCGATCAGTCTTCTTCCGTCCAAATTAATGACGAAAGCTAACATATCATAACCAATTACGACACTAAATTGCTTCCCCGCCGTTGGAAATAACAACCGATAGCTTGACTAAACATGGAGTTAAGACCCCAACAAATCAAGGAAAAAATCTACTTTAGTATTATGGGATATTTCCGACTCTTATTTAGATATCCTGTAGTTTAAAATCGATAGAAGTAGTTTAACTTATTTCAATTTTTCTCACTTAAGTTCATCCATGTCCGGTTCGCCTTTTTTAGGCAAACGACGTCGTTTAGATGTTTACGTGGTAGTGATCCGGATTAGTAGTTGCTGACGTGGTCCGAATAAATAATCAAAATAGTATCAAATAGGTTTATATTTTTTTTTTAAAGCTCTCTCATTCTCCTCTCATTCTTCTTCTTTTCTCCCCCTGCCTACCTCGTCTCTCCCTCCTCCTCCTCCTCTCTCTCACTCATACTCCAAGAAACCCACGAACCTACTCCAGAAAAGAAGAAGAAGAAGGATGAGTAGAACTTTAGGTTCAGACAGACCTGTAGAAGACATCTAATTAATTTACAAAACAAATTTAAGATAGTTGGTGGGTGGTTGATTGGAAAGGAGATGGGTAACGACAAAACCACACTCACTAAATAGTTATAAAATTTTTCGGATAAATATTTAACAAAGTGTGTTTTTAATACTCGAATTCAAATGATTTAGCAAATAAGTATAGTAATTGTGATTCTAATAAAGTCAAACATACAAAGAGAGAAAAATGCAGCTATTTAGTTATTACTTTCAAGGCCAAAGTTCAATTTATTAACTTACATCGATCAAAGATCATGTAGATCTTCGAATTTGTGACAAAAATTGTTGGGAGTGGCAAAAAAAGTGGAGGAAAAAGTTGGCCAGGGCTTGCGCCCGCCAGAGGTCTGGCGTCCGTCGGGTGTTGCTGACAATTGTTTCCTTTTATGTTTGGACTCTCGTTTTGGACTCATAGGATGACCTATATAGATTCTGTGGTGTGGAAATATTTGTCTAATATATAAATGTATGTTACCCTAGTTTATGTCTGACTTTGTGACTCATTAATTCATCAATAAAAGATCTCCTTCTCTCCATAGATGTAGGCGGTTGGCTGAACCACGTTATCTCTTATGTCCATTGTTTGCGTTATTGTTTTCTTGATTTTCTAACAACTGGTATTAGAGCTAAGGAAGATGACGGCGGGTCTTCACGCGAAGTTTGGCTTGGTGAAGTTCGATGGATGTTCGAATTTTAGGTTATGACAAAGGCGTGTCAAAGATCTGCTGGTACAACAAGGGATGGTCAACGCACTCTCCGGGAACAAGTCTGAGAAGAGGGATGAGTAAGAGTGGAGAGAGTTAGAGGCCAATGCGTTAGCGACGATTCGCTTGTGTTTGACGGATGGCATGATTTATCATGTCATGGATGAGGAGCCACAAGTTGGGGTGTGGAAGAGGACAAGTTAGGGTGTGGATGAGGATTCAGGTCGGAGTCAAAGAAGTTCATTGGATATTGCTTCAAGTACAGAGAAAGGCATATGAAGAGGACTATCAATGATGAACTAGGAATCAACATAATGAGGAGGGATCGACATCCACAAGTATGGCCACAAATTCGGACGAGACAGATGGTGACTGGCTTTCTGTCTCATCAAGTCCAAATCATCTTGGTAATTATTTTTTTGTTAGGGACCATAGATTATAACAGTGATAGTTATAAAGGTGGGCTAATGAAGGTGGAGAAGGATGCTATGGTAGGGATGAAGGGTGAAAGGGAACATTTAAAAGTTGGTTGTTGGAGGAGTCATATCAATAGGCCGAAGGAGTTGGCAAAGACGAGTTATATGAGAATAGATCATTTGAGAGAGCAAGGTCTTGTCATGAATGAGTTAAGTGCAGCCAAGAGGGTTCTTGGAATAGGGATTCACTAGGATAAGGTTAGCAGATAGCTATGGTCATCACGGAGAAGCAAGATTAGCAAGGCGCTACGGTTTTCCAAAGGCACGTGCAAAGCGAATGTGTTAGGAAGGTTTGTCGTTGGTAATGTAAAATCGTTAGAAAAACCACAGGCGGATCAAGTTTTATCTAAATCAAGTGCAAGCGGTGAAGTTCGTGACATGTCAAGAATTCAACAAGGTAAAACAAAGTTGCCCATTGTATGTTATGGCTTATAGCATTGGTTTGAGACAAAGGGAAAAATGGTCCAATGAGGAAGTAGTTTGAGATTGCAAATTATAAGGGGTGACCTGAAAAATAGAGGAGTGTCTATTGATCACGAAGTTGCTTCAGCATGTGAACTTGCATATTTTTGTTCAATGGAGGTCGGAGAAAATTCATCAGACAAGCTCGGGAGGTGCTCAAGCTTGCAGGATGTCTCTAAGTGATTGAACAAAGGATGAGAGAAGCGAGGATGGTCTTGATGAGGACGAAAATATCTATGGTTCAAGGTGGAGTTGGTTTGATTTCGCATAACTTCTTGTTTCTTTAAGGGGCAGGTTCTCGCCAAGGTGGAGATTGTTGGGAGTGGCGAGAAAAGTGGAGAAAAAAGTTGGCCAGACTGGACTGGTGCCTGGCGCTAGGGTCGAATGAGTTTTGGTGGACCTGGCGCCCACCGGAGGTCTAGATCCGCGGGTGTCGCTGGTTGTTTTTTGTTTTGTTCGGACTCATGTTTTGAACTTCTAGGATGACCTAAATAGGTTCTGTAGTGTGCAAGAGTTTGTCTAATATATAAATGCATGTTAGCCTAGTTTATGTATGGTTTTGTGGCTTAGTAACTCATCAATAAACGATCTCATTCTCTTCGTGGATATATACGATTAGCCGAACCACGTTACCTCTTGTGTCCATTGTTTGCGTTATTGTTTTCTCAATTTCCTAACCAAAAAAAATTCTCAATGTGATGTTTGTGTAACGATGGTCAGACATTTGTCTTTGTTGAGATTTTTATGTAAATTCATAATACAGCCATCATTTAAAGAAGATATGAAATTTGGAGGATATAAAGAATAACGACTAAATCATATTCAAATTCTTTTTTCAGAAGGGTGGCAAGAAGCCTATCATTAAATAAACGGATTACAACACGAGAAAAAAAAACATAAACGATGGACAAGGACGCGTACAAAAAAATAGATACCAATCCGAATACAACAAAGTGGCATACATGGAAGTGATGGTCGGACGAAAAGCCACAATAGCCAACGACCTAAGCAGAATACTGCAGAAACAAACGTCGGCTAATAAATACAAGACAGCATCAAAGATGCCACCTCATGAATCGAGCATTTAAATGTATACAAGATGCACGCAAATGAGAGCCAAGGTCGAATAAATTTAACTGAGACAAATTTATACAACTGCATAACTAGGAAAAGTATCGAGATCCATACGAACCTCAGATCAAGCCAAAGCTGATCCGAACAAAAGACCCACAACAAGACACTAAACAGAAGTGGCAAAAGCTGAACAACAATCAGATCAATACCAAGAGCAAAATGAATGAAACCAGATAGCAAAACCAAAGCCAAAACATAATTAAAATCACAGACACAAGCAACAGTTTTTAAACTAAAAGTGAAGGCAGAAATAACCATCGGGGGGGGAGGTCAACGGTGACCAACACACCCCCCACCCCCGAAAGCACCAATAACCTCCCCGGGCGCCTAGAGGGGAGCCCAGTCACTGTAGGTGGAAGCTAGATCTAGGACCAAACTTGCCCATTGAGCCTCAAACAGTTGATAAGGGAGGTAGATCCGTGAGGATCTTGACAAAGGACGACCGGTGGACACCGAACAAGGAGGAAAATGGCGAGCAAAGTGGACCCTCCACTGACCGAGACCACCAAAATCTGCCAGAACTTGAGTAACCATGAGACTACGAGGAAAAAGGCTGGACAAAAAGGAGAGTGGGAAGGCGAGCAGAGGAGAGGGAGGGAGAAGGCAAGGAGAAGACAAGGAGAAAGAAGAAGAAGGATAGAATAGTAAAAACTTAATAAAAGGTAGATCACAAATGTGAGAAAGGGGAAAGTTTTCTCTTTCTAAAAAGTATTGTAATCATATTCAAACTCAAACAACTATTATCCTGGAAATTTAATTTAAACTTGTTCAAAATAGAGCTGGAAAGCCTCGATGTAAAATCCTAGCAGAGAGGTCTCTCCGCCCCCCCTCCCCTTTCGCCTCCTTCTTTCCCCTTGATTTTTTCAAGAGCTGAAAATTATCTTTGCCATAGCTGGCAATCTTTGCTTGGTTTCCCTCTGAATCAGTCGCTGATCCCCCCACCACTTATTTTTCTATTGTCTTTAGTGTCTTTTTATTTTAATGGTTGTTGTTATGTTCTACGTTTTTATTTTTCCTGTGTGTTACTTCTGTCTTTGATTGCTGGTCTAGGATCAGTGATGCTTCTGTGTGTGATTGCCGATCTATGATCGATTGTGCTTTTGTTTGTAATTGCCGGTCCTCGATCAATTTTTTGCTCATATTGTTTGCTGCAATGTGTCAATTTGCAGAGCAAGCTATTGTCCCTATCTTGTTCGGGTTACTCTGGACAAAGATATCTCCATCAAGTAATATCTTGTATGATATGACCATGTAGAGACCTCTTCTGGTTTACAATTCACTTATAGCCGAGAGGGGAGATTTAGCTGATCTTGTATTCAGCAGTTTTTTAGGTGGTACTTCCGATGTGAAAGTGGATTCGGCTCTCAATGCCGATGTCGATACCACCCATATCCAATATGCTTGCTCTATGATCTTGGTTCATTTTGCTCTATGTTTACAACTATGCAGGTTGGGTCTCGATGTTATCCTTAATTTTTATTCTATGTCTTTGTCTTGTATTCTATTATGTAACTCGTACTGATTATATATGATAGGCTTCTAAGCCACTCCTTAAAAAAACAACTATTATCCTGTATAAAGAAGAATCCAATTGAAACTGAATTTCTGATTCCGGAATCACCCAAATTGTTTTATTTTAGACCAAAAGAGAGACAACCCTTTTAGATGGTGAGAAAAACCAGGCACATAACATAAACACAATGGAAAGTCATTTATGGATTCATTGTGATGTGTAAATATTTAAGTGAATACTAAACAATTACAAAACACAAAAATTAAGATATTTTGAATTGAACTTATTAAAATTATCGGTGGAGAGTAAGTAAAGAATTGATTATTCTTAAAAAAAGTTCCGATTCTACAATATTTTCAAGTCCGACTTAGACCTTGTTTGGCAAAATAGATTGAGAGCAGAAAGCAGAAAGTCAAAAGTAGATAAGAGATTTATTTTAACAGAAAGTAGATTGAACAATATGTTTGGTAAATTCAACTAGCAGATTGAAGATTCAATTATTGGTTAAATTAATTATTAATTTATAAATTAGGCTTAAATTTAAAAATATTATCATTTATTAAAATATTAATATTAATAATTTAAGATAAATTTTATTTATATCCATAAATAAATATTTTCATAAATGACAAAGAGTTAACTTATTGAATATATAAATTTCTTGTAATTGGTTGGAGATAAACTAACAAAAATATGATCATGACATTTATTTTTAGTTATTTATTATATTTATAAAGGCTATTTTTTAAGAGATGTCAATTTCATATATTTTATGTTTACAATATTGTTTCCTAAATATAATATAGTTAACATCATGAAAGTAAGATCAAACTGTATTATACAACTATTTAGTAAAGAAAAACATGCAATGTCATTGAAAAATGTATAAGATTTATAGGACCATGTCACAATATTTATTACAACATGATTTAAAATATTGGATAATCAATATTTATTCTACATCTCTTGGTATTAGGCATTAATTATTAATCATTTTTTAGTACTCGGAGTAAATAAATCTCTTGATATTATATATAGTAGTTAAAAGAAAATCTCATAACATTTGTTTAGTTAAATAGATTTTTAATTTTTAAATAATTACTAATCAAAATATATATTCATATTAGTTAAAAATTATTTGAATTTTGATAACAAAAATAAATTACTTAACAACCTAATATACTCTTAATCTATCATCTATTAGTAAATTGTAATCTACCAATTTTACCAAACTCTAAATTACTAACCTATTCCTAATACCAATATACACTTAGATCAATTAGTTAGGCAATTGTTCTAGCTTAATCATGTCTCGGATTCGAGTCATTGGGTACGCAGCAGTGTTAAATACTAGTTGGGAGAATTTTATCACCTTTTAAAGGTCTTACTCGACTCAAAATTGAATTAGTCGGCTCGATAGACGGGATATTAATTGCTAAAAAAAATCTATTCACAATCTACTACTTAAATATGAATCAGATGAGAAAATGGTTTCGTATTTGGTTTATGAAAGAACGAAATTCAAGGCCGAACCCTCACATGCTAATGCTCGATTTGTCTTTCCGACAATTTCATTTCCCGAGGAGGAGGAGAAGTCTCCTAATCTATAATCTGGGCAGGTCAACGTAATTTTAATGGTCCAGATCTTCTTTCCCACCACTACACCCCAAAGAAGATAACATTTGTTTACTCTGTTTGGAGGAATATTTAGTGATTTAATCACGTGACTAGTCGCAGAAGAATTACCCTAGCTAGCCGTATCTCCACCGACCAGACTGGAAAATAGGAATCGGTGCCTGACTAGAACGGAACTTTTGAGCTCTCTTTTTTATTATGGAATTAGCTAGTCTGATACTCTTTGATTTTTCAAAATAGTGTCAAAAGTATTTTATTTTAGCATTTTGTGTGATTAAATAATTTATATCACTTAACATCTGGATATTTACTAGTCAAATAATTTAGTTTAAGTCGAGTAAAATCATTAAATGATGCACAATTCTTCCACAGATAGCACTGGCATACTTATAAAAAAAAGCACTCTCGGCTAGTTTGGCAAAAAAGGAAAAATAGAAATTCTTATTATTATTTGGATTATAGTCTATGTTCATCAGAACAGGTAAAAAAGGAATTTTGATGACGTGATTGTTGGCGATTTAAATCTCAGTTAACTACTTTTAATGATAAAATATCTTTGTCAGTTAGCAACCCATTTAACGTTATCACAAACAATAACAAAAGAAAAAATGAAAAAAAACTACAAGACAAAGTTGAGAGAGTCAACACGAATTAATTAGCTGGTCCAACTAAAGTTGGACGCGACGAAATATTACAACAGAAAAATGAATTAATATTTACCTGTACTCTTTCTTTTAATATCTTTCTTAAAAATATATATATTTTGTAGGCATATAATAATTTTATGTTTGGAGGAATCAGATCGATTAAACTGCCGGCTGTTACCCGACGTCTCCACATATTTTATGTGCACTCTCCTATACCCAGAATCAAATAAAATTAGTAGTGTGATACGACATATTAATAATACTAATAACATTGTATCATACACTATATATTCAACTAACTGAAGATAAAACAAAGAATTTAGAATCATGTCGAAGCTTAATGTACCTACATCTTCTTGTTTTGGGAAGTTTCAAGCTGATAAAGAAACGCGGGAAGCTGAAGATGAGGTGATTACGCGGGTCTAGACCCATAAGTGTGTAACTTAAGATGTAAATAGGCCCTGTAGAGTATAAAACCCAGATAATTAATAGTAGATACACTTTTACAATTTAACAATTTCTGGAATATAATTTTCCCTCCAAAACTAAGCTTCTTCTTCCTCCTAAAACCTTCTATAGAAATAACCGCCTCTAAGTTTCAATGAAAACTCAACTTACTGTATCGACAAATCACGATATAAAATCACGAAACTACATAATAGTAAAATAGACTTTATCTATTTTTTTGAAATTTCTTGTTATATATTTTTTTCAGTCGCCGATTTTATGCTTTGGTTCATAATTGTACCTTCCAATAGGTAAATGTTAAATGCACCGTCCGGTAGATTGGTCCATGGAGACCATGTGAGCAAGACAAATTCGTCCTTTTCCTTTTGAAAGACTTTAACATTTTCTGTTGTTCTCAATAATGTTACACGACCATTGAAAGTCTTTTCTTCTGCAATGAATGTAATAAATAGATGTGGTCCTAACTCACTCTTTTGTGAAATATCTAATATTCATATTCAAGTATTTTTATTCACTATTTAAGAACGATTCTTCTAATGATGTCGTCTACGTTCATAAAATTTGAACGAAAGATCTTCCTAGGTAAATTTAAATATTTTACAACTTATACTAATGGTTGGGACTAGCCAACTTTTACAACCCTCAAACACGTTAAAGTCCAAATTTGGCATGCTACATGTGAGTGTATTAATCGAGGATTAAGAAAAAGAATATTTCTAGCTGTTTTGGTTGCTGGCTTTTGCTGTATGATACAATGAACTGACAAATTCATGCCACCCATCTTACCCAAAAAAAAAATCATGCCACTCAAAGTACAGTAATTTTATTATGGTTACAAGTTACAACATAACAACAAATATATGTTTTGTTCAACAATAATAAAACCTAAAAGATAAAAAATTACGTGTAGGGTCGATGATGAAATCATAATTGTTGAATATAACAAGTCAAATATGTATTGTTTTCATAGTAAAAAATTTCCCCAATGTTATACGATGACATAACCACTATATAATTGAACTCGAAATATCTAATTAAATTTATCATTTTTATATATTTTGATTTAATTGCTCGTTAATACTAAAATATTTAACATGATAAGCTAGTTGGACCTCAAGGTGACGGGTGGATTTATTCTGTCACGTTCCCTACCATTTAGAATCGGACAAATTATCTTCAGGTCTCTGGTTTATAATTTTATTACTCGCAGGTCTCTGACTTTCGCAAATAGTATATGAAGTCTCTTCTTTTTAAGAAAATATTGGCCTGAGGTCCCTAGTCACCGGATCGACCTACTTAAAAATCTCAGGAGAAAATCTCCGATCCGGTGACTATGGACCTCAGACCAATATTTTTAAAAAATGCATAGACCTCATACACTATTTCTGAAAGGCATGAACCTACAAGTAATAAAACTATAAACCAAAGACCTGAGGATAATTTACCCGTTATAATCCCGATATTACACCCACCGAGCTTACTTAATAATATTTTTTAGGGCAAATTACCCTCACGCGCCTGTACTTTGGTCACTCTCCCCCTAGAGTTCCTGACTTTTGGAAAATGATTGTCCTGTCCCTAAGTTTTGATGATAATAGACTCTCGGGTCCCTGGCTGACGTCATCGACTCTTTTTTTCATTTTTGGTCATGAAAATGACCAAAATACCCTTAAAAAAATAAAAATATGTACCTCCTTCAACCTTTGACTAACAACAACTAACAACCAAAAACTAATCCAAAATAAGATCAAACAAACAAAAATCAAGAAGGTACATATTAGTTGTTATTAGTCAAAGGTTGAAGGAGGTACATATTTTTATTTTTTGTTTAAGAGTATTTTGGTCATTTTCATGACAAAAAATGAAAAAAAGAGTCGATAACATCAGTCAGGGACCCGAGAGTCTATTATCATCAAAACTTAGGGACGGGACAATCATTTTCCAAAAGTCAGGGACCCTAGGGGGAGGGTGACCAAAGTACAGGGACGTGAGGGTAATTTTCCCTATTTTTTATTCAAAAGAGTGAGCTCCGAAATTAAATGTTAATCCTATATCCGGTGAATCCAAAGCCTTACTGTTGATGGCGAATGATTGCTTAAACTAGGGGGTATTTACGGAAGAAAAAAGTCGGTTAACGTTAGCCTATTAATACATACAACAAGGCGCCATCATCATGATTGTATGCTTAGCATTCATTATCTCGGCTGTCAACAACTTGCATGATTTCTTTATGGGCGATAAGTTGTTTATGTTTTCAAGTATCTATTGTTGAACTAATTAATCCAAATTTAAAATAAATATATTTTTTAAATATACCATTTATCTCGAGTCCTATTAATAATTAAATAACTTAATTATTTAGATGGAGTAGATTCGCATGTCATAAATTTCAAATTCTCTAAGTTGAGTTTTATATCTGAATTTCGTTAGTTTCAAGCAAAATTGCTATTACTGAATATAATTAGTTGAGCTACATTAATCTTACACAAGAAAAATAAGTTAACTGTTCCCAATAATTTATAAATCAGCACAAAAGTTTTTGATTTTTTTAAAAGTGCTTCAGTAATTTAGAGATCTGCTCCCAGTAAATAACATTTTTCAGTAATATTCCAATTTTCACATATTCTATCAAATTTTATTACCGGTCTCAATTTAAACTCACTAATAAAATGATCGGATTTGTTTAGTATAACATACTAATCATTCAACAATAAATAAATATTTAATAATACTACTATATCCTACAAAAATTGCACTTAATAATTTACAATTCCAAAAGTTGTACTTTTGCAAAAACATTCTAAAAGTAGTTCTAGCTCCTTTACACTTTATATATTAGAGAATATCAGAAAGTTTCGGTGAAAACAAAAGTTACTTGAAGAAAAGATTCCTAATTGATAGTTATTCCAAGGAATTTTTTCAAAGAACAAGGTAATCAAGACAAAAGCTATTTAATATAATCATCAACAAATGTATCTTTTAGTAGAAGCACCAAGCCTCTCCTATGCTAAAGTACCCGTTAAAATGGGTTAAACTCCAAGCATAATCATCTCCCAATTAATTACCACAAATTTTGGCTCCTAAAGGAGCCGTTTTCCCCCTCGTTAGTACCTAGTATACCATCCACACTTGACCGTGTAAAGAGACCCTGTAATCATTAAACCTAGCTAGCTCATAGTTTAAAGGCTGCCGATATTATCCTCCTTAATTAAACTAAAAATTAAATGGCACTTATATCAATTAACAAGTGTGTTATTGGCCATTCTCAAGATGTGTGTCGCAAGTTGCACCCCCGAGTTGATGATGAAGCCAAAAGGAAGGATATTGCGCGGGGGAAGTAAGTTGCGAGCGAGCAGGAAACTTTGAGAGTCGATGGAAGTGGACGAGATGGTTTTGTTCGGAATAGACAAGTGTGGCAAAAGAAGGCATCTGCGGCCTCCACTCAAGGAAGCATGTACCTATATTTTTAACTCTTTTGATGCTATTCGCGATGACAAAGAGCTAGAGGATGTTGAGATTATGGATGAAGAGCTGGCTGGTCCTAGTTCACCAACTTGCAATTAGGTCGAAGAGAGTTCTTCTCTTGCCTTAATTATTGTAATGGAGAACTTAATGCAACAAGAAGTTCATCAGGTGTTCTCGAGTTCTTCGTGCATAGAGATGGTTCCCGCTCTTTCTGGTTCTTTGGAAGGAGTGATCTATTTGTTACAAATTTTGGCAATCAGCTGTTGGAGAGGGCGGGCATTTGCTCATGCGCTATTACGGGCCTTGGGCGTGAGATTGAGTTTTCCGAGAGGCTTTTGCATGGGACATGCGGACAGCAGGCTGAGCATACTCAGGTTTCGTTTGATACTTCTGCTTTTGAACAGGAGGATTTGTCATTTGGTTTAGTGCAAATTCTGGGCCCGACTAAATTTGCTCCCAGTTCTTTGAGCAATGAAGATGATTCACCTGAGCAGGTGGGCAAACAAATGCCTAGTAGAGTGCGGATTGAGGATGTTTCAATAGACTCGCTTAATACGAGCCCACAAACTACTCTGCCAATCGTTATAGAACCTTTGACTTTGGTTCTGAGCACTAGCTCCCCTTTCTCAGACACTCCGAGTTTGCAAGATTCTAGTTCGATTTCGAGCAAGAAAAGTGTGCACAAGAAGAGTTCTATATTGGGTTCGAGTTTGTCATTATATTTTTCAGATTCGAATTTGACAAAAATTAAAGCAAAGAAGGTCGTCTATGTCACTGCGGGAGGGGTTTTTCCTAATAGATCTTCGAGTTCTAAGGGCTTTAAGCACAAGGATCTCAAGTCTGGATTTCTTGGCAAGGGAACTCCAATTCTACATGGCTCGTCCACGTCTTTTTTAGGCCGCGCCTCTGCCTTACCTGCTACGGATCCTATGCTTATCCCAGGTCAAGATGGCAATAAGGTCATTATTTTTTCTGACAACGATGATCTTCCGGATTCGTTGAAGCTCATGGGTTCAATTACGAAGAAGATGAAGAATAATTGGGCGGACGAGGTTGATTCAGACTTCAAGGATTTTGACCTAACGACTGCCAAGAACACTCACTTTCAAGCGAGGAAGAGGAATGGGACTGCCTACACTGGTGAGGATCTACGTTGGTCGGAGTATGATATGGACTTTTGATGCACCCCGATTTATTAGTATCACCCTTGACTACCTGACTTGTGGGTTTGCTTTGGTGAGTTACAAGATATAGCAACGGGTTTGCCTTTATGGATACCCGTTTAGGCCTTGGCTTTACTTTTAGTCTTTTTTTCCTCTTTCTCATCCCTATTCCGTAATTTTTTATTTTTTTATTAATAAAGGTTCATAATTTAGCGAAAAAAGTAACAAATGTGTTGTTAAAATTTAACACTTTTTTTAAACTTTCGAACTATTGTGAATTCACCAATATTTATTTGATCATTTAAAAAGTTATTCTCTGTTTGAATATAGTCTGATCGAAAACTTAATTAAATTATAATGTATAAAGTTCGCGCTGGCGTGTTTGCTGTCTGGTGTATAACCATCTTATCTTACTATAATAAAGAAAAGACCTTTTTTTAGGAGATCAGATTTGGTCCTAGAACAAAGAATCCAGGACCAATCTGGATAGGGGCACAATGGAAAAAAATAAAATAAGGACGTGCGTGCTCCACAACGGGTTGGTGATTTTCTGTCTCAAAAAAAATTAAATAGAAGGACACGTCATTTTTGTGGGGTTGGTTTCTCTCTTCAATATAATTTTAGTGTATTAAATTTTGTGGCTCTTTATTTGGCATACAATTGGGCATACCATTTGATATATTCGGATATATCATTTGATATATAAGTTAATTAATTATTTAACTTTTTTATTATAAGTATTTAAAATAATCGGGCATACCATTCGATATAATTGAACATACCATTTGATATAACTGGACATACCATTCGATATAACTGGGCATATCATTCGATATATAATTTAATTAATTATTTAATATAACCGGACATACCATTCGATATAACTGGACATATCATTCGATATATAATTTAATTAATTATTTAATAACCAGACATACTATTCAATATAATTGAGAATACCATTTGATATAATCGGATATACCACCATTTGATATAGCTGAGTATACCATTTGACATAGCCGGACATAGCATTTAATTTTTTATTATAAGTATTATTAAATATTATTTAATTTATTATAAATATTTGAGTATACTAATCGATATAATTGGGCATACAATTTGATATCAGTGGGCATGCCTTTTAATATAATCGAGTATATTAGTAAGCAAACTATTTTATCATAACTGCGCAACCATTCGATCATAGTCGATCAAACCTTTTGATCGTGACATAACAAACTATTTTATCATAACATGATAAACTACTGTATCGTAACTGTGCAAACTATTGTATCATAACATGATAAACTATTGTATCGTAACTGTGCAAACAATTGTATCATAACATGATAAACCATTGTATCGTATGCAAACTATTTGATAAGATAAAGCTACATTATTTGTCCAATTCAAACATCTCCTTGCCACATAAACAAAAAACCAAGAGTATGATGATCATCGCCCATTGGGTACTCAACAACTTGGTTCTAATTCCCAAATATTAATAGCCAGTTGTTGCCTGTGTGGTAGTGATCTCGCATGCCCGAATTAATTTTCTCTTGTTCATGCCCGGACCATATTACCCAGAACCAACAAAATAGAACATAAAGATTTATCCTGCACTATTTTTGTTAATGCTTAATTGGTGCCATTCAATAAGCAATTTAACCATTTCTCAACTAATTAACACAAAAAATCAAACACCATCTCCACCAATTGAAGCAGCTGCCTTGGGTGCCATCTCCCAAATCCACGATCAACCCCACCTACATCTAAGCCAACACCAACGCCATCTCCACCACATCAAACTCCTCCTCTGCAAGTGCGCCTCCGTCGTGGCCACCTTTGATGTCGGCCTCAATCCTGAGGCCATCGAGTAACTATTCCAAGACCCAGCCTCCAGCGCACCACTGTTTATATAAGTCCAAGAGCGTCTCCAACTTGCTCACCCACCGCGTCATTTCCTATAAGTCTGAAAGCGCCTCCACCGTGATGTTGCGTACAGGTTTGCCAGCTGGATTGCCGAGATTTTTGTCATCCACAGCTAACGGCCAAGATTCTCATGAGGTGTAGATTGTCCACTGCTCTGTCGTTGAGACATCCCGTCTCCAAACCAAGAACACTACTCATTGGCCCATCCGGATCTGACATCCCGCTCACTGGCGTTGAGCTCCACCAGCGTGAGTCCATCGTAGGGGGAGACAGAAAAGGAGGAGCGGGTTTAGGGTTGGGAAGAGAGAGAGCGTGAGGGAGGAGCGACAATTTTTTTATTAGTGGTGGGTCTGCAGTCCAGGGTTCGATTGTCCAGGGTCCGGTGGTCCACGGTCGGAGGGTCTGAGTTCAGGAGTACGGGGGTTCAGGGTTTTCGGTTTGGGATTTTAGTTTTGAGGTTTGAAATTTGGGTTTAAAGTTTTAGTGTTAATGATAATTTCGACATTTTCACGTGATACACCAAACCACCTAAAAAGGGGTAGTGGATTTGGTCCTGGATGTACAAACTGTGTGAGGCCCATCCTGGAGATGACCAGAGCCGTTGGATGAGTCCAAATAAAAGTGAGAGCGGATCTGACGGACAAAGATGAGGCGTGGTAATTTTGTCATTTTCTCACCCTCTCTCTTTCCCTTCCTTCCTCTCTCTTTCTTTCCTTCTCCATTTCTCTCTCCCGAGACCTCCGAACTATGGACACCAGACCGCAGACCACCGAGACCCCCAGACCACAGACCACCAGACCATCTAGACCCCCAAACCCTAGACCACCGAACCCCCAAACCCCAGACTCTTAGACCACGGACCCTGGACTACCGAGACCCCTGGAGCCCCGGACCTCTAGACCATGGACTCCTGAGCCCCAGACCTTGGACTTTAGACCACCGGACCTCCGGACACCAAAACCTTAACCTCCGGATAAATGGATCTAGGACCCCAGACCCCTGAACCATCGGACCCTCAGACCCGGGACCCCTGGACCACGGGCCTCAGACCCTCGGACCACTGAGTCCACTAGACCACCTAAACCTGACCACGGACCCCAAATCCTGGACCACAGACCATCGAGCCCCCAGACCCCCGACTCTAACCCCCGGTACCAGACCCCAGACCCTAGACCCCAGCCCCAGACCCCTGACCCAAACACGTACCCGCACCCCCAGAGCCCCCGACCCAGGCCTCCAGACCCTGTTTTTTATTTATTTTTGTACAGCTTAAAAAAGAATAGCACTTTCATCACGCGTGCATATTTACTAGTTATAATTAAAAAAAAGACCCCATTTTAAGGTGGTTTAGTGTGTCACATTGCAATGTCAAAATTATCCCTAAACACTAAAAATCCTAAACCCAAATTTCAAAACTCAAAACTCAAATCCCAAATCCAAAACCCAGACCCCCCAGCCTCGAACCCGGAACCCCCGTATCCCTGGACCCAGACCCCCGACGGAGGACCACCGAGACCCCCGGACCACCCGGACTCCCAGACCATCGAGCCCTGGACCCTGGACCACCACATCGATGGACCCTCGATCCCGGACCACCGAGACCCTCAAACTCTGGACTCCCGGACCACCGAGACCTGGACCTCGGATCCCCAAACCTGGATCGCGGACCACCCGACCACGGATCGCGGACCACCTGACCACGGATCGCGGACCACCGTGACCCCCGGACTGCGAACCACCAGACCACGAATCCCTAACCTTGAACAACCGGACCAAGGACCCCAGACCCTTTGATCCCGGACCTCCGACCCCGGACCCCCGAACCCTAACCCCCGATCCGCAGACTACCAAAACCCCTGGACCCTAGAACCCGGACCGCCAGACCACAGACAACCAAACCACGGACCCCGGACCGCCAGACCGCTGGACATCTGAACCCGGACCACGGACCCCTTGACCACCGAACCATCGAGACCCCCAGACCATAGACCCCTAACCCCGAACCTCAGACCACCGGGCTACCGGGTCAAGGACCCCCGGACCCTGACCCTTGAACCTCCGAAGCCCCGAACCCTAACTTCCGACCCCAGGACCCTATTTTTATTTTTATTTTTGTACAGCTTAAAAAAATCAATGAACGATATATTTTGTGGATTTTGAAACAGAACGGCACTCACAACGCGCGTGGATATTTATTATTATTATTTATGAACTTTCCTAGACCAATTTGATCAGCTCTATTTTATGTAAGGGAATAAAATAAATACAGATTTTCCATGCGCAAAATTATTATGCCTTTGCAAATGCACAAAAAGCGACTTGGGAATTTTATTGTAGAATCGATACATTTAATGTTTTTATAAGGATATGAAGATGGAATGGGATTTTTTCTTGGATTTTTTCTGCTCATAAATTTTGCTGGTTCATGTTCACCAATGGTTCATGTTCACCAAGAACGAATTTCCAAAAAATGTCACAAACTATTAATAATGTGTTTGGCTCGTTTTAGGGAGGAAGTTTTGATGCTCAGATCATTACTTAATTATTACAATAGTTGATCACTAAATATTTTTAAAGTTTCAATGTATTGAGCAGCAACAACGAATAAGATGATACTAACTTTTAAAAAAATAAGATTGTAAAACAGTTAGCAATAATTATAATTTGGTGAATATTCCAAATTTAAATAATCAGATATTAATTAAAAATTTACCATCAGAAAAATTAATCAATTTAATAATATATTCGACGCAAAATTATATACAGAAAAACAAAGGTGAGCCGGAATCCCGTTTAAAATCCACTGCAAACCAGAAAAATCACAAGTGGGATCCATTCCTGAAAAAGCTATAAATACTCAACCGACCTTAACTCGTTAAACCTCTCTCTTCCTCTTCCCCAGAGAGCCACTCCACTACCTCTCTCCCTCCCTCTTTACCATTCCCCCCTCCAATTCACACACACGTCTCAACTAAAACGCCACCGTTTCATTTTCCCCCAAAACCACCAAAAATTAGGAAAGCAAAAGACTTGTAGTTATTATAACCGCAATGGTGGACGTGGACCGGAGGATGACCGGTCTGAACCCGGCACACGTGGCCGGCTTGCGTCGCCTCTCCGCTCGAGCGGCCTCCTCCGTGCCCCTCCCTGCCCGCAACGGCCTTCTCTCCTTCGCCTCGCTGGCCGACAAGGTGATAACCCACCTCCGCGACTCGGGGGTCCAGGTCCAGCCCGGCTTGTCCGACGCCGAGTTCGCCCGAGCCGAGGCGGAGTTCGGCTTCTGCTTCCCTCCCGACCTCCGCGCCGTCCTCTCAGCCGGCTTGCCCATCGGCGCCGGCTTCCCGGACTGGCGCTCACCCGGGGCGCGGCTCCACCTCCGCTCCTCCCTCGACCTCCCCATCGCCGCCGTCTCCTTCCAGATCGCCAGGAACACCCTCTGGTCCAAGTCATGGGGTCCCCGACCCGCCGACCCGGAAAAAGCCCTCCGAGTCGCCAGGAACGCCCTCAAGCGGGCCCCACTCCTGATCCCCATCTTCAACCACTGTTACATCCCCTGCCAGCCCTCGCTCGCCGGCAACCCGATCTTCTTCGTCGACGAGAACCGGATCTTCTGCTGCGGGTTCGACCTCTCGGACTTCTTCGACCGGGAATCCCTCTCCGATGATCGGGTCATCCTCCTGACCAAGCAGAGGTCCGTCTCCGAGAAAACCGCCTCGTCGTCGAACTTCTCCCGGCGGAGTCTAGACACCGGCGCGGCGACGAGGATGCCGAGGTGGGTGGAGTTCTGGAGCGAAGCGGCAGTTGACCGTCGCCGGAGGAGTTCCGGCGCTTCGTCGTCATCGGGATCGTCCTCGCCGGAGAGGTTCTTCGAGGTGCCACGTGTCTCCGGGCTGCCCCGGTGGGTCGAGGAGTACGTCGAGCAAATCGGGTCGGTGCTAAGGGAAGGCGGGTGGGACGAGCCCGATATAAAGGAGATAGTCCACGTGTCAGCCTCTGGTTTCTTCGAGGGTGAGAACAATATGATCCTTCTGGATAACCAGGCGGTTCTGGACGCCCTCTTGCTAAAAGCGGACCGGTTATCGGATCTGCTCCGGAAAGCCGGGTGGAGCTCCGAGGAGGTGACGGATGCTTTGGGTTTCGATTTCCGGCGACCGGAGAAGGAGAGGAGACCGGCCAAGAAGCTGTGTCCCGAGCTGGTTGAGAGGATCGGGAGACTGGCGGAGTCGGTTTCCCGGTAATAAAGTTGGGGCATCGAGATTCTGTTCTCTTTTTTTGGGGATTTTGGAAATTGGGGGCTCTTTGGTCTTTTGCGTAAGGGTTCTTTTTACCTCTTGTGGATAGAAAAAAAGGAATTGGGGGGAAATACACGGGGAAGAGCGTTGTAACTTGTTGAACAGAGCGTATAAATGACTTCAAAAACCGGAAAAGGACAGTGTTCGATTTTTTTAAGGGAGAGTTGGATTCAAATTATATGGTTGTTCGTATTATAATATTGTATTTGTATTAAAGCAATCTGGATCATTCAGACAATGCATAATGTGGAATATTAGGTGTAATATCATAATATGTTTATAATGGCGTGGTATTAAGTTATCATTATAATTAGTAGGTTGGGTGACACGTAAAGTGCAACTTTCTTGGGAGTCCGGAAAGAATCGAGCAAGCCTGAACTTTGCCCAGCTTCCCAGACCATTACCCATTGCACGTGTGCATCTTTTCGAACAGCGAAAGAGAGGGACGGTGTTTTGTTGGGCCCCACATCCCGGTGGCCTCCAACGGCAACAACTTTGTCGTTCTTTTCCCCGTTGGTGAAGTGATTTACGGTCTCCAATCGAATATGAATTTAAATTGATTTTTTTTTCCTCTCCCTTCCCTCGAACAAAGGAGGTATCAGAAAAAAAATAGAAATTAGTAAATATATTTTTAAACTTCTGTTACTCCCGGCGGCCTCTTGGGGCCTTTTAGCTTCTGGGCCGGGGAGAAAGTGTCCTCTTGTTTCTTGTTTTGTCCACAGAAGGAAACAACAGAGGCCCCTCCTTTCCCATGCAAAGGGGTAAAAACTTTATTCTTTTCAGAACCCAATTATTTTCTGCCTCGAGTAAAGATTTTACACGATTATTTTTTTTATTGCACTCTCTTTTTTTTCCGTTGTGTACGTATTCCGAATTAATATTGAAATCTAAAACATGTAAATATATTGTACTCCGAGGGAAACCAGGCATGGACAAGTGACAACACCACTGACTTGCACATATTCTCTTTTAATAAATGACTATTGGCGGTAGTTTGTTCTTCTTTCTCTAGGATTATCGGAGCCATTAACCTGATCTACTGGCAATTTTGTAGGTTGGATTGAGTGCGTACATTAATATGAGCAGTATTATTCATAGTGAAACAGAGATCAATTTAATGTATCCAAACTCGTGCGTAGATCGGACAGCTCAAAATTTTATATTTGATCTAGCGGTACAAAATATATAAGTTTTGACAGAAATCTTAGATTCAAACACAAACAATGTGTACTTGGTGTAAAAAAAATTATCTTTTAAAAAAGATATATGAATTTTTTAATATTGTTTTTCAAACGTGTACCTATTAATTTTTCAAAAATCAATTAATATTTCCCTCTTTGATAAAAATTATGTATTAATTTTCTCTTGATAAACTCATACTTAATTTATTCATTTCCTAAAAATAACAATCAATATAAGACATTTATTAATTTGTTAATAAAAAATAAAACTAGGAAAAATTAACAAATACTAAACCGGTCACCGCCACCCGAAAATCAGCTCATTTAAAGTCCGAATCCTTGCATCCCCACATGGAGAAGCAATTAATGACCCGCAACGGTCACCACCACCACCACCTCACATGTCGTCCCCACCGCCAATTCTGATTTGTCACGTGCCTCTCCTCCTCCGTACTGCTGCGGTTACCTTCACCGCCTCAACGTGTAGTGTAGAAAATAACCCACATTGGACAAAAAATCAACAAAATTTAGTCGTGGATGGGCCATCCCCTCGTGGACTTAATAAAGGGTATGGGCTTTTAGCTAATCACCGTTGCGATCTGTCCGTCGATCCACTGACATTATCGGGCCCACACCGATATGCCTAAACGGAGATCTAATATGATACCGGTGCAAATTTATCCTAATAATTTTCTTAATTCCTTTGTACGATTCTGACAAAAGCTTATATCTTTTTTCGGAACAACTAGTGTTTCCGAATTATTGGTACTTCGAATCGAGTCTAACCATTTCATAATTTATACTCTTTCCTACTTAGGCCATGCCTAGCTGTAACGTGTTATTTGGAGCGGTTTCTCTTCTATTGAGACGGCGTTGTCAAATTGGTGCGGGATGTCTAGAGGCGGTATGTATGGAAAGATTTGGTACTCGTTGTTCGGTGCTATCGTCTGGAGCATTTGGTTTCATCGGAACCATGTGATTTTTTACGAGAAGTAATACGACCGTGAGCTTTTTATTCATTCTGTCTACTTTCGAGTTCGTGAATGACTAATGTGGTCTAAGACCCTCAACGACTTTAGTAATCAAGAGTTAGGATTGTTTTGGGACTCAGTGAGAATTAGGTAGCTTGTGTTTTCACTCTTGGCTCATGTTTCCTATGGAGTTTTCTGTGGGTTCTGGGTTTAGTTTCTCTGTAGGTGAGGCAGGCCTCTGTAATTACCTGTAATTTCTTTTGCTTCTCGTTTGGTTGTAATTTTCTTTCTTTGTTCTTATAAAGCATTTTACTTCCAAAACAAAGCTAGGAGACCAATAAGGTGGAACAGTTGAATCGGACCAATTGTTGTTGGTTTGTCTTCCCTCTCAGGAACAATGTGGTGGCCTATTTTTTGGTTTAGAGAATTTAGTATCGAATATATTGCGTTGATTAATTCAGATTCGAATTGAAAGATGTGGTGACCTATATTGTCCAAGAAGTATTTAATTGAAACAGGCAAGATGGGTAGCCATTGTCATGGAGTGGGAGACAAGAGCATTTGGTGTTTGTTTCAATAGATTAAAAATGGTTTGTGTAGTTCCAAAGATGTAAAGATTTTTTGAAGATTCTCAAGATAGCGACCACGCGCTGACATAAAGAGGAGAGGGTCATTTGTTTTGTTCTATAGTGCAACTGGATTTGATTAGTTAAAAAATAGTCTAAATTGTTTGGCGGTGTGTCGAGTTTGCCAATTGTCTTTAAATCACTCTCTCCCTTCGCCTCTCGCTAGCATAAGCTTTGTCGATTACTAGTAGATCGTGTTGTTGTTAGAGTCGCGAGGAAAGAGGAAATTGGTAGGTGGGCTGGCGCACGCCAATGTCGCGGGGACCCAGCGTCTGCCAGGGTCCTGACACTCGCCGAATATTGCTGCGAGTTATTTTCTGTTTTGTTTAGATTCTTGTTTTATACTCCTAAATATGTTCTATAGTGTGCAAGGATTTGTCTAATATATAAAAACATCTTACTTTACGTCAACGTAGGCAATTGACCGAACTACGTAATCTATCGTGGCCATTGTATACGTTATTGTTTTCTTGGATTTTCTAACTTGTGTGATACAAAAACCCTATCATGATATGATGTTGAGCCAAAATCAAGCAAAATAATTGTACAAAAATACTCGGAATGATTTTTTTTGAAAGGTAAACACTTTGTGCCGTAAAGTTATAAGCGCGTTGGCGCCGAGAATGATTGTTTATCTACGTGAAAGATACACTAACAAATATTAAGATCAAGTGGAAAATAAATTATTTTTGTTTAGCTATAAAATTGAGTTAAAGAAATTATTTTAACTGTCGAATTTGAATTAAAAAATAAGATAATTATTCTAAGGTCCCAGGTGTTTGAACAAATTCTATTTTTAGTCCTTACTACTTTCAAAAGTCTTTCTCGATTCTTCTAGTTTGAAATAATAGCCCTTTTTGGTCCCTGCTTTCAGCACCGGAGAATTACTCCGGCAAAAAAGCACATGAAAAGATGAAATTACCCCTAAATCAGAAAAACAAGAAAAATCTACATTATTTAACCTCTAGAATATCAACAACACACTCAAGAACAAAGTTTAATTGGAATATTGGGATGAGAAGTGCCATTAAAGCCAGCGAATGTTCTCATCTATTTTCCGTGAGCTACATTCTATTATTTATAAATAACAGAAAGGGAGGGAGGGAGGGAGGAGAAGTGCCATTAAAGCAAGACCAGGGGGAGAGCGGGAGAAACAAAGTTGCGGAGGGGGAGAGGGAGGGAGTGGTGGTGGGCCCCACCGGTACGGCGGGTTGGTTCCCATTGAGCAGCTCCGAGGTGATGGTGGTGGGCGTCGTTGTTTTAGGGTTCGTGGGGGGGGCTATTGGGGGTGTACCTGACCTTGCCCGCATCGGCTTCCTCAAGCTCCCTCGCTGATCTTCAAATCCTAAGGTCTCCCCCTTTCTTTATATTGTTGTCTTTTTTGTTTTCTGTTTTTGTTTTTTCCCCTTTTTGTATTTTGTGCTTTTGCTATATATTGGGATGGGGGCAGATTTGGTGGGCCCATGAGACTAACTCAAACCAATATTACTATACATGCAAACCAATATCACTTCACATGCAAATTTCATATGTAAACCAACATCTTGCAAACCAATATTACTTCACATACAAAGCAATATCACCTGATAGGTTATTGACCATCAGAGTTAAAGATAATCAAATCTGACGGCCCAAAATGTAGTCCCCACCTGTAGACAAATTTTTTTTAGTCCCCACTCAATCCGGTCTCGGGATGGTGACCGGATTGAGTGGGACTAAATAAAATTTGTTCCTAAGTGGGGACTAAATTTTGGGCCGTCAGATTTGATTGTCTTTAAATCTGATGGTTAATAACCTATCAGGTGATGTTGGTTTACATGTGAAATGATATTGATTTGCATAAGCCTGGTTTGCACGTGAAGTGATATTGGTTTGCATGTGTAGTGATATTGGTTTTGGTTAGTCCCCACCAAATCCGTCCCAGTTAGGATGAGATCAGCACTATTCTATTGGGTTGGATTTGTGGTTAAAGTTTATATTTTTTTTCTCGATTAAACTTTGTTCTTGATTGTATTTTTGATATTCTAGAGGTTAAATAAGGTAGATTTTTCTTTTTTTTACTGAGGACAGTTTCGTCCTTTCAGATGCTTTTTGTCGGAGTAATTCTCCGTGCCGGAGTCAGGAACAAAAATGGCTATTATTTCAAACTAAAAAGACTGAAAAAGGCTTTTAAAAATAGTAAGAACTAAAAGAAGAATTTGCTAGAACCTTAGGGTAATTATTCCTCAAAAAATTTATTTGATATCGGAAAAGGAAGAGAACGAAATGTGCTACCGTCTGATTCATGGGCCACAACTTAAATAATGGGCCTTGCTATGTCCCAGCCCGAGAAGAAGGGACACAAAATGCCTATAAGAATTTTTTCTGTACAATAATAAAATATTTATGAATTAATATTCGAGAAATTATTATAGTTCTAAAGTAATGTTTTTGTCAACCCTAACTTATGCCCTTTTACAAACTAAATAAAATTTTGAATTAAAAAACAGCAATTCTTATAACCCAGTTTAATAATTTACAGGAAAAGTGCCATGTAGCAAAACGGGACATAGTTTGATAATCCTCGAATATTTTAAGATTAACTAGGCAAGAGTAAAAATGTGATTACATTTTCCCTGCATAGCTACGTATCAGGTTTCTGGTTCTTCCATGTATTTATCTGTGAGCGTATAAAATGCGGGGCAGGACTTGTACTGCCGCCAACAATTCCTGTACAAGCTTTCCTGCAACGTTGGAACGTTATGTTTCCAATCGTCATAAGGATGGCAGCAGCTCCCTCTTCTCCTCCCCGGCCGCCGCCCCCGCCGCTTGTTGTGGAGATCGAATTACCTTGACCCGGAACGAAGCCTGCCCGCACAAAACATTACATACATCGAAGGTAGGTCCAAGAGTCGAACTCGAAATCTATAAATTTCTAAGCTTCAACATTACTGCTTTGTAGTAGGGGGTGTGGATGTGATACCTCTTTGTCAGATCCAAACTCGATAATGTCCGAGGGACGGAACCGAGTAGGGCTGTTCGGGGGGACCCTGTAGCGCTTCTCCTCGTTGCTGCACAATATGAAATGAGTATGATCGATCATGTTGGAACTTTCAAGTGAAAAGAGAGAAATGGAGTAGCGAATTCGAGTCCTTACTCGACGATGAAGGTTCCATGCTCGCTTCTCAAATCTATCAAGTAAAATCCTCCGTCTTTATAGCTAATACGAGCGTGCATTTCGGCTACCTGAGATCAGAGAAGACAACAGAAGAGCCTGATCACTATTTCCTCTTTATCTATGAGTTAAGCCACCAAATGAAACATCGTTCGGAGACTTGTTCTTGCTCGACTGGAGCGAGACAGAAGAGAGAAATGAGAAGATAGGTTCTTTAACTTGTTACCTGGGGCGAAGGAATTACTATGGATACTCCTGGAAAATCCTTGTTCAATACACTCCTGCAACATTACTGATAGAAATTACACGAAGTTGATATCGATAACGTAAAGAAAGACACTGATTAAAGCAGAATCATACCCAACAACACAAGGCGTGTTCTCATCCCGCTTCAAGCATATTTTGTCTAAACCAGCTGTCCCCTTTCCATGTGGTAAAAGGAGCCAACTGCAGAAAGAAAAGAGCACACCGGGAAGTATAGATTAGGCGGAACAAAAGGCAGGTCTAAAGGACAGGAGTGATTCCAGCAACAGTATTCTACTTACTCTCCTTTAAGAGCACGCTCTAGTGCATCGTCATCTTCGAACCACTTCCGCAACTGGCTGTCCGCCTTCAAGATAGCCACATTGATTAGAGTCCAAAGTAACTAGAGTAGATATTGAATAAGCAAAGAGAAAGTTCCGACTTATTATCGGAAACACATGACGTTACTAAGGAGACATACTTTGTCCGAGATTCTGCAAGCTAGAGACCTCCCTTCAAGCTTTGAGCTGAAAATGGAAGACGCGGATTTTGCATTAGGCATATCACTATTGGTAAACGAGTTTACTTAACCGACTTCAACATAAACAAGGTTTTTTCGTACAGGCATCAATATGAAGGAAGCTCAGGATCGCTACCTGTTGCCACCCAAGACCCAACTGAGCATCAGGGGCATTGCTGGATCAATAAAAATTCTGCCAACGACTCTTCCCGGATGTGGTATTCGTAACTTTGTTAAGAACTGTAATATGCAATCATGATTCATGACCATCATAAGGAAGTCGGAGTGCATATTCTTCAGCAAAATCAATGATCGACTCTTACCGACAACGGACCAAGCCCTACACCCAAGTAAGCCTTGTAAGTTGAAGCCATTATTGCAGCCATTCTTGCCATGCCATGTATAATGGCAACTCGAAGCCTTCTAGCGTTCTCATAACTGCGGAGAATAAGATGCATTGGGATATTCATAACCACTAAATTTCAGGCAAGTGATTTTTCAATGTACCATACACAGTTGATGTCCAAGATAGTAGCAGCAGCTATTCTAGCAACTTCTATTGGACTCGCAACTCCATTTTATTGCATTACCTTCTTAGAGTTGACACAACATCCACGGGATTTCCCGACTTGACGCTTTTCTCCCACGCTTTATCAAGCTCTAATGCTAGTTGATAACCGTCCTGTCACACGAGAACGGATAGTTTGTCAGGTCTGAGCTTCCCCAACAACGTGAAAAATGGATGCACAATACTTACGAAATGATCTGAATTTAAGGTAGAATGTCTGTTAGCACGCAGCATGGGAACCCTCAGAATCAAGATAAATGGATACCTCAATAGCCATGCACCCGCCTTGGCCCAAATTAGGCTGCATCGCATGGACAGAGTCCCCCAGCAGGGTGACACGACCCTTTCCCCATGTAAATATGGGCGTCCTGTCATAAATATCGCGACGAAGAATGGCATCCTCGTCCGTCGCATTTATCAGATCAATCACATTCTCACACCACCCATCAAATATCTCGAGCAATCTTTGTTTCTTACCTGAAAAGAAATGTCCGAGTTAGGCATCAACGGAAAGTCATCACCGACTCAAGTTTCTCAGCTGATTACCAGTTTGTTCTATTCATCTACAGGTTTCTAGTTAAATGTTCTAAAATTAAGAAGCATGCATAAATTTCCAAATAGTCTTGCTTGTGTGGAATTGTTACCAAGAGGGCCATCTACTCCTCCAGCTGGCTCATTGTAGAAGCCATACCACTGCATCTTCCCTCCTCCGACGTCGGATGAAACAAAATATTGCTTGTGACCCAAAAATACTCGGTACCTGCAGAGCAAAAGACTCGAGTTACATAACCCCGTTTCTCAGCGATGCAAAGCCAAAACAACAAAAGCAGGATACGCTTAGTATCCTCTTTTGATCAGATGAGAGGAAAGCTAGAAATGCTTACACGAGCTTAGCATCTTACCCGACAGTCTCTATATCGATAGGCACGAAATCCGCTATGCCAGTATAACAGGTGTAGCCAGAGTAGGTGGCCTCTTTTGGCCCGAATAAGTTTTTCCTCACCTACATATGCACAATGCTAGATTGAGCTAAAAGATATGGCAATGTTTCAAATTCAAGAAAAAAGTAGTAGTCCCCATTCAAAAAATGCAATACTAACGACAGATTGGGAACTAAGCGTACCGTACCTTTGACCAAATTCCGTCAGCGCCGACAAGAAGATCACCTTCATGACGCTGACCATCTTCGAGAACCACTGAAACCTGAATTTGAAGATGGCAGCATTAAGTATAACAAGGAACAAAGCTTAGTCCCTCACTTTATGCTCCCGATTGGAGGAAACAATAACCTGAAATGTAAAACTCTAAGCACCTTATTCCCATCGTCCTCGAAGCTAACAACGTTGCTACCGTTCAGAATAATTTCATCTCCAACTGCATCAGCAAGAATTTTCTGCAGTGTCATTCGGCTAATGACTCTTGTAACTGGAAGCCCGCGCTCGGCTGCTGGAGTGAAGGTATCAAACTTGACATACCTGGTAACAAGCCACACATTATATGATGGCTTAACAAGAATAATGTTACTCTTACTCACAAACACAGAATATTTCTCAACCACTGGCTCTTGGAGATCTTGCTAAAATCCAATCAACTGCCCTCTTTTAATCTGTCTTCTTTCTTCAGGCAGACAATGATTAACATAACTTGATCATACTCTCTCTCTCTCTCTCTACCGATCTAATTAATCCAAAAATGTATTAATCAACATATTTACAAACAACCGTAACAATCAAACAGAGGACACCGGAACAATTATTATGATCGGACTTCACAATTGTTTCCTCACACCAACTGTCTAAATCTAGACAGACAGCAAATTGATTACTAACTGGTCCAAGAAAACATGAAATTCAAGAATCACATGCTACCAGACATGCATCAAACCAAAGGTGGTCCACAAAGTTCTATCTGTTAGAGAGAATCTCAAATTGGAAGTGGCAAGTGTGTGGGCTGGTTTACAAGTGTGAAGATTCGCATACTCGTTGCCTTAAGGTTTTGGGTTGGATATAGATATTCTAACATGGTATCACAACCAATTGCTGGCTCTAATTAGAGCCATGGCCCGTTGTGCTCGCACGAGAGGAGGAGAGGCAATATCAAACCCAACCGCCTTAAAGTTTTGGATTGGATACGGAGCTTATAACACTATCCACCTAATTTAATCATGCATTTGCGAGGACAAGAACCTAACCAACAGCACAAAAGATAAGGGTAAGCTTAATCAATTATTTCACACATGCACATGCAAAGGTTGGAATCAAACATGAATTACTACTTTAAAAAAAAGAAAGGAAAAAGACATACCAATTACCAGAAATGCCATCAACAAGGCCATTAATCCTATCACCAGTGATGCAACCAGCTCTCATGACCTCCTCAGCAACACCAAGGTCAATGGCCTCCAAGGCAGCCAAGGCATTGCTCTGTATCTGAATAGGGCCCCTGTACTGCCCTTCACCTCTTATAGCACTCAAGTCCCTCTCAAACACCACCACCTCAAACCCTTTCCTCTTGGCTGCAAGAGCAAGCACCAGCCCCCCAATCCCTCCACCTGCCACCAGAACCTTCACCTTCTTCTTCTCCATCTTCTCCTTAACACCACTGGCTTCTGCAACAGCTGCTTGAGTCACCAGGACCCTCTTACTAAAGTGGCTTGTCCTCCTCCTGGCCTTCAAGTGGCTTGGAGAGAAGAACTCCACTGGGAAGCTTCTTCTTCCCCTTGATGAGAAAGCTGAAGGGTGGATGGAGTTGTAAAGTATAGCTGATGAAGTTGCCATCTTCAACTATACTTTACAGAATTTCAAAACACACTCAAGAGATGAACGAACACCAATCAAAGGCAAGTGGGTAACTCTGTGAGAGAGAGAGAGAGAGAGAGACTACAAGGGAATCTCAATACAAGGCAGAGGCAAAGTAAGGAACACCAATCATGCAAGGGCATGTGCCACGTGGCGGTTCCATGATGAAATATCTGTCAGTAAGACGTTAAAGTTATTTTGTGGTCGTTGTTTGGCCAACCTCCAAACTCCCACTTATTAATCTCATGGCACACATTTTTCCCGCGGCGTGCCCCAAAAAAGAAAGAAAAGAGATGGTAATTTAATTTTGCCCATCTGGTCCCTTGATGTTTAAAAACATCTCCATTTTAGTTCAAACTATTCTTAAAAACATATTTGCATCTTCCAAATTTGCTAAAATTAACTTTAAGATCCTTCGCTGACGTTGTCAATCAACACAATTATTTCAATCACATTCATGCCCTTCAAAAAATAAAAATCCCTTTATCCTCTTCTTCTTCCCGGTCTCTCTCCCTCGTCGTCTCCATAAACAAAGAAAACTCAAAAACCCAGTAACCCATTAACAAGGAAGAAGAAAGAAGCAGTAACAAGGAACAAGCAAAAAAATCCCATTAACAAGGAAGAAGACCAAAAAACCCAGAAATCCATTAACAAAGAAGAAGAAGAGACCAAGCAGCAAGAAGAACAACCTTCACCAACCAATCTCTTTCTCACTTCCAAACAAGGAACAAGCATTACCAACATAGAAATCAAGCTCTTCCAGGTCTGCAAATGATCAATAACAGTCTTATGAAAACCATCTTTAAGCCACTCGGAGTGAAGGTTGGGGGCCAACCCCTCCGGCCACTTGAATCTGTCACTGACGAACACCGATGACGTTAGTGATGGATCCGCTAGAGACCTGAGAATTACATTTTTCAAATTTGGAGGACATAATTATGTTATTAAGAACATTAAAGTTTAAAACAGAGATATCCTAAAAAATCAGGGACCAGAAGGCAATTTCACTATAAAAAATTCGGATATATATATTAGATTAACTAATTCAAATTTGATTCTGTTGTAATTTTTAGAAAGTGATGAAGTTTTTTTAACTTCCTGATTAAATTAAAAATCTCCCAATCTTGTCGGTAAAATTTTGAAATATTTTATTAAGTTAAAATAATCCGTCTTTAAATTTAATAGATGGTTTATTGTTATTCTCTTGTAGAACAAGTCACGTGTTGGGGATGGATGAATGCTGCGTGACCAAGGCAAGTTCTCGTTTAGAACTTTTGTTGGTTTCTGTGGGTTTTCGTGCCCAAAAAGCAGGCGGTGGGTGGTGTCTAATTTTCGATTTATAATACTTGTTATCTCACTTATCATTTATTTGATTATTTCAAATTTAAATTGGATAAAATATTTAATAAGTGGTTGTTTTTATTTGGTGAAGCACGGAATTCGTTTTTTTTAATTGTATTCTCAAATCAATCTCTGTATGGTTGGCACTTGGCAGGTTAAAGTTATAAAAAAATATTGCAAAATTCA
Organism: Hypericum androsaemum; assembly: GCA_963995505.1. Taxonomy (NCBI): domain Eukaryota; kingdom Viridiplantae; phylum Streptophyta; class Magnoliopsida; order Malpighiales; family Hypericaceae; genus Hypericum; species Hypericum androsaemum. The sequence continues at coordinate 17,589,497 of OZ023181.1, read as the reverse complement.
TACTTAATTACATTTGGCTGAATCATCCAATTGATTCCCAAATAGCAATTTTAAATCGTGTGAATTTTGATGTAATTATAACAAGTGTTATCGAAGTAAATATGATAATTGTGGTCGGTGGACGCTTTAAGGTACACTCAGGCTCCGCACTAGTGGAGGGAGGGCTAGAATCTATTTTTATACGTGTTACTCTAGCCACGCTTTCGGCTTGAATAAATACCAGTTCTTAAATGTGCACCTGCTTTCCGTTTCATCAAATATGTCCTTTAATGCTACCTTTGTAACGTAAAATGATTTATCAAATACTACAAAACACGCAGATTGAAATTAAAACATTGCAAATTGAGATCTCATCTTGAGACATTGCACGTTACAGAGTGGATTATAAAATAGTGCAAGATCAATTGATGTTTGAGATTTAACATTTGCAAGAGTAGTGAACTTGTTTATAAGTATGAAAAATTAACATACTTATTGTTTTAAAATTTTCGGTTAGATATGAAGATTCTAAAATATTATCAAAATAATTGACCAGTAAATTATTGTTGTCATCATATGACCGTCATTTCATTGCACTTTGGCCATTAAAGCTCGTAAATTGCTAATAGCAACATTGGTATATTTATTTATAAGTGTAGAAAATTACCTATCTATTTAAACCGGAACTGTAAAAATATATCAGTTAAATCTCGGTGGTATATGTTATAACTCAATTTAAATCTAAATTAATTAATTCTAAATTTAATTAGAAATAGAAAAAATTTATACAAATAAAAATGAGCAGAGGAGAGAGAAAAAAAATGAAAAGTCCTTTGTCTGATTGGCTGGTCAAACATGCGCCAGGTCATTTCCTACTTTTTCTATAAAAAAAAGGTCATTTCCTACTTCACCACATACGTGGCACGCTGAGGGCCTCCACTAAAAGCCGAAGTAAAAAAATTTCCATCGCAAATAATAAGTCGGCATTCTTATCTTGTCTGATCAAAGAATAATATCTGAGATCACAGATATTTTCAAACAAATAGTTAGTTTAGTGAAATTGTTTTTCATCAAAACCCGGGTCTAGAAAATAATGGACTTTGTTCTCATGTTGCCAAACAAAATCTTTCCATTTTTTTAAGGAGCGTGATTTGGTTCACCAATTTCAAAAAATCAAATAAAATTTGTTGTCATTTTACCGGCATTTCTTATCCCTATTTCCAATTGAGACAGCTCATTCTTTGAGAAACGATTTCAAATAAAAAATGAGGACCTGATTGCCGAAGTCATCCGATGCAACGGAGTATAGTAGCTATTCATGCGCTTGTCCGAGAGAGGAATACAGAAGTTCGCTATTGCCTTTTTCACCGCCGAAAATTGTTCGATTTCGGAGATTCCAAATCGTCCACACTACCATATTTTATCCATCAAACATTCAAACTAAATTTGGAGGAGATAGGACTTAGATTCGCAATTGTCTATGAGACTATAACCTGTGATATTAAATGAAACGACGACAGTGGAGGGTGGGATCTATCGACGACCGAAATTATCTTCCAATTAAAAGTAGGAAACAACGTTGGGCCGATTGTGTCGTTTATGGGCCTATTAGCTTTCGGTCCAAGAAGAAGGGGCTCAAATGCAGCTCGCCTTAATGGGCTTTGGCCCATTCGTAAGCCATGTTGAAAAGATCTAGATCCAGAGAGAAAAAGGTCCGTTAGCTCCAAAGCAACTCCTACATTAAAGAACTTTTTTTGCTCCTAGATTATTAAAAAACCTCCTTCTGATCTACGTATAAAAATACATTATTCTGTAACGGACTTTCGTATTTTATATTTGGTAAAAGTTTACTTAAATACTTTATAGTTCTAACTTTTGATACATCAGTATCTTCGTGGTTTCAATTTATGTGACAAGGTGACAAAATATTTCTCCCCTTAGCAACCAAGTAACAATTGCTTAATTATGGTTAAATTAATACATCTTGGTATTCATATGGCACGCCGCGTTATTCATATTGCCACGTGTCACACCACATCATTCCTAGCATTACGCCTTTCCTCGTCACTATCAGCCTTCTCTCCTTCCTCCACTGGTCCTCTTCATCAACAATGAAGTCAATCCTGCTTGCGGTTCTTGTGCAAGCTTCATGTGGGTTCTTGCTTTCGGGTGTTCACGACTCCGTCTGGGGAACTTCTTGATGCTCTTGCATTAAAAAGCGAAAACAACAAAAAAAGAACGCACGAAAGGGAAAAGAGTTAAGCAACAGTCTGGGAGGAGGATGTCCGCTTATTGGACTTGGAGTTTAATTAGAATTATGGCTAACAGTTTATTGGCTAACTTTGGTTAATCGGGGATGTGGCATGTCATGTAAATAAAATTTTGACGTGGCATCCCATGCGGATAAAAATAATTGTATGTCATGATGATTTAATTAATCAGAGTTAATATTATTAACTAGATAAAATTTTTGTCACCTGATCAAATAAATTAGAATCACAGAGTACTAGTATGTCAAAGACGAAAACTATGGGTATTTAAGTGATCGAGGATGGATGAGCGGAGAGTATGAGATCTAGCTACGTTATCAGAATATTTTTAATGCTGAGACATGCACGAAACATTAAATGAATCCTATTGGTAGCTTTGGCAGCTCTCTCTTTTTACACCGTAGAATTGCTCAGATGATGCGGAGTTTTTTTTTCCCACGCAAGCCTGGTTTCCAATGGTGCCATAGACTTCTAAACCTGGGATTCATTCTTATCAATGCAAGGGTTTGGTACATTGGAGGTCCCTCACATCCGGTCGTTAATGGCTAGAATCGAACGATGAGGCCTGGGAAGTGCGAGACGAAAAAAGGGAGTTGGAGCTAGCAAATTGTACGTTGGATTTGATCCTTCATATGGGTATGACCTGGTATGCGGAAGTCTCTGTTATTTTTCAAAAAATTAGGGAAGCGAGAATGAAAAACAACCAAACTAAAATTCATGATCCTGTAAATCTGGAAAGTTTTTTGTGGGCAGGGAAAAATATGTGTTTAGGTGGTATTCGTATATATTTACCTTGCTTTTGGTGTAATTACAGGTTAGATTTTGGGTTTGATGGTCTCTTGGGGATAATTTTGAGTTTATTTACGTAAATAACGTTTATCATAAGATTATGATGTGCATTTATCTAATATCTTATCATCTTAGGTGATGTAGTTTAGTATAGATAATGTAATTATGCTTTTGTTTTTTTATTTTTTTTAGGAGTATAAAATTTTACTTATAAAAAAACACTTTTGGTGCATTCTTTTTGCGGTAATCATGTGCGGAGTTCCGAATAGCTGCAATCAAATTATCTTTTGAAGAAAGGCGGTTAACTATTAGGAAATCTTGATATCCATCATCTGCTGTTGCTATGAATGGGTCCTTTGAGATGGTTTTAACGAAGTTTTTTTGGGTAAGTGTTTTAACGAAGATTTATAATCACAAGAGTTCCCAATGTTTCTGCAAGACCCTAGAGTTTTGGATCAATCAATAATTTGGTGTAATTCTATTTACTAAGTTTTGGAGTAATCAATAATACCTTCACGTACCCAAAAAAAAAATCGTCGCCTCAATGAAAATGTTGTTAATTGTCGGATCAAACCCAAATTTGTTCGCTGTCAAACACAAAATTCAATTTCGCCCTCTTCACATAACAACTAGAATTTTGCAGTTGCAACCCAATTATGTTAGGCAGGTGAGCTCGAAATATCCTCAAATAATAAAACTTTTGAGAAACAATAACAGAGTAAGTCTCCGTTATTCACAAAATAATGGAAGTCGAAAAAAGAGAGTAATGTACTCGAAAATAAGAACGGAAAGGAAATCGTTGTCTTCTCATCTGTATTATAATTTGTTTGGTCATCACATGAACTCCCGCCTTGTAGAACGGAAACATATTAACACCTTTTTTTTGTGATAGAATTGATATGAATCACACCACACTTCCAGTGGCCTTCTTCAAGACCTTATTGGACTAGTTACCTGAACGCAGAAAAATAAATTTCGACGCGGATTTAACTAGTTGATTCAAAAAATTTGAAGTCAAATTAATTTGTTGAGTCTTGTTCAATATGATCTACGAAATAAACAAGAACAAGAATGATTTAGAATTTCTACGTTTTTTTGGGGACTTCTTCAATAATTATATCTTTGTTGGGATCTGATTTACGCCGGAGACGGATACACAAACACTGTGCTCTTCATAATGGCTTGGGGAATGGTTGCAGCTGCTGTACTCACTCTTTTTTTATTGTTGTACTGATGTTAAATGCATTTTCTGGAACCAATCTTACAGATGAAAAGCTCGACGTGTGCGATGAGAATGTGGTGGGCCGAGTTATGTCAAGAAGGGACATGGCGACTCAGATGATCGTCCCTCGGAAGGAGATCGCCTTCTCCTCCCTCGATCCTTGCGCTGGTGGAGTCGAAGAGCGACCATAACACGAAGCTGGAGATCAGAGAGGTTCAAGTTGATCAACGAGCCACCGTGATCAGATGGTCCAGAACGGAAGAATGAATTTTTTATTGCAAAGAAGCGTTTCTCAGCTGCATTGTTCTGCATTTTTCCAGTGCAACCCAAAAGGCTCGAAAGCCAATTTGTAAACCACCGGATAACAAGTCCCTCTACTGCAGATGAAGCTAGAGAAGAAGAGATCTTCTTCCATGGACAAGATCTTGAACAGGCTCCGGAACTCGCAGCATAAAGCTCGGGAAATGAGGAACTCAAATCGCCGTGAGCGCAGATCATCAAACACCGAAGATGTTATCGAGCATAGCATGCGACCGAAAGCAATCCCAGTTGTGCCCCCCTTGCACAGCTGCTTCACTTGGCATTCCTTTTGACTTCCCCGTCATTTCTTATGTACATTCTCATTAGCTATACAAAACTGAAACAACAGTCCCTCTGTGTCTTCTTTGCTCTTGGATATTCACTCGAGTGTCCTTGATGTACCCACTATGGATTCTCGTCGTAAAAAACTAGATGCATCAATATATAAGTCCTTGGTGTCACTGAATGAGGTAACTAACCTCTTTGTTTTAAGCAACTAAATGCTGCACTCCGAATCCAAATCGCGTACATCGCACTACGCAAGACGTAACTTGAATCGCTGCCTGAAAAATATCACATCCGAGAGGCAACCGCACCTACATGGTATCACTAAGCAGCTAGGCTCTCGTGACAATTCAAACGAAGAGAGAACGCTGATTCACACGAATGCAACAAAAGGTGTACTGAACACATAGTTCAAAGCCATAGTATATGGCAACACCAAACGCAGAAAATGATAAGTTAGGTTATATCATCAGGTCAGGAAGCAAGAGTGAACATTGGATTTAGTCACACGATGCTTCAGATTCTCGAATGACCTGAAAGCAGCATCTCCATCCACGGCCAAAGGTTAGTATGGTCTATACCTCCGATCTGCTCGTGACGGTCTTGCACTCCCAATACCACTCCCCATACCGTAACCCCACTGAGAGCATCAAACAAAGATAAATCATTCAGAGTTTGAAGAAGTAAGAAACTCCAAAAGAGGACTCGGATGTCAAAAACATGGTATTTAGCTTTCCACTTCGATAAAATTATACCATTATAACCTATGAATTTCAAAAGAAAACACGGATTACGAACTTACATCATCGAAGTTCACATTTCCATACAATCTCGGGTAGCTGCGCAAAGGGCCACCACCATAGCCCCCAAATGGCAGAGGAGCTGCCATCATGAAATTGCCACTTGGACCAGCATCATCAACAGGAGCAGCAGTATCAATTGCGACCTAAGAGGCAAGTGTATATTAGAAGGCTTGTCATGGAAACAAGAAAACCACAAAACAAATGCATTCCGCTATGCCAAGTTCTATTCTAAATTAATCTGCAAGGTCAAGTCATTACCACACTCGGAGGTAGCAATTCATTGTTTGACTACCCAACACAGTCCTTACCCAGTTTTAGCAAGGAAAGCCAAATGTAAGAACATGTAATAACGCGACAAACATATACACCATAACAGAGTGATTGCTCCACTACAAATTGGTATTACAATCACAACAATGTTAAAAAATTGTAATACTCGACTCTGTCTTGCAGTTGAGGGTAAATTTTGAGTTATAAGTGTGATATCTGAGAAGTAGCTTAATCCAACTATATATCTATGTAAAGAGCCAGCAGATAATCTTTTCAATTTAATAGCCAAGATGAAAATATATGTTTAATCCAATGTATTGACTACACAAAACACAGTAGCTAGTTACAAGAAAGCAGGAGATCATGACATCGGGACACACAAGTTGTTATCATTCCAATCCTGCAAAATGCAGAACCTTCTGGGGGAAATCTTATATCTCAATTCCTCAAAAGACAAATAACATTTTATACCAAGCATGAAAGCAAGGTTTAAGTTCAACATGATACCGGATGTCCACAAATCTCATGAGACCTTCGAGACACCCGATCTGCTGCTCCATCTTCAGAAAATGTAACAAATCCAAAACCTCTATGGCCAGGTCTTTTCGGGTCCTACATGACCAGATATACTCACATTATTGTGGCTGCGCATGCTTCTCAATGTAGGAAAAAAAGTACAGGTATCATACCTTTGGAACATAAACGTCCAGTATGTGGCCAAACCTACCAAAATACTGGCTCAAATCCTCTGCACTCGCTTCCTGAGGAAGCCTGCCAACGAAAATCTTTTTTCCCGTTCCTCTGGAAGAGTCCCCTCCTAATCCTAACAGATAATGAGTTAGTGACCCAAGTGATACCCAAAAAAAAAAATTGGAAAAAGATTATTCCATAAAAACTTACTTCCATATCCAGGGCCTGGATGATCGTATAATGTAGGAGCGCCTACTGCTGCATACCTAGTTGCTGCAGATATATAAGCATTGTAAGCACCATATCCCCCAGGCGCCATTCTTCCCACTGGCCTGAAATCATCTTCCTGCCAATTATGAGTCGTCGTTAGTTGTACTTCAGAAAATATAAAACTGGGCAGTTCCATCAGAAGAAAGGCCAGAATACATTAGGATGAAGATATTGCTCCAGAAATCTTGCCTTTGGTGTTGCTCGATCAACAACCACAGTAGAGCCTCCCAATTCATGAGTATCAGCCATCAGATTGTCCACAGAATCTGTACACCAGAAGAAAAATAATTTCAGAGAAAGCATAAAATACTCTTCTAGATAGAACTTTCTTCAATTTTCTTTTGAGAAATTGATATTTTGACAGATCTCGATTGTCACATTTTCCTTGGATGAAATCAATAGCTATAAACTGAAAACGGGGACGGGTGGTTGCATTCAATTAATCAAATTCCTTTCGTTATCAAGAAAAGGCAATGAATAAGCGTCCAAAACAACAGATTAAGCAGGCTTAAGCAAAGTGATTCTTCAATAGAGTTGATGCATACATTGGCATTTGTCAACAAGCAAGCTGTACATGTTTCCAAACTCGATGGATAACCAAATAAAATAAGAATCCAGAGGTCGTACCTGCACTAGCAAATGTGATAAAACCAATTCCACGGTGTGTTCTTGAGCTGTGATCCTGTGTGGCACATGAGTCAAAGTGAGCGAAATAATTAGAGGGAGAAGATCCCTGCAAAGTATTAATTTCTTTATAGGGCCGCTCAATCGGCAAGTAGATTGTATGGGAACCAACCATCAATAATGATTCACAAACTCCAGAAGACACATATGAGCAAACAAACAATCATATGCAAATAATCTTGTGAGAAGCAGAACATTTGTGCAAGAGCTCACCTTTGGCATGTACAAGTCTATAATTTCACCATATTTCTCAAAATGGCTGCACAAGGATGGAAACTAAGTTCATAAGCGACTGTCAGCAAGAAAATGGATGAATCAAGGGCAAATAACCCAAGGGGTCATCATGCTCAATTACCTGCGAAAAGTTGTTTCTGTCACAGAAGGTGCAATTCTGGCCACAAAGATCCGAGTTGCTTTTTTAGAAGGTGCTCTCATCTCATCCTGCCAAGATATAACACAGAAAAATAAAGAGGATCAACAAATAGGTGCACCTCAATATTTACAGAATCAACAGTAATCTTACACTGGTTGATAACATTTACTTGCCATATATAAACAGAGACGTAAAAGTATTTACAGGAAAAAACCCATATTGGCAAGTACGAGATACAACCTTTGGTGTTGCAACTTTCACTTCCAGCATTCGATTTCCCAGAAAATGTTCGCTGGATAACGCTGTCTGCATCCAAGACAGCACCAAGTAGAACATGCCAGGCCAAGATTACAAAATCATAGGTTTGGAATTCCATCAAAATGTACAAATACAACACCAGAAAAGCATAAAACGTAGTTTAAAGGATCTATAGACATTACCTTAGCATCTTCAACGGATGCAAAAGTAACATACCCAAAGCCTCGAGATCGCCCAGACGATCGCTCCTGGAATATGCAAAAGCAGTGTATGTGAAACCCAATCAACCATAACAGAGTAAAGCAGACAGCAAGGTACAAGCCAACAACTGATTGTTGACAAAAAAAAATCCAAGAAAATAGGAGAAGCAACAAGCACCAGTTCCTACAAAAGATACTTGCAACGATGGCAGAGCATCCATCATCCATCGCAAGAGTAGCTTGTTGTCTATAAATCAAGAGGAGAACCCACTCAAAGCAGATATAAACACAAGCTAACTTCTGAACCAACAAATGGCTTATCTAACCCAAGTACGCACATATACAAAAGGATGAACATCGAGACAAGCAGTTCAAGCCCAGGCCAAGTGTTCTACATCTAGTGTCAAGTTCTCTAATTTACTAAACACTCGTAATACTTGGACAAACAAAATCTGCATACGAGACCCCAAAAAAATGAAAACGAAGAAGCTCACCTTCATGACAATACAGTCCTCTAACTCCCCGAACTTGGTCATATACTCCCTTAGACCTTCCGTATCCACCTCCCACGGGATTCCCAAAACCTAAATCCGCAACAAGCGCAACAAATTAGAAAGAAAAAAAAGAGCGAAGACCTCCGCCAAATTGAAAAACGAATAAGCACAGGAAAGCTACAAACCACAAGCTTGCGATCCATGAGGAAGCCTTCAAGATGGACCTCGGCGTTACGTATAAAAATCAACCGAAGGAGTAATTCCTAAGAAACAAAGACGATAAGTAGGAATCTCTCTCTCTCTCTCTCTCTCGCCTCGCCTCCTCTCTATATCCCCCTCTCTCTCCCCCTCCCTCTCGCTCGAAGAGCTCACAAGGGAACCTCTCTCCTCTTCCTATCTCTCTCTCTCACTCTCCTCGTCCTCTTCCTCGCTCCCTGCACACAACAACAAGCACATCTCTTTCTCACTATGAACAATCATCGTCATTATCGCGATTAATACCAAACCGGAACTTTGAATTCGCCTAATACCTCCTAATTAATCCTCTCAATTCGATCAAAATACACAATTCGAAGAAGCTCTAAGTTAGAGGAAAGGGGAGGGGGCGGTGAATTACGCGCGGTCGCCTGATGAGGAGATCGCGAGAATTGATTAAAGTAAACCCTAATTTTTGGATCTTCCAATTCCCCCAATATCCTGTCTCCCCTCGTCTTCCTCGCCCGCTCGCTCGCTCGGCTTCCCCGCTCCCGCGCTCTCTCCTTAAACGCACGTGCCGCTAAACACTTCGAGACACGCAACACAACCGCGAAAGTTTTTTTTTATCCTTCGAACTCGAAGAGGAAATCTCAACTCTCTAGTTTTATTTATCCGATGGCGTCGGAGCGGAGTTGGTGGGGTGGGACAGATAATCGGCCCACTATTGGAACTGCAAGGCCCATGGGCTGTTTTCGAGTTGAATGAAGCGGGGTGTGTGCGAGGATAACAGATGACGAGATCAATTCAATTTGATATTTTATTCGGATTTTATTGGCCCTGTCGGTGTGTGAAAAGTTTTGAGAGGGAAATCGAGTTACAGACTGATAGTTTGGAGCATGTTCGAATTACAATTGAGCTGCGGAATTATTACATCAGGTCAATTACTTGGCGTGATTAATGTTGTTTTTTTTGGTAATGAACTTTATTCCACCATAATATTTACATATTTACAATCACCCGTGTTGAATTCACTCATAAAGTACGAAGTTGCGACGGCAGATTTGTGCGTGATTAATGTTAGTTGTCTCTCAAAAATCACATGGCCCATCAACTTCAAACCAAAAGAAATAAGACGTGAAAAATGAGGCAGCAAGCTCTTAATCCTCACTTCGATGCTCAAACGAAATTGTTACCAACTCTAAATTAAGGAGGTCACAATAGCTGATGGGATTAGTACATGACGATGGTATTGACTAGATTTATAATTAAACACAACTTTCGCAAGTAACGAAAGAAAGAACTACTATGCATTCTATGGTTTGGTGGAAAAGGTTACAATAATTAGTTTGGGAGGAAGTAATCAACTTGATTTATCTATAAGCATCAACGGGTTTTTGAGAAGATTGGTTTCTTTCTTCATGTATAGACTCCGTTTACCAATGCCTGGCGCTCACCGATCAGAACTCTGTTCTAATTCAAAATTTCATTCTTTTGGTCGGACCTTGGTCAATAATGGGATCGACTGAAGGCAGTTGTGGCTCGCTCCCTTTCTGGACTTCGGTGCCTTTCTCCGCTTCTACAGTCGCAGGGGCTACATAGCCCTCTGGAAATGCTGGTGGGGGAGGGGCTGGTGGTAACTGACAGATAGACAAGGGCAAAGAATAAACGCTCAAAGTCAGACGTGATAGAAGAAATACGCTCCCTACTGTAACAAAGATTTACTACAAAAATGACTTGTACATAGAATTGTGCATATCCTAAGGTTCTCGGTTCAAATAATCCACGGATTAAAAAAAAGAGTTCAGTGGGACAACTATGCAAGAAAACAAATGAGCTTATGCACAAGCAAAAGAACGATCAGAATGTTAATGTTGTTTATTGTCCACTTTGGCATCACAGCATCCCCATTCCGTATAATATCAAGCACAAGATATCAAATGCTACACGAGGTAAAAAGTTACCTTGCGACCCAAAGAGGCAAGAATATGATCTATTCGCTTTTCTTCCTTGAAGTTGATTGTTTCTTTACCCGTTTTGGATTCTGTAGCTGTGCCATCATTTTCAGCATCAACTGCACTCCAAGATGGGGAAAATATAGTGAGGAAGGAAATTCTAACATTGCAGGCCAAGGACTAAGAGCTCTGATGCACCATTTACACAATAACAAGAGCACATTTGTGTTACTGAAAGAAACGCCTGAATGCAAAAATAGTCTGGCAGCCTCCTGGGAAGCAATACAGGTAGGGAACTTCTGGGCAAGTTATTCAAATGTGGTGGTGAATTGGGTATTGATACGCTAGGTGCAGGGATCAAATATAGATTCATGTCATATCCTCATACTCATACTTATGGTTAACCCAAATATTGAGCTATTAAATTTCATAAACAAAGAGGAATTCGTAGACTCGGACAGCCATTAGCTTTCAAACATCATGCTCAAGTTAAATATGATGATAAGGATCTCATCATACTTCGCATGACTGCTAGCAAAAGAGAAATGGTAACTACGCTAGTGAAGATTATTCCTTAAACCCGAAAGGTTACGCAAATCTGCCCATCCATTTCCTATATGAAATGTGAGCAAACTATCAATTTTTATTCCAAAAAAAAAAATCAATTTCCACCCATGGCCAAAACAGAGTCCCAATCCTTGGCAGATCCAAACCCCGAAATACGTACTACAGTAGCATATCTGCTGATAATGAACATTTTGGTACCAAATGCGCAGCACAAGAATTCAGTTTGCAGTCAAAAAACCAAGTATTCTCAAATGTGGAAGGTGATTAACTAATTATAGCACCAGTTTATAAAAAATCAACCTCCATGAATCCTTGACTTAACTAATAATTACGCCAATCTAACATAGTAAAGCAACTTTCCACCCAAAAAAAATATGGTAAAACAACCTAGAATTATACACAACCCACAAAATAATCTAAGCAACACAGGATATCAAATTACCGTATGCAATCTTCTCCAACTTGGAAATAGCAGTAGCAAAAAGCCTTTGATATGTAATGCAAATCCCATCCCTGCACACACACACACACACACACACACACACACACACACACAAAACTAAGCTCAACTATTCATCTTAAAACGTGCCACGAAACAGGCAAAACAACACGGATGGGGCAAAACTGGGGGGCCCATACAATTCGAGCATCAAAGACATTGCAGAGCTGGGGAGCCTAGCAAATGGAGCCATCCAACACATAGTAGCACGAAAAAAGGAGTGACCTTCTCAGGGCTATCTCTCTTCTGCTTCCTCAACAAGAACAGATTAGGCTCCATCGCCTCACTCACCATATACTTTATACCCTTCATCTTCCTAATAAACCCAAATGAAAACCAAACAAAAGAAAACCCTAAACAGAATTTTTTTATTAAAAAAAAGAGAAAGGGAAAAGGCAATTATGAGAGGAAGTGGGAGAGGTCGAGAGGGTGGATGGAGCGGAGGCAGAGGTGCTCGTTGTTTCAGGTGAAGTCATAGAAAGGGGAGAGCGCTAAGCAACCGAAGATCAAGTTCTGGTCTAGTGGGTACGTGTTGAGCCACAGCTGGTCCCTGAAGCATATCCTCGTCATGTCTGTGCTCGGCGCTGGAGGTGGTTGTGCCGCCGCTGCCGGGACCATCCACATCCCCGCCCCCGTTGTGTTCGCCATCTTATTTACGAATGCGTGGATTGGAAGGGGGAGGAAGACGGTCGTCCGAAGCGGTCGGTCGTTTGTCTTACGTGGGATTCAGTGGCAACTTATTTTTCTACGGAGCACCCCTTTTTTGGGAAAAGTACACTTTAATACCCTTTTATATCACCGGTTATCACTTTGGTATAATGTGATTTTAAACCCATCAAACCTGTCCAACTTATTTCAATTATTATCACTTAGACGACCTTGGATCCGGTCTGAGATTTTTTGGGCAAACGACGTCATTTTTATGCCTACGTGCTAGTGACGTGGTTTAGTCGATGTTGCAGTGGCGATGGATAAATTACTAAATTAGTACCAAATTTATTTATAATTTATCAAAAAATCTATATAATTTTAAAAAGAAATTTTTTTTTTACCTTGTAGTATAACTGATTATCACTTGGGTGCCCCTGTGGTTGATTTGCAAGCTGAAATTAGGAAGATTAAAGAGGATCTTTGTGACAATGACATCGCATTGCACAATAGTGAGAAAAAGTTCAAGAGATATTGGTATCTCGTATGTGTGTTTCTAGTTATCATGTTTGTAATATTTGTAACGCTTGTTTTTTAATAGAGTGTTTGCATTATGCTTGATTATGAAAAGTGTCATGTCTTTGATTAATGAACGATGTTTGATGTTTGTAATGTTGATTATTTAACAGTCTCGATTAAGTTGTCCAAAAGGTGGTCGATTAAGTTGTCCATCTTCAATCTTCCTAACTTCAGCTTACAAATTAACCACAGGGTACTCAACTGATAATCAATGATACTATATAGTACTAAAGTGTACTTTCTCTTTTTAATATTATATAGGATTTTTGAAAATTTATAAACAAATTTGATATTAGTTTGGTAATTTACCATAGCCACGTCAACATCGACTAATCTGGATCGTGGCATTCCACGTAGGCGTCAAAACGACAATGTTTACCCAAGAAATCTCGGACCGGACCTCGGGTCCTCTAAGTGATAAAAATTAAAATAATTTGGACCAATTTGATAGTTTAAAATCACAGTGTATCTAAGTGATAATCAATGATATCACATAATACTAAAGTGTACTTTTTCTTTTTTTTATGTTTCTTTGCAAATATTTAAAAATTCAAATGCGGATATACTATATTAGATCTTATATGGTTGACCCGTACTTTCGTCGATATATATTAACTTATGAACCAATGTTTGAGGGCTTAGATTGGGCATGGAGTGAGATAGGCTCATTCCGTGTGGGACAGAAAATAATATTGACCATTCATCTTGATGATTAGGAGTGCGTCAAAGATCTGTCGGTAGAAATTTGCATGGATATTCTCGTCATTTACCCATTTCCCTTTTAAGTAAATTTCTTCCTCTCTCTGCCACTTCCTATCTCTGTTCTGCTCTCTCCTCTTCCTCACCACTGTCCCGGTGACCGAGAAGGACCCTGAACAACAGCGATGGCATCGGCGACAGCAAAGATGATGGCGACGGCAACGTGGATAAGTTACCTGGAGCAAAACGACGTCGTGGATGGCTATTTTTTGACCATTGTCGGTTGGGGAGCCACAAGTTCTTACTTCGGAATCCGATTGAGATAATTTAAGTTACTATGTGAAGCTAAGATGCATATCTACAACATTGAAGTTTATGACTTCTCCAAATATGGAGTATAAAAATGTCAGAAATTTGTTTGAAGTTAAAAGTCGATCGAGTTACGACTGACAGATTTTGGTTGGGGAGCTATAAATTCTTACTACGGAGTCTGATTAAAATAATTCAAGTTGCTGTAGACGTATATCTACAACTTTGAAGTTTATAACTTCTCCAAATTTAGAGCGTAAGGATGTAAAAAATTTATTTGAAGTCAAGAGTCAACCGAGTTGTGGTCGCCTCATTTCGGTTGGGGAGCCACAAATTCTTATTCTAGAGTCTGGTTGAGGTGATTAAAGTTGCTGTATGAAGCTGAGACCTATATCTATAACTTTGAAGTTTATGACTTCTCCCAATTTGGAGTGTAAGGATGTCAAAAATTTATTTGAAGTCAAGAGTCGATCGAGTTACAAACGACTGAAAGGTGTGGGGAGCTGCAACTTCTTACTTCAGAGAGTCTGATTGAGTTGATTCAAGTTGTTGTGTGAAGCTGAGATAAATATCTACAACTTTATGCTTTATTACTTCTCCAAATTAGGAGTGTAAGAATGTCGAGAATATGTTTGAAGTCAATAATCGACCGAGTTACAAGCAGCTCGAAGGTGTTTGTCAAATAGCATTCTCGCTTATGTCAAATGACATGCCCAGTTATTTCTTAATGGCATGTCTGGTTATGTTAAATGGCATACCCTGTTATTTATTAGATGGCATATCCGATTATGTTAAATGACATGCCTATTACGACCAAATGGCAAGCCCAGTTACGTCAAATGGTATGTCCAGATATGACAAATGGCATGCCTGATTACGATAAAATGGCATGCCCCGTTACGTCAAATGGCATACCCCGTTATGAATAAATGGCATTCTCGGTTTTGATAATAAATAAATTAATTAATTAAATAACATACCTGGTTATGTTAAAATGGCATATCAGGTTTCGACTAATTGCATGTTCGGTTATGTCTAATAGATATTTAATAAAACTTATAATAAATTTAATTATAAAGTAAAATAATGTTATGTTAAAATGGCATGCCCGACTATGACTAATGACATGCCCGACTATGTATAATGGGATGTCCGATTAATATTTAATAAATTTTATAAAAATTTTAAGTTAAAAAATTAAAAATTAAAAAATAATTTGCAAGTGGGGGGACGTGGGTGTACGAGCCTAACCCTCTCACATGACACTTGCGTGTATCGTTCAACTCCAGTCCCTCATCACGCGCGTCACAAATTGACATTATTGTCCAACCTCCCGGATGGAACAGAATACACTATTCCGTGTCCAATCCAGGCCCAATATTTGATGGGTGGATCAACACATTTTGTAGATTTATGACAATATGACATGAGAAAATTGCATGTGCATTATTTTGAAAATTTGTGTTGAATTTCACATTATGAGCGGATTTTTTTAGAAGTAAAAATTGTTATTGAACCATGAATTTTTTGTCACATTATGCCAGTAATACTTTTTTACTATCCGCAGATTAAATAGGCCCTTAATTCACTTGCGTGCGGATTTTCTCATCGACAATGACATTTAATTCGCTTCACAATATCTAGACCATGGTCTGAGTGGTCGCTTCTCGAAGCTGATTCACCAACTCTTCGGACATCAACCTCGTACAGTTCACGTAATCCTGAGGAGTGTGGGCCGGCAAACCAGGGTTAGCCAGACCCATTACCCTGATGGCCCATAACAGCCAACTTTCTTTGTAGTCTGGTCCTCTTGTCCGAGAAATCGTGAAGCTCCGGACTAGCTCCAAGAATGCGGTTCCGATCATGGGTATCACCCCAAGTGGCGAGAAATAATTCTTGTTTGGTTCCTCTTCAACCACCTGCCAAATAATCGTCAAAATTGTTGTTAGAAGTAGCTTCCTTTAATTGTAATAAGAAAAATTAAGTAAAAACTATTTGATGTACTTTACATTTCTATAATACTTTTTTTGATTTTTTTGGAAAACTAGCAGCGTGACACTAGATATGTATTGATGAAGTAATATGAGTGGCTCAACTATAGGAGTTCGTATTAAATAGTTAGGATTCAAATCTTGGACGAGATATTTATGTATAACTTAAATCTGTGATGTTTTTACGTAAGATTCAACAAATACAAATCGCAAACACCGGAACCAACAAATTGATTTTTAACATGATAATTTGATGCAAGTAAGTTAATTGATGATTACCTTCCCATGATAATGCCTGTTGAAATGGATGCAAGTCCCAAAGTGCTTGAACATAAGAGCGGGATCATCATAAGGCAACCTAGGAATCATGTCGTTTCCGTACACAAACCTATAGTACTTGACCCCATTCTCCCTCAACTTGGCCTCCATAAACTCCCCGAACTTGTCGTCTCCAACTCGCGGCTGCCCGAATGTGTACACACCCTCCAGCCTCTTCATCAGCAATTTCTCCTCGTGAAGGGCCAAAATGGCAGGAAACAAGCTCGCCAGTGCCCCTCCTAGGCTATGTCCGGTGAGCACAAACTTTGTCCGAGGATTTTTGGTCAGGATTTCCCTTAACGTGTCTCGGATTGAGTAGTAGGCCGAGGGGTGGTTGGTCCCTGAGGAGATTTCGTCTTGTTTGAGTTCTTTGGGCCAACCGAGGTTCTTTTGTAGGCCTAAAGCTTTCATGAAGCCGGAGTGGATTTTTCCGACGCCGGGGAGCTCGTACCATGAGATGTCCACGTCGGTGCATAGATCGTCGGCGTTGAAGAGCTCCGTCCCTCTGAAGGCGACGACTATGGTGTCGTGTTCCTCCGCGTTGTCGCGGAGGATGAAGGCTTGTGTCGACGCTTTGTCTTGGTAATCTGGGTCATCGATCACAAAGGATTTTGTCAGAGGTGAAGCTTGGACTCGATGACGAGATGAATCTATTATGATATTACATATGAATCAATTCGAGTCCCGCGAATAAAAAACACCCCTAAAATATGATTTGGTCGTGCTGCTAAGGAGAAAAAAAAATCCATATCTTTGAAAGTTATTTAAATTTGGTCAAACAACACCTCACAATCAAGAGGAAACTCAACATTTGTAAATACAATATGGCTAGGATCATCTAGCTTCTTAATAATTTCTTACCATTCCAGTAGTTACCCGCCACCAGAAGCTCCATCTGCATTAGGCCCAAAATAGTATTAATAGACTTAGTTTTGGAATTTTACAACTAATTGTACCATAGTAATTTTATGAAGGCTATATGACACCCCAAATATCTATCATCCAATAGATAATGTGATCCGTATCCGAATACCAACTAAGCAAGATCGGCTTACAAAAATATAGTTAGATCCGTTAGTCACTAGAAGAAATTGTGTACGTGGCATCAATTTAATTTTTACCTTCCAATGAGTAGTGACTGCTTTTTTGATGTATTCGTTGTTCTCATAAGATGCTTTAGAAGCCATCATGGAAAGTGCGGCGAGGTACCTAGCGTCCCCTCGATTTATATTCTTGTCCAGCTCAATTCGCTTATCAATATGGCCGACGAAAGATAAAAAAGTTGCGGACGATTTCTCTGGAACCACCACCTTCCCTGTATGCACCCATCGAAATGTCTCAGATACGACGGATCACGATATCAACCCGAACAAGATTTAAGGAATATGTATGCGTACCTTTCATGAGATTTATGAAGAGGCGGCCGATATTCCGGTTACTAGACAAGAGGTTCAACCACATCTCAATGAGGGACCCAACAAATGCCAATGGCTTGGAGGAGAAACTGAAGAACTTCTGGGTGAGCATGGAGACGAAAATGAGCCAACGCCGGTCCAAATTCTCCTCCTTCACCCTCGCACAATCCACGAACTTCCTGTTCTCGATGTTGGTGGAAAATAGTATACGAAACAGGTCCAGGAACTTCACTTCCTCTGGCTTCAATATCATGTAGCTGCTCGAAAACCCTTTGTTGCACTCCATATTTTTTAATTAATTGTGTGTCAATGTAATGTTTGAAATGTGGGTAGTTAAATTTTGGGAATTTTGTTGCTTCAGTTCAAGTTTAAGGATAGATTGTGTACTTATAGGAA
Organism: Hypericum androsaemum; assembly: GCA_963995505.1. NCBI lineage: Eukaryota > Viridiplantae > Streptophyta > Magnoliopsida > Malpighiales > Hypericaceae > Hypericum > Hypericum androsaemum. The sequence goes on along the minus strand of OZ023181.1, from coordinate 17,571,042 downwards.
CATGAGTTTGCTTGTCAGGAGATGCCTTGTGTCTTGCACCTAACAAAAGAATGGGGAAGGCGGGCATCCACTGAAGTTCTTTGCCCTGTTTATATTCTAATTTGACCCTTTTTTCTGGGGAAAGAGGGTGGGATTCCAATTTGACTTTACTTGAGAGCAAGAGTAGCAATGTGCCTAATTATTATGAAAAATAGTAATGTGCCTAATTACAGGCTAAACCCACGTAGTTTATGTTAGCTGGTATAGCATTTTCGAGTGACTTCTAATGTTAATTAAGGTACACCAGCACCTGATACTTTGTATATCTCGTGGTTTAGCAATTTATTCATTGACGGATGACCATTGACAATTAGTCAAACGATATGGTGAATCCTATGTGTTTTTTGGTAGAAGAATCTCCCTCCACATTTTTTTCATAAGCGGATTCTTCGTCTTCCAATATTTGAACTATAATCTTGACTAATCAATTGAATTTACATTTTCGGAAAGGGCACTTTAATTTGAAAAAATAAATGATTTTTAAATAATAAAGATTCGCGGGTCGTCCTGATCTCGGTATTTTAGAACACGAATCATGTCCAGATCTTTAACTTTAAAAAAGATAACCGTAAGGATTTGGGTCCACCCTCAAAAAAGAGGATAAACATATGGATCTTATAGATTCTACCTGGACCCTCCCCATTGTCATTCCTAAGGTCTACTAATGCCTTCAAGTTTATATTACAACAATAAAACTTTTTTAATTGATATCATTAGGACCGGAGAAAAATATCACTTTATAGAGATTGTCACGTAAGAGAAATTTATATTTTTTTAAATCTTTTAAACGAATGAAAATAAATTTTTAGCCACTAAATACATGTAAACCAAAAAAATTACTTAAGATGTACTTATTTTACATCAACAAAAAAATATCGATAAATTGTAGTTATGTCTTTGTCTATATTCAAACCATCAAAAATGTTAGCATCTAAGGTCTACTAATACCTTCAAGTTTATATTACAACAATAAAACTTTTTTAATTGATATCATTAGGACCGGAGAAAAATATCACTTTATAGAGATTGTCACGTAAGAGAAATTTGTATTTTTTTTAAATCTTTTAAACGAATGAAAATAAATTTTTAGCCACTAAATACATGTAAACCAAAAAAATTACTTAAGATGTACTTATTTTACATCAACAAAAAAATATCGATAAATTGTAGTTATGTCTTTGTCTATATTCAAATCATCAAAAATGTTAGCATCTAAGGTCTACTAATGCCTTCAAGTTTATATTACAACAATAAAACTTTTTTAATTGATATCATTAGGACCGGAGAAAAATATCACTTTATAGAGATTGTCACGTAAGAGAAATTTGTATTTTTTTTAAATCTTTGAAACGAATGAAAATAAATTTTTAGCCACTAAATACATGTAAACCAAAAATTTTACTTAAGATGTACTTATTTTACATCAACAAAAAAATATCGATAAATTGTAGTTATGTCTTTGTCTATATTCAAATCATCAAAAATGTTAGCATCTAGTGTTATTTAAATGTTACACTCAATTAATATATTTTATTACACCAAGACAATTACAATGACCATTTGATGATTCAAAAAATGAAGAATGATGTAAATATTATCAATAAATAAAATCTAACACAATCTATGATCTTAAAATATGTAAAAATATATGTATTTTTTAAATATATAGTCAAGCGAAAGTTAAGACCAAGATTTAACACTAAAATTTTATAGAAAAAAATACTAGTATTATGATAAAAAGATTATCAATTTTTAACAATGGTCCAGATTTAGAACGAGACTTTTTATCAATTTAGATATGTTATTAATTTATAAGATATCATTTATAGGATTTTACCGTATTACTTTTTTGTTAAACTTCTGTTTGCCTAAAAAAATCTTGTTGATGGATAGTTGAAAAGGTAAACCGAATAACAATGACGATTGACGAGTGCAAGTTATTTCATGTCTTCAGGGTGGCTCCAATAAAGCGACCCCCACTTTTACCCGCTCCTTTTCATGAAAAATCTGGAGCTACTGATATGAATCTCCGCGGAAAAGATTCACAACTCGGACCGTTTGTTACTTTAGAATGGAACAGATCACAACTCACAAGAACTCACACGAACTAAGGCACGAAATTGAACCTTAACCCGCTGCAAGAGCTTCTGAACCTTGACCTAAGGTCGTATCACGCCACGAGCGGGGATGGATGATCCGCTTGATAAGTGAAAGATAAATTCTAGCCAAGACGACTCACCAGCCTAAGCAAGAACAAACGAGTATCAAAACTCTCAAATAGCCAATGCTAAGTAATTCTCCGAATTGTTGTGTCTTTATTGAAGGGGAACGCCTCTTTATATAGGCTCCATAAGTCTTACAACTTTCCTAAACGAAACTAACTCCAAATAAGGAGTTTAAGGCTGGTCAAAACTCTCTTTCCTATTCTAAAGAGATTCTGGCCGAACTTATTCAACTAAATAAGGAATAATATAAGCAAATAATATCTAATAGAATAACTACTAGCTGCACGTCCAAAACAAGTAGATGCACGGACTAAATAGGCTGATTCTTCTTGATTCTCCATGTGCGCATGCATCTAGAAGCTTACGTGCATGTCAAGCTTCCCATTTAGCTTCCAAAACGTGCATGGGTCTCCCTTGGGCTTCTTGGACGTCCTTGGTCCTCCACGCACTTGCTTGGGCCCAAACGTCTTGCATTAATCCATTGAAGTCAGATTGCAACTTCCTAGCTCGTGCTCTTGTCATTGGCCCAATTGGAACTTGAACGTGCTTCGAGTCTACAAGCTTGATAGTAGGTGCGTCCTTAGGCTTGCTCACATCAGTCCCCTCTCTTGAAAAGGATTTGTCCTCAAATCATCACCTACAGCAAACGGACTCAAGTCAGCCACGTTAAACGAAGCACTTACATTATACTCACCTGGAAGGTCTAGCTTGTAGGCATTATCATTAATGCGTTCTAGCACTTGGAATGGACCATCTCCCCGTGGTAGCAACTTTGAACGTCTTTGAACAGGAAAACGCTCCTTCCTCATATGTAGCCAAACCCAATCTCCCGGCTCAAAGACAACCTTGTGCCTGCCTTTGTTTGCTTGCCTCGCATAGTGCTCCGTGCGCTTCTCGATGTTCATTCTAGCTTTCTCATGTAACTGCTTGACAAATTCAGCTTTCTTCTTGCCATCTAAGTTAACATGCTCACTCGAAGGTAGAGGTGATAAATCCAATGGAGTCAAAGGATTAAATCCATAAACAAACTCAAAAGGTGAGAATTGAGTAGCTGAATGGACAGAACGATTATAAGCAAACTCAACATGAGGCAAACAGTCTTCCCAAGTCTTAATGTTATGCTTAATGAGTGCTCTCAAAAGTGTAGACAAAGTCCTATTTACTACTTCAGTTTGACCATCAGTTTGAGGATGACAAGTAGTAGAAAACAACAACTTAGTACCTAACTTGCACCACAAGGTCTTCCAAAAGTAACTTAGGAACTTAGCATCTCTATCAGAGATAATTGTCCTAGGCATGCCATGCAACCTAACAACCTCTCTAAAGAACAAATCAGCAATGTTTGAAGCATCATCAGTTTTATGACATGGAATAAAATGTGCCATCTTAGAAAACCTATCCACCACCACAAAAATTGAATCTCTTCCACGCTTAGTCCTAGGTAGGCCTAACACAAAATCCATAGAGATATCAATCCAGGGCTCACTAGGTATAGGTAGTGGGGTGTACAAACCATGGGGTTTTACCTTTGACTTGGCTTGCTTGCAAGTGATGCAACGACCACAAACTCTCTCAACGTCTCTCTTCATGTGTGGCCAAAAGAAATGATCTTGTAGCATTGCCAAGGTCTTTGCAATTCCAAAATGCCCCATTAAGCCACCTCCATGTGCCTCCTGAATTAGTAATTCTCGCATCGAACAATTAGGCACACAAAGTTTGTTTTCACGAAATAGGTAACCTTCATTACGAAAGAACTTGCCAAATGCACTTCTTTCAGTTGATCTAAACAACTCGCCAAAATCAACATCATCAACATACATCTCCTTAATGTGTTCAAAGCCAAGTAGTTTAGCATCAAGAGTTGAGATCAAGGCGTACCTTCGTGATAGTGCATCAGCCACTACATTTTCCTTACCTTGCTTGTAGCGAATGACATAAGGAAATGTCTCAATGAATTCCACCCATCGTGCATGCCTCTTGTTCAGCTTGTGTTGCCCCTTTAAGTGCTTGAGTGACTCATGATCAGTGTGAATCACAAACTCCTTTGGCCACAAGTAATGCTGCCATATCTCCAATGCTCGAACTAGTGCGTACAACTCTTTGTCATAGGTCGGGTAATTCAAGGTTGCACCACTTAGTTTCTCACTAAAGTATGCAATGGGTCTTCCTTCTTGCATAAGGACAGCTCCAATTCCTACACCAGAAGCATCACACTCTATTTCAAAAGTCTTAGAGAAATTAGGTAAAGCTAACAAGGGTGCATTAGTCAACTTCCCTTTCAGTAGTTGGAAAGCCTTCTCTTGAGCTTCTCCCCAAGTAAAGCCCACGTTCTTCTTGATGACTTCAGTTATGGGTGCGGCTATGCTACTAAAGTCCTTCACAAATCTCCTATAAAAACTAGCTAGTCCATGAAAGCTCCTAACATTAGCAACACTTGTAGGGCTTGGCCATTCACGGATAGCTCGGATCTTTTCTTCATCAACCTGTATTCCGTTAGCTCCAACAACAAAACCCAAGAATACAAGCTTATCCGTACAAAAGGTGCACTTCTTCAAGTTAGCAAACAATTGTTCTTCTCTAAGTGCATCTAAAACAAATTTCAAATGTTCTAGATGATCCCCCATGCTCTTGCTATAGATGAGTATATCATCAAAGTAAACAACTACAAATTTACCAATGAATGGACGTAGAACATGATTCATGAGTCGCATAAACGTGCTAGGTGCGTTGGACAAACCAAATGGCATGACCATCCACTCATACAACCCATACTTAGTTTTAAAAGTAGTCTTCCACTCATCTCCTTCTTTCATCCTAATTTGATGATAACCACTCTTCAAATCAATCTTAGAAAACATGCAAGAACCATGCAACTCATCTAACATGTCATCTAAACGAGGGATAGGGTGACGATATTTTACCGTTATGTTGTTGACTGCTCGGCAATCAACACACATTCTCCATGTTTTATCCTTCTTGGGCACAAGTAGGACTGGAACAGCACATGGACTCATGCTCTCTCTTACGTACCCTTTCTCCAACAGCTCGTTGACTTGCTTCTCAAGCTCCTTTGTCTCTTCAGGATTGCTTCTATATGCGGGACGGTTAGGTATGGCAGCTCCTGGGACAAAGTCTATTTGATGTTCAATCCCACGAATAGGTGGCAAACCAGGTGGTAGCTCGTCGGGAAAGACATCCTTGTAATCCTGCAAAAGAGACACAACCGTACTAGGTACATGTGATTCAAGCTCGTTAGTGTTTAAAAGTGCCTCCCTATACCGAAGTAAGATCATAGGCTTCTTTTCAAAGCATGCTTGCTTAATATCACTTGTTCCCACATAGTAACTCTTTTTCCAACTCTCGGTTTTTCTCTCTTTGGCCGTTTTAATTTCTATTTTTCCGGCTTCTTTTGTTTTCTCAATCTTTTCCTCTCCATTGGCCATTTTTCCTATCTTTTTTTCGGCTTCTTCTCTCCTCTCATTCTTTTTCTTTTTGTCACGCTCTCTTTGCTCATCACTTTCTTTTTGCAATTGTCGTTGATCTTCACAAACTTGTGATGGTGACAAGGGTGCCAAGGTGATTACTCTCTTCTTAAGTATAAATGAATATTTGTTGGTGTAGCCATCATGATGCACTTTCCTTTCAAACTGCCATGGCCTTCCTAACAATAGATGACCAGCTTGCATTGGTACAACATCACACAACACTTCATCCTCATAGTTGCCAATGCGGAATGTTACCAATACTTGCTTCATCACTCGTACTTCTCCACTATCATTCAGCCATTGTAGTTTGTAAGGCTTAGGGTGTTTTCCAGTGAGTAACCCTAACTTCTCCACCATAGTAGTGCTTGCGACATTAGCACAACTTCCTCCATCTATGATGACACTACACACCTTGTCTTTGACATAGCACCTTGTGTGAAAAATATTTTCTCTTTGAGCCACATCATTTTCTTCTTTTACTTGCACATTCAATGCTCTTCTAGACACAAGAGTAAGCCTCTCAGCAGCTTGGTATTCTTCCTCGGATACGTCCTCCAAAGAAGGCATGCTTTCATGCTCCGAATCCTCTTCTTCAGTTTCAATCTCTCCACTTTCCTTGATCACCATTGCTTGCTTGTTAGGGCATTGACTTGAGATGTGCCCTCTTTCTTGACACTTAAAGCACTTGATGTCACGGTTCCTAGCTGGAGTGACTTCCACTTTCCTTTGAGAATTAGCTTGAGAACTCTCGGATTTATGCTCTACTTTGGCTGCTTGTGGCTTGTCAAACTTCTTTTGGTAGTTTGGCTTCCAAGTAGAACTCGATGTAGCTCTTGTTCTCCCCTCTCCTCTCTTGAGTTGCTTCTCAATTTTCGTTGCCATATGCACCATGTCCTCCAACTCCACATAGTGTTGCAACTCAACTTTGTCTTGAATTTCAGGATTGAGTCCATTCAAGAATCTTGCCATTGTAACTTCTCTATCTTCATCTATATCAGCTCTTATCATGGCCATCTCCATCTGTTTGAAATACTCCTCCACACTCAAACTTCCTTGCCTCATCCCTTGTAACTTCTTATACAGCCCTCTATAGTAATGACTTGGAACAAATCTCTTCCTCATCACCACTTTCATGTCTTCCCAAGTAGCTATAGGGCGTTCTCTATTTCTCCTCCTGCTTGTCACAAGTTGATCCCACCAAGTTATAGCATAATCAGTGAATTCGGTGATGGCAAGTTTTACCTTCTTTTCTTCGGAGCTATTGTGGCAATCAAACACGAACTCAATCTTCTTCTCCCACTCTAAGTACGCCTCCGGGTCAGAACGACCAGCAAAGGAAGGTATCTTCAGTTTGATACTCCCTATGTTGTCGTCTCTCTTTGGCCTCGCCTCCCTAGGTGGACGGTTTGTTCTTGCTCTCCTAAGACTCCTTGTAGAGCCTACGCCTTCTTCCGATTCAGAATCAGCTCCGCTCGACTCTCCAATAGGTACTCCTCTCCTACGCCTTTGGAGTTCGCCTCGCGTTTGGGGGTTGTCACGAGAATTCTCCACGGCATCCACGCGTAGTTGCAAAGGCTCCATCTGAGCTTGCACCATCTGCTCGAGCTTCCCGGCCAAGGCATCCACTAGTAACTTAAGGTCTATGTTTCCCATAGCTTGACCTTCATGCGACATGTTTGCTGCAAGAAAATTGGTTAGTAATAAAAAAAAATATGGCCTCACAAGCTCACTCCCTTACGTGTATACTCTCAATGTATGGTGCACTCAAGTTCTCTCGTGTTTGTACTCAAATATTTGGCTTTTCTCTCTAAGGTACTCGCACACTCTTGCCTTTTTCCTCTCGTGATACTTGTATGTTCTTACTAAGGCTAGAACGGCCTTGCTTGAGCTTCACGCTTTAACAAACAGAATGTTAAAGTTCCTCTTTGGTCTTTCTTTTAGTCTTGCTCGTCCCTTTTCTTGATCAGCTGCTGCGCCTTCTTAGTTCGGTAGCTTCCCTCGGATTTGCTTCCTCTTTAGCTCGCGGCTTCCAAATTAGCTTGCTTCCTCTTTAGCTTGCGGCTTCCTTTTCTTTTTCTTTTCTTTCCTTTTTCTTTTCTTTTCTTTTCTTTTTTTTTTCTTTTCTTTTCTTTTCTTTTCTTTCTTTTCTTGCTTCACTCGTTTGTTTTCCTCTCTTTTCTCTCAAACAGCGAAGAGAGAAAACGAACCAACAAGAACAAAAATAACAAGCAACAAAACGAACCAACAAGAACAAAAATAACAAGGATAATGAACTAAAGTAACAAGCTAAGCTCTGATACCAACTGATATGAATCTCCGCGGAAAAGATTCACAACTCGGACCGTTTGTTACTTTAGAATGGAACAGATCACAACTCACAAGAACTCACACGAACTAAGGCACGAAATTGAACCTTAACCCGCTGCAAGAGCTTCTGAACCTTGACCTAAGGTCGTATCACGCCACGAGCGGGGATGGATGATCCGCTTGATAAGTGAAAGATAAATTCTAGCCAAGACGACTCACCAGCCTAAGCAAGAACAAACGAGTATCAAAACTCTCAAATAGCCAATGCTAAGTAATTCTCCGAATTGTTGTGTCTTTATTGAAGGGGAACGCCTCTTTATATAGGCTCCATAAGTCTTACAACTTTCCTAAACGAAACTAACTCCAAATAAGGAGTTTAAGGCTGGTCAAAACTCTCTTTCCTATTCTAAAGAGATTCTGGCCGAACTTATTCAACTAAATAAGGAATAATATAAGCAAATAATATCTAATAGAATAACTACTAGCTGCACGTCCAAAACAAGTAGATGCACGGACTAAATAGGCTGATTCTTCTTGATTCTCCATGTGCGCATGCATCTAGAAGCTTACGTGCATGTCAAGCTTCCCATTTAGCTTCCAAAACGTGCATGGGTCTCCCTTGGGCTTCTTGGACGTCCTTGGTCCTCCACGCACTTGCTTGGGCCCAAACGTCTTGCATTAATCCATTGAAGTCAGATTGCAACTTCCTAGCTCGTGCTCTTGTCATTGGCTCAATTGGAACTTGAACGTGCTTCGAGTCTACAAGCTTGATAGTAGGTGCGTCCTTAGGCTTGCTCACATCAGCTACTTCACCAAGAAAATCGGGGTGAGTTGGTGGAGCGGGTCAATATTAATCAACTCTCTTCTTCTATAGATGGAATTAGTTGGAGATAGTATGTTTGCGAAAGCTTGATTCGTTCTCTTTGGTTCCATAGAGTGGAAAATCTGGACAGTAAACTTTCATTTTTTTAATAAGTAGATGTGATTTTATTAATAAATATTACACATATGTATTGATGTAGAACTCTCATGCGAGACCTAGATCTACAGTAATTGAAATATTTTTGAAGGCACAAACCTTGAGTTTCTCCGGAATTCCATACTTTTTCACACCCAAGAATGGTTGAATTTTTTTTGGAAAGGTATCAATATAATTAAATAAGTTTATGTTCAATTTACATATTGTATAATAGGGTGAAATTCGAAATTGCCTCTTAGATAGGAGATTGCAGCTACAAATCTCATTGAAAACTCGTCTCGGTAAAATTTCGGGAAAAAATCATGACGGGAAAAAGAATATTTGTGACCATCATAAAAACGTAATTCCACACCTGCCACCCAAGAAATGGTTGGTTTGGGCCGGTGGTGTCTCACGGTCTGTTGAATCAGGATCTCCTCTTGGTTTTGGGAAGAGGTGGTCCCTAACGCAAATGCTCAATGTGTCCTCTTGGGGTATTATGTTTTTTTTTCATCAGAAGCTGTTGTGCATCTTCTTTTCCAATTCTGTGGTTTTTTTATGTTTTAGGCCAGTTCTTGCGTGCCTGGGAGGCAACTTAAACCATTTGTTTTAAAAATTATGGTCCGATCGGCAGTCCAACCAGTCGGACCACTACCCGAAATCAAATTCGGGTCGAGTTTTACCTAAAACCCAGCCAGCATTTCGACCGGTCAAAATTCTGTCGGACCACCCGGTCAGATATTTTCGGTGACCCGGTTCGCCCGGATCAGAAAAATTAATGTTTATTTTTTCAATTTTATCGGATTTAATTTAGAAATAAAATATCTATTTCCAAGCTCGGAGAGTGTACATCACTTTTTGATCATAACAAACTTATTTTTTAACAATTCTCGATAATATATTAACTATGTCCAACAAATTGGACTAATATGTCAAACAAAAAATATGTATAATCATCTTCTTTTACTTTTATACTTGTTAAATAGATATTTGGTCAGATATTTTTGGTGACCCGGTTCGCTCGGATCAGAAAAATTAATATTTATTTTTTCAATTTTATCGGATTTAATTTAGAAATAAAATATCTATTTCCAAGCTCGGAGCGTGTACATCACTTTTTGATCATAACAAACTTATTTTTTAACAATTCTCGATAATATATTAACTATGTCTAACAAATTGGACTAATATGTCAAACAAAAAATATGTATAATCATCTTCTTTTACTTTTATACTTGTTAAATAGATATTTGAAGAATTTGTTTGGATAAATTGTATAACGAAATTGCTAAATATTTGAACTTATTTAATATTTTAATATTTTAATGTTAAATTAAATTTATTAAACCATATTTAAGTTAAACGTTGATCCTCCTTGGTGACTTTGGGCGTTTTAGTGCTAATTGCGTGCTAAAGGGACCCTCACAAAGAAAGATTTTTTTATAAGTAAATTTTTACATATGTTAGTTTTTTTATAAGTAAATTTTTACATATGTTAGATATTGAAACATGCACATTTCTCAATTCTTTATTTCTTGTGCTATTAGACCAAATATTCATTAGTTCCACAAAGAAAGACTTGAATGTCAAGATTAATTATTTTAAAAAGTAAATTTTTACATCAGATTACACCTGAAAAGAATTAAATCATATATTTTTGTCAATTCGTGTTTAAAAATAATTTTAAATTCAAATAAGAATATATGGTTGAATCTCGAAATAGAAATAACTATATGATCATAATTCATGTTATTAATTTTGAATTGCATGGTAATCAATAAAAAAATGTGTCAACTGTAAATCAGAGTTTTGAACAAAATTCTTAGGACAGAAGGAAAATGAAATTCGCTCGGTCACTGCTCAATATAATATTTTTTGGGGGTAAGAAATTGCTTAATATAATTTTTTTTATAAGTAGTTGCTTAATATGATTTATTCCTTTATGGCCGCTTAGCTACAACGTGCATCACGCGTACTATCAGCGCGTCCACGTGGACAAGCCTGTGTTTCGGAATATATATTCTTTCCTTCCAATGGAGTAAAGGCAACGTGGTCCAAAAAGTAAATTTATTCTTTTTTAAGAATAAGTAAAAACTAATTTATTCTAACAAAGTTTCCGTTTAGTAATCGTTTTTCGATCGACATACTAAGTGAAGTATATAAATCACGTGATGTTTTGTTATCTTACACTAATATCATATATTAGCACAGAGATGTCTGATTCGTACGATATATAAAAAAATTAATATTAAATTGGGAAATATTTTTTAATAACAATGTTTCCTTTCCTTATTCAAACTAATTATATTATGTTATTTATCGTAATTTCCCTGCCATATTTTTTGTTTCTCATTTTTTCACCGCTTGGGCTGGTAGGGGCCTTGTTCCGTAACTTTAAATTCCCTGGGCCTCCCTTCGAAACCAAAACCCGTTGGGCCAACGGAAGCCAGAAGCAAGCCCATTAGCGTCAAGTATAAATATAGGCTCCGATTTAAAAAAAAATCTTGGAATTACGCCCCTCAACCCCAATAATGTAAATATGCACCTCCGCGACTAATTCAAATTGTAGATGAATATAGCTATATTTTTATAACTTCAATCAAATTAAAAGAACCTCTCTTTTCCTGATGCACCCAAATTGTATTGACCACCTACTGAAATTATAATAAGATGATGTGAATGAAGAAAGTGAAATCCACGCGCCTCCAATTTGCCCTCTCCAAAATCTCGTTCAATCCTTCCTAACCCAGCACTTCCACCATTAAATCCTCCCCAAATAGACCCACCCAGGCTCCTCTGCCTTCCATCGGTGGGAAAGCCTGGGGGAGGGGTGTACCCTTGTTCTTCTTCATCTCAAATGGAGATGTCAACGCTATTTGTTGACAATTTTGCCGTTACAATGGAGCTTCTCCAAGTTTCGGGAGTACTTCAATGGTTTCTGCGCGTGGTTGATACAGATTGGACTTTCAGATGCCTAGATACTAGGCATTTTAGTTTATCAGAGAAGTTGGAGGGCGAAGCTTTGAGTGTTGCAGAGAACACTTGTTTAGTTTCATAGCAGCAGGTGGAGGATGCTTTGGAAGACAAGATTTGGGTGAAATAGCTCACCCAACAAATTGTGGACATTCTGCTTTAGTAAGTGGAAAAGGAGAGCACCTTGGAGGTGCCACGTTCAGCTGCCAAAAGGAAAAGGTGGTCTTAACCCTGATCAGGTCTAGTTCAAGAACGAGGAGGCCGACGAGAAAGGCAGCGGCGCTCGTCAAGATCCCGCCGAAGAAAGTAACGATCAAAGTGTCACCCAAATCTACGGTTGATATCAGTCTTGTTATTTCAATAGCTGGAGTTGAGGAGCAAACAAAATTGGATATCTAACAAGTGAAACTAGCAAAAAAATACTTGGATTGTCTCTGACAAGCTCACAATAATTTGGGAGGCTAATGCTTCCCAAGTGTTGGATTAAAGGGCATTCAACCGTTAGTGTATTAATTCAAATAGGTTAGAGGTCCAAACTATGATAATTGTAAATCATGTGAAAATTTATCTTTCGAAAAGCTGGCAAGTGTTGGTAAAAAAAGCTAAATTCATTGAATGTATGATGCACCTAACATAGTTTCAATCTTGATTTCTCGCAATTCAAATGACTACTTATCTTTCTAGGAATAAAGTATGTGAATAATTTGACATCAAAGCAAGAGAGTACGTCATTGCAATGTCTTTATTTTCAACTTGCCATTCACCTAGGTCGTTTACACCGTATAAACAAAGAGGTAAATCGCTGGTAAATACATGTTACACGAGGAATGTAATTTCTTGGAATACTCTAGCTTGATTATTCTTCGTGTGTGTATCTATATATATATATATATATATATATATATATATATATATATATACACACATATATTATCATCAGATTGGTTCATCGAATCATTTTCAATGGATCATTCTATACGTATGTTTTTGGTATTTTTCCTGTGTGTATCCTGTATCGTGTCGTGTACGTGTCAGAGAGATAACACAAAATCTAAATTCATTTAACCTAGCACAAGGGACGAGGAAACAATAGTTGTAACTTGTAATGGCATTGACCCAAATATAATTGTTGTAGATGCGTCCACCTGCCCTTTTTAAAGTGATCGATCAAGTTCCTTCCTCCCCGAACATTTTTTTAAGTAAATATTTTATTAATAAAAAATACATAAATACACCATGTGAACACCCATGTAAAGATTGAATAAACACGAGGGGTGGTTCATCAACCCATTACATGTTTGATTCTAGAAAAAGAAAAAAAATTTGGTTGCAGATTGCCCTAGTAGAATTGGACTAATAAAGTTATTTTCGGACATTGTACATAATAAAATGAATAATAAGTTCTCAGTTCTTCGATGCCCCATCCAACATCTAATCTTCTTACCAACGCTCCAACCAATTCTTTTGTCCTATTCACGACGACACTGGAATACATTTCGCCGGAACATTTGTTGAGATCTGAGGATATTGCCTCACCAATCCGCATTTAATATTTTTTCAATAGAAAATAATTTCGGGAATAGAGCAATCCGAACGGAGAGTAGTAATTGGAGAAATATGAGAAAAAGAAAAAATATACATTTGTTATGGTAAGAAAATAGTAGAATTAATACGGGAGAAAGAATATTATCGAAAGAGCGAAAAGAGGGGTTTGGAAGAACCAATACGCTATTTGTTAGGATTTGGTATGATAATTTCATGGTTATTATGTGGTCTCTGGTTTGGTCGTATTTTCGTTGAAATATGTGTGAACGTTTGACGTGCCGAAAAGACAATTGTGAATATATTTCAATGCTCAAAGACATAAATTCCTAATTTAAAAAATGCAGGGATGCAAGTGTTATTTTTCTCAAACTTCATGATTTATGTATAGTTTGCCCTATTTCTATTCAGTATTCATCTAGTGCTTGAACTTTGACTCTGATTGTGCAGTCCCTCCTTCGTCGTTTGGTATTGTGGATGTCTGCTCCCCCAGCTGTGGGGGTTTGTTTCGGCCTGTTTTCTTGCAGGCTTCTGTTGCGGATGAAATCCTATCTTGCGTGCTTAATCCGAGTGATCATGACGTTGCCGTCGCTTCTTTGGGAGCGGTTATTCCTAGCGCCGTGGATGAAGGGATTTTGCCTGCTGTGGTCTATTCGTCGAGATGTGGTGAAGTTGTTCCTCCTATTTTCGTTGAGGTTTGTTGTACCAATTGCTACAACCGTGAAAGATGGCAAAGTTGATGCTTCTCCTGCTGAATTCGTGAGGTTGCAGGTTGCTTCGTCAGTTGTGGAAGAGGGTATACATCTTAAAACTACAGGATTGCAGTTGTTGATGCTACTGTAAGTTATTTTGGTGATGATGCAGTTGTTTTGGTGGAGTCAGATGAGGTTTTGCCCTCCTCTCTGTCGTCCGCTGTTTTCAAGATGGATGCTTGGTTGATGGAATTTCTTGCTGGCGAGGGTGTCTCTAGTTTGGTGGCTGCGACGCAGCCTCTCGCTACTGTTCCGTCCACTCATGTCTTGCCCTCTGCTTCTGCCTTGGTGACTAAGAAGATCTCCAAGCGAAGTTCGATTCTGGTGACCCCAACTTGCTCGAGTTGCCATGTTCGGAAGTTCATTTTCAAAGCCACTATCCTCAAGCAAGTCTCGAAGCAGATCTAGAAGATAGAGTCTCTGAAAAGGCCTTTGTCGGAGCTTAGCCTTAGCTCGTTGATTACAGGTATGAAGAGGCACGATGAGGTTCTTCGTGAGGAACTTTCGTTTGAGGCGTGTTGCCTCGAGCTTGCCTTTAGCTTTTCATAGGATGAAGATACCTCGTTTATCCTTCACAAGATTAAGGAGGTGGCTCGTGGCTCGGAGTTAAACTTGTCTTTTGTTCCTTGTTAAGTTTGATAATTGCCTGGTAGGTGAGATAGGTTTGCCCTATTTTTGGTGTATCTTCGGACCTTATTGGATTGATTATTTTGGTGACACTTTGGTGTCCGTTACCAGATAGTGTCTATCACTAAAGTGCTTGTTGATAGGCATTATATGGCACTTTTAATGTACTTTGGTGAACATTTGGTGAAATTCAACATTTACTTATTAAAAAAAAGAGCAAATTGTCCTCAGGTCCCTGGTATTTGCTTAAATCACTATTTTAGTTCCTACTGTTTCAAAATCAAAATTTTAATCTCCGTAGTTTGCTTTTATTGTACTCTAAGGTTTCTTTCTGATGTCATCAGTCAACAAAAAAATTTTATGACCCTTATACCCTTTAAAAAATGTCCATCTTCTACCTCCATCCTCTTTCTCGTAGAGATGATTTTTCAATTTAAAATCAAAATCAACAAAATAACTAAACCAAAAGCAAGAATTTCTAATCACTACAATTAACGAAGAACTAAACCAAATATTCGTCTTCGCTCCGTCTAAACCCAAGAACTTCTTCCCTCCGTCCAAAACCAAAACCAAGAACGCAGAACCGGCCGTCACCGTTTCCTCTCCGTGGCCTGCTCCAACACCGTCCTAGCCTGGAGGTGCACACCAGCGTCTACGAGATTTCTCCGAACCTAGATCTGGACGCCGAGAGAACGGCAGGATCCGGAGGGCGTGGAAAAGTGGGTCCATGGAGGAACCCGCCAGAAAGGAAAATAGAACTGACAGCAATTTTGTGGACAGGAAACCAAGAAATTTTGCTCGTTCGTTCAAATCAAAGATTTGAGGCTGGAACTTGCTGTTCAAATCGATTTTGTTCTATGCGAAAACTTTGGATGCTTTGAATTGATCTTGAACAACTTGGGGCTGGAACATAGTGTTCAAATCGAAGAGTTGGTATTCTCCTGGAAATTGATTTCCAATGAATTGATTTTGAGATTGGAACTTGATGTGTCTCTTTGTATCTTGTTTTCTGGGAAGATTTCATGCGTGGGTTTGTTTTGTTCTTTTTTAATTTTTGAAGAAGAAATTAGTCCATTATTGATGTTGGAGGTGGAAGATGACAGACAAGGGGGGAGAAGATGACGATGACAACAAAAAGATATTTTTTTTGCAAGGGCAAAAGGTCATTAAAAATACTATGTTGATCGCTGATGTCAGCGAAGGATCTAAGAGTTGTATTTTAGCAAATTTGGAGGACGGAAATATGTGTTTTGAAACAACAGGGACTAAAACAGTGATTTAAGCAAACATCAAATACCTGAGAAGAATTTGCTTAAAAAAGGATTTCAGCTCCGTTTTCTCACTCAACCCTTAACCACTGGAATTAGGCCTTCAAAGCTATTTTTGGGAAATATTGCAAACCAAACTAGAATAATTTGGAATGTGTTCTCTTTATTTGCTGTTTTTATATAAATCAATAATTGCAAAAGAATTAATTTATGATATTTTTTTCAACGTAATTTGGCCGGTTTGAACTTACTGTTCTATAAAACCGGTTTTTTGGGTAGGATTCTATAAAACCAATTTGAACCAAAAAAGCATTTAGCCTAGAAGTACAAGATGTATATAAATTTAAATACATTATGTAAAATTTTATCTTTAAAAAATATCGGTTCGGCGGTGAGCATGAAAACATATAAATTCTACCGCAGAATGATTCCTACGTAGGGTTGGAATGTAACAAGCCCTAATTAAAATAACAATAAATAATTCTACTTTTGTGTTTCCCTCAAAATACCGCTATTGTATCATAACTTTTTTTAGGATATTGGTACTCTAAAATTTTTTATTATGTGGTTATAATAATAAAATTCACGAGAGGTGGCATGAAAAATTATTATTAAGTTCCACCTTCAACGTAAAATTATATAGATTCCAATTCTGTCACAAAGAACATGAGAACTTATCCTAATACGGAATGTGTCAGACAGAAGGTTATATACAATGAACTCGCGGAAAAAAAAATCGGAAAATAGAACCTCTCAAAATTCACAAGTTTGATGCTTCACCTCAATATACTCCAACAATTGGAAACATCATGGGGATGTTGGGACCTTTGGTGGGAGATCACATATGGGTCTACTTGCTGGATTCGGTTTTGAACAAAATTTTCATAATAAAACATATCTTAATCGTTTGGATTATCAAATCCGAAGTGAAAATTCATATACTTATTATTTTCAGTTTTTTATTTAGATATAAAGATTATAATATAATACGAGAGTTAATTATTTGTACGAGACTATCAATAGAAGTTGGTCCAAGTGGTAAAAGATGTAGATTCACTTAAAAAAATGCTATGTTCGAGCCTTACGAATGTAAAATACATAATTGTGTGATCCACCCTTAAATAGAGCACAACGGTACTAGACTTTGAATTCTAAAGAATCACCAGAAAATTGCTCCATGATTATTATTGCCCATACGACCATGTTATACATTGACAAAATTGAAGTCTGTACAAACTTTAAACAGATGAACTTTGTTTTAGAGAACATATTTTTTTAATAAGTAAATTTTATTTATTTGAAAAAAATAATCGTGAGTCTAGTGAGTGGTTAAACTTACTAACTGTTACACCTAGTGTTCATGAGCACATATCACCTAAATAATCAAAAGATGATAACATGTTGGAATTACCATATTAATAACTGAAAGTATGATAAATTTATTTATAAGTGTACAAATATAACATAGTCATTATTTGAAAATTTTGAGTTGCATATACAATTTTTAACCTTATTTAACGCCCAAATAAGGTATAATTAATAATTTCTGGATGTACATATATTGTATCTAAGATAAGACGAGCTAGAGTGTCCTTTAGTGAGGCATGATGCGGGAGACATCAACACTAGTATAATTCGACCCTGCCTCGGGAGGCAACCTACCTGCCCATTTTCTTCCAAAACAAGTTTTAAAATAATGGGGAGGTTTAAAACATGATTGGATTATTCTTATAGTATTATTTTAAGAACAAATATGTTATAATTGCACTCGTGTTGATTATTATTTCTTCTCCCGACCGACAAGAGATCGGATCGCGCAAGCTAATAAAGGCATCATTTGATTAAGTCCGTTTATAAAAGATAACGTATGCTTCTTATGTCAGGTTTATCACTATTACATCATGTATTTTGAGATACCACACCACCTGGTGGCTTAATTATACTATTTTCCGCATATAATACGACGAAAAACGAAAAGAGCTTAGCTAGGAGCTGATAAATGCTCGGTTAATCATAAGCAAAAATTACCAATAAATACTTAGATTAATTGATAATAAAATTGTTCTTACATGATCAAAAAGTTTCACTCATCAACAACCCATGAAAAAGAAATTCAATAGGTTACAAAAACAAAAGATTGAATTTGAAGGAAACTTAAAAAGAGTAGATAAAAGAAGAAAATATCATAACATCAACTGCTCATCAATCTCAATTTACATGCTCCCCATCACCACTACACAAAAGCCCAATTACTCCTAGATTTGCCATACTTGGTGATACTAATCTGAATTAGTCGACTCGATAAATGTTTAGATAATACTTAATTAGACTAATACATCTCTTCCTCTCCTACTCATCATCATCTAAGCATCTGCATCGAGTTGGAGCCCAGCATACTCACACCCGCAGGCTGGCAGTTCTTAGCCAAAGGGAAATACCCCAAACCCGCCGAAACCGCCACCCCGGATGAGCTCATCCCTAACCCACCACCGCCCATTAACCCACTAACCCTACCACCGGCTTGCTCTAGGGACTGAACCTGCTTCTTCAGGAACTTGACGTAGTGTACAGCCTCGTCAAGCATCGAGGCCGTGTCCATCTTGGTTCCTCCGGGGACGAGTCTCTGGAGGATCCTTATCCTCTCGCTTATCCTCTCCCTCCGGTGCCGAGCCGCCACGCTTTGTGGGTCCTTGGATATCCTCACGTTCCTCCTCTTGGGCGGCTTCACGGCCTCCGGGTCAATGTGGACCGGCTGCATCGCGGCTATCCGGAATATCATCTCCCTTATCGCGGCCGTCGAGTTCTTCTTCTCGATCGCGGAGGGTGGTGGCTGAAACGGTGCGTACTTGAGCCTCGGTTCCTGAACCGGAGTGCCCATAAATGGGAGGGAGGTTGGGGATAGAGGGTCATAGAAGTCAGGGAGCTTCTCCATGTTCAGCATCATGGTGACCATGTCCATGTGCTCCTGGTCAGACGTTGACGATGGAGATGATCTCATCATAACGAACTCGATAGTGCTCGACTGTAAATAGCTGGTGTGCTGGTCCTAGCTCTTGCCAATGGAACAGGGAAAAGGTAGAATGGATATTGAAGAGGAGATGAAGAAAGGGAAGAAAGGGGAAAAGAACTCTACCAAGTGTAGTAGGGTAAAGTGAATAGCAAGTGGGAGAGAGCTTATATAGCAAGTTGTTTGTGATATTTTATTCCATGGAGGTCCAAGTACAAGTTGGGAGAGAGGAGCTAATGGTAATAGGAAGATGACTCTCTTTGGGGTGTGTCATTTATGATTTTTTGATAGTGACCGCCCATTATGTGGGGCAATATCCGTGTTTTTAAGTCTTGAGTTTGAATCGTATAATTGTACGTAACAAATTTGGACGTAGAATTTTTTAATCTGATCTAATTTTAACATAAATTACTTGATATAGTAGGTTTTCAGATATTAAGTAATTAATTTCAATAAAAATACATTTTTTAAACAAATTCCCAACCATATTTCATATCTATTTAAAAGTACTGATGTATATGGGAAAATATCAAAAAAAAATTCAACTCCTAGAGGGGAGGGGGAACTTTCATCCTTTTAGGCCCACATAGGAGAGGGCTTATGGATTAAAAAGGATATGGTGCATGAACCACTTTGGGACTTCCCTTTATGACACCACCCCAATCTACAACTTTGCTTTTGATCTTTTGAGTGCAATTCTGCCAGTTCCTTGCTTTCCTCTGCCCAAACAAATTTTTTTTTTCACCTAATTTTTTTTGTCTATACAAAATTTTTGGATACTTACTATTTTGACTAACCAAGATGCGGCAAAACTCTCTCAATAATTATTTAATATTACATATTTAATGGGTTGAATTTGAAATTTTTTGATTACACTAAAATAATTCATTCATTGCTGGTTGTTGGTGGTATTTCACCCAATTTCTTTGCATAGAAAGAGAACCATTGAAACCCCACACATCACATGAAATTTGTCAGATGGGAGGCGACTCGTGGCCTTAATTTACGACGGAAATCATGATCAGTTTGGCCGAAGAAGCATGGGAAATGTACATTTTTTCACCCCCGAAGTGAATGTACAATATGGATTAATGAAGGGAATTTTTCTCATTAATTTGCTCTACTAACTCGTTAGTTTTAACAAAAAAATTTATCCCCTAATAAACATCAAATATTTTACAAAAGATTTGTACGAAATCTAACAAAATCGAACATACAAATAAAAAGATCAACAAGTTTCATGAATATGTGATAATTTATGACAAGCTGCAAATTAACTGTTATTCATAATAAGTGAGAACCAAATGTCACTGACGACAAAGTAACACATAGTTATAGAAAAATTAGAAATCAAGGGCTGATAGTCATCCTCTTCTTCGTACTTTCTGGAGTCTCTTAACTAACAATATTAAGATAAGCACGTTCCACAATTTGATAAAAGCTTTGCAATATAAAACTAAAAATAGAGTATTACTCATGATACTTGAAACAAAAATTCTTAATTTTGATTTGAAATCACATGATATCTTGTCATTAATCAATGTACAAACAACGGAAGAACTTATTTCTATCGAGTTTTAGATAAATTAATCATGATCAAATTACAAATAAGGATGTGACTTTTCTTGTCGAGTTTTAACATATATATATTTTCAACTTGAAGATTTATTATGAAACTAGAGTAACCTGTCACCAATATTCACGTGCATGGGTTAACAAAATTTTAAATATTTTGGTGAGCAAGCATTTGTTAGAAATTAAAAAAAAATTATAGAGAAGAGAGAAAGCACGAAAATAAAAGACACATGATTTGTTAACTCACTTCGTGAAAGTGTTTCGGAGTCCTCCGGAACCAAAATTTCTCCACTATTATTATTAGATTCTTTATATCCAATTCAAAATTTTAAGGCAATGAGTTGGTAGATTTTTCACACTTATAAACTTGTCTCCCACTTTTGCACGAAGTGATGTGAAATTCTCAACACGTCCCCTCAAACGAGACTCATCGGGTTGAAGATTGCACGGACTTTGACTTTGCCAACGTGCGATAAATGGAAGTCGTGCAAGTACAATAATTGACACGAGATCAACCCGCTCTAATACCATATTAGAATTTCCATATCCAACCCAAAATTTTAAAACAATAGGTTGTTAGATTTTTCACACTTATAAACTTGTCCATCAGTCTTGCACTAAGTGACGTGAGATTCTCAACAATAATATCATTGAATATTTATAAAAAAAATAGGACGCAGCCCTAGTCAAACCGACGAATTGGATCACAGTGCTAATAAGTCAGTGTAAAGTCAATATGGTTCCATAACCCAATAGCATTCGCCCTCGATATCCGGCGAAACCACCACCGGCAAAGGCGAGCCCGGTGGGTGGTGGGGGCAACTCCGTAGCTGCTTGTATAAACACGAGATATCAATACAACAGTGAAATAGTAGTTTTATTTAAGAGGAGGGTCAAATGGGGACCGTTACGAACACAGAGAAACTTGGGGACTCTTCAACGGCACACTTTTCCATGTGGATTAGGAGCCTAGTGCAAGTACACATATAAAGTTATCACTTTTTTCTGCTCTTACGAATTTTAACTTAGCTGCTACGCTTAGCTGTCATTGTTCTTTTTGTAAGGAAGGTTTTTTTTACAAGTAAATGTTATTAATCTTTATATTATATATAGAGATGTAGAATTCTTCCCTATGGAATAGCATTTGTCGAACTTATCAAAACCCTATCGCGGTTCAAATTTAATGAGAAAAAATTGCGCTAGAAAAAGATATTCTCGATATAAGAAAGGTTTATGGTACAAAGGATGGTTTCCTATATTAAATATTTATTTCTTCTGAAATTATTTAGTATATGGATATACATGTTGTTGTCGGAGATACATGTTATTGTCGGAGGGTTCGGTGTACTTGATTAAGATCTACTGCAGTCGAGGCAAGTGTTGGACACTTTCTCTGTAAGACAAGATTGCCCCGTATATTTCAGTGCAGTACGGGCTACGACAATCGTCCCCAAGATACAATGACTGTTCGGGCGTTTCCAAGAACGTTGCACACCCCGAAGGGACGCGTATGTTGGCCAGCAGGCTGGCTGGCTGCGCTCGTGGCTCTTCGGTGGCCATCCTGGACAGGCCAACGCTCGCACTCCTTCGCGAGAGATCTCACAACCTTTCGGCCTTCTGGAAATTTCCGGGATGTTTTAGCCCTTCGTGCCTCTTCGGTGGCCAGCCCCTCGTCACTTCGGTAGCTGCGCAGCTCTCTCCGGACTCGGGCAAAATACTTAAGGTTCTTCTAGCTCCTTGCGACGATGTGCATGTGCCAAGTGCGCCCATTGCGACCTACGTCCAATGCATCATGCGCGAGCACGTGCTCGGATGGCGTAGCACCATCCTCGTCGTGGTCCGAGTTGGCTTTCCTTCCATGTGGTCAACTTATTTCCTAGTCAACAAAGAGTTTCTCCTTATAAACTAGAAAATGTTGGTGCCACTTTTCAATGTGGGATTGCACTTTCCATTTCCCTTTTGGGCCTCCCACTTTGAGCATTTCCACTTTGGGATTATTCACAAATCCAAGAATACATTTGATTTATTTATTTATGTTTACATGTGATTATAAACCATAACTCTCACTGTTTGATTTTCCAATATTATATTTAGAGTGGAAATCGAAATCCGAGCAGAATCTATCACTGATCCTACAGCGTGGATCAGAATAATCGAAAGCTGCCACCGGTCTATTTTTGGCAAAACTATCAAGTGCCTCAGACCCTAAAAAAATCAAGTGCCTCAGTTTTTTATTTTATTTTTTTGAGAAAGGGTGCCTAAGTTATACATGATGTTTTAGAAAAGAATTTTTTTTTAGCTTCTAGTTTGTGCAAACGGCAAACTATTTTTAATGGTATTACTTTTTTTTGAAAGGTAAATATTACATCTAATTACAATGTTAAATATTGAACCCTTGATCTCCTTAAAGTTAAGCAACGCCTATACCGTTAGGCTAAATATCCGTTGGCATTTTTAATGGTATTACCGTCATTCATAGAATACTAACTCGATATATTTTTAAAGGCCAAAGAGCACGTAACATAATGGTACAATGTGTTGTCAATTTCGAGGTTAAGGATTCAATCCCAAGTAAAAATTTACCTTTCAAAAAAAATATTTTTGAAGATAATACAAATCTTTTATCACTTATACTATTCATATAAAAAACATTTTGATAAGTCTATGAATTGCGTTTAACACGTTACTAAATATAGTTTTTGAGTAAGTCTTTCATGAAGCATAAGATACCCGACTTAGAAATTGTTCGTCTCCTATATAATTTTTATTCTGTGAAAATTCTGTAATTCTAAGGTTGATTCCTATTTTTAGGTGGCTCTCTTGTATTTTATTATATCAATAAAAAAGCGAGATAGATACTGGTTTGACTTGCCTTGACAATTGTAAACCAAGTAGAGCTCCAAAACATTGGATCTTGCCCACTACTGATTGATTAATTCATGCACGTATAGGCGACCAGAGCAATTCGAAATAGAATTAATTGGATGCTTAAGGAGGTCAGAATGCAAAACAAAAAATATTATCATCTGCACTAAAGAAGGCGGCATTAATTCTTCTTCAGAGATCCAGCGTGAGTCCCTTCCCCAAGAAATAACAGATAAGAAACAGACATCACGATAAAATAATGTACGTGATATTCTATTTTAATTGGTC
The DNA here is from genome assembly GCA_963995505.1 of Hypericum androsaemum. Taxonomy (NCBI): domain Eukaryota; kingdom Viridiplantae; phylum Streptophyta; class Magnoliopsida; order Malpighiales; family Hypericaceae; genus Hypericum; species Hypericum androsaemum. Next base: position 17,547,131 of record OZ023181.1, on the reverse strand, counting down.
ACAACTCAGAGTAAGAAAGTGGTACAGTTCTCGTTTGAATATTTGCTACTATCATCAAGATTTGCATTGACGATTGCTCTCTCCTTACTCACTGCCGGATGCATATCTAAAGTGTAAGCTTGCTTTAAGTACTTTAATTTCTTCAAAGTAAGGACACTCAAAAGGTTCAGTTAAGGCAAGGAGCACGTAGTCTGTAAAATGGCAGTGCAATCGATTGTTTTTTTATTAGAAATCTCGAATTTGAGCTATGAAATATATCCATGCAAATGGTAACCCACATTATGAGTAATCCTAATGGACAGCCAAATGGTAACCCTCCTAAACTAACCTCCAGCTAATCTACATTCCAGGTAGTCAAGAAGAGGTTTTCGCTAGCCAATAGGTCAGCGTAGCGTCCAAAATACCTACTAACTAATTTCAAACTGGTCCACAAGCCGAGCAGTCAAGAGAAACGATCATCAACTAGCAGGCTAGCAAAATGTCGCCCTAACAACTAACCCCTAGCTGACCCACAAGTCAGAAAGTTTGTTGTATTTCTTGTCCTATCCGACGTATCCTAAATAATTTGAATATGTCTAATGAATTTTTATATACTCAATAGTTTAAAAAAAATATGAAATAGTCCACATGATCGTTCTAATTTAATTAATAATCTCAAATTTGTCATATGAAAATGCATCTACAAAAAACTGGCAGACAAAATATTATTGTTCTTTTTAGTTGGTCCGACTCGAATTCGGATTGGTCGGTCACTTTCAATCAATAACCAAACAACACCGGATTTTTCGAAAAAGGACAGTGGTCCAACCTGTAGCTTCTCAGCTCTCCCTTTTCAACGTTGTAATCTTCGCCCCAAAATTAGACCAAAATTCCCAAGCCTACAGCCACTGCAAAACTTGGATCCTCCGGTTTGTCTATACTTCTCTATTCCCTCTCATCGCCAGTAAAATGGCTACAATAAAGTCAAGAGATAGAGAAGTACAAATCAAAGACAAATCAAAGAATGGGAAATGGAATCCATTTTCCTCGTGAAAGTCTCGAATTTTACTCCCAAAGATTGGTACAGAGTACATACATCACCGGCTCTAACATTCAACCCTACTCGAGTGACATATCGATGCTTTGTAATAAATGTCCCCAATTTTTTTTGTCAACTCTGAAAATAATACTAACGAGATTGGGACGGTGGAAGGGAACTAAATGTCACGAGACTTCGATTAAAATTTTTTTTTTTGTACTTTAGTTCCAATTCCTGAGGTGGGGTAAAAGTTGAAATTCTGGTTGGTAATACCCAATTCCTGAGAAGGCTCTGCCACCTTCTGAGTCGTGTGATGCGAGGGAATCTAACGTGAGGAGGGACAATAGTAACAGATTTAACAGTCCGGAAGTGGACCAACGGTCTTTCTGGCACAAATCTAACATAATTTGGTTTCATGCTGTGTTGGTTGTCATGGTTTCTTATGTGCATACTTGTACATGCTGTTTCAGTGCAAATAGACAGTGCTTATATGAAAATAGCATAGATGTTGGCATATCGAGATATATTAACTAATTTAAATTCGAATCAATTATGGTCACGAATATGACAAATTCATATTACATTTTTTAATACTGTTAGATCTACGCCTTTGGTATTTTTTGATTAAAAATAAAAAGCCAATACAAAAGCCCAAACCAGTCACCTCAGGGCCAGAGCCCAGAAAAGATGACTGATATCAAGGCAGAGCACAAATCAATCGAATACAGGCCCAAAAGAAATAGCTACTTTGAGAATACTTAACGTAAGACTACCCACCAAACCATCTAAACCAGTTCAAAAAAAAAATTATTCAAACCAGTTCGTAGAATAAATAATTAATTTCTCTCTCATCCATATCCAATCTAACTCAATCCAATCCAATTACATATTTTTCTACCCACAGCAGCAAACCAGTTCACAGAAAAAATAATTAATTTCTCTCTCATCCACATATTATCTACTATCATTTTTTGGAATACTAAATTAGATAAAAATACTCGAGGTACAAATGGAAGTCAGAAATGATAAATTACGAATACGAAAATTTTAAATTACAAATACATAAATTTTAAATTACATAAATATGAAAATATGTTAACATTGAACTCTATTTATAGAGATTTGAAAAATAATAATTTTCATTTTTTTTAGTTTTGCTAAAAATAAGATCTGTTTAGATAACCACGAAAATATTATCCCAAAATATCTATTTTTAACGAATAATATTATGCCAAGTGGAACTAAATAGATAAATAAGTAAAGAAAAAAAAGCCAAGTGGCCGTTTTCCGCTCGCGAGCGGCGATCGGGCAAGCAAATCGATCGGCCGCTCGCTCCTCATTTTCATTTGGTTTTTTTTATAATAAAAAAATAGGCGATCGATCGGCCAAACCCACTAATGTGGGTGGTCTAACAATAAATCAAGAGAAAAATCCACATTAGTCCATAGTGGTTACGTGATTTTCACATATGAATTTGTAGTTTAAAACTCATCAAAAAGGTCTCTGTGGTTTTATGGACTCATGATTTAAAAATTCGGATAGCTCCCCGAACTTAGTCAGCGTCCATTGCGCTAGTCACATCGGAACGACCCCATTCCCATTCCTATATGTCACGCCACGTAGGATTAATTCGTTACCCGAAAATGCTGACGTGGCAAGTTAAAAATATTTAAAATAATCCCATATTTCTTTAAATTTGTTCAAAAAAACCCCCAAATATAAAAAATATCTCAAAACCTTCTCTATCATCCCTGCCCCTCCCCTTCCCTCACTCCTCTCACCTTTCTACCTCAGTACCTCTTCTTCGTCCCCATCTCCTCCTCCCACTTTCAGAAATTCAACACAAGTCTTCAAGATAGCAAACACAAAATAAAACTTGAACAAGAACCTTAACCCCTTCAAAAAATATAAACATAAAATCACATTCTAGTTTTCTTCCGCGAAAACCTTGAACAAGAACCCCACCTAGAATTGGGCGAATCGGAAGGACAAAGCTCCCCTAATTTCAATTTTAATCCTTTAAAAAATACGCAAAAAAATATTTTCTTCCCTGGACAAGGTGAACCCCACCAAAAGCTTGCTTTTTTAGCTTGATGCCGTGATCTAAAGCTCGGTACCCTTACTCTTCTTTCCCAAATGTGGCTTCACTTACCTGGGTTTTGCTGTAATTGTGGGGTAATGGTCAGACATTGAACTCTGGTTCCTAGGTGTTCTCTGCGTCTTTTGATATTCCAGGTTAGGGATAAGTTTTAAACCTCAGCAACGAGAGAACAAAATGTGCAAAGAAAATGAACACAAAAATTTACGTAATTCGGTCTAATGTTTATACATCTACGGAAAAAAATAAAATTTTTATTTATGGATCCGAGTCACAAAACAATTCATAATCATATGATAACAAGTCTTAGGTCGAATTAAGAGTTCTAAACAAGAGCCGAGTCAAAAGAGAAAATTTCTGTGACCACCACTTGCGATCGCAAGTAAATTGTCGATCGCCAACTTCACTAGGCTTTTCGCCAATTTCCAACATTAAATTCTGCGAAAGTTTGATTCTTTTAGTGCTTTGAAAGGAAAAGATTGGTTCTTTTAGTTGGTTTTTTGCAATTTGAGTGAACCCTTTTGCCTTTTAGATCTGCTTAGTGTGGTGGCGTATTTTGAAAGGAAAAGACTGTTTCTTTTAGATGTGAACGAAGGAGGGGTTTTTCGAAAAGATTTAAAGAAATGGAAAATTATTTTGAATATTTTTAACTTGCCACATCAGCATTTCTGGGTAAAGAATTAATCCTACGTGGCGCGTCACTAGGATTAAAAACGGCGTCGTTCTGATGTGGCGAGCGCAATGGACGTTGACTATGCTCGGAAAACTACCCGAACCTTTAATTGATGAGCCTATAAAATCACAAGTACCTTTTTGAAGAGTTTTAAACCACAAACTCATGTGAAAATCGCGCAAAACTACAATGTACTAATTTGGACTCTTTTCATAAATCAATATTATAACCACATGCAATGAGGTCCGAGAATATAATTGTATTGAAATTTTTTTCATGAAGTCACTCATTTTTTAAATTATCTCAGACTGAGTGTATTTTAATTTCAAAGTTTTTGTAAGATGTTTAACAAAAATAAGATACATCCTATTCCTATTGATATGAATAGTAGATTAGATTAATTGAAAATATTATTAATAGAGTATGAAAAAAATATATTACAATTTATGAATAAAATGTTCTCACTTAAAACCTCTCGAAAAGATTTATGGGCAGTTGGTGACCAGTTAAGTTAAGTTGGGTTTTTGCCTAATATGGTGTTACTGTAGATGTATAATACCAAAAATGGTGTTACTGTTCGAAAAATTCCCAAAATGGTGTTCCTTTTCCAGGTCGAAAAAAAATTCGACCTGGAAAATCGAGTTACTGTTCGAAAAATTCCCAAAAGGTTTCGACTTCCGTGGTCGAACGCTTGTTTTCGGCCTGGTACCCATGTCGAAATTTTTTTTTGACCTGGGTCCCAGATCGAATAAAAAATTTGATTTTGGTCCCTGTTGAAACAAATTTCGATTTTGGTCCCAGATCGAAATTTTTTTTCGATTTTGGCCCCTACTACTATTATTTTCGACTTTATTGCCTTTTCTCTCTCACACCTACTACTATTATTATTTTTTTTGGTTTATACTATTCTTTATCTCATCTATTAGTCAAAAAATTTTATATTTGAGTTGAATAAAATTTTAAATTAATCAAAAAATTATATTAATTAACAAACTTAAATTCAACGGTCCAATTATATCCTAAAATACAACGGTCCAATTATATACAAAATTCAACGGTCCAATTATATCATAAAATACAACGGTCCAATTATATACTAAATTTAACGGTCCAATTCAATCAATAAAATTAATTAAAACTATTAACTCATAATTTATAATCAACGGAGACGACGGAGATGAGAAAGGCCGTTTGCTCATCAACCGCATTTCTTCTTATCTATTCTTATTTTTATTTATTATTTTTTTTAATTAAGTATATATACTTTTTTTAATTATATCAATTAGTATTATTACCGTTTTCTTATTTTGTGAAACAAAATAAGAAAACGGTAATAAGACCAAAGTATAAAAGATACCGCCGTTAACGGTAAATAAGCCGAGTGAGAAACACCCCATACGATTGATTCCTCAGATTGAAGTCGCTTCGTTGTTCATATTCTACCAATATCGTGAACCCTAAATTGTTTGGTTGAGAATCAGCCAACTTGATTCGAAAAACTTGAACAAAACAATCCAAAAAGCAATCTTGAGTCTTGGGTTCAAGACTTTCAATTTTAATTTCTTTCTTGTCAGTGTTGAAAAAAATATTAACGTGAAAATTGTCTATATCAACTGTCAGATAATCTTTGGCTTTGGCCCCCAAAATTGGCCGATACACCAATTGTAAATGATCACGCGACTGCTCCAGCCGGTTCAGAAACCCTGGGCCGAGCCCGAAGGTTGCGTTCCAAGGCATTTGACTATCTAAGAGTTCTTGATAAAGCATATAAAAGAAATGCTTTAATTTTTTCGTTAGAAATGTAGAGCGTTCTTTGATCTCGCTTTTGATTGAGTTGTCGTTCAGACGAGGCCATACCTTGATATCGCCGTGTCGCGTAAATATTGCTCTGACTGGGCCAATACTTCGCACGCCCAATAGAACATTGAGTTTTTCTTTTTTTTTTGGTTTAATAAGTTTTTTTAACCAGTCCGAATCCGAACATTTTTCGGGCCCTTGGAAAAGTTTCACATAAAAATAGAGAATTCGTACAAAATCAATTTGTAGGAGAAGCATGCGATCACAAATATTTTTCAACAAATCAATTAACTGATCCTTTCTAAAATTTGTATCCCAATCCTCCACGAGGTAGTTCAAAATGGGCGAAGTTACCAGGTCATTACTAATCCGCGCTAGGACGAAAATGATTATATCATTTAGCGCTATGTTTAACCATTGGGCACTGGAAGAAAGATTGGTATGATGTAAGAGGAGAGACTTAGGAAAGGTTCCCTTGTGATTGTGATTTGGCCATTTTGGGCTCCACCTTCCTCCGAATTCTCGGACGCCTCTTTAACTGTGAGAACCAATGGGACCATCGGCGGTTGAATATCGCACCTCGAACCGCTTAACCTTAGTGACAATAGCGACAATAGAAAGATCGCGTAGGGAATTCTGAGCGTTAGAATAAAGCCAAGGATTAACTCGCACCAATTTTCCCGGCCTTTGCGGTTATCCTTATTAGAAATCAACCAATTCAGTTTCTGTTTCATACGAACTCCCTTCTATTTGTTAAATAACGTTAAATAATGAATTTCGATTCTCTTTTTGATTATCTTAAGGTCGATTGTACCGAAGGTACGTACCGCGGTTGACCCCAACCAAGCAAGCTCTGCCCTCCTTCTTTATCGATCAAAGGGATGGAAGGGCGGGCAGAGCGTGCTTGGCTTTTTCATGTTGTCAAAGAGTAGAACAATAAAAATAGATGGCGAATACCTGATCGAATTGCTCGGGTCATGGAATGTAGGAACAAGGTTCAAACCCCCCTTACTTGTATAGTCTCCTCTCCGAAATAACCTTTGATTGGAATATACGAGGATTGTAATATGTGGGCGACACTCCAATTTTAGGCGGAGAGTCCCTTGAGTAAATGAATCCTTCGCGGGCCAGAACTTTCTAGGGTCGAAGTTCGATCTCGATAGAGCATTTTTGCGCCTATATCGATAAGTCTCTGGGTAATAATAACCAAAAAATCCTCTTTCACCCAGGGACCAGAAATACGACCATTTAAAGCATAAAAAATCCCATAACATGGGGTTTGAGGCAAACTGGAAAGGAAATAAAATAGCTCACAGACGTCGTGCCACAAAGCTATTTCATCCGTTACTCCGGTGTAAGCTACTCTCTTTTTTTTCTTGTAGCTAGACTTCTTTCTCTTTTGCAAGTTCTACCTTACCTGATGAATCTAATCGCTTTGATAGGTATAATAACAGTACTTTTAGGAGCTACTTTAGCTCTTGCTCAAAAAGATATTAAGAGAAGTTTTGCTTATTCTACAATGTCTCAATTGGGTTATATGATGTTAGCTCTTGGTATGGGCTCTTATCGAACTACTTTATTTCATTTGATTACTCATGCCTATTCAAAAGCATTGTTGTTTTTAGGGTCAGGATCTATTATTCATTCAATGGAAGCTCTTATTGATTATTCTCCAGCTAAGAGTCAAAATATGAGTCTGATGGGTGGTTTAATAAAACATCTTCCAATTACAAGAACGGCTTTTTTATTAGGAACCCTTTCCCTTTGTGGTATTCCCCCTCTCGCCTGTTTTTGGTCAAAAGATGAAATTCTTAATGCTAGTTGGGTCTATTCGCCTATTTTTGCCATCATAGTTTATTTCACAGCAGGATCAACTGTATTTTATATGTTGCGAATTTATTTACTTACTTTTGAAGGACATTTCAATGTTCATTTTCAAAATTACAGCGGAAAAACAAATAGCTTCTTCTATTCAATATCTTTATGGGGTAAAGAAGAAAAAAAATGCTAAAAAAAGGACTTTAGTCGCTTTATTAATAATGAATAATAATCAAGGGGACTTGTTTTTTCCCAGGAAAGCATCTCAAATTGATGGGAGTGTAATAAATAGGATTCGACCCCTTATTACTATTCCTTTTTTTCGCACTAAAAGTATTGTCTCCTATCCATACGAATCAGACAATACTATGTTATTTCCTATCCTTGTTTTGGTACTATTTACTTTGTTTATATGGGTTATAGGAATTCCTATGAATCAATTCAAAGAAATTCTATTGGATATATTATCTAAACTATTCATTCCGTCTTTAAACCTTTTGCATCAAAGCTCAAAAAAAGATTTTCATTGGTATGAATTTTTAATCAATTCTACTTTTTCAGTCCTTATTTCTTTTTTTGCAATATTTATAGAATGCTCGTTATATCATCCTATTTATTCATCTTTACAAAATTTCCAAATTTTTAATTCATTTCCTAAAAAAGGTACTAAGAGACCTATTAGCGACAAAATAATAACTGTCGTTATCATTGGTCTACTAATCGGGGTTATATAGATATTTTTTATGCAATATCTTTAATTAAAGGTATAAGAGGATTCGCTAAAATATTTTCTTTTTTTGATAGACGACTAATTGATAGAATTATTAACGGAGTTGGTGCTGGCAGTTTTGTTTTTGTCGAAGGTTTGAAATATCTAGGCGGAGACCGCATTTCTTCTTATCTATTCTTATTTTTATTTTATTTATTTTTTTTTTAAATTAAGTATATACACTTTTTTAATTATATCAATTAGTATTATTACCGTTTTCTTATTTTGTTTCACAAAATAAGAAAATGGTAATAAGACCAAATTATAAAAGATACTGCCGATAACGGTAAATAAGCCGAGTGAGAAACACCCCATACGATTGATTCCTCATATTGAAGTCGCTTCGTTGTTCATATTCTACCAATATCGTGAACCCTAAATTGTTTGGTTGAGAATCAGCCAACTTGATTCGAAAAACTTGAACAAAACAATCCAAAAAGCAATCTTGAGTCTTGGGTTTTTTTAAACCAGTCTGAATCCGAACATTTTTCGGGCCCTTGGAAAAGTTTCACATAAAAATAGAGAATTCGTACAAAATCGATTTGTAGGAGAAGCATGCGATCACAAATATTTTTTAACAAATCAATTAACTGATCCTTTCTGAAATTTGCATCCCAATCCTCCACGAGGTAGTTCAAAATGGGCAAAGTTACCAGGTCATTACTAATCCGCGCTAGGACGAAAATGTTTAACCATTGGGCACCGGAAGAAAGATTGGTATGATGTAAGAGGAGAGACTTAGGAAAGGTTCCCTTGTGATTGTGATTTGGCCATTTTGGGCTCCATCTTCCTCCGAATTCTCGGATGCCTCTTTAACTGTGAGAACCAATGGGACCGTCGGCGGTTGAACATCGCACCTCGAACCGCTTAACCTTAGTGACAATAGTGACAATAGAAAGATCGCGTAGGGAATTCTGAGCGTTAGAATAAAGCCAAGGATTAACTCGCACCAATTTTCCCGGCCTTTGCGGTTATCCTTATTAGAAATCAACCAATTCTGTTTCTGTTTCATACGAACTCCCTTCTATTTCTTAAATAATGTTAAATAATGAATTTTGATTCTCTTTTTGATTATCTTAAGGTCGATTGTACCGAAGGTACGTACCGCAGTTGACCCCAACCAAGCAAGCTCTGCCCTCCTTCTTTATCGATCCAAGGGATGGAAGGGCGGGCAGAGCTTGCTTGGTTTTTTCATGTTGTCAAAGAGTATAACAATAAAAATAGATGGCGAATACCTGATCGAATTGCTCGGGTCATAGAATGTAGGAACAAGGTTCAAACCCCCCTTACTTGTCTAGTCTCGTCTCCGGAATGACCTTTGATTGGAATATACGAGGATTGTAATACGTGGGCGACACTCCAATTTTAGGCGGAGAGTCCCTTGAGTAAATGAATCCTTCACGGGCCAGAACCTTCTAGGGTCGAAGTTCGATCTTGATAGAGCATTTTTGCGCCTATATCGATAAGTCTCTGGATAATAATAATCAAAAAAATCCTCTTTCGCCAAGGGACCAGAAATATGACCATTTCAAGCATAAAAAATCCCATAACGTGGGGTTTGAGGCAAACTGGAAAGGAAATAAAATAGCTCACAAACGTCGTGCCACAAAGCTATTTCGTCCGTTACTCCGGTGCAAGCTACTCTTTTTTTTATCTCATACAAAAACTTTTTCTTTTTCTTAATCAATTTGCCGAAGAATAGGAAAGTGTCATTTTCCTTTGTGTCTTCTTCTTTTTTGTCTATAACTTTTTTTTCGTCCTTTTTCACGCTTTCAACATCAGTCTGGCTCACATTTTTTAACTGATTCTTGACCCTTTCTCGTAGTATTTTTGGCTCCCTAGTTTGCTCGAAATTCTTCAATTCCTTTGCCAATGTGTCAACAGTTTCAACTGTCGGTGATTGAACATTGCACCTCGAACCCCTTAATGTATACAACCCAAGTCCAAAAAGAAAGAACGCGCTCGTAACTCCCAGGTTTCGAAGAATGGCCAAAAAGAAATTCCAGCGGGGATTCGGACCCCGGCCATTATTACTATTATTCCTAGGTATCATTGGTATCATTGAAGGGATCCCCCTATCATTTTTAAAATATAAAAAAAGAAAATCGATGCTCCAACCGCTTGCTGCGGTTACTTTAAGTATTTCTTGACTGAGAGCGGCCCAAGCCGTGCTTGCCTTTTTTTCATGCCAGACGGCTGGACGGATGAACTTTCTTGCGCACACGGTCAATCAACCGGTTCCCCCGGCACACCAGAGGGAGAATTTTTGTAAACAAACTTTACTAAGAGATGGAATAGAATAATCCGGTTGAAGCATATTTACATTTTTTTACAACTCATTATTCCTGCTTGACGAGATCGTTAAATATCAACATTTAAATATCCAAATACTAATTGAATATTCAAAAACTAAAGCCGATCCATATCTAACTTTTCTAACCCGAGCAAGATGTGTAGGTGAAGGACCTTGTATGACCCCAAAAGGTAAAACAACCGGTTCTTCTGTAAAAAAAGGTTCCCAAAAATCCGAACCCAGTTGTCTCGCTAAAGTGTGTATATTAGTTTTGTGTTTATGAGCAAAGGTTTTCAGACAAGAAAATCAAAGTATATATTTGAGTCGATACAAACTCTTTTTATCTAAGAATCCACTAAAATACTGAGAAAGGTCTCTACATATACAAACAAATCGGTCAATAAGATCCGAATCTGATGGATTGGCCCAGGGCGGTTTACTAAGAGGATATCCTACTTTGTTACAAAATTTCATTTTTGTCAAGGATTGAATCAAAGGATTAAGTGGAACTATTGTATCAAGTTTGTTTATCGTATTTTCTGTTAGAAATGAATGTTCTAGCATTTGACTTCGTATCGCTGAAGGAGTGAATTCTACATTTACAAGATAACCCAAAAAGTCGAGAGAAGACTCATCTAATAGATATATATAAATCTTTTTTGGTTGAACCCACATAAAAAAATGACATTGAAATAAATTAACAAAGTAGTATTTTCACTTTTTCATTAAAAGTAGCGTACTCCTGAAAGCAAAAAAGAATTATCTTTTAAAGCGAACATAATGCATGTGAGGGTCCTTGAACAACTCTATAGTAACTTGAAAACTATTAGCAAAAACATCTATAAACTTCTTAGCAAAAACTTCTGTAAAATTCTCTACTTTTCCATAGAAATAGATTCACTCAAAAAGAACCCGAAAATGGTTGGATCGTAAATGCAAGAATTGGTTACGAAGAAAAAATAAAATAGATTCGTATTCATATACAAGAGAATTAGATAAAAATAGAACGAATCTTAGATTCGTTTCTATTCTTTTTCTTTTTCGAAAAAAAGAACTTTTTTTCTTTGGAAAAAAAAAGACTATTCTAATTCCAAGACTCGTGAAGAAAGAGTCGTAATAAATGCAAAGAAGAAGGATCTTTCAGCCAGTACCGAAGGGTTTGAACCACTTTTTCTAGATGAATGGGGTAGGGTAGTAAGCCACCGGATAGATAATTTAAATATGGAAATCGATCCTCTAAAAAAGAAAATATTGAAATAATGGATCGTAAATTATGAACTTTAAATATTTCTGAATTTTCTAAAGAAAACACAAACCGTGGCGAAAATGCAACTCCTCCAATGAGTGCAAACCCCTCGGATATTATTTGATAATACAAATTGTAGTTGTATATAGAAAATAGATTTTGTTTATAATTATTATCAGAAAGAATGAAATGCTTCTATTGATACATTCGAGTAATTAAATATTTTACAATTAGAAAACTCAATTTATTGTTATAACTGAAACTATGAACATGAGCAAGGGTATAAAGATACTCTTGAAAGATCAGTGGGTATAGCAAGTGCGTTTGATCGTCTAAAAATCTTTGATATTCCTCTTCCCGCATTTTTTGTGCCTCCTTTTTTTATGTAATTGAATTCGATTTGATTGAAACAAGGATAAAGGATTTCTTGAGTTCTATTTATTGAGTTATTAAATTAAATTAAATGATACATAGTGCGATAGAGTAAAAACAAAGTATGAGAATAATAATAAAATAGATACCTCAAAATAAAAACAAACTCATCAACGGATTCTCTAGCATACCCCTTTTTCTGCCCTAATTAGTTTTTTTTATTATAGCAGAAGAAGACAGTTAGCCTTTCTTATCAACCGGCCATTCTCATCTCCGTCGTCTCCGTTGATTATATATTGTGAGTTAATAGTTTTAATTAATTTTATTGATTTAATTAGACCGTTAAATTTAGTATATAATTGGACCGTTGTATTTTATTATATAATTGGACTGTTAGATTTTGTATATAATTAGACCGTTATATTTTAGGATATAATTAGACCGTTAGATTTAAGTTTGTTAATTAATATAATTTTTTGGTTAATTTAAAATTTTATTCAACTCAAATATAAAATTTTCTGACTAATAGATGAGATACAGAATAGTATAAACCAAAAATAATAATAATAGTAGTAGGTGTGAGAGAGAAAACGCAATAAAGTCAAAAATAATAGTAGTAGGGGCCAAAATCGAAAAAAATGTCAACCTGGGACCAAAATTGAAAAATATTTCAACCTGGGACCAAAATCAAAATTTATTTCAACCAGGGACCAAAATCGAATTTTTTATTCGATCTGGGACCAAGGTCGAAATTTTTTTTGACATGGGTGGTCAAAACTTTTTTTCGATTTGATCCCAGGTCGAAAAAAAATTCAATCTAAGGTCCCCAAGTCGATTTTTTTTTCGACCTGGAAAAGGAACACCATTTTAAAAAATTTTCGAACAATAACACTATTTTGGATATTATATATCTACAATAACACCATATTGGGCAAAAATCCACTTAAGTTAGTTCTTAGCATTTAATTATCGAGAAGCGCACCCACCCACCCCACCCAGAGACAGAGACAGAGACCCAATCTAGAGGAGAAAGACGAGGGAGAGGGTAGAATGGGAAGCCCGAGGGCGAAACTGAGCTCGTCCAAGTCGGAGCTAGAACTGGATCACCCCAACATCGAGGACTACCTCCCTTCCGGCTCCTCCATCCAGCCAGAACCCCGCGGCAGGCTCCGCCTGTAATATCTCTATCTCTCTCTGGTTTTTTTTTTTTGTGGTGTGTTTTGGGAATTGGTTTTAACGTGTGGGTGTGGGTGGGGCCAAGGCGCGATTTGCTGGATATCTCCCCGACCCTAACCGAGGCCGCCGGTGCCATTGTTGATGTTAGTGTTCCCTCTCCTTTCTTCCTTCCTTTCAACTAACTAACTAACTAACTAACTAACTGTGATTCTCGCTTATTGTTGGTTGGTTGCGCCTGCCTAACAGGACTCGTTTACGCGATGCTTCAAGTCGAATCCACCCGAGCCTTGGAATTGGAACGTCTATCTCTTCCCGCTGTGGTGCCTCGGGGTGGTTATCCGTTACGGGATCGCATTCCCTGTCAGGTTTTGTTCTTGTCCTCCTTACCATATCGAAATCGAAATCGAAATCGAAATCGATGTCGATATCGATATCGCGTCTGGTTGATTTGTTGTTAAAATGTCTTAGGATGATGATGATGATGCTTCAGTACTACTGCAGGGTTCTAGTGCTGACTTTAGGATGGCTAATTTTCCTTTCTTGCTACATCCCCGTGCATCTCCTACTCAAAGGCCAGGACAGGCTCAGGAAACCCATCGAGGTTCTAATTTTTCCTTCCTTTCTTATTCTTCTCTGTCTTCGGAGATTGTTCCGAAATACCTATTCTCAGCTCTTTGTTTACTGCTGTTTTTATTGTCTTCTCAGAGGGGTCTAGTGGAACTACTCTGCTGCTTCTTTGTGGCATCATGGACCGGTGTTGTCAAGTACCATGGTCCCCGCCCTAGCATGCGCCCCAAACAGGTAATCCCCCGGCTGTAAGTTTTCCTTGTTGTGCAAATAGCTGCAATCGTTGTTCAAAGTATGTATGTAGTTTTCACGACTTGGTCTCCTGATTGGTAAATTTCAGAATCAATAACTGCTTGTATTGTATGCCATGACATATATAACTCATCGTCGACTTGTTTTGTGAATTGGACAGGTTTTTGTGGCCAATCATACATCCATGATTGACTTTATCGTCTTGGAACAGATAACTCCCTTTGCTGTTATCATGCAAAAGCATCCAGGTTGGGTTGGTAAGTATGGGTTATCCCATTAGTAACAGCGCAAAGTTAAGTTCGTGTTGTTTCAGTTTTAGCCATTAGTTTGTCTGACGGTTGTTGAACGATCTGAAGTCATAATTACTTGTATTTCATTCCATGAGGGGACGTAGTTTTGTTGTTTCACATAACAATGATCTTGCTAAATTTAGCCATTTGTATGGACTTGCTAACCAATCATTTTGCTTGCTGTAGGACTACTCCAGAGCACTATATTGGAAAGTGTTGGATGTATCTGGTTCAACCGGGCCGAGGCGAAGGATCGAGTAATTGTTGCAAAGAAGTAAGCATGAATTCTGCTGACAAAATTTCCCCCGATTTAACTGATGCTTATGATCTGCTTGATTGTATGTCCTCCAGGCTGAGAGATCATGTTCAGGGGGCTGACAATAACCCTCTTCTCATATTTCCGGAAGGCACTTGCGTAAATAACCAGTATACTGTCATGTTCAAGAAGGTGCCCATGTACTGGAAAAGCTTTCTGTCCACTTTGCTTGGAGCCACTGTCTTCTTTTTTTTTTTACCTTTTTAAATTCACTTTCTTGGTGATGTGTAGGGCGCATTTGAACTAGACTGCACGGTCTGCCCAATTGCCATCAAGTACAACAAGATTTTCGTCGATGCCTTTTGGAACAGCAGGAAGTAAGAAATTTACATCTCATTCCTACTTTATGCCAATAGGTCCCAAAGGGTAACCATTTGAATGAATAGGCTGAAAATGGTTGGATGCTTTTAGCTTGTTTGGCTTATCCACGCAAGTCCTTATTCACATTGATAGTATCTCCCTTTATCATTGGCCGTGGAATTAACCGTAAGTGTTTATTCCGGGTTAACATTCTGTAGCCTTGGTCAGATCAGAGATAATGCTGGAATTTCATGTTTTGCTAACAGGCAGTCATTTACGAAGCATCTGCTGCAGTTGATGTCATCGTGGGCTGTTGTGTGTGATGTATGGTACTTGGAACCCCAAAGTCTTAGACCAGGGGAGACGCCTATTGAGTTTGCTGAGAGGTAGTTAATTTTCGCGGATGTACAGAGTGCTGCTAGAAGCCTGTTTCGGCTTTTCTACTGCAGACAAATTGTCGAATGTATTTGCTTTGTGGTAGTCCTAACCAGATTAATGCGCCATGCAGGGTAAGGGACATGATATCTGTTCGAGCTGGTCTGAAGAAAGTTCCCTGGGATGGATATCTCAAGTATTCCCGCCCAAGTCCAAAGCACAGAGAGGGCAGGTAAGCCGAAATCTTTCTGTTCTACCTCCTGAGTGGTGCCTTGGTGTGGATGAGTATGCCATACACTTGGTCCGTCCAACACTTCACTCTTATGCGAGACTCGGTATTGCAGGCAGCAAAGCTTTGCCGATTCAATCCTGCGGCGTTTAGAGGAGAAATGATGCGGAGATGCACTGCTAGTTGATTCCTCGAACTTTGTCTTCCTTCGACAGTCATGGTTGTTTAATTCGCATCCGTGTTCAAATTCACCTATGGAATATGTTTTCTAGTCGCCAACCAAGTTTTTTTTTTCTTTCCCTGATGCTCTGGGGTTTTGATCAAAGAGCTTCGGCCTAGAGGTTGTGGAAGATTTGGCCTAATGGTTGTCTTAAATGGTCGGGGTCACTCTTTAGTTTTATTGAAACGTATTTCTTGCCGGGTCTATACATATTTGAACTAACCAATGGAAATAACATAAAGCAGAAAGAACAGCTAGTCAATAACGTCACAGGAATTTCACAAATAGGAGCGGCTCACGGCCGAAACTCCCGTGAAAACCTTCCGCGCCTGCGGTAGAATATAACAATCTATCGTATGATCTGCATGAAAAAGCTGTTATAAAGCAGTTGCATTCTCGTAGTTCAATTAAAATAAAATTTCACCAAGTAATCACTCCTTTGCGTAGCTGTCTGGACCCGTCACTGTCGGATCCAAACTCAGACCCAACGCGACTGCTGCTTTCTCCCGAGTATAGAGTTTGTGGACCCTGGTCTAATAGAGGGCTCCATGCCGCCTATTCCAAGTATAGAGTAACACTATTATCAATGGAGTCCCACGGCTACAGAAGAGGACGGCAGCCACGCGAGTGCCGTTAGAAGCATTGATGATTATTTTCCGAAGGATAGGTAAAAGCATTAATGATTAGTCAGTCCCAGCTGTTGCCGACCCTTCGACCATTATTATAGTTGTCACTTCACTCCCCAAACCTCAACTCAACTCCAAAACAGCCATGAAACCTTCTCCACCTCCCCCTCATTCCCTCATCATCTTCATCGTCTTCGTCGTCGTCATCCTCGCACCGGCTCTCGCCACCCTTGCCTGCCTTGAAGAAACTCAACCCGCATTGCTCGGCGTGAAACCTCCACCATCATCGGAATGGCCCATCGTTCCCAATGTGGGTCCCGAGGACGACCACGACTTCGGTGACGACAGGATGGTCGTCCACTTGGAGGATGACGATGACGATGACGACGAGGAGCGAGTGGTGGGGGGAGAAGGTAACCGGAGATCCTTGTTGTGGTGGAGGAGGAGGTTCCGGTACTACTACATATCGTACCGAGCTCTGGCCGCCGGGAAGGTGCCGTGCCCGTCGCGTTCGGGGAGGTCTTATTACACACACAACTGTTACACTACCAAGGTGCCCGTTAACCCTTACACTAGGGGCTGTTCCGCAATTACTCGCTGCAGGAGATGAATTAATTAGCGAAATAAGCTGGTATAATTGGTCGATAATTACTTTATTAGTGCGTACTTTCGCTCTGTCTTGTCTCGGTTTAATCGCAGGAGATTATTATATGTGTGTTTGGTGAAGTGGTGTGGGACTTTGGACATCTTATGTGTAATAAGAATAGTGTGTAGTACTGATTAGTACGAGATTGTCTCGTTAATGATATGCTTTCAATTGATTCTTGTTTGTCTGTTGTACGGAACTATTATATTATATTTAGGAAGCTTTTTCGGTAGAAGTACACCTAGCCATTGTTAGAATCTGATTCATGATTCGATTCGATTCGATTCGTTCTCAATTTGATTCGTCCAAAATTTGATTCGAATTTGTTATGAGACGAATTGAATACGGTTTAAGATTTCTACAATTCGTCAAACTGACAAATTGAATTCGAATTCGAGTATCAAATTCGATTCGAGTCCAATTCGATTAAAATTCATCCATATTATGTAATTTTTTTAAGAAAGTATCAAGAAGTACTTGTATTACTATCTAATTATGTCATCAAGTAGAACAAATGATATGTATTAATTTGATTTATTAAATGCAACCTCAATCTTTAATTTATTTTTTTTTCTAAAAAATATTCAATATTAAACCTAAAATTTGAAATATATCAAAAAATGCAAATTTTTGAATTTTTTCAAAAATATTAAGAAAATTTTGAAAGTGTTCAAAAAATTTGGTAGTTTTTTGAATTTTTAATTCAATATTAAAACTAAAGAAATAATTTGAATTCAAATTCGAAGAATTATAATTTGTATTCAATTTGACTTTGGACGAATTCAATACGGTTTAAGGTTTTGATGAATTCAAATTTGAACTAATTCGATTCGAATTCAACCCAATTCGAACCATGGTCAGGTCTAGGTAGAAGTCTTTGAATAGTAAATAAACAAATAAAGTGGACCTCTATTATCATATTATTTCCAACTACCCTCGCCAACCACATGCTGGTTAATTTTAAATATAGCATAGAAAAATACACCTTTTTTATTAAATGTTCTTTTTGTAAAACAAATTTTTGCATGGAAATAATTTTTTAAGAAAATAAAAAAGTTCCGTTATTTGGGTGATGTTAGAATTATTTATTGTTGTTTTTTTTATGTTTATTATGAGAGACATAAAAAATCATACTTCTATGGAATGTTTACTTTATTAAAATTTAATAGTGAAACACGTTTTTTTAATAGACAGGATTTGTCTCGTAAAAGTTTCCAACTTACCAAAGGAAAGTAGGAAAAAGTAATACTTATAAAACCTACCACCAAAACAAACATCGGTTCAGTACTAATTGGGCTGGCCCAATTTTGGGAAAATGTCGACACGAAGCTGAAGGGGGTAAAAACACCCATGGTCATCAAACTTTCATATTTTTTTGTCCATGGTCACTAAATTATTTTTTCCCTTTATGATAACTGAACTATATTAAATCATCCAGGTATGGTCACCCGGACTATTTCTTGCTCGAAATCTGCCCGGAAGCCAAAAAACCAAGGTATCGTCACATCTATACTAACACTAACAAGACAAGAAATACAAATTTATTGGAACCCATGAAAACTAAAATATTAATTCGCTAGCTTTAATTGGTGGGCCCGCCTTTTTTTTTCTTCCGGGCAGATTTTCGGCAAGAAATGGTCCGGGTGACCATACCTGAATGATTTAATATACTTCAGTTATTATAAAGGGAAAAAAATAGTTTAGCGACCATGGACGAAAAATTTGAAAGTTTGATGACCATGGGTGTTTTTTACCCAGCTGAAGGCTGTTGTCCACGAACAATGCAATGGGCTCAAGAATGTGATGGAGCAAGTTGAAGGCCCAGCCGTCTAAACCCATGCTCAAATTATTTCTGTTGCATTTCTCCCGGGGAGAACTGAGAGGCATCCATTTGTGATCAATCCTTCGTAACAACATCTGAGATTTTGGTCCCCGGTCCATCTTGTATTTAGGAATGATAATGAGCAAAATTCGGGTAAAATTTATAGTACAAGGGATCGCAATTAGATTTTTATCCTGAGGGTCTACCCTGATCTGGACCCGAAGGGTTCAAGATCCGTTGACTTTGACCGGGTCTAGACTCGGATCCTACCCGGATCCTGATATTTTAAAAGGATAAGGGCATAGATATGGATCTATAGGATCCTGCCCTGATCCTACCAAAATTTTATAAATTAATATTAAAATAATATATATGTATATTAATTATTAGATATAATACCAAATTCTCAATTTTTTTGGTAGTTAAATATTCTTTACTAAAACGATAGTTCAAAACAGAGCAAGCACAAAAAGAAAGAAGTATTACAGGGGCCCGATATTTACATCAGTTACAAACAATCCTAGCCTCGACCAAAACATTCCCTCAACTTCAAGAGGTGAAGAAGAGGGACCTATAAATCCTTGTAGGCAATCAAGAAATTGAGCAACGATTAATTGTGAATGATCGAGCCATCCGTCCAAAGAATCCACTCTTGAGCATGAAAGAAGACAGAATGCATGAGAAGCTCATTACCGCACCTCGCCTTATTAAAGATAATAATGTACGAAGCAGCCACAAGATAATATTGTATGAAGTAGCCACAGTCCCCATGTAATAGCAGCTAAAATTACGAACCAAATTCTCAATTTTAACTTACCCAACTTCAACTTTTTTTGGATTTGCTTGTTTAGTTTCTTTGTATTGATTTGTTTAATGCATGAAAATATTCCACTGGTATTTAAAAACTATCAAAATATAATTAAATATTTTAAAAAAATTAGACCCGCGAGCCGCCCTGTTCCTGTCTGGTTTTTTCGGACCCAGATCTTGCCCAAATCCTTATTTTTAAAGAGGATAAGGATAAAGATCTGGATCCACCATTTAAAAAGAAGATAAGAATATGGATCATGTGGATCCTATCCGGATCCTATCCGGATCCTGCCCATTGCCATCCCTATATAGTACTAAGATATGTAATCTCTTTTTTCAGAGTAGACCAAATCCTTTATTTAATCTCTTTTTTCAGAGTAGACCAAATCCTTACATTTGAACTCAAAATAAAGATCCGAGTACGTGTAGGATTGGGATTATATGTGGGTTCGTATTATATAAAATTATTTAATTTTATATAATTAACATCACTTGATTGTTCGCAATATGAAAGAGGCATCGAAATGTGAATACAATTGATTCGTTCATTAAAACGAGTGAATATAAAGAGGAAAAAAACACATTAAAAAAATTAAAATCGGATAGGTTAAGTTTGAGAATTTGGTATTTTTGTTTATAAATTAATTTATATTATTTTATTATTATCTAAAAAAGGGGAAAGATTCACACATGATTTTATGGATTCATATTCTTTTTCTAGGTCAATTTTTTTAAGTCAAGTAGATCTATATTCATGTCCTTATCTTTCAAAAATAAGAATCTGAACATGATCCGGATCCGATCAAAGTTAACAAATCTTAAATTCTTCGTGTCTGAATCCAAATATACCATTAGCGTGAGGATATAATTGTCAACACCATTTATATCATATCAATCCCGTCTATTATGTGTGAACGGTTAAACACACCGGGAAAATTTTATTGAGTAGGAGATGAAGGTTTCGCAGAAGTTTCGTGTAGGAGGTCAAAATTGAATCTTGATTGTTCAATTTGATGGTCAAGAGGCTCCGAGTTGCAGGTCAACAGCTGACCCGTGTCCAATTAAGCAACTTCGGTTGCGTTCCACGAATATTGTACCTTGCTCCAATTTGCTGCTCCCCAATAAACTTTAATGTCAATATTACAAAACTTAACTTTTGTAAGTCATCTTTACGCCTTGTGCGCAGTTGAGACAAGTGTTCTTTAGTTTTTCTACCTCGCATATATAGTTTTTACTTGTTGGTCAAAAGATATTTAGCCAAATAGCATAAGGCGTTAACGTATTTAAGGAAGTCTAGGATTTAAGTCTGACAAGTATAATTATGTTGTAAATATCTACCGTTCAAAAATAAAGGTCTTTACTTGTTTGATTGTTTCGTTTTTGAACAATCTAATTTGGTAAAGGTAATTAAAACGCTCGCTAAATTTGACGAACGGTTGAGGAATTTTGCAACGTAGTCAAATTTTAGGACTGGTCTCCGTCGAAAAGAGTAGAATACAGTGTATTGGGGATGAGGCGAAAGCCAAAATGATCTAATAAAAGTCTTTGGAACTTTAGAATAATAATCCTTATTGGGTTTGACCAAGCCCTAGTTTATCCAGGTGTAGTTTCTAAGCCACCGCTTCTAGTTCTAGGAAGGTCCTTCAACTTTGGAATTTTTTGGCATTTGAGTGGGAACGCCGTTTGCCTAATATCGAACGTGGCAAATGTGATGTGAGCTATTTCTGGGTTTTGCTCGTTTCGCCTCTTCCAAATGCTTTTAATTAAGCAACTCTTAATCAGACAAAAAATTAAGCAAGTCTTAAGCACGTGGGAACGGCGTCAAACCCGCTTCTTGAAATGTAGCACCAATTACAAGAAAGTTAAATGAAAATAACAATATTTTTTTAAAACAACATCGAGAGTGTGATCGGTCTAGCTGATCCGATTGGATGTTAGACTTAATTTTGATATTAAAAACTCTATTATTAATTATATTTATCATTTGATCATCAAATATTTCTAAATATTTTTCTAACTTTGCCGCAAAGTTTATCATTTAAAATTTTTTTTTGAAAGATAAATTTCTACACCATATCATGTCAGGGTTTAAATTCTAAAATTTCTAGATAGTTACAACGTCTTGTACTGTTAGTCTACAAGCTCTTTAACATCATTGAAAGTATTAAAATATTTATTTAATAACAAAATTCTATAAATTATTTATTCTAAAAATTGTTGTTATATCTAGATTAGAGTTTCATCCGAGTGAACCGTCCAACTTGTTAACCATTGGTCCAACTTTTATTGATTGAACCACGTTTTTCTAAAAATCTCAGAAGAAAAAATAAACATGAAAAGGGTGGACCAGATCCAATTATGGACCCCATTAAACACAACCTGACCCCATTCACGTGTAACATATTTAGTGGATCTCTAATGATCTTAATTAGTATAACTTTAATTCGATTTGACAACAATGTGACGTTGTGCAACAATTATCCATGGGATTTTCGATTTCAATATGTATCCGACTATAACGAGATATAACTTGTAAGAAACTCAACGGGAAAGCCTTTTTAATGTTTTGGATAGAAGAAGACGGTTTCAGTGCCACGACATTGGAATTTCTATGATAGTCTCAACTGAATAGTACGTTATTTTAACTTAATTAGATTTTGAATTTGAATCATTGGATACACAATATTATTAAATATTTTTTGACAAAATTTTGGTACTTTTCAAAAATTCTATCTTATTCGGACTTAAATTAGTTGGTCGAGTAGACCAAATAGCGTGATATAAACCAAAAAAATCGCATATTTAGTGCACCAAATAAAGGTGGATAAGTAGAGCGAAGCCAAGTGGAAGTGTGAGAAGATGAGCACATCCTGAACTCAATAAAAGTGTAGTAATATAGCATCTAGTTGATTGTTTCAGTGTGTTAAATTCTGTCCATTTTATTTTCCCATATCCAAAAAAGGGAAGCCCATTTTTTCTCATAATTTGCTACCTACATTATCTTTCCATTCACATACCTTCTAATCCGAGACAATGGGTTAGTATTTGACTTCTGAACGTATTACTAAAAAATAAAAAAATAGATAATTTTTTTGGAACCTGATTCGAACCTGACATACATCGTTAAAGATCAATATGATTCACAAATGAGCCGGTGGCAAGATCACTATTAATTATTAATTAAAGAGAAAAAATAAAAAGAATAGGAGACGCGCGTGTCCTTTGAAGGGTTTGGTTGTATGGCACTAGTTTCATTTTTTTTATTCAACTTAAAATTTGTTTTGTAGCCGAAATATTATGTAATTAATTATTTAACTTTTTACTGTAGGTAGTTTTAAATATTATCAAATTGGTATATCATAATGAGCTCGACATAATCGGGTATACCATTTGACATAACTGAGTATACTATTTGACATAATCACTGTCAGGTGTACCATTTGACATAACTCAATATACTATTTGACATAATCAGGTGTACCATTTCAACATATCTTCGATTAAATTTATCTGAAAAGATCATAATTATTATTATCAAATTAATTATTTAACACGACATACCATTTGACATAACCGGGTATACTATTTGACATAACCAAGTGTACCGTTTGACATAACCGAGCATACCATTTCAACTTATCTTAGATTAAATTTATCTGAAAAAATCATAATTAATATTATCAAATTAATTATTTAACACGACATACCATTAGAAAAAACCGGGTATAGCATTTTGCATAACCTGGGTATACCATTTGACATAACCGGGTATATCATTTGACATAAACGGGTATACTATTTGACATAAACGGGTATATCATTTGACATAAATGGGTATACCATTTGATATGACCAGGCATACTATTTCAACATATCTTCGATTAAATTCATCTGGAAAAAAAATCATAATTAATATTATCAAATTAATTATTTAACACGACATACCATTTGACATAACCAGATATATAATTTGACATAATCGGGTATACCATTTGATACAATCGGGTGCACCATTTGACATAACTGGGTATACCATTTGACATAACCGGAGATACCAATTGACATAACCGGGGATACCATTTGACATAACCGGGCATAGCATTTGACATAACCGGACATACAATTTCAACACATTTTTGATTAAATTTATCTGATTAAATTCATAATTAGGAGTTTTTAATCAGAAATTGATTTTCTTGATCCTGAGCAACCGATAACGAGATCCTAATTTCACCACCCCCAATCTTACATAACTCTAATTTTACCGCCCCCATCCTAATTGATTTTCTCGATCCTGAGCAATCGATGTCGCCTCCTCTCCCTCCCAAGGTCGACTAACACCAAGTGCCCAATGAGCAGCTCGCCGAGGATCATCTTGTCACCTCTTAATTTCATCTTGTCGCCTCCGATCTTCGTCTCCCCCTTCCTTTTATTGATTCTCGGTGTCGGAATCCAGGAGCATCTCACCGATGAGAGATAGTACGACGTCCCCCTCCCCGCCGTGCACGTCGCTCATAACCGTCAGAGCCCGCCGGCCGTCCAGGTTTTGGTGTTGGCAATGGAGAGGGGGAGAGATAGAGAGAGAGGAGAAGTGTTGAGGATTTCTGGATTGAGAGTGAGGCATGAGAGAGAAAGTAAAGAAAGGAGGTAAAAGTACGAAATTTCTCCCGCCTCATCCTTGGCCGTCAGATCAGCTCCATTTTATTTGGCCTCGTCCAACGACTGCTCCAGGATGGGCTTGACGGGATCTATATAGTCAGGACCAAATCTAGCCCCTTTCTTTTCACCTACAAAATTTTATTTGGTCTACATCAATAAATCAACGTCTAGTTTCACCTTTGTCCTTCTCAAAAAAAATTCACCTTTGCCACTTGTTCGGATGGGAAGTCATCAAGAAACTGCACATATCTGTTATTGGCGCAAGGAAAATCATTATTGATATTGCAAGGTATGGTCATACTCTTAAAAGTAGTGTTACTAGTCCTAGGCATACTCCAACTCTGACAGACCCCATCTCCGGTAGGACCTGGTGCACGAAAAATCATATAAAGACTTGGCCATCTCAGATAAGGCACTTCATGCGTCTAACATCAGTTACTGGCTTACTCGTTATGGTTTTGGATTCAGTGAGGACTACATAAAAGATGTCCATACGGAGGGGACTACATTTGGACAGTCAGATTTGATTGTCTTTAAATCTGATGGTCAATAACCTATCAGGTGATATGGGTTTGCATGTGAAGTGATATTGGTTTGTATGTGAAATGATATTGGTTTGTATGAGGCTGATTTGTATATGAAGTGATATTGGTTTACATGTGAAGTAATATTGGTTTGTATGTGTAATGATATAAGTTTTTGCTAGTCCCCTTCAGTGGGAACAACCCTTGTCCCTACTGAATCCGACCCTGTTATGATTTTGGGGTTCTCCTACAAGCCCGCTCAGAGTCATTTTACGAGTAGCGGGTCTCCTTCATCGGTTCTTTGATAATTATTGGCGATGCCTGGCCTTCAAATGGCAAGTTAGATGAAGTTAAATTGCTCATCTCTACCCCTAATTTTGGGTATATTCAGTGCTCGATTTCCTCATTAATTGGCGGTTGTCATTATGTTGTCAACATCTTAGAGACTTGGATTTTGGGGATTCTCACTCACTCAGATTGGCCGAATTTATCAGAGTTGGTAGTGTAGACTCCTCTTTCGGTTCTTCCCTCATCTCCCCTGGCGAGGGATAACTCTTCGCTTATCACTCTGTTATCGGGAAGTACAGGGGTGGAGATATTGGGTCTGATGTCGCCCAAATACTTGGTGTCCTCTAAGGTTGTTATCGCCCATCTCAGTTGTTCGACTTCCAATAATAGCTAGGAGGCAGGCACAGGCACATGAGCGTGCAATTTTTTACTTTCCTTCTTAAGGGGCTGTGAGCCCTATTGTGGCATCTTTCGAGGTTGGGCTCATGCGAGTCACGGGTCTTCCATACTGGCCCAATTTTGAGTTTGTGGATTAGGCCCCTGTGTATGGGGATCTGACCCAGTTAAACCAATCTTTTCATTGTGTTCATGATCCCTTTATCACCAGTGCTCCCGGTCTAAAAAAGAGGGCCCATAAACAAATCGAGTTGTGTTCTCTAAGTATGGTGCCTTAAGTGGGTGGTTCACGATAACTAATTTTAAACTCGGCCAATGAGCATAATGTCTGTAATGGTTGCAAGGAGCAAAGGAGTCAATCCATTCAACAAAGAACATCCTTTCGGGTAAGAAAAATAACGAGTAAAGTTACTAGCGCATAAAAAAATACGAAGCATTGCTTGAGGAAAGTGTATCCAAGGACTTGTCCGATAAAGATTAATCTTGCGAAGTGCATGGCATAATTCTTCCCGCAAAATGACGTTGATGATGCATTGGGAGTCTGTTGCGAGGAGGTTGGGTTCTCCTTACACGATCTAATTGTTCGGTGGAATGGTGATATTCTTGTCTTTTTTAGCGCTATCAAGGCTATTGCCATCAATTTCGGCAGATGGGGTGGAAGTTTTTCTTCCTCATCTAGTTTGTTTTGGTTACTAGGCATCTAAGTTCAAACTTTATATTCTAGGTGTTTCATCTTAGGCGAATTTTTTGAGATATTATCTATGTTTGTATATTTGGTATTCATGATATAACTTTTTCTCTTTTTTTTGGGGGGAAAATGATATAACTTTTTCTCTTTTTTTTTAGGGATAAAGTGGCACGAAGCCTATATTAAAAACGAGTTACAGAACAATAAGAAAAAGTACAGACAGAAGATAGGAAACCTAATCAGAAAACGAAAACCGATCCGGTGACAACAGGGTGGCACAAAGGGGGGAGCGATGGGCGATCGAAAAAGCACGAAGGCTAACGATCGGTGCGAATTTCTGCCAAAGCAAGCTTCGGCCAACAACCTCAAGACAACGTCGAGAGGGCATCTGAATGCATACAGGATACACTCAGATGAGAGCCAAGGTCGACGTAAATCGACCGAGACAAGGTTCTCCACCTGCAACCACCGGATAGGCAACGAAATCCGAAAGGATCTCAGATCAGGCGAAAATCGAAACAAGCAAAAGCACAACCCAACGAGACCACTAAACAGGTGTGGCTCGGGAGCAACGACAACAAGCAACAACAACACGAAACTAAAGTTCATAACGAACAAAAGTCGAACCAAACAAAAGCAAACGAGAACAAAAAAGATGACAATAAAAATAGCTAATCGGGGGAGAGGCCATCGCCAACCAGCCCCCCGGGTACCCCCGGCAACTCCAAAACGTTCAGGCCAAGGTAGATCTGCACAGGGAAGGCGAGTCCGGACGGAAGCTAATGGGCGACGACGGGCTGAGCAGGAGCGGGGATGGAGGGACGGGGCTGAGCAGGAGCGACCTTGGCGGGGCGGCGAGCTGGAGCGGGATGGAGGGACGGCGAGCTGGGTGACGGTGAGGCGATGACGAGATGGACGACGGCGAGCTGGGTGACGGTGAGGCGATGACGAGGTGGACGACGGTGAGACGAGGTGGACGACGGTGAGACGAGGTGGACGACGGTGAGGCGAAGATGAGATGGACGACGGTGAGATGGACGACGGTGAGGCGAGATGGACGGCGAGATGGACGACGGTGAGGCGAGATGGACGACGGCGAGGCGAGATGGACGACTGTGAGGCGAGATGGATGGCTGTGAGGCGACGGCGAGCGGGGTGGACGACGGCGAGCGGGATGGACGACGGCGAGCGGGATGGAGCGGGATGGAGGGACGGCGAGCAGGATGGACGACGGCGAGGGGGAGAGGCGACGGAGCCGGCGAGAAGGAAAGGAAGATAAGCTCCACTAACAAAATATATAGATATTTTGAAAGGGAGAGAAAAGCTATCACTTTTTTTTTTGTTGGAAGGGAGAGAAAACCAACTATGAATTTTTACTAGATCATATAACTTTTTCTCTTGAAATAATAAAAATTGTACTTTTTTCAACAAAAAAAAGTAAACGGTTCTTACCCTAGTCTATGATTTATTGAAATTAGGGTAGGATTATAGTGTAGGGCAGCACTTAAAAGTTTGAGTTTGTAAATTCTTACTAATGTATGGTAGGATCGAAATCGTACCTCTAAATTTAAAATCAGGTCCAAATATTGTGAACTCTTACTCTAACCTAGTCATTATCACTCATAGCTACTTGAGCTAGATATCTAATCTTTTTTTTTGAGGAAAGATATCTAATCATATATAACATAATTGTCTTGTTAAAAGATCATTAATCAGGAAAACACCATTTTACAGTACCGGGATTTGATTGAAACAATCATGAACCTCCAGTAATCTGTCTTGTCTAACAATATTAAAAAATTTGCCAAATATCATCCACAATATATTTTAATTTATACCACTAGCTATTCAATCGAATAGATCGACTTAACCAAATTTAACATCGTAATATTTTTAAAAGGTCGATAAATATTTAACATTTACATATTTTTAAAAATTTGAATCAGACATCTCATAAAATTATAACAAATACTTTACCGATTAATATATGCGTTTCTCTGTTGTCTGTACCATCACCGTAAAGTGAAGGGCTAGGGCAATATCTTTGGAAAAGAGATGGAAATCACAGTTGGCCAGTTGGGTGGAAAAGGCCACTTGAGCTTCTAGCGACCTAACCGAATTATAAGGGAAACGACATCACTCTCCCCGGACGTTGATTTTCTCTGAATTGACAACTGAGGAGACGCTGGCCGTAGTTAGTTGTACAATTTGCTGCGTCCGGTGGCTACTTGGACCTCGCTAAATTTCAATATTCCCGGGGGCATGTTCCTAGACCTTCGCGGCTCACATTTGGCGTCAATTCACCATTCAGACGAATTAACACCGCACAAAGTAGTCCACTTTTTTAAAACTTTTTAAAGTTAATTAAATCGTTGTTTAGTTGTTCAAATAAATTATTATTTTTTTGCATAATGTTTTGAGCTCTCATCTCTACATATGGTCTTGAAAAGTTATGGGAATAAAAAATAAATAAACCGTTGATACAACATAGCACAAACTTATAGCACTTTAAAAAAAATTAGAAAACAATAATCAACGTGGGAGACTAAGTTGTAGCCACACAGATGGAGGTGACCCATTAGAATTTTTTACCCATTTTAGAAATAGGTGTATGTTGCTACCAAAAATCTATATAACTTTCATACAAAGAAAAAGGTTTAGTTGACGATTTGACCATCGCATGGTCACACGAAGCGACGGCATATATGACGTGATGGTTCTAAGAATCTGGGCTCACATGGCCTAATCATCCGTCAATCGAAATCCCCAAATTCCAGCCGTATTCCGCTACCGTTCATATTCCAAATTGATTTTTTGGAGGCGATTCAGATATTTTAGGTACGAGTACGACATCACCACCCCCAACAAATATTTCTTTTGTTCGAAGACCACTCACGGCGGCGACACTGGGATTGGGTCGCCCGCTTCAGTCCAAAAAAATATTTTAAAAAAAGAAAAACGAAATGCGAAGTCAATCCTGACTGTTGTGGAGAGATGTCAGGTGACTCTTAACACTCGCCCTCGGCCGGGCACTAAATAACTAATTTTCTTTTTTTTGTTTTTCTGCCTATTTTAGGGACATTTGGCATAATATTATTTGTATAAATAATTTTTTAAAAATATTATTTGTGTGGTTATACAAATTAAAGTTATTTTTAACAAAAATAAACATAAATAATATGAAATTTTGTATTTTTCAAATCTCTGTAAATAGAGTCAATGTTGATATATTTTCATACACAATCTAAAATTCTCTCTTCTTTCACTACCCAATGTTCAATGTTGACATATGATAGTAGAGGATGAACGAGACACATACCTCTGTTATTATGATCCGACAGAATTCGTTAATGATAGACCTAGAAGAAGAAGAAGAAGAAATGAAGAACAAGAAGAGAATGATGAAGAACATTTTCAGTTCTCTACTGAACGCATCAGAAATCTATCCATTTATATGACTAATAGAGAACTACTTCGCAATAAAGAAGCTCATACTGCTCTTAAGCACGATTTGATTGAGAATATTTGGCAAAAATTTGGCACTAGTAATTAACTATGTAATTTGTATTTTATTATTTAATGCATCGAGTGTTTCATGTTTGTAAGTGAAAAAGTTTTAAGTTGTTTTAAAAAATTTGCTTCCATCCGAACTTGTATCGTTTTTGTCACCTAAGCCTGGATGATGGTTCAACAATTTAACTAGTCAGTCTTTTCGGTTTATCCGATTAGATTAGTAAGTTCAGATAAAACATCTAAAAACTCATTTTAAAAAATATATTTATTTTTATTATAATAAAAGTGACTAAATTTTGATTTTAATACTTGTAAATTCAAATTTTGCAAAAAAAAAGAGAGATTCTATTTACAATTATTGGAAATTTTAATATAAAATATAATTAGTAATATATTATGGCCGGTTGAACCAAAATGAGAAGAATCTTACGACCCGTTCGTTTTTTAAAATATCAAAAAATTATATATTATTTATTTATTTATTTATTTATTTATTTAAGATTTTGGAGTTTATAGTATGTTGTGAGAACACGTTGATCTCATAGTCCGTTGTAGCTAGTACAAATTTTGACCTGATAAATTTAATGATTAGTCTAATTTAACGCACAAATATTCGGGAAACTCCAAAAAGCTGAATAAGTAGCTAGATCTTTTTCCTATAAGACGGAAAATAAGTAGCTAGATTGGAATTGAGACTATCAGAACCCAAACGGTGAAACAAAAAAATCGCATTGGCCTCGTATAAAACGTGAACCCCAAACCACGTGACCAGCGGTGCAATATATGCAATTAGGTTCATGAAACAAACACCTACCAATTAGGAAGGTAGAAATGGACCCATAGAGAATCTAAAACAACTACTTTTTTTTAGAACCTAAAAAAAGTTTTAATTTAAATAAGTTTCGATTTTAAATTCATGAGAACACAATATTGTTAAATTCTTTCAAATATACTACTCGATTCGAACATCGATTAATCAATCCACAAAACTAGGTACCAAATGGTATGAAACAAAAAATCGGAAACACCTAACAGTTTTGGTCTTCAGAGTAAAAGCGACAACTACCAAAAAGGATCCCCAAAAACATTGACTTCATGTTTCATGCCAACTTCGTGGTATTTCTCCATTTGGACATCCCTAACTTGTCGCTCTCTCGACAGTTACCGCAATATACTTTATCTCTGTCTCTCCGGCTCATTAATTGAATCCCCCACACTTTTCACGCTGACAAGCGGACTTTAGTTTTTAAACGCATCAATTATCTAATACGATGTTTTTAGTTAATATTATTGTCGGATTTGATTCTTAGAAAAAAAATATGCATAGCTTTGACAAAACAAAGAAATTTAAAATTATAATAAATGAGAGATAAATATGAGTAATTCTATCCATTGGTAGTATTTATTTCAAAACTTTTTCGAACTTTTTTAAAATTTAAATTTGCATGGGTTCTCGGATAATTCTCTTCCAGAAATATTTTAAGGTACTAAACTGTAATTTTGTACAATGAGTGACTGGGAAGATAGAAGCAACTTGGACATACCCTCCATCACCAGCTAGGGAAGCCTGAAGATATTTACAGGCTCACAGATGAGACAAGCTTCGGTACTTGGAGCTTAGCTTTGGGTAATATGTAGTAACCCAAATAAATGCTGTCCAGAGATTAGATCGGATTGAGTGGGGACTAAAAAAAATTTGTCCCTAGGTAAGGACTAAATTTTGGGCCGTCAGATTTGATTGTAAAAGAATATTTTTAAATCTGATGGTTAATAACCTATCAGGTAATATTGGTTTGCATGTGAAGTGATATTAGTTTGTACGTATAATGATATTGGTTGGTTTGCGTGCGAAGTAATATTGGTTAGTTTATGAAGTGATATTGATTTGCAAGTGTAGTGATATTGATTTGCATGTGGCCGTAATATTGATTTGCTTAGTCCTCGTGAGTGGGGACTAGCCTAATTCCTACCAAATCTGCTCGACCACTACTATTCTGCCCCTTCCGAAACAGAAAACTACAATTTGAAAAATAATTATCGCCTCCTCTGTGCATGTATTTATTATTTTGGCAAATTGCACAAAAAAGAAATATATAAAGAGTTGGGTCCCTAGGTTGAAAAAGCGGCGGAGACAGTCCGGTTCGTATAATTACGTATATATTATTCACAAATTAGAGTTTTCTTGCAGGAAGGTCCCCAAGTTCCAACGGCTAAGGTTGGAAGACCAAGAATATCGTATATATATCACAATTCTTACTGGTTACTGGAATATATGTGCATCGAAATGGCAGATTCGTGACGAAGCGGCCGCAGCAAGTGGGGCTAAAAAAATAATGTTTATCCTTTTCGAAAGTTAAATAGGATTTTATATGAAATTATCATGTTTATAGTGACAGTCTACTTCTTGAATTCAAAATATCGTAAAAAAAATTTAAAATTTTATTACTTAGATAAATTCACGAGTGTATTAAGCTATAAACATGAAAAAAAAAACGAATTAGCAGGAAAAACAAGAGTGAATTGCATCTTTAGCTCTTGTCACGATCCGAAAATAGAAGTGACAAGTGTCCGAGGTTTAAATACCCCGAACGATACCAAACTTTATTATAGAAATCTGAAATATTTATTCAATAAATGTCATACGACTGTCATAAGAACTCAAATACAGAAAGTCGGTAAAATAAAATCATGGTCTTTACTATCGAAAATAAGCTGAGAGGATGCATGCAGCTGTACGAACTACTCCCGATCTCGACTCTCTCCTGAACGATCTGAAACCACATAAACTAATGTGAGTTGTTTAAACTCAGTAAGTGGGACACAAATAAACATAAATCAGAACGTTCACAGATTTTACGAGCACTTGTGCACTGATTAACTTTTCCGAACAAATACAGGGTCACTTATCCAACTATTTAGTCGACCAAAAGAAATAGGACTCTGGAGCTTAACATATCATGACAGAATTCTCGTGGAGCACAGATAAATACTTTCCTCTTCCTGCGGTGCAGGCCCATATAACAAGAAAGTATCCCCTCCACGAGTCCAGACTATACCCAAACTCCCCGTACTTTCGACTACCCACACATAGGGTTACCCGGTAGCCTCTTAATCAGTGTGAATAAACTACGGGGCTAGAATGGCGTGAGAATAATCCTGCATGCCCATTTCAGAATCGAATCAGGTCAGAATATTCATATCCGAATCACATATCATACCAGAATCACATACAGATCAGATCACACATCATATCATAAATCGGATCAGATCATTCAAAACACATCAAATTTGGAGCACCAAAATATTCACAAAATCCACTTACTTGGAGTAGCCCTTAATCTGTAACGCTTATCAATCACCCCACCGATGGCCTACTCGAAGTCCTACATGAACTCTAGATTAATCCCTACGAACAAAATTATGCACAGCGGAGGGAGGAAGGCGGACAGATCTTACCCCTCAATTTCCTACGGTCCTGAATGACTCTCTTAACACCTCCTCGTCTGTTTGGTCACTCTTCCTCCCTTTTGATACCACAACACGTGAGTTTCCTTTCGATATACATAAAACGAATGGACAAAAATGGATCTCCCACTTACCTTCCAACTCCACAGAATCTCTTATGGCTTCGTCTCCTCCCAAAGTGTTCCCTTCGGTCTGAGTGTTCTCTCCGCCTTCACAGGGAGAGAAATTTCATGAGTTTCTTTTGGTGCAGAAAAAGGAGGACGGACAGCCCTTATTTAAGGCCAAAATCTGAGCTAAAACCCTAGTATTACCCTAATGAGACTAGGTTTCTGTGGCAAACTTCCCATTTGGTCCTCAAGTTATTTAAAAGACAATTTACCACTAAAATTTAGATAACTTATCAGTTAGGCATTACCAGAAATTCATAGTGTCCATATCTTGTGCGAAAGGCAGTCATGTGTACATCCTCCTCCCTAATCTTCAGATGATGGTAGCACGATTGTAGGTCTATTTTGGAGAACACATGTGCTCCCTTCAGTTAATCAAACAGATCCTCAATTATTGGTAAGGGATATCAGTTCTTGACCGTAAGCTTGTTTAACTCCCGATAGTCAACACACATCCTCATGGATCTATCTTTCTTCTTTACAAATAACACTGGTGCTCCCCAGGATGAGACACTAGGTCTGATGAATCTTTTTTCTAATAGGTCTACCAGCTGAGTTTTCAATTCCTTTAGCTCTGCCGGGGCCATATGATAAGGCACTTTTGACACTGGCCTTGCCCCGGGTATTAACTCAATTTAGAATTCCACTTCACGATCCGGTGGCACCCCTTCCACCTATTCGGGAAATACGTCCGAAAAGTGTCTAGCAATAGGAATTTGGTCCAATGAAATCTCGCTCAGAGTATCCAATGTAGCAGCTAGGTAGTCCACAGCACCACTATGCACTAGTCTCATTGCTTCCATTACAGAGATTATACACGAGAGTGTTTTAACGCCGTCGCTCTCATATATAAATTCTCCTTCTCCTGGCGGCCGAAAGACAACAGCTTTACACCTGCAATCAATGAAGGCATAATGCCCTGCCAGCCAATCCATTCCCAAAATAACGTCGAATCCCATCATTCCCATAATTCAAAAATGTCCCTTGAGGGGATGGCGACTTATGACTATGCTGCATTCACAACTTTGATCTACAATAATGGTCTTTACCACTGGTGTCCTAACTTCCATCTCTTCCTGACATCTATCTCTCGGCAGTTTGTGTCTCCTCATAAAATGTTCAGCAATAAAAGAATGGGTGGCTCCAGAATCAAATAGCGTATTCGCAAGAAAACCAGCTACTAAAAATTTACCTGAGATAAGGTCCTAAACTTAAAACAACAAATAATACTCTTCTAACAAAGTAAACAAGTTACTGAACTGTGTTTACCTGTCACCACATCTCCCCTTTTGCCAGCTTTCACTTGGTTTAGCGCATACACCCGTGCCATGGCTCTTGCTGTCGAGTTTTCTCCTGTAAGAGCTGGGGTGTGGGCATTGGAATTTGTTACTGCTGGGGCCTGTGAACAGAGCTCGGGGCAGGTTGCCAGTTGGTGCCTCCCAACAGATACGTGTTAAAATCCTATTGCATCCCAATTAAGAATGTCAGTCTTCTGATGGAAAGTAAACTCACCTGCACTGATCTTGGGTACGACCCTCTATGTTTCTAGTAGGGGGTACATTGTAGGGTCTCTTGATTGGTTCAGTATATCGGTTCCCTACATCTTGTCCTATCTTCCTCTTTTCCGGTTCCTTCTCTGCCTTCTTTTGGCACAGGTTCAGGTTATGTTCAATCATTAGTGCCCTCTGGAGTCTGGAGTACATCTGAATATGTAGGCAAGAGGAAAGACAATACAAAATTCCTGATCTCATCTGCTAATCCATCCTTCCTAGCCCGAGTATCATAGTCCAGAGCAGCAGCCGACTTAAAAATTAAGAGCATGATGAACTCGCAATCATACTGTGACACCATCATATTCCCCGGTGTCAGTTGGTCAAATTCACGTGCCTTTTCCCTTCTCTTGGCGGGCGACAAGAAATGGCCTCTAAAATCTCTCATGAAAGCTTCTGAGCTGTACACATCTACTCCCACCACATCCTCAATCTGTTGGCGGGCTCTCCTCTCTTCTCCTGCCCTTTTTTCTTGACAGATCCTATCCTGGGTCTCTCACCATCTACGAGCATCGCCCGTCAGCATGTAAACAGCGAACAACACCTTCTCTGTGGGCTAAGTGCGAGCGATCTGGAAGGCCTTCTCTATCTCAGTTACCCAATCTTCTACTTGTATTAGGTCCTCCGAGCCATCAAAGTTGGGTGGCTGCACCCTAAAAAATTCTCGATAACCCACAGCGATAGGTTGGGGAATAAGTTGAGGAACAGGTTGAGGGGATGGTTGGGGAGCTGGTTGATGTTGCCGAGCCAATAAGGTCAGAATCTGTAGAAGTGCACCCTCAACGTTTAGACCTACTGGGTTCAGCTAGGGGTGAGTTTGAAACCGAACAAAATCACAAACCGCATCGCACCGAACCGCAAAAAAGTAAACCGCATGTATTTTTGGTTTAGAAGTGCAGTTTCAAACCGCACCGTAAATGTTCAGTACGGTTTCGGTGTAAAATTTTGATGATACCATGAAACCGCACCGCACCGCATTAGTATATATACCATTTTTCTTTTCGTTTGACTTCCTCCCTC
Organism: Hypericum androsaemum; assembly: GCA_963995505.1. Classification (NCBI taxonomy): domain Eukaryota; kingdom Viridiplantae; phylum Streptophyta; class Magnoliopsida; order Malpighiales; family Hypericaceae; genus Hypericum; species Hypericum androsaemum. Next base: position 17,511,148 of record OZ023181.1, on the reverse strand, counting down.
CCTTTGTTGCAAAATTTGCTGCTCTTCAATGAACTAGGAGGAACTTTCTGTTGCTTTCGTGAACCACTCTCTGTTGCTTTTGTGAACTTTTGGAATTTGTGTTTATTTTGGAGCAAAATGGATGGCTTCAAGTGGCTGTTGCATTACTTTTAATTGGGCCTAACTGATTTTTTTATTGGGCTGGCAAAAAATATGATTTTTTAAAGGGGTAAGTTTCAAACCGCACCAAACCGTAAAACCGCAAAACCGCACCACAAACCGCACGGTTTACTACCAAACTGCAGCAGGTGCGGTTTCATTTTTTCAATTTTTTTAGATTGCGGTGCGGTTTAGCTCATAGGGTTCACACCGCTAAACCGCACCGTACTCACCCCTAGGTTCAGCATAGGGGCAGCAGGAGCAATGGCAGGGGCAGCAAGGGCGTTGACAGGAGCACCGTCAATATCAGCAACCTCATCAACCTCTTCAGTATTGACGGTATTGTCGGCAACATCGTCGACATTAGCAGGTACTTCGATGTTTGTGCTCTGCCCCACCGCACCATGCTCATGCTCTGGCTCTAGTCCCTTGCCATTCGATGCTCCAGACCTTATTATTGGTGCAATGTTCTCCGCCCTGATGTGTTATCACAAGCGTATTAAAATACCTACTGATGTAATAACTGTATATAAAATCTGAACACTGCACTCGCAACGTTTATTCACGATAGGGTCTCGCAAACGTCCATCAGATCATATCTCATCAAATACATATAATTTCATCTACCACAACATTATATATTATAACATATACGGAAAATTTGGAATTCTGACATCCTTATCGACATACCATATCAGCACTAAGTAGAATCATGCACATATTAAACACTTATAAACCACCTACGAGCACACTTAGACACTTACAAACATGTTAACCTTAAAACATACTTCCAAGAGCATACAAGAATAAGTCATGCATCTTCATTTCTGAGAAAAGTTGTAGATCTTGAAATTCTCTTTCCGAAAATATATTATAGTAGAAAATTGGTTAAACGAGTCAAAAGTTATGGCCTTTCAAAATGTAGGTGATTTTGGCCACTAAAATCACAATTTTTGAAATTTTTATTTTTTTAAATACTCTGATACTATAATTTGTCACGACCCGAAAATGAAAGTGACAAATGCCCGAGATTTAAATACCCCGAACGCCACCAAACTTTATTATAGAAATTCGAAACATTTATTCAAGAAATGTCATACGACTGTCATAAAAAACTCAAAGACAGAAATTTGGTAAAACAAAACCATGGTCTTTATTATCGAAAATAAACTGAGAGGATGCATGCAGCTGTACGAACTACTCCCGATCCCGACCCTCTCCTGAACGATCTGAAACTACATAAACTAACGTGAGTTGTTTAAACTCAGTAAGTAGAATACAAATAAACATAAATCAAAACGTTCACATATTTTACGAGCACATGTGCACGGATTAATTTTTCCGAACAAATACAGGGTCACTAATCCAACTACTTAGCTGACTAATAGAAATAGGACTCCGGAGCCTAACATATCATGATGGGATCCTCGTGGGGCACAGATAAATACTTTCCCGTTCCTACGGTGCAGGCCCATGTGACAAGAAAGTATCCCATCCACGAGTCCAGACTATTCCCACGCTCCCCGTACTTTCGATTACCCACACCTAAGGTTACCTGGTAGCCCCTTAATCAGTGTGAATAAACTACAGGGCCAGAATGGCGTGAGAATAATCCTGCATGCACATTTCAGAATCGAATCATGTCAGAATATTCATATCCGAATCACATATCATACCAGAATCACATACAGATCACATCACAAATCATATCAGAAATTGGATCAGATCATTCGAAACACATCAAATTTGGAGCACCAAAGTATTCATAAAATCCACTTACCTGAAGTAGCCCTTAATCCGTAACGTTTGTCAATCACCCCACCGACGGCCTACTCGAAGTCCTACACGAACTCTAGATTAATCCCTATGAACGAAATTACGCACAATGGAGGGAGGAAGGCGGACAAATCTTACCCATCGATTCCTACAGTCCTGACTTGCTCTCTTGACACCACCTCATCCGTTTGGTCACTCTTCCTCCCTTTTGATATCACAACTCGTGAGTTTCCTTTCGATATACATAAAATGAATGGACAAAAGCAGATCTCTCACTTAGCTTCCAGCTCCACAGAATCTCTTATGGCTTCATCTCCTCCCAAAGTGCCCCCTTCGGTCTGAGTGTTCTCTCCGCCTTCACAGGGAGAGAAATTTCATGAGTTTCTTTTGGTGGCAGAAAAAGGAGGCCGGCCGGCCTTTATTTAAGGCCAAAATCCGAGCTAAAACTCTAGTATTACCCTAATGAGACTAGGGTTCCGTGAATAACTTCTCATTTGGTCCCCAAGTTATATTAAAAGACCAATTACTACTAAACTTTAGATAACTTATCTGTTAAATTTTCCGATTCTTATAACCCTTCTACCAGAAAAAAAAGGGAATCTTTAGCCCAACTTGTCCTCGCAGTTACTGGTAAATTAATGCCTACATATGCCGCCACGGCAATTTCTAGGGACTCCACTCTGATATACTTTTTTTTCAGGACTGATCCTAATCACTTCTTGGTCAAACGAAAAATATTATTTATTTTCCGGGAAGTTATATCTGTTTAATAAAATCCTTATCTATTCAATTAATTTTGATTATGTCTTATACCCGTTTTATTGAGTAGCTCGCGTTATTTATTAATTTTACCAAAACGTACCGACAGCAATATTTTTAAAACCGACCCAGATTTTTAAAATTTTCTGGTCCACCCGGTCAGACTGGTCGGATCAGAATTTTTTATTTTTTATATAAAGTAAAATATATTTATTTTAGAATAAAAATAATAAAATAACAAATACAGTTCAAATAAAGTAAAATGTTGATTTTTTTTATCATTTTAATCACTTGTTATTTTACAATTTGATTACAAACTGTTCTAAATTTTTTGATTTGGTCAAGTGTTCGGGTGGTCGGACCAATTTTGGCCGGTTGAATCACTCATCCAGGTTTTGATGAAAAATGAGCCGAAATTTCTCTCGGACCGCCGGTCGGACCATGTGTTTAAAAATATTGACCAGGAGTGAGCCAAATCTTAAAATGCTACCTTTAAATGATCGAGAAAGATAAACTCAAAGACAAACTTTAATTTTGCCGACCTCTGATAAAATGAGAGTTGTACGAAAAAAATAATAAACACGGAAGCTACAATAATGAAATATATCTTTGACATGAAAATGGGATATGACATGATCTGCTGTTACCATCGTGCTACCAAATGAAGAACGGATATACTACTGAGTTTATACATTTCAAAGTTATGGAGGATCCACTTATACGTCCTACTACCTCCACATGGTATAACATAAATGAGGTGTAAAACAACTGTGAACTTGATTTTATCACGAGGGGATGAGTTGTACGGGCGAATTACCATTTTCTCCGGAACCAGATCGATAAGGACTGATGAGTTGTCGCCCATACGCTGGATCGCCAAGCTCTAATTATTAATTATATATTTAATATAAATTATATATAAATAAGCTGATGTTTATACTTTATAATGTGCGCGTAAACTCCTAAACCCTTGAGAATTTGGCAATTTATGTTTGTGACGTAATAATATATAATATTAACGGGATCGTATATGTTAGATAGGTTTGCCTATGCTTGGAATATGTACATGTCCTTGTTTAACTCGACTTAGGGGCACTTTTGATTAGGTTTTTTTTTAGTCACCTTTGGATGTTCTACTCAGATAGTGTTAATTAGATTAGTATTTCTGATTAATGTCTATCTAATATCTCAGGTGTGATACAAATGGTACTTATGATATAATTCTTTTGGCGGACTCTTTCGATGAGTAATATACTTTACTTAAAAAAAAGAGATTTAAAGATTTTAAAATCATATTTTCCTCAACGTTATGATTTTTAAAAATTAGTTTGCGTTTCAGCGTTAAAATAATATTTTTATAATATTAATAATTGTTAATTTCATGAGTTTTTTTTGCGGTAAACTTTTTCAGATGCTTTTTCTGTATATTGTCCCCGTAACGAAAATAAAAGTGATATTGAAGGGAATTTGGGCCCATAATTAACGAATAATCATAAATTAATTACCTCATAATTAATGAAATAAATTTATTAATAAATAACAAGACTTACTTGTTGTAGCGTGCTTTAAACAGGATCGGATAACAAGATATTGTCACTGGTGGTTTACGATCACAAACGGATCGGATACGTAAACGATTTCCACGAGTTTTCTTGCTTTGCAAAATCTGAGAACTACAGGGACTAAACTGAAAAACCTCTCTGAAGTGTATATCTCAGAATGGGAAAGTTACAGATTAATCACCAGTGATTTCTCCCTTTTATAGGGAGATCCAGCTCACACATGTGCGTCACGTGTCATCCACGTGGCGCCACGTGGTGAAGCTATCAACTAGCGTTGCCATGTGGCGTCCACGTGGCACTAGCGTTGCCACGTGTCGCCCGCGTTGCGCCCACATGTTGTGCCACGCGGCGTGCCACGTGGCGTCCACATGTCGGCCGCGTGGCGTGCCACGTGACATCTGCGTGTTGGCCCAAAAGCCCAATGGCTTTTGGGCCTAATGGGCTTGGACCCATTTTTGCCCAATAATGGGTGACTCATGGGGCAGCCCAACATCTCCCACTCACACATTATTGATCATAATCAACAATGTCTCAGATTATGTTTAGCAAAAATTTCGTGCGACCAGCATACATCGAGTGCACTTAGCTAAACTCAAGAGCACACACACACGGGCTACTTGAATGATAGCATCTCGACATTCTCATTACGTAAGGTATGCCTTATCCTAGGTCTCATCTCATATTCTATTGTTTGCATATGTGATTTCAAACAATTTAATCGTGTTCAATATTGTATTACTTTCAACACAATAGGTGCGCACCATTGAACAACGAAACTGAGGAATGTGATCGATGAAGAACCTTTTCCTTTATAAGTATTTCTTCCATCATGATAAAGCCTGCTTTTCTAGTCAGTCTTGCCAGGTCGAATAATGAATCATGACCTTTTCATAGACTTTCCAAGCTAGCAGCACAGAATCATATTTTCAAAATATGTTAAGGATCATGAGGATAGAGTATTGAAAAAACATATTTTTCGGAATTGGTCTCACACAAGGGAAACAGAAATGAGTTAATGATTTCCCATCCATTGGTCGACAAAGCAAACATGGTACAGTCCACGTCCTATGATGTTCATTCATTTTTTTAAAAAAAAAATGAGCGCATGTAATTCATAATTAAACATCATACTAGAGCATCAGTCTAGATGTTTTACTGAACAACGACTTTAGTTTACTAAAAACTGCTCTAGGCTATATAGACAGATTAATGATAAGTTCCACTTATTCCTTATCATTTGGATTTACAAAATAAATCTAATGCAGCAACTGATGCATGCATTATCAAAAATCTCGCAGTTTAACAAGAACATCTCTTGTAGTTAAGCAAGACAGCATTAAAATTTTAGAACAGGCACTCGATATAATGATGTTCATAAAACTGCCTCATCTCAACAAGGAATCAACTCGTTGACTCCCACTGAGGTAAACACCCGTGTGAGTGGGTTACTTTTCTGTCTCACATGCTCAGGTAAATATTTCCCAAAAAAACATTCACACATTCGTATTATTAGAACAACCATGTTATATTGAACAACTGATTTCTTATAACATGTACAAAAAACATCAATGTCTACGCAAACCAAGGGATCTGACGTGTTTTTCGAACACATCTCTGGATACAACCTTAGTCATAGGATCTGCTATCATATCTTGCGTAGGCATATGTTTTATGCTGACCTCCTTATGTACAATCATATCCCTAACGAAGTGATACTTAATGCCAATATGCTTTGCTCTGCTATGGTATCTAGGATCCTTAGAAAAAGCTATTGACGCTTGATTATCGCAAAATAAGCTCACTGGTCCTTTTGAGTTGGTTAGGGATAAATTGTTTAGAAATCTCTTCAACCATACTGCTTCTTGTACAGCTGCAGCAGAAGCAACGTACTCAGCTTCCATAGTTGACAGAGAAACACACTTTTGTTTCTTGCTACACCATGATATAGCACCTCCGTCAAGCATGAAGACATATCCGGATGTAGATTTATTCTCATCCACATCACCACCCCAATCAGCATCGGAGTAACCTCTCAATATCAGGTCTTGACCTTGATAAACCAGTGAGTATTCTGCAGTCGTATTCAAGTATTTCATAATTCCCTTGACTGCTTTCCAATGTGCTTGACCTGGATTAGACTGATATCTACTAGCTATACCAACAGCATAGCAAATGTCTGGTCTTGTACACAACATTGTGTACATCAGACAACCAATTGCATTAGCATAAGGGATTTTTATCATATCTCTTTTCTGTTGAGCTGTTACAGGACACATATTTTTATTGAGATGATGGCCTTTGGCAATCGGGACAAACTTGGGATTACTATTATTACAATTAAACCTCTCTACTACTTTATGGATATATGTCTCTTGTGAAAGAGATAATAGCCTTTTCGAGCAATTTCTCGTAATCTTAACTCCGAGAATGTAATTAGCTTCACCCATATCTTTCATTTCAAAGTTGGACGAAAACCAAACTTTGAGTTCATTAAGATATCCCTTGTCATTTCCAGCTAACAATATGTCATCTACATACAGTGTAATAATGATAAACTTATTATCCGAACATTTCAAATAGACACAATGATCTTCGTCTATCATTTTAAAATCATGCGACATGATCGTATTATGAAAGCGAATGTACCATTGTCTAGAAGACTGTTTAAGGCCATAAATTGATCTCATCAATTTGCAAACTTTATGTTCGCAGCCTTTTTGGATGTAGCCCTCTGGCTGAATCATATAGATTTCTTCACCCAATTCTCCATTGAGAAAAGCAGTCTTAACATCCATTTGATGTAGTTCAAGGTCTAAATTTGCCACTATAGCCAGAATTATCCTAATGGATGTAAATCTCACAACAGGTGCGAAAGTTTCCTCATAGTCTATTCCTTCATGTTGTTTGAATCCTTGGGCAACTAAGCGAGCTTTATACCTTTCGATACAGCCATCTGCTTTACGCTTAATCTTGAGAACCCACTTGTTCCCAATTGCCCTACGTCCACTAGGCAGATCAACCAATTCCCAAACATAGTTTTTCTTCATCGAAGCCATCTCTTCTTCCATTGCTTTAATCCATTCATTTTTATCAGGAGATGATAGAGCAGCAGAAACATTCTTGGGTTCATTCTCATCTTGTAGGATTGCCAAAAGAATCTCACTTGGACCATTATTTTCTTTCAATGATGCCAAGAAAGCATTAGCAGCGCATTCAACCTCAAATCGTTTGCGTGGAATGCTAGTTCTTTTGGTTCTACGAAGTTCACGATTTTGATAAACATCTCTAATATATTCATCATAACCAGGAATAGTACTCCCATTAAAGGGATAATCCATACTCCCACTGGAATTTGGAAATGTACTAACACTAGGATCGTGAACTACCGGATCGATTTGAGATGGAAAAACTTGATTTTTCTCCACAATTCTCCCACTCGGTTGGAACGATCCAGATGATTCTGCTTCATCAATTTCGTATAACGTAAGATCACTACTTACGTCTCCCAATTTCGAAAAAATATTTTCCAAAAATGTGACATCTCGTGATTCAAATTCTTTCACTTGTCCATTTTCGAGTTCACCTACGAAAACGTATCCCTTTGATACATCAGAATATCTTATAAAGACACTCTTTCTACCTCTCGGTCCTAATTTACCGAAAGAACTAGAGGTAGAATGGACATAAGACGCACACCCCCACGGTCTTAAGTAGCTTAGATCGGGTTTTCGACCTGTCCACATTTCGTAAGGGGTGGTAGCGACAGATTTAGAGGGGACTCGGTTGAGAACATATGCTGCGGTAAGGAGCGCATCTCCATAAAATGATATAGGCAAATTTGCCTCAGCCATCATAGATCTAACCATGTCAAGAAGGGTTTTGTTCCTTCTTTCTGCTACCCCATTTTGTTGAGGTGTATAAGGGATGGACAACTGATGTTCAATTCTTTTTTCTTGGCACAGAGTATTAAATTCATCAGAAAGATACTCACGGCCACGATCTGTTCGTAAGGCCTTGATCTTTCGATCATGTTGATTCTTCGCAAAATTCATAAAAATCTTGAAACAACTAAATGCTTCAGATTTGTGAGAAATCAAATAGACTTGACCATACTTACTATAGTCGTCTATAAATGTGATGAAGTAATACGCTCCATGTCTAGCCCTCACATTCATTGGACCACAAACATCAGAATGAATTAACTGCAGTGGAAAGGTGGCTCTAGTTCCTTTACCAAATGATTTTCTAATCAATTTTCCTTCTAGACATCGTTCGCATGTGGGTAAAATAGCTTTATCTAAATTACCTAATAGTCCTGCCTTAGCTAGACGATTCATGCGATCTTGACCAATATGGCCCAATCTAGAATGCCACAAAATAACGTCATCTCGAGACGTTTGAACATTAGTGACTAAGAAAAAATAAGATTTTGATAACTGATCAACATCCATAATTAAGAAACCACCTGATTTAAAACCAGATCCATAAAAAACATGTTCTAAAAACAACTGTACAGAACTATTCTCAAACAGCAATCGAAAGCCAAGAGCCATCAAGGTTGAAACAGATATTAAGTTCCGAAAAATTTCTGGAGCAAACAACACATCATGTAGAAATAGGGTACGTCCTTGACGTAGGTCCAATTTACATGTACTCATACCCTTAACATCCACTCGTGTGTTGTTACCAACAAAAATATATTTTGCTCCAACCGGCAACCGTCGAAAATCAACAAAAGTTTCACGATCTTTTGTTACATGGTCGGTCGCTCCTGAATCAATCACCCACATAGGATGAGTTTCAGATAGAAGAACAGTACTAGATACATATAATTTACTCACATAAGAGTGAATTTCATGTACCTTCTTTTCTTCCATGCAATCTTTAGCGAAATGACCTTTCCTTTGACAGTTGTAACATCTGACTTTCTTGATGTTAAACTTTCTTTTTTTCTTTCTTCCGGAACTTTTCTCACTAGTTTCAGAATTTTCAGCCTTACTCTTGTTTCCATTTTTCTTACCCTTGCCCTTTTTACCTCTTATTCTCTTACTCCCTGTACCACTAGACTGAGTCATGTGGGCTTCATGGTGTACTCTAATAGCTAGGAGACGATCCTCTTCTAGCTCAAGGTGTCGGGCCATGTCGTCAAATGTCGTAACATTATCGGCATGGGTAAGTGTCATTTTTATGTGTTCCCAGCTCACAGGTAGGGAACGAATGACAGCCTGGATTTGCTGCTCATTACTTAGCATGTGGTCAGCCTCAACCAGCTCACCAATCATGTTTGACATTTCCCTGAGATGCTTTTGCATAGAATGATCAGGGCGTTTCTTATAAGTATCAAATCTTATTGTCAAAGCACGTAGCTTCGAGATTGAAAACCTCCCGAATCTTTCTTTCAGAGCATCCCAAAGGTCCTTTGTATTGTCATAGACACGAAATTGCCTGGTAATGTCATCCATAATTGAACTTAGCAAGATGAGACGAGCAGTAGAGTTTTTCTTTTTCCAAGCTTTAAAAGCGTCACAATCACGCTTATGCTGTGCAGTGGTACCTGACTCAGGTTCAACTAATATTGTAGATGTCATCTCGAGGACATCTTGTTCTTCTAGCACATATAGTATTTTCATACTCCAATTATCGTAGTTGTCACCATTAAGCTTCAACTCCTTGTTGAGCTCAGCGACAATTGATTTTGAAGCAATTGACATAACTAACGGGAATTATAAGAAAAAAGTATATTAAGGAGTCATTCTAAGTAATACGATACAAATTTACTATATGTTATAACTCCGAATGATATAAAGTCCTTGACTAATCTCGAATTTGAAGTAGGTCACGGGTGTGTTTCCCCTTACCCGTCAAGAAGTAATCTCAAACTTTAATCATTCTAAGTTCTTTGATAGTAAATACAAGTGGATTCGACACGTGTAATTAAATAAACATATTATATAATCACAGAAATAAAAAGCTCACAAGCCTTTTATTTATATATACAAGGATATACATGAAGTTTTGAATACACACCTTTGTATATAAAGCTTCTATGAATACCTAGTATAAAACAAAGTTTCCCAAAAACAACATATGTATATGAAAACTTTCAACAAGATATACAAAAATACATTAAGAAACTATTTATAGATACAAGAGGATTCAAAAAGTCACAACTGGGATAGGTGTGGAATCTAAAATCCACACCGCACATGGAATGGGAAAACTATAAAAGTATCCCTGACTACAATAGCGACGGATCATACGTCCACTACGAAGTTCCATAGGAGGATTGGGGATCATTTCCTCCAGAAGTCCTTTATTCTGTAAATAAAGGACTAACCCTGCCAGTGCATCTCTGTGAGAGCAATCCTCAAGTTGTAGGAAAAATTCTATTTTTTCCTTAATCCTGAGTGTGATCAAAAGATCACAGAACATGGAAGGCCAATCCTCTCCATGGTCGTATCCTCCTGCCCAGACGCAATCCTGCATCATTTGATGAACATAATCTATATGTTCCATTAGAACATACATATCATCCTTTGGTTGTCGACTCGAAATGCGACACATGAGTATACTTTCACGTATTTCACGTGCACAAAAGTTCGGGTACACAATCGTCTTATATTTCATCATCGTTAATCTGCAACATATGCAGGTCAATTTTTTTGGGTCAATATACATATTTACCCAATGATCAAAAATACATAATTTTTAATCAAATGATGAACACATATTCAAAGGATCTGTTCAATTCTAGATTCTTAAAGGTAATTGTATATTTTGTTCAATATATTTCAGAACTTATTCCAAAATATATTTAAGTCATTAAAATTATTCTAATCATCTTAAAAACTTAACTAAAAAATTAACTTATAATTTTTTTATTTTTTTAATGAAATTTTATTGAACAAAAAATAATTTATCCAATTAAATCCAACAAAAATAAAATTTTGCCCAATTTTGACTTAAGTCAAAGTTGACCAAAATCGAATTCGGTCCAACCAAGAACCAGACCAATTCGCCCGGTTACAATTGAATCGAACCGGGGTATAAATATTTCAGAGAAAAATCGTAAAATTACGATTTTGCCCCTCGCAGATTTTCCCCTTCTCTTTCTCTCTCCTCTCCCGCGATCGGCGAAATCGCCACCGTACGACCTCGTACGACTGCCGCTTAACGGCGGCGAACCAGCGGCCGAGACCGGTCGCAATCAACGCGTCTCGGCCTTGCGATCACGGCCGTAGCGGCCTCGCGGGCCTTCGTCCATCCGTTCTCCGCCGCGAAGCTCTTCTCCGTTCGGCGCCTCTCCGCCGTCGTCGTCCTCGATCTCGTGATTCCGGCGACGTCGATCCACAAACGTGGTATCGGGATGTCGGGGAGAAGCCGGCGAATCGACTATCGTCGATCTCCAGCATCGAAATCGTCGGATTTCCGACGAAATCGATCGAATTCGATTTCGGGCGCAAACGCCCAAATCGCCCGATTAGGGTTAAACTTTGATTTGGGGATTTTTGGGACAATTTCCAATTAATCCCCAAGTTTTCCGAAAATTACACCGAAGTTCATGACACGCAGGTGCCACGTTGGCGTTCAAATTTCAGATTAGTACTTTATGGTTTCGCGCGTGCGCAAATTTTGCCCGCGTTTTAGGACAAATTTCAATTTCATTCCATTGGTTTTAAATTGATTGCAATAAAGTACACCAGATTGTAATTTTCATTAAAAATCATAATTAAACTCGATTTTTGAACCAAATATACACAATTAAACTTGATTTCAAAAATAATTTAACAACCAGAACAATATAAGCTGGCTCTGATACCAATTGAAGGGAATTTGGGCCCATAATTAACGAATAATCATGAATTAATTACCTCATAATTAATGAAATAAATTCATTAATAAATAACAAGACTTACTTGTTGTAGCGTGCTTTAAACAGGATCGGATAACAAGATATTGTCACTGGTGGTTTACGATCACAAACGGATCGGATACGTAAACGATTTTCACGAGTTTTCTTGCTTTGCAAAATCTGAGAACTACAGGGACTAAACTAAAAAACCTCTCTGAAGTGTATATCTCAGAATGGGAAAGTTACAGATTAATCACCAGTGATTTCTCCCTTTTATAGGGAGATCCAGCTCACACATGTGCGTCACGTGTCATCCACGTGGCGCCACGTGGTGAAGCTATCAACTAGCGTTGCCATGTGGCGTCCACGTGGCACTAGCGTTGCCACGTGTCGCCCGCGTGGCGTCCACATGTTGTGCCACGTGGCATCTGCGTGTTGGCCCAAAAGCCCAATGGCTTTTGGGCCTAATGGGCTTGGACCCATTTTTGCCCAATAATGGGTGACTCATGGGCCAGCCCAAGAGATATGTTCTCACGTGATTGACGTTAGCGTAGAAGGCTGCCGCAAAAAAGCGTTTGTTGGAGAAGCCGCAGCGTTTTAAGTGCTGCTGTCGTTCAACTGTACTATTTTGCCGGGTGCAGAGCTTCTTCTGCATTTTACGGCGTCGTAGGCCACTGTCAGTGGATGAGTCAAAATTCTCTTTTATTTTACTGGACTTGGAAGAAAGTTTGTCGCAATTTACCCTTGTTACCTTTCGACATATTATACTTTATATTAGTAACGTGGCATTGGTACATGGTTAAATTTTATAATGTTGTACTCAAATGAATAGATGTTGCTAAAAAAAATTAGAACTACAAGATAGTAATATATCAAATATAAAACTACAAAATATTAACGTGGATTTGACTTATTTTATAAAAAAATAGAAAGAAAAAAAGCAACTTTCAGTGTTTTTTTAATTGGAAAATTAGTAATTTTTAGTGGCTTAATGGAGTACCTTTGTGACAACCTTTTGTTTATATGAGTGGCTGTGCCGAAACATTTAAGGAGAAAGACTGCTTGTCTGTGGCTAAAGAGGGGAAAAAAGGTAGGCAATAATTTAGTTATGGTACACCCTGTGATCTATTCGCGACCAACCAAAAAATCAGCATACGTTAGTAATTATCTTTTTTATGAGAATATATTTATAGAAATTAAATTACTTAGTTAACTATAATTAGACAATTGGCAAATCCTGGAAGTGTCAGCTGCGCCGAGATCGCCAACGTTACATTGAGATCTAGATGATTAGATTGTATCGTAATCTTTATTCGTCACATGATTTTCATGATTAAAAAATAACCCCCGTACTAATCATTGTCTAATAAATAATCTAGCGAGCATGATGCACATGTATGCTCTTCGTCAATAGTCAGAACCAGCTAAGATGTCAATCTGTTGGGACAAATCAACATTAACCGTGCATTTTTTTCACTGTTTTAACACACGTACAACAAATTCAACAATATTTTTACTATCATAATTAAATCGATATTAGGAGAGGAGCTCTTTTTTATCTTGCGAATAGAAAAATATAACTGAGAGAGTTGTATTTTAAACAACTATTTTTAAAAATATATTTAATAAGTGAAATGAATTTAATTAAATATCTAAATTTTCATGCTTAGGAACAGTGTCTACACCCAGGATAAAAACTTGCGGGAAAAAAAATCACAAATCAACGGTGTGAACAAGAAAAATAAGAAATCAAATAAAATAAGTACACACACCTAAAGCCACGTTTCCTATTAAATTCGCAAAATCTGCAAAAATCAAGCAGCCTAGTATTTCCTAATCTCCCTCGCATATCACGTGCATTTATTACGAATCTCTCTCAACCTCAACAAATAAATAAATAAAATATTTTCATAATTAACTGACGAAAGCCACCACCACCCTCCCGGCCTCACCCCACTTGTTATATATATATATACCCCGCCCCGCTCTTTTCTCTTCGTTCACCAACTAACAAAGGACTCAACCAATTCCCAATTTCCAAGAACTCGAGCGATTTCTCCTTCTCCCGTTATGGATTGGGTTCGAGGAGAAGTAATCGGCCACGGCTGCTTCTCCACGGTCAACCTCGCCACCACCTCCTCCTCCGGCAGGATCGCCGTCAAGTCCGCCGACTTCGCCGACGCCTCCTTTCTGAAGCACGAGAAACAGGTCCTCAACGACGTGGGTCCCCACCGGAACGTGATTCGTTGCCTTGGAGATGACGTCACATCGGAGGGGGAGAGGCTGTACAACCTCCTACTAGAGTTCGCTCCCGGCGGGACGATGTCGGAGAGGGTGAGGAGGTGTGGCGGGAAGTTGGGGGAGGAGGAAGTGAGGGGGTTCGCCAAACAGGTCCTAAGGGGATTAGCGCACGTGCACAAAAGGGGGTTCGCCCACCTCGACATTAAGCCCGACAACTTGTTGCTGTCGGAAACCGGGGAGGTTAAGATTGCGGATTTCGGATTGTCGAAGCGGGTGGTCGACTCCACGGGAAGTGACGGGGCGGAGATTCGGGGGACGCCGATGTACATGGCGCCGGAGTCGGTGAACGACAACGAGTACGGCCCGGCGTGCGACGTGTGGGCGGTCGGGTGCTCGGTCGTCGAGATGGCGACCGGTCGGCCGGCGTGGGGGACGACAGGGGACAAGAGGAACAACAACATGGCGGCGCTGCTGATGAGGATCGGGGTCGGGGACGAGACCCCGTCTGTCCCGGATGACGTGTCCGAGGAGGGGAAGGATTTCCTGAGGATGTGCTTCGTGAAGGATCCGAGGATGAGGTGGACGGCGGAGATGCTCCTGGATCACCCCTTTTTGTGCGGGGTTGATGAGGAGGATGTGACAGGGTGTTGCCACGACGCCGTTTTGGATACGCCGAGGTGCGTTTTCGACTTCCCGGAGGAGTGGAGTACTGGGTCGTGGTCGACGTGCGACCGGTCGTCCGGTGATATGGACTTGGATGTTGTTTCGGTCGATTCGGCGGCGGTAAAAGAGAGGGTTCGGCGGCTGGCGGACGACGACCGGGGGAGGTGCGAGTGGGTGGACTCTGGGAGTTGGGTTGATGTTAGGTGATGGAGCGGATTGGAACAGAGGAGGGCAGTTTGGGGATTTCCTACGCTCATTTTTGGAAATTAGGATTCGATTGATTCTTTTTTATTTATAAATATTCTATTGGGTGGATATAAATTTTGAGAGGGGTGGCGTGACGTCAGGTGATGTAAATTTTAGGAGATAGTTAAAAGATTCAGGCAGATATTTTTGGGAGATTTATTTTTGATCATATCTTGGAGGATTTTGTACATTGGGAGATTTATTTTTTATCATCATACCTTGGAGGATTTTGTACAGAAGCAATTTGGTAGTCTAAAAAGATTATTATTACAGGCTCAGTTCCCATCAATTACGCTACTCTCAATGTGATTTCCTTTTTTCTCCGACCAATATCATAGGCTGTTATACCGATGTAATCAGTGGATGCTTGTTCGAAAGGGGTTGAATTCAGTAGGGACAAGACTTATCCTTACTGAAATGGATCAAGTAATTATATTTATAGACACGATTTTTTATGATTATCGGATCTTTAGATACGATTTTTAATAAAATTTGATGGTTCAAACGAAATCCCCTCTGTAGTGACGACTTTTATGTTGTCCCCGCTCAATCCAAAACATGTTTGACAAGATTTTTTTGGGTTCGGATTCACTGAAATGGATCAAGTCATTATACTTATAAACATGATTTTTAATGACTGTCAGATCTGTAGATACGATTTTTAATAAAATCTGATGGTTTAAATAAAATCTCTTACGTGGGGACGACTTTTATGTTGTCTCCACTCAATCCAAAACCGATTTTTTAAGGTTGATGATTAGGTTGGCTCAATTTGAGGTTTCCAAATTGCAACGACCTGAAAAGTAGAGAGGATCGGTTAACGGAATGAACCAGTTTTACGGACTTGACAACTTCTATGAGCCGGGTATGGATTGGGTACGGAATGCTCAGATTCCGAACCGTTCGGAATGAAGACACGCGGGAACTTTTTTGCAAACGCGCTAAAATACGGGAACCAAAATGAAAAAGCCACGCACAAACGCAGGCCTGATACAAATGTCATTATCACATAACTGCGCATGCCAGTATCACATAACTGTGCATGCCAGTATCACATAACTGTGCGTGCCAGTATGATCTTTTTGCAAAAATGCTAAAATACGGGAGTGTCACAAATACACATGCCATTATCACATAACTGTACTTGTCATTATCACATAACTGCGCTTGCCATTATCACATACATGCACTTGCCGCTGCGGTCCCCCTTCATTCCAAACCGTACGGAATCAATTCTTTCACTCCGTAATCAATCCACTCCCCTATGAGCCGCATCTCGGGAATATAATCCCTTTTGATTCCCTGAATTCTATAATTCAGTTATTTTTATAATTTGATGGAACTAAAATTTAAATTAGTCAATTTAACGGATATTAAAATATCGCGTGGATTCACGTGAAAAAACGTATAGAACGTGCACCGCTAATTCCTCTGCTCTTACAGCTATCGGAGAACCCCGGCTGTTTCTGCACTCTTTCTTGTTAAGTGGAGGGAGTTCACATCTTAGGTTGATAGTTTCAATTGTCGTTGGTGATGTTAGTGAGAACCGCCAAAATATGAATAATGTTAAAATACTTAAATTCATTGAAATGGTCCTAATAATAGTGGATGAGAAGATTATTTGAAAAATGTCTTAGCTATTAAACAACTAAAACAAAGAATCCAAGAGATTATTCGTGTCCAAGGTGAGGTTTGCAAGAGAGGAATCCAAAGGCCCCGTTCCTCCTCGAGCACCCCTCTCCAAGGCCTCTCCTGGTGTTCAATGAGATGGCCTTCCCTTTGCCGAGGCTAACTTCTCAGTGGCTTGCCATGAGACCCTTGAAGATTGGCTCCTCCGCAGCGCTAGGGAGTTCCTTCTCGCTGCTGGTCGTTCGATCTCGGTCGAGGAATTGAGAGTTTGGTTCTCCTATTTGAAGCCCTTGTTTGTGGACCTGTGGTTGAATCTTTTGCGTGCAGCTGTCAGGTGCCCCACTCTTGTGGGTTCTATTGTTGCTGGGGATGTTGCCGTTTCTGCAGGGGATCGAGCAGGGGACGTAGCCGCTCCTATCGTAGTTGGCTTGGTCGAGGATTCATTTGGTGTCGTTGCATCCGAGCAGCTATCGACTCCTGCTTTCTATCTGTTTGTTGCAGAGCCTATCGATGATGTTCAGGCTCTGGCTCAGGTCTCGGGTTTTTTAAGCGTGGAGTCGCCGATTTCTTGTTCTGCGGGTGGTGTTGCAGATCTGATTTCTGCTGGCGGGGGGTGCGCTCTTGGCGCTTGTAGTTCTGGGCTGCTTTTGGCCGCCCCCACTGCTGCTTCTTCGATTTTGTAGGTTTCAGATGGGCTTGCTTGTGTCAATGCTGTAGCGCCTCAGGAAGTTTCTGGTTTGCGAGATGTTTGTGATTCTAGTACCTCAGTCGGAGATGTTGGTGACGCGTCGTTATCTGTTGATTTCAACATGGAGGCTTGGCTTAATCAGGTCCTTGATGGCGTGGACGAAGGGAAACCCATCGCTACTGCCTCGTCCGCAGCATCCCTGGCTTCTGCGGAAGTGGTGGCTAAGAAGGTCAGACAACGTCGTTCATTCCAGCCGATCCCGACGTGCTCGAGTTGCCGAGTTAGGAAGCTCACAAGTAAAGCTGCTGCCCTTTTGCAATCTCCGTTGCAGAATTTGAAGAAAATGTCCCCAAAGAAGCGCGAGTTGCCGGCTCTGGGCCTTTGCTCGTTGCTTGCAGCTAAGGTGGATCATGATGCTGCTCTTCAAGAGGAGATCTCGGCAGAGGCTTGGAGGATTGCAATTGTTTCTGGCTTCTCCTGGGAGGAGGATGCCTCGTTTATCCTCCAAGTGATCAAAGATGTGGTGTTTTGGTCCTTTGATCCTCCTTGATTTCCTTCCCTTCTTGGGTGTTTGTGGGTGGTTTTTGGTCCTTTTGGTGGTGTGGCATTAGGAACTTGTGCTATATAGTGCTTATCTCTGTTTTTGCTTAGATATATTTCTATCTAGTATCTTAGGTGTCGGGTGTTTATTCCATTGTAATTACTTTGTAATTACCTTTTGGTGGGGTTAATACAAATTTACTTAAAAAAACAAAGCAGGAAGAATCAAATTTTACTAAATACAAGTTTAAATAATAATACAATAAGCACATTGCGCTTAAAATTTAGCTATTTAATATCACGTCATTAATGAAAATGAGGCACCGATTGTTTTATCACTAATGATGCGTCAATATCATTGTAGTTGACATCTATTTCGGTACTAAATTACTTAAATTTCATTTTTTTTAAATGAAATTATTTCAAAAAATTTAAACCAAAACTATAAATCTATTTCAATTCGAGAACTCAATTATTGACCATTGCTAGTCAATCGGCCTACTTTCACCCTTTCAATGCAATTGCACCAAAGTGCCATTCGACCATCCACTGAACATATATTTTTTAAGATAAATTTTATACTATAATAATGCTAAGATTTAAACTCTAGATCTCCTACATATTTAGGTTTTGTGTTGTTAAATTATAAGCCCTTTGGCTACTACTGAAATTATACTTGAGTCATTTTTTTTTACAGGTTGAATTCCTCCAAGTATAATCTATGATATAGTGTAAACAGTCATAGTTGAGTTGCGTTGACCGCGAAATACGAAGATTCAGCTTTATGACTTAATCCGATTTCTATTTATTGTAAGTTTTTTTTGCTATAGCAAAACCAATGTCTTATTGGAATTTTTTATTTTCTTAGTGTTGTTACGATATTCTATATTCAATATTGGAAGCGCTACGCTACTTCGTCCACGCAGAATTTCCCGAAGAAGTCAGCGCGCACCGTCTCGAGTCAAAGGCCCAATCGAGTTTCACCAGGCCCGAAAGGACCCAAATCAGCTTCCACGTAGAACCCATTACCGGGGAGCAACAAGAATTTTATATGTTTCGAATTTCATTAGGTGATTGTCGAAATACTATATATTATCAACCAAATATAAACTTGTTTTTGGTAGGAAAGTAGACATCGTTCAATAGTTAAAATTTAAAATTTGTATAATTTTTACTAGCAAAGATGCATCCGCGATGCGAGTACTGTTCTATTTCAAAACTCGTAAAATATATTATTTATTAATTTTATTTTTTAAGTTATACATGAATAAGATGTTCTCTTACGTATTTAATTCTACTATTTTCTTTTTTATTACCTAAGACGCCATAAAAACTTTTTTGTAAACGATATTTTTGTAGACGTTCCAACTTTATCAGCAACAATACCTCTCTTGACTAACACCTTAGTGTTCTTGCTTGAAACACTTCTTGAAAGGACAATGTACAACTCTTCATGACTGAAGACATGCTCAGGCAGATGCTTTCTTTGGCGGGTTTAATAGTATCCTATGGATGAATACTCTCTTACACGTGGAATTTCCATTGAGAATCACTGCATCGATTTCAATAGGTGAAAAAAAATATATATACGTGATGGCCAGAACTCACTTCCTTTCTCCTTCTCTATGTTCCTTGGGGGTCCCATCACCGTCTCCATCCGCAGGACCCAGGTCCACGACCACGCTTACAACGTCCTCGTCATCTGTCAGTTAGTGTGCTTTGTCGTCAAGCAACGTTGGCATCTCGAGCGTAGACTTCATCCCGCCGCTCATCGCCATAAATGTCGTTGTGGCGGCGGTCTTCCTACTGGTCACCTACTCGGAGCCTCCTCTCCCGCTACCTCATCCACCTCATCAATCAGTTTCGTCGGTGGTGGCACTGACGTTGGTGCCGCAGGTTCCAGCTGCCGTCCTACTTCACCACATTCTCCAATCTGGACTCGCCTCCCCTGCTGTTCGATTATTCCTCCCCTGATGGGGCTGCTGGCTTCCACGTGTACTCCCCATACAGGCTTGATGACTCCGTCATCAAGACGATCCCTCTCTCCCTCTACAATCCCTCTCTCCCTCTACAATCCCTCTATCACGCCCCGAAAATAAGGCATGTCAACCACCACGGAGTAAATATCTCCGTAAGGCATCCTTTATTTCTTAGATTCCAAAACAAGTCTTAAAATCTGAATAACAACCGTCTTAACATAACGAAAAGTCTTAGAATTAAATGAAAAGTAAATGTGATATGCATGCCCTTGCCTCTAGCTGTCACTCCCATTTCGCCCCCAAATTATCTGAAACAAAAGAGTGTATTTTGCTGAGATTACACAACTTAGTAAGCCGAACTCAAAACAAAACAAAACAAAATAGCAGGCCAGTACAAGTAGAAAGAGTTCATACCACATAGCCATACAAAACAACCCATCAGCACAGAACCACAGTCAGACTCGACTTATAGAATAGCACAGACGAAATTCCGGAGTTAGAATATCGGGATCCTGTGGGGCACAGTAGAAATCCTCTCCGCTATAGAGCACAGAAGCGGAAGAAAGTTCTCACCACAGGGCACAGATGTCACCTACATTCGCGTAGAGTATGAAATCCATACAAAATACTCTACGGGCACAGTAGTGTAGGGATAATCCCGACCAGTATAGAATAGATGCATAAGTTCTCTACACTCACATAGAATATGATTACACACAGAATACTCTACGGGCACAATAGTGTAGGAACAATTCCAACCAAAACAGGATAGACAGAGAACGAATCCACACTAATGATCGAACAGAGTACAAATTCAAACACAACACTGTACATACCCAATTATTCGAAAATTGGAAAGACCACGTAATTAACATAATCTCGTACAGGACAAAACATCCCTCGACGACGCTGTTTTTTGTTTCCCTCCTCGACCAGGCGAACATCATCAAGATATAACTAAAATGGTAATTTTGATACTTTCACGATGTGACACCAAGCCAGCAAAAAATAATATTCTCATTATTATAATAAGATAAAATTAAAGCTGCATACAGTGTGAAAAAAATATCATGTTATAAAAAAAATCTTAAACTGGGCTCGATAAATTTAGTCCTGTGAAAACAAAAACCTAGGAAATGATTTGATACCCCTATAAAAAAAGAAATGATTAGATAAGACGCCAAACTTTTCTCGAGAGGATGTTATTGTCGTCCTTGGGTGCATAAACAGGAAAAACTAACTTTACCACACTGTCATCGACATAATTCTTAGTCTTTGACTTGGTATTTCTAAATTGTAATACTCTATCACTTAATAAAAGGCTTTAAGGGAAAAAAAACACTTTCCATCATCAATCCCCAAACTGGAGCGCTGACGTATGCAAAATTTTCTAGTGGTTCAAAATTAAAAATACTGCATACCAAACAAAAGGTCCACAATGAGACACATCGAAACCCTCTAGCTTTCTCTCAAAAAAAACATCCTCTAGCCAGAGCTACTAAATAATAAAAAGGGAAATTCTCTCATATTCTTTGTATATTTGGTATTCGTTTTCTTGTATTTTGATATTCGATTAAAAATTTCTTAATATTTGATAAAATTATATCCTTAGATCCCTAGAGCCAAAATCAGAATTTTCTTTCGATGAACATCCAGAGATCACACAGATTCCCCCACTTAAAAAAACACTCTCTTTCCTCCCTTCTTTTCTCTCTCCACCTCCCTTTCTCTTTCCCCTCTTATCCCCTTCCTTCTAACGTCCATGTGCAACTCTAGGTGAACACTCATCTTCTCCGGTGAAGTTAAATTTTCCAGATTCGTCGACGTTGTTTCATCTTTCGGTCATCTTCGGATCTTTTAAAACATTACACAGAACCACATACCTAAAACCCACAATCTAAAACATGGACATCGTTAAAATTTTCAGATTTCTTCCAAAGCTCTACACAACCCCATGAAAGCTTTGTAACCCAAAAAAAAGAAGAAGATGATTTTAATTAACAGGGAGGAAGACTCCCGACTGCACCGATCCCATCGAGCTGTTCAAGTTCGCTACTTTATTCGACGTTTATTAGAAGAAGATGGAGTGGTAATTTAACTGAATAGTTTAGATATTTCTAACTTGTGGGAAAAAAAAATTTTTCCTTTATTATAGTAGGATTACGATGTTATAAATATTTAGGAAATTTAAAATTCAAACTCCGATATTATAATAGTGTAAAATTTACTTTAAAAAAATCAATTATATTCTTAGTCTATTCGGAATGGACATATAAAATTATAAATTATAGTACGTCGGTTATGTACGAGAAACAGCCTTCAGTGCCGCCCCCTAACAAGGAATTTGGTTCAACAAAGTTGGTCCGCTCGAATTAATTATAGGCCTACACGTGCATGTACCTTCATGTTCATCCTAGTTCATCACATAAGTAAGTATGGTTTGTAATAATCCCAAAAGTTCTTATCGTAACTAAATTAACCCATTCGCAACCTAATGGGAAGACGTCCAAACGGTCTAACCAGTTGATTATTTGTCACTCTGAGGTTTTTTTAAATAGTATATTATTCAATAGTTTAAGAATAAAATATCAAATAATTATAATTACTCTCTTGTTGAACTTTTTATTATTTACATTATACCAAAAATCTTAATTTATTAAATTCAAAACAATCATTTTGGATAAATAAAAATAGAAAAAATTATGCTCAGGTCCCTGTAGTTTGGCGTCCCTCCCTCTGGGGTCCCTGCATTTCCGAAATCGTTCCTGACGTCCCCGAAGTTTGGTTTTAAAGACTCTCGGGTCCCTGATGGCTCTTTTTTTTTCATTTTTGGTCATGGAAATGACCAAAATACTCTTAAATAATATTTTTTGTTTAAGAGTATTTTGGTCATTTTCATGACCAAAAATGAAAAAAGACCATCAGGGACCCGAGAGTCTCTAAAACCAAACTACAGGGACAACAACATGGATTTTGAAAACCCAGAGATCCTAGAGGGAGGGACGCCAAACTACATAGACCTGAACGTAATTTTCTCATAAAAATATTGGGTATGATCAGGCTGATCCATCCGGGTGTTGACTGGCCTAACCGATTGGACTAGTAATTAACAACGTTTACCACCGATCTAACCGTCATACAGTTTTGGCATAAAAAAGACCTAATCTCACTATCAGATCGTGATTTGACCGGTCGGAAACAACATTATCAAGAAATTATCTTCGATGAGCACACTAATGTCAGGTCTATGAAAAGAATGTGATAATTAATAATGTACAATAACTTCATCTTATTTTTTAAGGTACAATCCAGGTTGGTGGTGTGGCCCGTGGGTCAAGCACTTCAACGATTAGATCCACCGACAAATCTTATATTTCAAACCATGATATTTATTGGTCAAAATCACCTCTCCAAATGCACAATCCAGATCTTATTAATATATTAAAAAAAATTACCAGCGGGGTAAATTGCAATTTTGGAATTTATGGCTACTGGTAAGTGCACTTGTCCTTGAGTGGAATTGCGACGCTCATTTTCTGTGGGTCCATTTCCACCGAGCATTCTATTCTCTTGTAAAATTTAGGTGTGACCAACTTGCCGAGGACATAAGCCCGGGACCGGACCACGAAATTTAACGATACCGGTACCGGTTGAACCGGTGAACCGTTTAGACTTGCCAAGTCAGCTCCGCCTCCGTATAAAGGAATATAGTTTCCTAGCACCATCACAGTTAACAGCCTCTGGCTCTTCCTTGGTTGATAGAACTTGCTCATCTGCAAAACCAAGTTTAAGTTTGATTAATTTTCAATCGATCTCGATATTTAATTTCGACATGGGCAAGACTAGTGACGTGGTAATTTTAACACATTTTTTCAAACCAAATTTAAAGGGTCAAAATTTGCACGGATTTCACTTGAGCATCGTACTATAACACTAAGGTCGTGCGAGCAACGGTAACTTACAGTTCCAGTGGCGACGGTGAGTTGGGAATAGGATAGACGTAGAGGAGTTGACGAGACATGAACTCCGAAGAAGGTAGCGGTGTTGCGATATGTGAGCTTCACGGTGCAATTCATGGACACCATTTCCGTGGCTACCCCGGAAGAATCTGAACCGGCTTGTACTATAAATTGATTAAATGTTATGCTCTGCAATTAATGAGCCACGTCGCCTAATTGTTAGCTTGTAATTAGACGGCAGAAACAAATTGGGAATTCCATACGACATCGTTTCGAATTGGATATATTTCAGAATGAGAAAAGCAGCTTGCAAACGACGCCATGGCTATACCTTCATCTTCCAATTAATGAAAAATAAATAGTGACGTTGGATGCAGTCTGACATAGTTTTTTTTGGTAGATAAATTTTCATTTCATCAGAGTGAAAATAATTATAAATTTCAAAATTTGGGTTTTAAATTTATTCGTACGAATACAAAATTGCAAATATAAATTTCGTTAAAACTTGACACAGTAAAATTAATTGGAAAACCGTGCAAGGCAAAAGAGTATCAGTTAGTTAGTCCTGCTAAACACAATTTCCCCAATACAAACCCCAACATAGTTATAAATAACCCGTGACATAGTTATAAATAGATTTTGGCGAAATTAATTCAACCCGTTGTAAGTTCGATAATATTCATATTCTTTTGAACATACGGAAGCTTTTAATAAACTAATTAATAAGACTGATTCAATACGAAAAACAAGTTCACGCACCAAAAAGAATTGGACAAAAATTAATTAGATTTTTTTAAAGTAATGTAACGAGTATTGAAATTCGAGAAATTTATATTAACCTTTTTTCGTTGCCCTCTAATCAGTCTACCACTGAGTCAACTCTCGTGAACATCAAAACACTTATTTCAGTTCGACGATACTTGGGGCGGTTAGTGTTACTACCACTTAATTTTAAAACAGTCATAATCTCATTTAAAATTCTTAGTTCAATCTCATAAAATTTTAATTTACACACAATTTACAAAAACTCTTAATAATTGAAAATAATAAATATAAAATTATAGACCAACCATTAACAACCAACAACATTAACTAATTAGATCAACTGGCGACAACGTTATTCTAATTTAACTAGTTTAATTTTTGATGAGTGAGCTTAGTAAACTTTCAAAAGTACTAACAATCTAAATTAGTTAGCTTAATGAAATAGATATTAGTTAGTATTAAAAAAAGCAACAACATTACCTTCATGGTGACGGTAGGTTTCTGAGGCCGACTAACACCCTTAAGGATCAAAGAGAACATAGAAAATAGCAACAAGAACCCAACCACGAACCCTAGAAAGTAACACCTCCGAGTCAACCCACGTCTCCCCAACTCACCCCCTTCGAGTAGGCCTTCTTCTTCTATAGCATCGAACCGTCTCCACCCGCCCTTCGTCCCCTTCCTCGGCCCGCTCTCCGCCTTGCGATGCCGCTTTCCGGCGGGCTTGAGCGACTCGGAGAAGCGGGTCGAGGAGGACTCGCGGGAAGGAGGGCCCAACGAGGAGGAGTTGGAGTGGGAGTGTGGAGGAGAGCCCGTGGGGCTGAGGACGGGAGAGGAGTGGAAGGTGTTGGTGGTCTTTTCCTCGTCGTGGGAGTCCCTTGATGGGCTCTGCACGTAGTAGTCTGGTCGGCCTCGCGTCGGGGACGACGACGACCTTGACGAGGATGAAGGGGTCAGGCTGCTCACCTCGGAGTCCCTCTTTGATAGGTGAGTCGACATATTTGTGTTTGTGTTAAGATAAGGAAGCGAGGGAGGGAGAGATGAAGTGCGCGCCGGTCTCTTTTATTTGGGTGAAATCCCTGCTCCAAACTATGTGTTATACTTTTCACCAAAAAAAAGGAAACTATGTGTTATACTGAATGTACTCCATACTGATTTAGGCTCGAGAAAGAATTATAAAAACTATCACAACTCTAAAATTGTCTATGTTTGGGTATTTTTTCTCTCGAAACTATACGGTACGAAGCCTAGTAATCTATGGGTAGACTCACATGGACTAAAAACGGAGAAAATTTTATGATGATCCCTCTACACGACTTGATGATATGAATCTTAGCAGTCTTATAAAGTGTTAATCTAACCAATCATGAGAGAATTAGCAAAGTACCTTAAGTCACAATTTAACTGACATATTTCCAAAATTATTTCGAAGAGTTGGACTCAAGTGAGCTTAATGAAGTTCAATGTTGAAGATCCACGAAACTGACATTGAATTGGAGCATCCACTAATGTTGAATAAAAAAATTTCAGCTGCAAAGATTTTGAAGATTAATTTTTTCTAATTAGGCATTCTGTTTAGGAAATTTAGTTCGAGCCATTAATTTTTTTTAAAGTAAATATGCTATATTAATAAAAATTAAAAGAGAACTTACAACAGAGAAAAAGAAGCAAAAGACCAAAACTAGAGGTGAACAAATTCATTATTTACAAAAGTTTCCAAGCACAAGCCGTCAACCTATCGAACTCGAAGAGAGTCCCAAAATAGCTATAGTTCCTGGTCCCCAATGTCCTTCCATGTCCTTGACCAATATAGTCATTCACGGGTCCGACGATAGATAGCATGCTTGAGAAGCTCGCGGTCACAATGTTTTTCCTTAAAAATCACATGATTCTTGTGATTCCAAACGCTTCAAATGATAGCTCCAAACAGAGTAGACCACACCTTCCCGACCATGCCACCCCCGGACAACTCACATCAATTAGAAAGATCCATCTCAACAAAATTGAACCCACACTAATGCACACCGATGCGCTGCACAAAATGATGCAAATGGATCGAGAGAATGGGCAAAGCAGTAGAAGATAGGTGGCTGTCTCATCTTTATTTAAGTAGAAGGGGCAAAATGCCTTCCCAAGCCTGTATACGTCTCATCCTGATTATCACATCACGCATTTGAATTCGTCCTTGAAGCACTAACCACAAGAAGCATTCCACTTTTGACGGCATCAACCCGGACCACACCTTTCGTAGTTCCTTGTAAAAAGGAGTTGGCAAAAATTCACGTTACCAAACACATCACCTCTAAGACTGAGCAGAGAAGCCCAACTTATTCCATCTCTAATGCAATTCGTCAATGCAATTCTGTCGTGGACTAGCCTCATTGAGAACCTACAATAATTCAGACAACATTTCCTCCTCAAAGGCACGAAGGACCCTTCTCCAGCGAAGATTCCATGATCAAATTCTATTGGACCAGGTCCCACAATTTGCAATCCTATCACTTTGCTGCAGAGAGATTCTAAACAGTCTTACAAACCTCTCTTTAAGACATTTATTTCTGACCCATACATCAGTCCAAAAGAACCATTTTCTCCCGCCTCTTAAGCTTAAGCACAATACCCACCAAGAAGTCCACATGCAACACCTCCCCATTATTAGCAACTTTCGCAATGGATTCCAATTGTTTCCTTGCTTCCCTGCGGGAATAGAAATAGAGGAGGACTTCACAATAGAATGAATACCAGAAATTGCTTGAACCCAGAAGGAGCTAATTATTAGGGTGTGACCCCAATAATTCTCCCCCTCACGCCCCATTGAGAGAGAGATTTCTGGTTGAGCTTAATGATGAACCCCTATGCCAGATGACCTAGCACAGAATTGGAGTTTCTCACGAGGCACTGCCTTTGTTAACATATCAGCAGGATTTTTGTCCGTATGAATCTTTTGTAATTTCATCTCCTGCTCTTCAATGGCCATTCGGAGCCAATGATACCGAATATCGATGTGCTTAGTGCGACCATGATAGGTGGCATTCTTGCTCAGGTCTAGAGCACTTTGACTATCACTGTAAATCACATACTCATCTTGCTCCAAACCCAGCTCTTGAAGGAACCTCTTCAACCAAAGTAACTATTTTCCTGCCTCGGTCATTGCAATATACTCTACCTCAGTTGTAGATAAGGCAACACATTTCTGCAGTTTGGACTGCCATGACACAGCTCCCCCTGCAAAAGTAAACAGATATCCAGAAGTTGATTTTCTGGAGTCAATATATCCCGCCATATCTGCATCTGAAAAACCCTCCAAGATTGGTTCTGAGCCTCCAAAGCACAAAGACATTTTTGAACTGCCTCGTAAGTATTTTAGGATCCATTTTACAGCCTCCCAATGTTGCCTCCCCGGGTTAGAGAGAAACCTGCTCACCACACCAACTGTGTGAGCAATATCTGGATGTGTGCACACCATGGCGTACATCAAACTCCCAACTTCTGAGGAGTATGGAACCTTTGCCATGTCTTCCTTCTCCTCCTTTGTTGTAGGACATGCTTTCTTGCTGAGTTTAAACTGGCCAGCAAGAGGTGTACTGACTGGATTCACATTTTTTGAATTGAATCTCTCTAGTACCTTCTCAATATATCTTTCCTGGGATAACCACAGCTTCCCAGCTTGTCGATCACGAATAATCTGCATGCCCAGAATTTGCCTTGCTGCACCAAGATCCTTCATGTCAAAGGACTTTGATAAATCTTCTTTCAACTTCTTTATCATCTCAGCATCATGTCTAACGATCAGCATATCATCCACATACAATAAAAGAATTATGAATTTACCATCATAAAATCTACGGATGTAAACGCAATGGTCTGCGTTTGTCCTGGTGTAGCCATGACTCATTATGAATGAGTCGAACTTCTTGTACCACTGTCTAGGAGCTTGCTTCAGGCCGTACAAGCTCTTTCTTAACCTGCACACTAGATCTTCCTTCCCTTTCTCCTGAAAACCTTCAGGTTGATGCATGTAGATTTTCTCCAAATCGCCATGGAGGAAAGCAGTCTTGACATCCATTTGCTCTAACTCCAGATTCAAACTGGCAGTTAGTCCGAGTACTACTCGAACGGAGGACATCTTTACGACTGGTGAAAATATTTCATCAAAGTCAATGCCTTTATTCTGGCTGAAACCTTTCACCACTAGCCGAGCCTTGTATTTAACAAGATTATCACCATCTCGTTTCAGCTTGTATACCCATTTGTTCATCAAGGCCTTCCTTCCTTGGGGTAATTCCACAAGCTCATAAGTACTGTTCTTTCTCAAAGAACTCAATTCCTCAAGCATAGCCTCCATCCATCGAGCTTTGTCCTCATGCTCCAGGACTTTTTCAAAGCTCTCCGGCTCCCCCTCGCTAGTGACAAGGACATACTCAGAACTGGAGTATCTGGTTGACAACATCCTCTGCTTGTTGACCTTCTGAGTTGCTCATCCTCCTGAGATTCCGAGGTTACTTCGCCAACCTCAGGGGTTTGCTCCCCCTGATTATAATTCTCTTCTGATTCAGCACCCACCCGAAAAGATTGATCTGCATCTTCTCCACCAGTTGTCATTGGAGAAGATTCCGGTGCCAAATCAATTCCACCACCAGCCTCTATCCTTGCCTCTGTTATTACTGGGGTTGAACATGTCTCATTTTCATGAAATACTACATCTCTGCTTCTGATGACTTTCTTTCTCTCTAGATCCCATAGTCTGTAGCCAAAGTTTTCTTCTCCATAGCCAAGAAATATGCAGGGAACTGCTTTGTCATCTAGCTTTTGTCTCCGTTCCTTTGGTATATGTACAAAAGTTTTGCATCCAAACACCTTCAAATGTGAGTAAGAAACACTTATACCGGTCCACACTCTCTCTGGAGTGTCATAGTTTAGCGAAACTGATGGAGACCGATTGATTAGGTAGCAGGCAGCACGGACTGCTTCCCCCCAGAACGGCTTAGGCAAGTTAGCCATTTTGAGCATGCATCTCACTTTCTCCACAATGGTTCTGTTGATTCTCTCTGCAACACCGTTGTGCTGTGGGGTGCCTGGAACTGTCTTCTCATGTTTGATGCCATAGTTTGCGCAATACTGCTCAAACTCTTTTGACGTGTTCTCCCCGCCATTGTCTGACTGGATACACTTCAAGGACGCACCTTTCTCTCTTTCCACCATAGCATGAAACTTCTTGAAGTGATCAAACACCTGGTCTTTGTTTTTACAAAAATACACCCACAACTTTCGTGATGCATCATCAATGAAAGTGAGAAAATATTTGCTACCACCTAATGACTCCACTTCAATGGGACCACACACATCAGAATGCACAAGTTCTAAAAAACTTTCCTTCCTTTTAGCTGTCTTGCCAAAAGGAACTCTATGATGCTTGCCAAAGATACAATAATCACAAGGTTGTAGTTTTGTACCTATGGCGATTGGAACAATGGACCGTAATGCTTTCATTCCCTCCTCGCTCAAGTGTCCAAGCCGCTTGTGCCACAGATTTGGTGAGGTAGAGTCCTCTACTACGTTCACCTCATCTCCAAGTAGCTTCACTTGAGTCTTGTAAAGTGTGCCAGATATCTTTCCTCTAGCTGTAACTAGATCTCCTGCAGTCAGCTTCCACAGTCCATTGCCAAAATAGCTATGGAAACCAGTCACATCCAGGGCATGTATAGATATCAGGTTCAGACGCAGATCAGGAACATGTCTGACGTCTTTCAATGTTAACTTATGGCCAATATCTGTCTTGACCAAAACATCACCAACTCCCATAATATTAGCAAAACTGCTATTTTCCATTCTAACCTTGCCAAAGTCTCCTGCTCTGTACAAGGTGAACATCTCCTTGTGGGGAGTTGCATGGTATGATGCAGCAGAATCAATGACCCATTCAGTGTACGGATCACTGACCGCACAAATATCTTCTTCACAAAAAAATAGTGCCACCTCCTCTAGTGTAGATGTGGTAGCTCTTTGGTCATTCTCATTCTTCTGCTCGCCTCCCTGCTTCTTCTTGAACAGTCTACAATTTCTTTTAAAGTGCCCCTCTTTGCCACAATAGTAACACTTCAGTCCTTCTCTCGACTGGGATCTTCCTTCAAACTTGCCTTTCCCACGGTTCTCTGTGACCATGGCCTCATTGCTAGAGCTCATCATACCATTCTCTATTCTCCGAGTTTCTTCATTCAGGATACTATCATTGACCATAGACAATGTCAAACTTGGAGTTGAGTTTGTCAGAGAAACTTTTAGTGTTTCCCAACTATCCGGCAAGGAATTTAGCAACATCAAAGCCAGCAACTCATCGTCTAGCGGAACCTTTGCTGCTACTAGACGATTTGCAAACTCCTGGAACGTACTCAAATACTCGGATGCATTTTGTCCATCACGGTATGTGGCTGTGATAAGCCGTTTGAGCAGAAAAGCCTTGTCAATGGCATTTTTCCGCTCAAACAGATTTTCCAGCTTCTCCCAGAGCTTGAATGCATCCGTCTCGTCAGCCACGTGGTGAATAAGACTGGGGTCAATCGACTGTCGAATTAATCCACAGGCTTTGCGATTCATCTTGTTCCAGAGAGCATCT
Organism: Hypericum androsaemum; assembly: GCA_963995505.1. Taxonomy (NCBI): domain Eukaryota; kingdom Viridiplantae; phylum Streptophyta; class Magnoliopsida; order Malpighiales; family Hypericaceae; genus Hypericum; species Hypericum androsaemum. Next base: position 17,479,738 of record OZ023181.1, on the reverse strand, counting down.
GCTATTGCATCATCTTTTATACCTTTTAACTCAATATGATCAAAAAGATCCTTGCAGTATAAAACATCTGTCATCAGAGTCTTCCAGACGGCATAATTTGACGAAGTCAACTTGATGGCTTTTTCGACAGGCTTGTCCTCCATCTTCAACACCCAAAGATCTCAGCTACAAAGCCAAGGCTCTGATACCACTTGTTGGGAATTTGACTCGTGCAGCAGAAGCGGTAAATAAAATTTACTCCGGTAATTAATAATTACCACGGTCAAAAGTAGATGGGGAAGAAAAATACCACCAAGAGGGAACACCAAGATTTACGTGGAAAACCCTCTAAATACCAGAGGGAAAAAACCACGGGACCAGCTCCGAAATACATCCACAAAATGAAGAAAAACTCCAAGTAGAGAGTTTAGAGAGAAATAGAGAGTTTCCAAGTTCTAGAGAGAGAGAGAGCTTGAGGTAAAAATAGAGTGAATAAAAATTCTCTACTGTAAAATACGAGTGAAACACGAGAGTGGGATAACTCGGGGTATCGGGCAGAGAGGATATTTTTACCACTGTAATTTCTCTATTTACTAGTGGATATTTTTCGGAGCTGGTCCCGTGGTTTTTTTCCTCTGATATTTAGAGGGTTTTCCACGTAAATCTTGGTGTTCCTTCTTGGTGGTATTTTTCTTCCCCATCTACTTTTGACCGTGGTAATTATTAATTACCGGGGTAAATTTTATTTATCGCTTCCGCTGCACGAGTCAAATTCCCAACACTAATCAACATAAAACTCCAAAGTCAACTTGAGCAAGAGGGACTGATTCATGAGCGACAACAATTCAAAGCCAAGACCTAACCGATTGAGTCCTACTTTACCAAAGCTGCTTTTGAATCATCTGTATTCTTGGACCAGAGAAAACGTCTCATGTTTTTCTCAATTTTGTTACCAATACCGAGGGTAATTTGAACAAAGAGAGATAGTATATATGAAGACAAGACAAAACAGACTTGATCAACGTGACTTGCCCTCTAATCGAAAAGAAATTACCCTTCCAATTATCCAACCTACGGTCAATTGCATCCAGAACAGGGGACCACCATGCTTTCCTCTTCATATTGTGGCCTAGAGGGAGCCCAAGATACTTGATTGGAAGATTTTCACTTGAGACCAGAAGCAAGCTTAAAAATTAGCAAAATGAACTTCAAATTGAAGACGCTAACATCAGAGAACATTGAGAAGAGGAGCGTATCATCCACAAATTGCAAGATGTTGAGCTTAAGATTTGTTCTTGGAATATCAATTCCTCTGATCAGGCCCGCATTAGCCTCCTTAGAGATCAAACCTCTTAACCCTTCAGTCGCGATTAGAAAGAGGAATGGCAAAAGAGGATCGCCTTGTCTCAACCCCCTCTCTAATTGAAATAGACCAGTTAGAGAACCGTTTACCAAGATGAAGTCCTCGCCTTCGTGATGCAGCCCCTGATCCACCTCCTCCTATTTTCCCCAAACCCCATAGCAACTTGAACTTCCTCAGGTAATCCTAATCTTAATCATAATTGCTTCTTTCTTGGCCTTTTTGAGATATTGAATCACTTCATTTACAACCATTACTTCCTCCGTAATTTAGCGGCCGTCCACAAATGTTGTTTTCTCCGAACTGATGAAGTTAGGAAGTTATATTCTAGCAACTTTTGATTTAATTAGGCTAGATAATCAAGTTTGTAGCCTTTCTAAAAGACTTAGAATTGATTCCTTTTAGTTTCTTTGTCCAACCAAACTTTTGGCCTATTTAGGAGTTAGTTTTGATTAGGAATCTCTTTGTAACATTCTGCCTACATATAGAAGCATTACCAATGAGAAGAGTAAGAATAATTTGGATACAAAATGTGGGCAATGCCTCTCTTGGTTGTAAGCATCGGGTCAAGATCTTCCAACACGAACTGATCTAGAACGATCTAAAATTTCACGCTTTGTGGCCGAGTCTCATCGCATCATTGGAGGGTTCGTATCACTTGGTATATCCAACAGTTAGAATTTTATCAAACGAAAATTTTATGGTTGGTCCTAAAGATTTCATTTTCTCTCTTCTAGATTTTATCGAAATATCAATAGTGCATATATTGTCACTTAGTATAAAATGATAACCATAAAATTACTCATAAAAATAAAATAGTTACAAAATTTATCCTTCAAATTTTAACATTATGTTGTTATTAGTACTCAATTAATCTATGTTAAACTAAAACAAATCTCTATTCATATCACATTTATGTAAAAGGTGACTTGGTGGTTCATTTGGGCGAATTTTGAAATGCAGGAATTGGGATCTCTAGAGCGTACGTTATGGAGAGGGCACGTTGGGGCAGAGGTTTGTTTACTGTAATCGAAGTCCTTTGGTTTTATGACGGTAATTAATAAAGGTGGGCTGGCTTGACGGTGCAAGCTGGGATTGTCTTCTTGATGCCTTAAATATGCAGACATATCAAAAGACATGAATTGATGTTTATGTATCCGTATCAGATTGTTTGCAAGTTGTTAGAATGCAAGATTTACAGTTGGTGATCTCATTGAATTGTTTGTGTGTATCCCATCCCATTCGTATACGAAGGAGGATTGATTACTGATTGGATTATTTAAAGGGAGTTTTTTTTTGTTCTGTATTTGCTGCATTATAAGGTTGGAACTCAATTTTTAACATAATTTTAAATCTGTGACTCGTATTGATTACCATTGGTAGCTTAACCATGTTAGGATATCTAATCCACTAAGTAGTGCGAGCTTCGTATTCCGATGTGTGTACATTGGAGATATCTAGCTGACATTTTCACAATTTAAAACACTTAATCAGTGAACTAAATTGTTCCGATGACATGATAAGTGTATTAAAATGTCAAATATTTTCTAATTTTAATATAAAGTTTATTATTTGTAAATAACAAAAATATTAATTTAATCAATTTTAAATTAACAAAATTCTAAAAATTATTTTTTACAAAAAAATAAATTTTGATCAGTTTGATATGGACAGGTCAGTCTAACTGAGTGAATCGGTTAAGCTATTTTCCGAATTATATATATATAATACCAAATTTCAATGTTAGATCACGATCTGACCGATCAAATATAAGTCAGACATCATTTTAAGAAACAATGGTTTTAAAGGATACAACATTGGAAACATGAGGGGTTTTACAAACCGGAGGCTGAGATATAGCGGGTAAATTATTTTCTTATGGGATGAGGATGTCTCAAAATTTTTAAAAATCTATTAGTGCAAAATAATTAAAGAATGCAACACTGAGACAGAGGTTTAGGAGATTTGTGTCAAAGATTTTTTTATCTAGTAACTTATGATCTCGTCATAGCCTTTTGATGGGTAATAAATATTTTACTTTTAAAAAAAATCTAGTAACCTATATTATCTAGATAAGTGAATTTCTTTTGCCTTTTTAGAAGAACTGTCGTGCTTAACGGTACGTTAGGTACTGCACCTTGACATAGTATTTTGATAAGTAATAAATATTTTAAGTATATAAAAAAATACAAGATTGGCCTATGTACGTATGCACTGGGTGCAAAACTGGAGGATGATCCAACCCATGTGGAGTCACCACTAAACAATTAGGTTGACCTTTAAAGGCCCATGGAGGTAGCTAGTTTCCACTCCTCCTTTTACATGATTCATTTAGATTTCACCCTTTATCATTTACTTAATGGTCTCACCTTGTAAGGGAAGCCCCCTCTTTTCGGATGCCCACGGTATTTCTTTGCTGGGCCAGCTGTACTCTTTGCTTCCTAATAAATCACGAAGGCATTAACTAGTTTCGGAGATCCGAAGGCAATAGGAGGATGAGAAATTTAATTTAGGAAACAATTTTTTAAAATTAATACCACCATAATATCTTGATTTTGTTTCCTTAAATATTTTCCTACTCATTTAACATTAAAAAGTGTATAAATACACTTGTCAATTCTTAATTGGCTGGTAACCACCGTAAAATTTCTCATATGAGGATAAAAACTGAAGTTGATGTCACTTTTTTTGGAGAAAAAACTTGGTTGCATTTATCAAAGGAGCAAAATAAACCGGTTACAGCAAGTCTAAATCCAGCCAAGTCTGAAGTTCAGCCCGGGGAGGGGGGTGGGGGGACAGGGCGGGGCGGGGGGAGTAAAAACATGAATCCGAAACAGCAAAAGAACATAGTCTAGTAAAAGAATGGGCAACCATGTTGGCCGGGGGCAGATTTGGTGGGGACTGGGGTAGTCCCCAAATATGGGGACTAACTCAAACCAATATCAATACACATGCAAACCAATATCACTTCACATGTAAACCAATATCACTTCATATGTAAACCAGTGTCTTGCAAACCAATATCACTTCACATGCAAACCAATATCACTCCACATGTAAACCAATATCACCTGATAGGTTATTGACCATCAGATTTAAAGATAATCAAATCTGATGGCCCAAAATGTAGTCCCCACCTGTGGACAAATTTTCTTTAGTCCCCACTCAATCCGGTCTCATGTTTGGCCTCCCTTCGGATAAAAGTAAAACTGAACTCCTGCAAAGCTTGTAGCGGTATACTTGCAATCCTCGATAATTTTTGACAGGTCACTTCGGTCAGCCAGGGGGCGGTCTAGAGTAGTGATAATCGGTTGACAATCTGTCTCGAACATCACCTTCTTGAGGCCAACATTCACTGCCAGACCTATACCTAGTTGAAGCCCACATGCTTCGAGAACTGTGGAGTGAGCAACATAAGGGAATGCCCATCCTGCCGCTGCAATAAAATTACCAGAGGCGTCTCGTACAACTGCACCTACTCGACCTCCATCTCCGTCTGATAGCCCCGCATCTGAATTAACCTTGAACCACTCTTGAGGGGGAGCGGTCTAGTATTGTCGGGGATGTTGTGCTTTAACCTATGGCCTGGGATTAGCTGCACAATACTCAGTCAGTATATTGGCTGCACGAGAGAGTTCAGTCTATACATCAGGTTGCTCCCCGTCGCCAAAAACCATGAGGTTTCTTACTTTCCACATACCCCATAGAAGTGCCACACAGTCTGCCCGAAGGTCTGTTGTCAACCCAGTAAGAAGAGTAGTGAAGGCAGAAGCAAAAGTGGTCGTCTGAGAGACATTCAACTGGTAACCCCTGTCAGTCTATATGGAAGATAACACTGGACATCGAAGGAATAAGTGCTCAATAGATTCCTCGTGAGAGAGGCACACTGGGCAAGAAGCATCAATTTGTAGACCTCTACGGACCAGGTTGTTTCGCACTGAAAGATTATTGTCGAGTGCTCTCCATAAGAAAATCTCTAACTGCGGTGGACACCGAAGCTTCCAGCATAGAGACCAGGTGCCTTCCTGTACCGCGGCTGGTAGGGGAGGGTCACGAGAGTTCCACCAATCCTCAAAGTCCATATGGTAACCGCTCCAAATTGAATAATCTCAATTAGGTGGGAACCTCCAACAAACCATGTCATGCGGGCGCCTGTAGCTGAGGAGAATAGCTTTTATACGCTTGACATTAGAGCTCGAAAAAGCCTCCTCTAACAATTCCTCATTCCAGCAAAATGAGTCTTCTACCAATAGGTCTGAGACTTTTTGGATAATGTCGAATCCGGGTTTGATATATTTCTGATGTCCCAACTGAGAATCCCCTAACCATCGATCATCTCATACGCTCACAGACTGACCGTCTCCAATTCGCCACTCAAGGTCATTTTGTAACAGAGACAAGCCTTCCATAAGGCTTTGCCATGCGTGACAAGGGGCATATCCCACAGTAGTGTCTAGGAGAGACGTTCTCCAGTAGTAGCGTGCCTTTAGCACCCGCACCGTCAAAGAATTCAGGGAGCAAAGTAGGCACCAGGCTTATTTTGTAAGCATAGCCCTATTAAAATTTGCCAGTCTTCTGAAGCCCATACCCCCATCACTCTTAGACCGACACATCCTCTCCCAGCTTCACCAGTGCATCTTCCTCTTATCCGCTGTACCACTCCAAAAGAAGTCACATAATCTCTGCTCAATTCGATGACATGTCTCCATAGTGAGTGAGAAGTAGCTCATCACATATGTTGGTATCGCCTATAGGACTGACTTTATCAGAGCCTCTCTACCTGCCCGAGATAGAAAGCATTTCTTCCAGCTACCCACTTTTTTCCTAACCCGATCCTCTAGTTCAGCAAAGACAGCATTTTTTGATCTGCCGATAACAGTAGAGAGGCCAAAATATTTTTATTGTTGTCTGCTGCTCGCATATGTAAAATATCCCTCATCTGATTCCTACTTTGCTCCGATACATTCCTACTGAAAGTAACCGAGCTTTTTTGCAAGTTTACCTTCTGACCTGAAGCCTGTTTATATACAGTTAGAATGCGCATAATAGTTTGAAGTTCATCTTCAGATGCCCGAGCAAACAACAACGAATCATCTACAAAAAATAGGTGAGTAATAGGAGGAGTAGTTCGAGCTGCCCGAATGCCATGTATGAGACCCACAGATGTTGTATACTTTAGATAGGTTGCAAGACCTTCAGCACAAAACAGGAAGAGATAAGGGGAGAGTGGATCTCCTTATCGTAAGCCCCTGCTAGGCGTGAAGTACTCACCTACTGAGCCGTTGACCTGCACAATATATTGAACTATAGAAACACAACGCATGACCAGCTCCACAAAAGGTGAGGGAAAGCCCATAGCTCACATCATACTCTCGAGGAACGGCCATTCAATGCGGTCATAGGCCTTCATCATGTCAAGATTGAGCGCACAATAACCTTTTCAACCCCTTCGCTTCTTCTTTAGGTAGTGAAAAGTCTTGAAAGTAATTAGGGAGTTATCTATGATAAGTCATCCCGGTATAAAAGCTCTCTGGTTCTCATGTATAATATCAGACAAGAGGCTCTTCAAACGATTAGTTATAGCCTTGGTAATAACTTTCATGATAACATTGCAGAGACTAATCGGTCAAAACTCAGAGCATAAGACTGGCTTCTTCACTTTAGGAATAAGGGGAATGAGGGTTTGATTAAAGTGGCCTGGATCATGACCGTTGTTAAGCACCATGAGAGCTGCTCACACCACTTCCCCGCCCACCACCGACCAAAATTTTTGATAAAAAAGTAGGGGCATACCATCTGGACCCGGGGCCTTCATAGGATGCATCTGATTGAGTGCTGCTTTAAGCTCAGCGGACGTATAGGGGGCTGATAGCATTTGAGCACATCTCCTATGTCACTCTGGCCTCCATTTTGTCTGTTACTTTGTTCACCTGCACACAACCAGATGAGGAGAAAAGTGACATATAATAGCTCCTAAAAGTTTTATGGACCCCACCCAACTCCTGAATCACTCCACCCTCCTCTGTCCTAATCTCTTCTACCCAATTCCTAGTATGCCTATGACTCGCCTTCTGATGGAAAAAATGAGTGTTTTGATCCCCCTCCCCTCTTTGAGCCAATCTACCTGAGATCGTTACGCCCCATAGCGTCTCTGCTCTACACAATAACTCCTCCCTCCTTTTCAGATGCTCCTCCAATATTTGTTTGCTCTCGAACGATAGTGGTATTGCCTGAAGAGAGAAAATCTGTTTCTCAATCAACTTTGTCTCCTTCTTGACATTACCGAAAACATATTTATCCCACTCCATTAAAACTTTGGCACATGCCTGTAGGTTTTGAGTAATATCAGAACCATCTGTCACCTTCTACCAACCCATCGCAATCTGGTTTTTGATATCATCATGTCGCAACCACATCGCTTCGAACCGAAAGCGTCTTCGAACTGGTTCATCAATAACTCTCCGTACACGATAATAAATAGGACTGTGATCTGAGCACGCTCTCAACTGTGCCTCTATACTAGAAGCTGGATGCATCTCAAACCAGTTCGAACTGGCAAAGAACCTATCCAGCTTACTGTCAATACAACCATCATCCTCCCTACAATTACTCCATGTAAAAGGAAGTTCAGATTGGTGGACATCCCTGAAATCACATAATTGGACAGCATAAAGAAAGCCTCAAGACGTCCCACTGGCACTAGATTACCTTCCCTTTTCTCATTATTTGATAGTACTTTTTTGAAATCACCTCTACACAGCCAAGGTAAGGGGGATTGACCCTTCAGAGTACAAAGAAGTTCCTATGATTTGAACTTATCATTTGTTTCTGGCCACCCGTAGAAACCTGTAAACCTCTACCTGTCCACATCTCCAACCTCTATATCAATATGGTATTTTGAGAATGATAATAACTGAACACATAAAGATCGACCCCTTCATTCACCAACACATGCCATAAATACTCCACATTCAAAGCCCAGCTTCCACTTCAATTTTTCAGCCTCTTTCTCCTTAAGCTTTGTCTCTGAAAGAAAGATGACCGAGGGAGTACATACTTTGGCTAGCCTGCTAAGCTGACGAACTATCTCGGAGATCCCCAACCCACAATAGTTCTAACACAGAATATTCATGGTGCTCGACGGGGCTGATTCTCAGCCACCGCCGATGAAAGAGGCTCCTCTGGACTCTTAAAAGCAGACATCATCTTCTTGCTAACTTGAGTCATTGAAATGTCCACCTCGGGAACACTTCTCTTGCCCAAACTACTACCAGGTGTCAATTCCATAACTTCATCCCCGCAAGACTGACTTATCCTTACTTGTTTCTTCCATCTCTTTAAAGAAGCCTCTGTTAGAGCATGTGGGGTCACAGCTTGGTTGTTAGGTGGGGACCCTTTGGTTTGTTGCAGGGAGATTGCTAGGGGGAAGGAATGATTAGGGAATTGGTGAGTTGTATGGGTTGTGGAGGGATGGTGTTTGGGGTGGTTTTTAGGGTAGGTATAGTCGTGGATTGGAGTGGGGTATTAGTGACGAGGCTAGGTTAGATTTGTGTAGGTACTGGATAGGGTTGGTCTGTATCAATTGGCGCCTGACTGGTATGGTATGTATTGGGTGGCTTGGGATAGGGGCGATTGGGGATTACTGTTGACATGGTTATTAGGGAGGCTTGGATGGTGGCGGAGGATTATGTTGAAGGTTGGGTGGTCATTGGCGTAGGGTCAGGGTTTTGTGGGGTATGGTTGGTAAAGGTAGGTTCAGGCTGCACCTTCATAGTAGAGACGCTCTCCTTAAGGGCCTCAACAATAGCATTTTCCTGGTACATATCTTGCTCTGTATTTAGGCTTGGGTGGAAGAAGAGGCTCTCCGGATTGCTCAAAGCGGTAGAGAGATCTCGACGTGCTATCTGTGGCTGCTCCCCCTTTCACATGCAGATCAATAACAACACGACGTGGCTTATAGGGTAAAGCTCGGAGCTATGCCACATACTTTTCAGTGGACAGTGTTGTTTCATCATCAGAGGAGGCCAGTTCACAATGTCTTTCTGTGTGGCCCAAAGTTCCATAACAATAGCATATAGGAGGAGCCGCTCGTATTTGAAGTATACTGCTGCCCTATGCCCTCCTTTAAACTTCAATACCTTCGTCTTTGGGAGGGATTGACGAACATCAATGGATACCCTAACCCTCATGTATTTGCCTTTCACATCTGGGGCCGGGTCCCATTCCAGAAAAGATTCAAAGAGAGAACCAATAGCTTTTACCATAGTAACATTGTAACCTCCCAATGGCATGTCATGTACTCGCACCCAAATAAGGAGTGAGAAAAATTGCATCTTAGCTAGTTGGTCCTCATTACTGACCTCTTTTAGAAGGACCGCTTGCCGATCAAAATGCCATGGTTGATCACGTAAAACTCTCAGCATCTCCTTCTTCTCGCTAAATTTGAACAGGTACTTGTTTATACTGACCTCCATGATCTCGAGCCCATGTCGAGGTTTCCTTAGTGTTCTCATCATGGTCGTAAAAGCCGGTGAATTGATGTGTTTCTCTACCCAAACTGTACCCACCAAAAAGAATTGAGTTTCCATCTCCACATCTTCGACCAAATCACAAGGTAATGCCAAGCAGTCTTCCTCATCAACCATCGAAACCCCTCCTTCTCATGTTGAGGTTCCTTCGACTTCCCAATTTTGATGTATAGCCTACTCTCCACCAAAAATAATAAGAGATTTTATCTTAGGTAGCATTTCATCACCGTCACACAACTGAATCAATCCCCTTTGATAATCCACCACCTGTAACCCTAGATTGGGTAGGTTACGCATGAATCGACCTTCATCCTTCATAGCAATCCCTTTCCCCTTATCCTTTCGTTCAACTTTACCCCTCTCCCTATCACCCGATGTCCTGCGTTCCCTGTCATCCTCCTCCATTCTCTCTACTTCAACACTACCCCTCAACGCCTGATAGTGAAAACTTAAAGGACTCTATCCAACCCTCTATACTAGACTATCCAGGAGACCTACGCTACTAACGTCACTCGACCCAGATCTTATCGTGAACCGTGAATCTGTGAAGAAATCAGTAGAAATAGTGTAAAAGGTGTAAAGAGACCCTCGAAAGGGACGCCGCTCTCTTACAAAGACAAAACCCTAACCTAAGAGGAAGGGACTGTTTACAAGTACATGAAGTTGAAGTTGATGTCACTTGACTTGGTAGTAGAATGTGCTATTGAGAATACCACATTGCTAGTTGCTTGAATTTTGTAGCGCGGTGTTCTCGAGGTGATTTTCCCTAATGTGATTTTTTCTCACTGAATTTTACCATAGTAGTATTTGCCAATTTTTTTTTTACCATGGTAGGATTTTAGTGAGACAACAACTGCAACCGAGTTACATTTTGTACTCAGGGATTCAAATACTCGCATATGATTTTATTTCTTTTGTAAATATATGTTCATAAAATCTCTACTTCTACCAAAAAAAGTTGAAAAATTCACTGATTAATTGTCTTAACTTTTTGGCCGATATATGGAGTTCCTAATATTGTATCAGAGCGGATTGATCACGTATCTTTTATTGTAATTACACGACTCTCATTTTATCGCAAATTTGCGAAGTCAAAATTTATACAAATTTTGGCGCAATAAAATTTGTTCGTGGGAATGTGTTACATCAACACAATGTTAGTTAAAGGGTGAGCTATTTGCCGGCGCACATAAGAAAAGTTGAACTAAAAATGACCCAAATAGTTCCTTCCGACCATTTTTCATGGTCATAGCTTCCTCCAACCATTGAAAAGAAGAGGTGTTCGCTCCAGAAAAGAATGAACCAAACTAAACAATTGGGCTTTCCCTCAAAAAAAAATAGTTGGGCCGAAAAGCCCAAATCGGAAGCCTAGTTGTTTCTTTAAAGTTCGTAGTCAAATTATCTCTCGAGAGAGAGGTGATTTCACCCGTAACTTGATGAAGCTTCGCAGTGACTCATTCAAATTCAATTGTTGTTTTTTTAAGAATTTTCAAATTCCAGAATTCGCAAAGATGTTTGGTTTACTTTTCATGGTCACCCCAAACTTAGTTAATTAAACTAGAAAATTAACGATAATTTATCCATAAGTATGACTTATATATTAATTTAAATATTATTGATGAACAATTTTATATTGAGCCATACATGATTCAGTTTCTCTCTTCTGTGGAAAGAACTAACGTAAAATTACTACTTAAAGTATCCCTTTTAGTTGAGGGGATTTGGAAGATCGATCTTTTTGTTAAGAGCATCATGAGATCCAAGTGTCTAAGCATAAATGACGTTACTACCCCTCAAAAAGCATAATTAACATTAAACACTTCACCAACCCCGTTCAATATTACCCACTCCAAATCTCAGACTTTCTTTTTCCTTCAATATCTCGCTTGTCGGGTAGTAGCGTCAACTTGAAGCGCAGTTGCATGCTTTCACAATATTCCCAATACAAATTATTTATGATTATTGTTTTAATAACACCTAATATCCAAACACTAATCAAACTAATTTATCAAAGTTCAGGCTAAGTAGGATAGTAAAGCTCTCACCAAATATTTGATATTATTATTTTTTTAATGACTTGAACTCAAGACCGTTGAGTAAAATTAGAATAACTCTTTCAGTTATGAAATAATAAAATAGCACAAATCAATCAACATATAAATTAATTGAGGGTAAAATAGTCATAATTCTCTGATATTTGAAGATATTAATTAATCATGACTGTTTATTATTGTCTAGTCCCTACTATATTCATAAATCAAATGGATAGTCCCTGAACCCAACTTCCAAGTCATTTTTCTGACGAGGCTCTATTTAAAATGACAAAAATACTCCTAATTCCAACTTACAATTTTAATTTAAAAAAATTCAACTTCCGCAAGCGATTTATTCCCTTGTATACTTCTTTGTTATATATGGGAGCTTTATTTATTTTCTTTTCGTAACCTCGTGCATCTATTTCTTTTTACAATTGATTTTATTCCTTTATTCATATTATAATTTTTCCTTAAAACGAGAAAAAAATGAGAAAAAATGGAAAGAAAAAAGTAGGGGAAGACATCATAGCAAAAACCCTAGGTAAAGAAAATTAAGAGTCAGTAGGTTAAGGAAAGAAAATAAAGACCAAAGAAACTAAATAAAGTAATAAAAATACCAGAAAAGTATAAAGCGATAATAATACAGGAAGTATACACGGGCATAAACCGCTTGCGGAAGTTGATCTTTTTGAATTAAAATGGTGGTTGGAATTAGGAATATTTTTGTCATTTTAAATAGAGCGTCATAAAAAAAATCGAAAGTTGGGTTCAGGATTAACCACTTAATTTGTAAAATAGTAAGGACTAGATAATACTAATCTCTCCTGCTTAATTAATTTCTTTAAATATCATAAATCTATCGCTATTTTACCCATTAATTAATGATGAGTTGTATTGTTCTACATGATTTAAATATATCAACTTTAAATATTTGCAACACAACTATATATATATTTTTACAAACAAGTAGACCCGATTTAAATATTAATTAATTTTTTCGATTAACCAACGTCCTTTTCGAGGGAAAAAAAACAGTAACATCACAATTACCTAAACCACCAAATGTGAATTAAATAAAAGCTTTTCCGTCTCCCATTTAACGTCCAACTCCAAACATATAAACCGTTCAACTTTACGGGAGCCTCTCCAATCGCATCGCTTCCTCCCTTTCCCTTTATTCCCTCCTGTCCAGACAAGGACACCCGGAAATGAAGGCAAGCAAGATGCTCTCCCTCTTTTATCACATCAAATGTCCGCTATTCTTTTTATTTCTTGTCTTTAACCTTTTTTATTTTCTTCCAGGGGCCAGATATTAACGGTATCTTCTTCCTTGTCTTTTTCTGCCTCCTTGTCTCTGGTGGCTCTTGTTCCTCCCTCCAGGTTAGGCTCCTCTCCTTTCTTTTCTTTTTCAGTTATAACTAAGTGAATTGACAGAAATACAAGATTTAATTTCCGACTAATGTAACGATGGGAAGCAGATTGGAGAGACGTGCACTTCCAACAGCTCGTGCGGCGCCGGTCTACGTTGCCAAACCTGCCCCGCTAACGGAAACACCCGACCCAGATGCACCCGGATCCAGCCCCTCAGCCCCACCTCCAAGGTTAGAACTTGGTTTGTGCCGTTAGGTTAAATACCCTTTGGCTGTCTGATGTTTGTTCAAATTCAAAAAAATTCAGCAGAACAAACAGAGCCTTCGTAATTATATCAGCATCGATTTTTGTTGCTTCACAGAGTTGATATTGCAAAGTGGAACTATTTTATTACGTCGTACTCCATTTTGAATTAGTCGTTGAGACGGTAATTAAAACGTCATACATTTAAGTTTTTTTTTCCCTTGGAAAGTAAGGTTGGTATAATACTATGATGTGTCATTATGTTGAATATAATTGGGGGTTAGTGATTAATGTTTGGTGTGTGAAATGGATGGGGTTGGTTTAGGTGAAAGGGCTGGCATTTAACAAGTACTCATGGTTAACCACCCACAACTCTTTCGCTCTCACGGGTGCCACCTCGGCTACCGGTGCCACCTTGATTACAGAAACCAACCAGGAGGATTCCGTTACCGATCAACTTAACGTACGTCTTCCTTTTTTCCCATCCTCTCTCTGTGTTTTACTTACCAACAAATACTTCAATGAACCGATGAGTATGTTGTTATACTTTAACTAAGAGTTTCGAGTTCGTGTCCTTGGAAATGCACAAATATTTATTTGTTGGGAGAATTTTGCAGTCTTTCAAAAATTTCACCCGATTTGTACTTGAATTATTCAACCCTGTGAATTTTCAGATACATATGATATAGGAAAAAAAAATTAGTAAGGACTTTGTTTCTTGACCAGTTTTGTGTAAAGAATAGTATAAGATGCCGTTCGGATCCTATTGTCTGCAGCAGCAATACTTTAATGCCGGGATGGGTTTTGGACCTCTTTTACTTTTTCAAATTTAGTATATGGACCAAGTTGTCTGAATATTTGACCAAGTCTTGTTTGTTGGCGACGGTCTCGAAAGTTTCGGTTCCGTGGATTTTGTGCACTTATAAATCGGGGAAAATAAAATACATGATTATTGCAGTATTTTCAACATGTATGGCTCTTTGAAACTCACCGTTTGAATGATGAAAAGTCTACCAACTATTTCTACAACATTAATCGCTTGAAGATAATTTCTTGTTCACATTATTGTTGCAGAATGGAGTTCGAGGATTTATGCTTGACATGTACGACTTCGAGAACGACATCTGGCTATGCCACTCCTTCGGAGGCAAATGTTACAACTTCACTGCATTTGTAAGTACTTCCTTGTACACCAGATGGAAGGGGTTTGGCTAAACTTGATGTACTGATATGGTATTTCTGTGATCTGCAACTTGCAGCAACCCGCCATCAACGTGCTCAAAGAGATCGAGACGTTCATGTCTGCGAACCCTTCGGAGATCATAACCATCTTTATAGAGGACTACGTGACATCCTCGATGGGATTGACCAAGGTTTTTAATGCATCTGATCTGAGCAAGTACTGGTTCCCTGTTTCGAGGATGCCGAGCAATGGGTCGGATTGGCCGACTGTGGATGATATGGTCCAGAAGAACCAGAGGCTGGTCGTTTTCACTTCCAAAAAGGAAAAGGAGGCGACCGAAGGGATCGCTTATAATTGGAAGTACGTCGTAGAGAATCAATGTGAGTTTTCTTGTCTATCAAGTGATGTGTTTCATGAGATATGGTGAAGACGAATCGGGATCTCGTCTGTTGCAGCAAGATCAGATGTTTGCCTATTTCAATGTTTGTATGGCATTAGGTCTTAACTGCAATTCTATGGCTTGAATTGCAGATGGAAATGACGGAATGAAAGCGGGGTCATGCCCAAATCGAGCTGAATCGCCTGCCTTGGACACATCGACCATTACACTATTTCTTGAGAATTATTTCCCCACTGATCCAAATGCAACAGCAGCTTGTGCAGACAATTCGGCTCCTTTGATTAGCATGATGAATACTTGCTATAAAGCAGCTGGAAAACGGTGGCCTAACTTCATCGCAGTGGACTTTTATCAGGTACTTGTAATATATATTACGTTAAGTTGCATTTCAAGATGTCTTAAATGATGAAAAAAGACGTGGAAAGATCTTACTTTGGGTATCTTTTTCAAGAGGAGTGATGGTGGAGGAGCTGCAGAAGCCGTCGATGAAGCTAACGGGCACCTCGCCTGCGGATGTGGCAGCATTTCCTATTGCGTGGTAATATTCGGTCCCTGTTATACTATCATCTTATCAAGCAATGACCTCTGTTCTCCAAATACTAATGAACTGATCTTCCATGGTCAGGCTGATGCTTCTTTTGGTACTTGCAATGTCCCACCAATCTCTCCTCCTCCGCCCGCTTCCATAACGAACACACCGCCATCCAGCAACTCTCCAACATCGACCAATTCCCCATCAAACAAGGCGAGTACGGATCACGGGATGGTCTTCCTGCAGTGGTGGTGTTGGACGGCCACGATCTTATTGTTGCTGTAAGTGAGGCCAGCTGCTGCACGGCATTTAGAAGTTTTTCTGATGTACGTACATCTGATTATATGAAAAACTAGCCTGGCTCGATTGAGCAATTTTGAGCACACAAGACCCTCTTAATCTTTATCGACTTTTCATCATTGGGATATAATGTTCTTATTTTTGTGGTTTAAGGGTTGGGATAGTTCACTGATCTGATTTTTCTACCTCGTTCAAAAGAGATTGAACACCAAAAGGGATAGCTGCCTTTTAGGCTTGTACCATATATAATAGTAGCAGCATTTCTCTGCTTTCTGCTACAATATCGTTTGCTTATTTTGGGCCCAATTCAAATTAATGTATGTTCAGCGATACGTACATCCGAACCAGGTTGCAAATGCAAGCACCAACAACCGCGTAGATCAACTGACGGATTGTTCTAGTTGCTATGTTAAACATAACAAAGAGCTGTACGAAGACATGTCCGACTCGGACATAAAGTGGTCGGTCGAATGAGTATCTGAACACCAACAAGTTTGGCCATGAAGTTGTAAATGCAAGCATGTATGTGGCCCGAGAGGCTTTCCCATGCTAAGCGGGAGGCAGATATTGCACTAGCCCAACTAATAGACAATTTTTTTCTCAATACAAGCCCACAAGTCATGACTTTTCAGTATAGAAACAAACTAATGGGCCTACCGTCCAAGTAATAAGCACTTGAGTTCCGTCTCCGACAGTACTTGACTCTTAATATCAGAATTTTTACTGGGAAAATACTAACGGGGCTTGCTACTATCACTAGCCAGGTCCTATGCTTGCCGCTCTGCGACATCAGGACATACAAAAACTAAGTGCATTGTGTACCTTTTTCCTTCTAGTATGAAGCTGTAGGTGTGGGGTGGGTATGGTACTGTGCACATGGAAGAGAACAATTAGAGAAATAGAGAGAGAGAAGCCTGCTGCTGAGTGATGTTGACCCAGTAACAAGCGCATGTCGCCATCAAGACAGACTTGGCAGCAGCAGCATCATCTTGATGATATACAAAAGAAACAATCTTTACTAACACTTGATGAGTAGGATGTCAACAGATACTATCTCGTTTTTCAGGGGTCGGTTGATCGACTACTAAATTTTTTCTACCAAAAAATAAATAAAATAAACAATCCTTCTGGTGGGGCCTTCTCCTAAGAGACAAGCAGCTCCAAATGATTAAGAGCTTCCTTGAGCATGCCTAGGGCCGCAGGACCAGTAAACCTAACATGGAGAGGGGGACCAAATAGGTTCCCAGTTCTGTCCTGTTATCTCCCATGTCCCAGTGTTTCTTATCTTCAGAAACTCGTGTTTCTCAGGCTCACAACTTTTGGTGAAGGCCTCTCATATTGAACTAACAATTAAGGCAATTTAGGGGAACATTAGTAATTGCCAATATGGTCCCTGGAAGCCAATTAAAAATCTGACCTTTCTTAAACAAAAGGACAAGAAACTGCAATTTCAAGCTGATTAAGCATATACCTTCATTTCCAATGTGTTGAAAATGAATCAAATTAATCTTCTACTGATTTATCACATTGGCTGTTCTTCTATGCATAAAAAACTATGAATTATAAAACATCAAGACACGAAAAGCTCTTCTTTTTTCACCTTTTTTTATCAATCAATAAGGAAGATATGGTTACATATTACAGATGTTTTGATCAAACCTTCAATGCACCCGGGTGTGCAGATTCTGATTCAGTCTTCCAGCTGTAAGTATGCAGCAGCAAATAATTTGATGGCTGCTGCAACTTACTACGTGTATAGGCACGGGCATGTGCCTTCGCAGCAGGCAGTCCGAATAACTTCTGGGGTATCAGTATTATTTCTTCTTTTCCTTGACGGTTCTTCACATCACAATCTTGCCTCATTGGCAGCATCTGCGCCTCCGTCACCCAACTGCGTCCCGGGTTTCTCAATGGACGTTTCCTTGGTACTGTCGCTGTTCATGTTCCCCACCTTCTTCCGACCCTAAAACAGCACGTGCAGATATTTGTGAGAATTCAAAACGTAGCAGCTTGAAAACTAAACTGGTATTAATTATACGTTCATTCTAAGATCATTTCCACAATTGAACGTGTCTAGATTTATGAACATGAACAAGAAATCGCAGACTCGTATGAAAGCAGTCCACTTTACCAGTTGCAGTTTAGTTTGAAAATATAACTTGTTATTATGTGAGAGATGCACAAGATGTGAAATTGTTGACGGAACAAGAAACTTACTTCCCCAAAAGGCGAGTCCTCCACCTCAAGCATATGTACAATGTGGCCCATTTTTGGTCGCTTTTGTGCATTTGGGTCCACGCAACGTAGAGCAACAAGAAGAGTCCTCTTCAATGCCCTTGAAGTTGGCTTCTCCGGAAGCTTTGGATCCAAAACCCCTTCTGGATTCCTGTTGCTAACCATCTTCTTGACCCACTCAACTAAGTGCACCTAAGAATCAATTCTCACGAGTCAAAACAACAACGGGAGATGAAGCACAGAACTTAAGGACGAGGACCAAGCAAAGACAAACTCTAGCAGACTCTTCTAGCACTCTGTTATTGTGCACCGGAAAGTTAGCGATGGCAATAAGTGCAAACCTCTTCTGGAGGAAGACTATAGTCCACTGGGTTTCTCCCAGAAATGATTTCCATGATCAAGATCCCAAAGCTGTACACGTCGCTTCTGTCATTCAGCATGCCGGTGCTTGCATACTCGGGAGCTACATATCTACAAAAGCATAAACAAAACCCTTACTTGTTCTTGCCCATTTTACAGATGCGTATAGAAGCACAAATGTATGCATACCCAAATGTTCCCATGACTCGGGTAGTAATGTAATTCCTTTCTGAGCAAATCAACTTAGCCAGGCCAAAGTCTGAGACTTTGGAGTTCCACTGTTTGTCAAGTAGAATGTTGCTTGACTTCACATCGCGGTGGACAACTTTTGGTTCAAGCCCCTCGTGAAGGTAAGTCAACCTGACATAAACAGCGCAACGTTTCGTGAAAAAGGGAACTCCATGGATGAGAAGCAAGTGACTGCAGCTAACTAGAAATGAACTTCATCTGAAATTCTAATTACCCTTTCGCAGTCCCCAAGATGATGTTCATCCGAATTTCCCACGTAAGCGGACTGCAAGGACCTACTTCACCATGAAGCCACTGCTCTAAGTTCCCATTGTTAACGTACTCATATACAAGCATCCTGCAACACGAACGAAATACGCAAAACCAGATATAAATCTCAAAGTCTTAACTACTGAAATCCGCGTAAAATTACAAAGTTCCTGTACCTATGAGCCCCTTCAGCGCAGTAGCCAATCAGCCTCACCAGATTCTTGTGCCTAACTCTTCCAATTGCTTCCACCTCAACCTTGAACTCCCTCTCAGCTTGCCCTCTGCAGGTCAATTAACACAAAACCAGACCCCAAGATTGAAACTTTACACAAGCATTGAGCTCACACAACAAGATTCCAACCTCCAAACCCGAAAAAGACAGAATTAAAAGACGCATCGTCACACCTGTTATTGAGCAAGTTCTTGACAGCAACTTGAGAATTATCATCGAATCCACCATAGTAAACAATCCCATAACCACCCTCACCAATCACATTCTCAGGGGAAAACCCATTAGTGGCCACCTCGAGCTCCCTCAGAGTGTACCAATGGCCCCACCCCAAGTGAGAAACACCCGGCACCACCTCATTACCTCCACCACCTCCGCCGCTCCCGCCACGTGTCGCCTCCCCGCCAGGGAAGCTTATGAGATGCTCCTTCCCGATATCAATCTGGATATTCCCCCCGCTCCGGCGGTACTGGCCCATCAAGCTGTCCTCCTCCTTCCCGCCACCCGGCGGGTCCAAGTACGGGTCTTGGGGCGGGTCGACCCGAACCTCCTGGATCTCCTTGGAGACGGCGGGAATCTTGGGTCCTCTATCCTTGGTCCTCTTCTCGGTCCTGGACCGCTTCAGGGCGAGGCAGAGGGTGATGAGGAAGAGGAGGAGGACGAAGGAAGCGCCGACACAGACGCCGACGACCACCCATAGCTTGAGACCGAAGATTGAAGTCTGTTTCGACAGCTGGTCTCCCATTGAACTTCTTGAAGAAGCTCTCAAGTTTCCATGGAAGAAGAAGAAGAAGAAGAAGAAGGAGGAGGAGGAGGAGGCTGCTTCTTCTGTCTGTGTGTTGGTTGTGTCGGAGAGTGATTATAATTATAATAAAGTGTTATTATTTATTGGTCAAAAGAGAGCTTTTCTTTTCACATATTACTTACCAGTATTCAACCACCTGTCGACAATTTACTAAAACAAGCAATGTCATGTCATCGATTAAATAAGATTTTTCGAATTCGAATCAAAGACTCAGTTATGTATTCTTGATTTAGTAAGTATTTATTTAGATTAACTATTGAGAGAGTTAAAGTAGTTTAATAAAATATTGGTTTCGAGGGCTAGAGACACGTCAGTGTTAAATTTGTGATAATTTTGCTAATTTTAAAAAATTTACACAATTTGAATATAGATTAGTCGATTAATCAGTCTAGCTGACCAGATACTAATAGTATAAACCCAAAAAAGTATGTCGTCATTTTAGTTTGAACATAGCTGCTAAAACAATTAGTTTGGTCACACCCTATGTATAATATTTCGTATTTCTAGATTTATGATAACTCGATGAAATTACCTCTTTTCTCATATATTTATTTGAGTTTGCATTTTTTTTTAAATTGTGACCCTTACAAAATTACGTGCACGGTCAAATTGTTAAATGAAATGGTTGAATTTTAAATTTATTAATTTCTTACTATTTAGGTTAAACTTTGTTCATTATTAGCTTTAAGAGTGTAAGGAAATAAAGAGCAGCTGGCGCGATGTGACATCTTTATGGGAGATAAGAGGGGTTTTGGGGAATTGGGAAAATTGTCCGAACCGGTAAGATGTATAGGGTGGGCCCCACTTTGGGTTTAGGAGGTAGTTATTAACAGGTTCAAATTCAGTGGAGACATGAGTAATCCCCACTAAAAGGGATAGGGGCAATATTGGAAATACAATAATTAAAAAAAATATCAGCAAAATAATACAAATTATGGAAATACAAGTATGGGAATATTAGTTTCTATTTTCTCGGATATTGGTTTCATTCTACTATGATATTGGTTTCAATCTTCTATGTTATTGGCTTCATTCTACTATGATATTGGTTTCATTCTACTATGATATTGGTTTCCATCTTCTCGGATATTGGTTTCATTCTTCTATGATATTGGTTTCATTCCACCGTGATATTGGTTTTTATCTTCTCCAATATTGGTATCCCATTATAAGCGAAAATGTATACCATTTGAATGTATTGGTTTCATTCTTCTCGAATATTGGTATCATTGTTATAGGATATTGGTATCATTCTACTTTAATATTGGTGTCATTCATCTATGAATTTTTTTATTCGAAAGAAGATATTACCCTCAACAGATTCTGACCATCAGATCTGTAAAAAAAGCGATTTTGGGAAGATAGGTTTTTGGTTTGAACAGGAATTAAAATTCAGCGAAGATAGATTTTTGGTTTGAAGCATTATGCATCTCGATAGAATTCCACACGATTCACCCAACCCAGAAAGAAAAAAATCTGCTCGATCCATCTCCTCCTCGCTTTTCTCGACTTCGATTTAGGATTAGGGTTACCGATTCGACGAAAAAAGGGGAAATCCAGCTTAATCGGTTCGCCGACTCCTTGGTAGGTAGTGTTCATCCTTCGTAGCCCTCAACGTCGTCCCCTCCATCTTCGGCCTCTTCTCCCATGGCAGACAATTAAAAATCAGCGAAGATAGGTTTTTGGTTTGAACATGAATTGAAAGGGTTATGGAAATAACTTGTGTTAGTTTATGGAAGCTTCAAGATAAGTTTAAATCTTGGGAATTAGTGAATAAATCAAGGTTGCCGATGTTGAAATTGGTTAGAAAAGAAGGGGGGATTATATTTTTTTTGTGGGATTATATAGAAAAAAGGTGGAACCCTAATGAGTATGTTTGGATAAAAACTCGAAAATATCTTCAACAGATTTTGACCATCAGATCTGTAAAAAAAGAATTTGATCAAATCTAAAGGCCCATATTTAGTCCATACTATGGGGATGATTTTTATGTAGTCCCCCCTGAATCCAAATCCGTTATTAATGCGGGTTGAACGTAACCGACATCTGATCCAAGTGACTGACCAGTGATGCGAATACCGAAGAGAGTTTACCATCCGCGTGGGTTTTTTTTTTATCATTTGGGTTGACATCTACTTTAGGATGTGTAAAAAAATTCAAGGGATGTGACTTTTTAGGGCAGAAGAATAAGTTCAACATGAGTATAAATTTGTAATATTATAAATTACATATGAGTATTTTAGAAATACGAGTAGTAGTACATCATATTGTGAGCAGTCATACATCATGTTTTGTTTTGAGTATCTCATGTTTTGAGTTGTGATACATCATGTTACCAGTAGCAAATTATTGTATTGTTTTAATATAAAAAATACACTTTTACACGTACATGAAGTTTCCGGCCGTCAAATGTGCAAGAATGCATAGTCTTCAGAACCAATGGTCTAAAAGTTAGTATGTTTTTTATGTTATCTATCATATTAGAAACAACACTCGACTTTTATATTTCTTTTGGTTTTTTTAGGTAAAATTTTTAGATTTTTACATAGTGTAAAAAAAATGTATTTCCACTATGAGATACTTTCAATAAGTTTTCTCATTCAAGTGTATTATCGTAAATGATAAAACTTTCTTAAAAATATCCCATATTTAAAAAACATTATTCTTTTTACAACGTGTACAAAAAATCTCATTTTTTTTAGGTTTACGCATTTTTTCTGATTTTCTTTTAATTTTTCTCAAATTTTATGTTAAAATTAATTTATTGAGCTTATGTGTTTGTTATTTTTTTAATTCTTTTTAGAACCTACATTGAATACAAAGGATCTCTGGAAAAGCTCCTTAGTACGAGAGCAGGGTCAGGTTTAGCATTGTTATTTACGAGAGTTAGTATTACAATTAGGGGCGAGCAAACAGTCAGACTGATCTATAGTGAATCATGAGAACCAAACCCTGTTTTAAGAAAAATATGGATCCAGATATGATCATTTGTTCATCAGTTTCATATCAGAATTGACCCAATTTTTTGATTAGTTTCATACCAAAAATAACAAAATTTGAAAAAATAACAAAAAATGGACGATTATGGACAGGTTGAAAGCGACGAGAGACGACAAAGAAGTCCAAGCAAAAGATGTGAAACAACGAGAGATAGTAAAGAGGTCCAGAGAATATATATTTTTTGGTATAAATGGTGAGTGCTAAACACTCAATTCATTCATTAAACATAAAGTTACAAGCAGAGGCAAAAGCTAAGTCAGCTGCTACTAAGGGAATACAGCTCTCTGATGGTTGGCCGAGCACCAAAAACCTACCCGGGAGCTCAAGTGCTAGATTGGCAAGTCTATCCGCCACTCTATTACACTCGCGTCTACAAAAGGAAACCTCTACGCACCCTAGATGGCGAATAAGGTCTCTACACTCCATCACAAAGGCATAGGCAGAGTTATCGATGCCCAAGCCCTCGATCAAGTACCTTACTGTTGTCTAAGATTTAGTTTTCACCAACAGCTTTGTGTACTTTTCTTCTCGCATAAGCACAAGGCCCCTCCATATAGCCCAAATCTCTGAGGTTATCGCGTTGCAGTGGCCTATCTTCTGCATAAAGCCTGTGCACCATTCCCCCACTGGGTTCCTTATGATTCCACCACAACCCGCTTCCCCAGGGTTTCTTTTAGAGGAACCATCAACATTCAGCTTATGCCATCCATTCAGGGGAGGTCTCCACCCATTCGGTCTTCCCAGCTCGACTGGACTGGGGGAGATTTTGGTTATCGTGTTTCTCCACACTGCAAGAAACTCTCTCGCTTGTGTCTTTACGAACGCTATCTTGTCCCCATGTGTTTCCTCGTTGCCGAAGACATGGTTATTTCTCCATCTCCATAGCCACCAATAACAGGTAGCAAACATAATATTCCAATAAGCCCCTTCGACTACCTGGGCGTTGGTAATCAAGTTGATAGAGAGCCATTGTGACCAACTTAAGCCAAAGAAGCATTCACATCCTTGTTGAGGGACTAGCTCTCTCCAAACCTTCCTAGCTGGTGGACAGTCTCTTAGTACATGAATAATTGATTCCGTCTTATCTCTGCAGATTGGGCAGTAAGGGTTTGCTACAAATTTTTGTTTAAACCTCTCCTGGTTCGTCATGATTCTTCCTTTTTGGCACTCCCAGAGTAACAAGCGAACTCTTTCAGGAACCCTCAGCTTCCACAAATAGTCCCATTTCACCTTATGAATGTCCACTGTGAATTTCCACAATTTTGAATCCTTTGTGATGCCATCTACATCCACGAACACAGCTTCTAGATGAGATTTCCAGGTTGGGGGGGATCAGCCATCAAGTTTGGACCAAACCCACCCCTCCTAGGCTGACCAGTAGCTGCATACGGCCCTATTTAGATGTTCCTCTGGTATAGTGATCACCTCATGGGCTAAGGAGCCCATTCCCAGCACCTACTCATCCATCCATAAGTTAACTTGTTGGCCATCCCCTACTCTCCAGCGGGAGCCTCGATAGAGTTGGGCATCTACCTTGGTAAGACCAGCCCAGATGATGGATTACTTTACGCACGGGTTGAAAAATGAGGGCCCTTCGAGGCCCCGCTTATACTTCTTTCTTAAGATTTGGGCCTACATTTCATCTGGGTGATTGATCAGTCTCCATCCAAGTTTCATAATGAGGGCCTCATTAACCTATCTTGTGCTCCAAATTCTGAGTCTACCACAATCTCTAGGTTGGCACACCTCCTTCCACTTGACCAAGTGGACCCGCTTTGTTCCCTCTGAGTCACCCCATATGAAGTTTCTACAGATTCTATCCAGCTTATCACATAGGTACCAGGGAAGGTAGATTACCTGCGTTGCATAGAAGGGTAACGTTGCAAGAACCGACCTTGTGAGTGTGATTCTCCCCACCGTGGATAGTTGCTTCTCTTTCCACCCCGCAAGGCGTGTTTGAGCTTTTTCCACTAAGTAGTGGAAGGTATTCTTATTGACCCTCGAATGGATCGCTGGTATGCCCAGGTACATACCAAGGTCTTTTGTTGTTTTAAACCCCAGCCTAGAGCAGAGCTTCCTTCGAGTTACCGGGCCAACGTTGTTAGAAAAAAAACTCGAGACTTAGCCTCGCTTATCTTCTAACCAGAAGTAGCACAAAACAAGTCCAACCTGCTTTTGATAAGCTTGGCTTGCTCTACCGAAGCTTTTGAGAAGAGGATGATATCGTCCGCAAAGCAGAGGTGGTTGATGTTCGGCCCTTGTCTGGTTAACCTGACTGGTCGCCACTCTTTTTTTTGAATTGCTTGTGTAATCCAATGTGCAAATCTTTCCATGCAGAGAATGAAAAGGTAGGGTGAGAGAGGGTCGCCTTGTCGGATTCCTCGTGAGGGGAGGAACTATTCTGACATCTCTCTGTTCCACATCACTCGCATTGAAGCACATGTGACACACTTCATAATAATGTTGATTAGGCGATAGGGCATGCCTGCTTTTTGTAATGTCTCCTCAATGAAGTCCCATTTTAGCCTATCGTAGGCCTTCTCAAGGTCAATTTTAACCACCATCCATCCTCGAGCTCCCTTCTTGATCCACATCGAATGAATCGCTTCCTGAAAAATATCAACATTATTAGAAATGAGATGCCCAGGGACAACGCTTCCCTAAGCCAGAGAGATAAGGTCTGGTAGTTTGTATTAAAGACGTGATACAATCACTTTAGTGAGGAGTTTGTAGGTTATATTGCAAAGGCTTATAGGGCAAAATTAGAGGATGGTCTCGGGGGAGGATACTTTAGGGATGAGGACTAGGAGGATCTCATTTATCTTTTTGGGAAGGATTTTGTTTGCTAACACGGATCTGATAAAGGTCACTAAGGAATCATTAACGATGCTCCAACTTTGTTAGAAAAAAATGGCTTGGAAGCCGTCAATTCTCGGGGCTTTAATCAGGCACCGGCCTAAAAGCAAACGAGAGTTCCTCCGCAGACTAGCGGGCGAACAGCCCCTAGGTAACATAGTCACTTGCAGGTTAGGGTCTAAGCAGTAGAGGGTTTTATAAAAGTATAGCGCCATTCTTTCAAGTTCATCACCCTCTTCTGCATATTCCCCTCGATCGTTCTTGTGTCTTTCCACCTTATTTCTTCTTCTCCTTACTAAGGTGGAAGTGTGAAAAATTTGTGTGTTACGATCACCATCCGTGACCCATTGTTCCCTTAATTTTTGTAGCCACAAGGTCTCTTCTTGATGTAAGACCAGTTCCAACTCCGATCTCAACTTCACGTCTAGGGCTTCTAGGCCTCTATTTGATTAGTGGGCGAGCACCTTTTGTAAACCACAAAGCCTCGCATATAACATCTTCTTCCTCTGTCCAATATTGCCAAACAACTTGGTATTCCATACTTTAAGCTCCTCCTACTTCTACCTATATCCACATCCGAGAATTTAATCAAGAGAGGGCAATGATCCAACTGGAAGTGCTAATTGTTGAACTGATCCCTCCGGCCACTTGATTCTCCACTCTTTGTTACATAATGCTCTGTCTAAATGTTTGGAGATCCTTCCACCTATCCCCATACTTCTAGACCAAGTGAAGGGAGCCCCCATGAACCCTAAGTCGATGAGGCTGGTTTTGTTAATCCACTTCAGGAATCTCTTATCTTGCACTCTGAGATTGCCGGAACCACCCTTCCTTTCATCGAGGCTTACAATAGTGTTGAAGTCCCCGATAACCAAACAAAGTGTCGCGTCCCCCGGGGCCAGCATTGATATCATTTGCCAGTAGCTTTCTCTTTCGCTCACAGGAGGGAGGGCGTAAACTACAGTTAGTAGGAAAGGATCATGATTCTGGTAACTAACTTCCATATGAAGGAAATGCTCATTTGTCTTTAGCACCTTGACAACCATGTCTTGGTTCAAAAGGAGCCAAATCCCTCCTCTTCGACCTTGCGCTTCAACCCGGAAAGAGGTGAATCCTGTCTTCTGACAGACCTCCTCTGCCGCTGTTCTACTTATTTGAGTTTCTATGAGGGAGCCAAACAGACATTATTAACTCAAGTTAGATACTTGAAAGCTCTAAGAAAGCACCGCTTCTGAGCTCCGCACATATTCCAAATTAAGGCCTTAAAATCCATAAATAGGTTATGGTTTACATTCATGGCCGAGCTTGGGTGGCTAACCCTCCCTCTAGATGGTGTGATTATCATCAACATTGATGGAAGAGGTTCACACGGGAGCTGCGGGGGTACGGGCTGGGTCAAGGTCCATGTGTTCCCGAATGTCAGAGACAGGGTCCGGGGGGTCTGAGACATGTTTCCCTTCGGAATCACCACTAGTTTCACCCATTTTATTAGGCATTTTTTGGTGATCTCCAGGTTTTGCTGCATGGGAAGTAATGAAGGTGATTGGTTATTAGTTTGGTTTGGGATTGGTTGACTTGGCATCTGGTTCTGGGTTGGGATTTATGTTTTTTTTCTAGGTCTATATCTGGCTACAGCTGCATCTAGCTTGGAAAGTAAAATATTGTCATCATTTTGGGCTATTGGCTAGTGGGGGCTACTTTTTGGTTGGGTATTGGTGAAAGGTTTTTTGGTTGTAGGTGGCTTCATAGGTTTCTGGGTTTTGGCAGCTCCCTGCTTTTGTGATGTGCCAGCTATGTTTGAGAACACACGCGCTGGGGTTGGCGCAGAGGTCTTGTCATTTGTTTCTTCCTGAGAGACACCATCAGGATAGAGAAGAGCACTGTATCTGTTTAAGGAAACTTGTTTAACTCTGGAGGAACTTGGTTTGATGGTTTTTCCTCTTTTAGCCACCACCATCCAAGGGCCCAAGCTTTCCCTAGCCTTCTTGAGATCTGAGCCCCTAGGATTTTCACCAACCTCTATGCTAGGGTTTACTCCTTCCGCCTCGCAATGCCACCCCTGGTGAACTCTTCTCAGGGGCCTCGCAACTCTGGTT
Organism: Hypericum androsaemum; assembly: GCA_963995505.1. Lineage (NCBI taxonomy): Eukaryota > Viridiplantae > Streptophyta > Magnoliopsida > Malpighiales > Hypericaceae > Hypericum > Hypericum androsaemum. Next base: position 17,451,727 of record OZ023181.1, on the reverse strand, counting down.
GCCTTCTGGGCAAGCTTCTTTAAGATGGCCATAGCGGCCACAGCAGAAGTAAATATTGTGCAAGCACTCATATTCAATTCTTTGGAGTACTCCCTAATCTTCACTTCTCTGATCAAAGGTTTTGATAGGTCAACTTCTACACAAAGTCAAGCAAAATGGCCACGAATCTTGCCCGCTGTATTCGGGTTGATCTTAATCGGGCGCCCAATAGCAGCTGCCACACACTTTAACAGGTTGTTATTATATAAATAGATGGGAAGGTTAGGGAGCCTTACTCACACCCATGTCTTACACAATTTCTTCTCCAATGGAACAAACTCTGGATCCTATGGGCTTACCATGATGTAGTGGTCCAAGTAGGTCCAAGGGCCATCAGACATGGGGAGCTTATAGTCTTCCTCCGCACTGAACCAGACAAGGAAGTAGTTGTGGGCCAGATCCACCAACCTAATGGCAGCCTTCAGGCTCCACAGCTACAGCAATCTATTGAAAAGGGCTCTATAGCCAACGGTCTTCCCGAGCACCTTCACGATAACTGTGCGTCTCCATGGCTCCTCCAACTGGCTAACTGCATACTATGATAGCTCTATATCTGGGAAAGCAGGTTTGTGACGTCAATGCTAGCTTCCCCGGTAGAGAGCCAATCTTCTTCTGGTTCCTTGAAGGTGGGGCTGGGGGCATCAGGTGTCTTGTTGATAGAGTCTCTGTAAGAACCACACAGGGGTGGGTCGGAGGGCAGGGTGGTCTGGTTCTTATCGAGTGAAGGGGGAGGTTGGGTACCGATGGGGGGCTTGGATCTTGGTGGTGAAGGGAGGGGTTTGGGGAGGGAGGAAGGTTGGGGTTGTACGAAGGGTCCCAAGGTGTTAGAGGTAGGTCCTTTGGGGCTAGTGGGTGGTGGGCAGAGTTTGGGAGCTGTTGTGGAGAGAGGGATGGCGTTGGAGGGTCAGGTGGGTGGCGGTGGGAGGATTGAGAGAGAATTCAGGGTCCATTAGGAGAGTTTTTGCAAAATAGGTCCAGAGAATAGATAACAATTAGGATTTAACATTTAGGTTTGTCCACATATTCTCTCTCTCTCTTACTCTCCCTCGTCATAAATCCAAAACTCACTTGTTTTTTGAAATAAACCATGAAACCTTGAACATTTCTCTTCCTTTGAGATTTCTTTTGTTCCTTCCTCGTCTGAAAAAAAACTAAACACCTCAACCTTCTCGGCATCTCGCCGCTGCAACTTTCGGTCAACCACTTCTCCCACGAGTGAAGCAACAACGTGGAATTATTGGCGGTGGTGAAGAAGAGGTCATGCTCGGCCGTTGACAAACTGCCTTAGCTCCACCCCAAGTCGATGTCGGCCCTCGCCACGTTCTCACTTCGTGTCTGCATAAATGATTTAGGGTTTCTTATTTTTAGAGTTTCTTGTTTCGGGGAGCAATCACGATTTGGGCTTCAGACTCTGGGAGTGAATGATTTAGGGTTTTTTTCCAATTTTTTGGCTTTCAGACTCGGGGCGAAATACCTGACCCCTTAATTTTTGGTTCAACCTAAAAAACCAAGAAATTTCGGGTCAAATTTTCTTTCGAATTGCCCAATCCTACCGATTTTTGGGCAGTTTGTAAGGTTGGCCAGTTTATGCCCAAACTCGTTACACTTTTTACTTCAATTCACTGTCCAATCGGTCGGACCGTATTTTTTAAAACTATAATGCTATCTATTTTTTACTTGTCTCAATAAATTATTATTTGGTCGAGGTGTATACGGTTCTTTTCATAAATCTGAACCTGATCCTAATATTATTTTTTGAACAAATAAAAAACCCGATGTGGACTATTTTTTTTTTGAGAAAAGTCTCAGTAAGTACTTTGTGGTTTCATACTTTCAGAATTAAGGCTATGTGATTTCAAATTAGGAATTTAGTACCCTGAGGTTTACACATTTTTTTCCGGGCAATTCTAGAATACCTGCCCGGCCAAATATGCTCAAAACGATACCATTTTTGTATCCACGTGGCAAGTGATGGCTTAAGTTGACGATTACGTGTCGTCTGGTAAATTATACTTTCGGTCCCAAATTATACTTTCGAGGGTACACGGCTAACTCGAACACCGGCCACGCCCCCATTCTCTTCTCCTTCTCCAGTGAGCCTTCTTTCCACCTTCCTTCTATGGCCTCCATGGACTTGCAACAAAAAATCATACGCCCCCAGTAATTGCTACCACATTAACATGTTAATTTAATTTTAAAAAGGAAAACTGCTAATCAATTTAATTACTTTGTCAATTGGAATCTTCGATTATAATACTGACCCACTGCCAATTTGGTTTCCAGGCCTCCAACCTCGCCGACGCCATCCAAGTCATCAACGACATAGTTATCCCATGACCACCGCATCGTGGAGTTCATCTCGGGGAAGCTCGTTCTTATCATCAAGTGGGCCGGGTCCTGCCTAGTCTGTGGTTCTCTACTCCACACCGATGTGGTCCCTGCTGAGCAACTCAAATGGGCCCACCCCTCGTTCTCTGTCCACCTCAACCCCTCTATCGGGAACATCTTCGCCCGCACCTCGACCCCTATGCTCGTGGAGAAGGAGAAGGAGGAGGAGGAGGAGAGAGAGTGGGGGGGGGGGGGGGGGAAGGAGACGAGGATGGAAGAAAGAGAAGATGAGGGAAAAAGTGTAATTAAGTAATAATAATTAAAGTAGGGTTTAAAAAAATATTAAAATCAGAAACTATTTTGGTAATTTGCCATATCACACGTCAGCATTAATCAAATCACTTGGTCGCCACGTCAGGCATAAAACAACGTGGGAAAAAATATGTAAACTCCAGGGTACTAAATTCCCAATTTGAAACTATATGGTCTTAATTCTGAAAATCTAAAATTACAGATTACTTACTGAGATTTTTTCCTTCTTTTTTATCATCCAATTTTTAACCAGATTTTTTTGGTTTGCATCAGACTAGTTCTGTGATTCCTGATTTTTTTTTTGCTCAGACCTAATTGCAATAGATAAACAAAAAGTTTTATACCGTAGTCGAAGGTTTCGATTTCGAGTCTTAAAATTTTGATAATAATCTTGAGTTCTAATGTTTTGAAGAAATTTGTAGTGAGTTAGTTAAACGGCTAGGAAATTTAGATTCTTCACGGATAAAATGTATATTAATCATCATTTAAATAAATTCTGATAATATTTAATTTATATATGTCATTATCCATAAATATTACAGTAGATACTAATATTTAGGGACTAAATATATATTATAGCATGTGTGCTTTTTCACGAGGCAAATACAATGTTTTTTTTCTTTTAGACATTTGAGACATGACAAAATTATTTGCATTGTGAATTTGATGCGGAGCCTTTTTGCGAGCGTTATGCTCACAAGCATGCGGATGGCTCTCGTGTTTTTTTAGCAAATTTTTATACCAAAAATTATATCCGCTAAATATTGAATATTGAATTTTCATTATATTTTATATATCTTGTACTATTAGGGCAAACAATGCTCTTTGAATTTCTTTAGCTTTATTATGGCGAAATGACAATTTTTCTTACTGGTTAATAGTATTATTAAGTTGCTTAAATTTCAGATAAGAGAGCTTTTTCGCTGACCGTAGAGCTTAGTGATAAATGAATAAAGGATGTGAACTAATTTAAAAATATAATATTGTACATAATATAAATATATACCAAAGTTGAGATATTTGTCTTTGCATGGGACCCTACTATATCCTCTACTAATTTTATAAGTAGATATGGTGGTTAGAGAAAAAAAAGTGAGAACAATGACGACTTCTGCAATTATATTTATGCACATTCATCGTGTGAGAGAAGATACAATCCAGGGACTGTTTGGTTCGCTAAATAGAGTAATCATTGAAAAATTTATAATTATCAATGATTAATTAAATAAATTCACTGAACGACAATTCATTTTCAACTATTTGGTTCAGTTGCCAAATAGTATTTATATTTATACTATGAGATCTCGGAACAAGTTGTCAGATTTTTGCCGCTTTTTATAGTTACTATCTGTCTCGAACTTCAATTAGTCGTCTTAATAAGTATATGAATAATTTGATATTAAAAAAAATTTAGTTCACTTGTCGACCCCGAATATAAATTTATTTTCATTATTTTGTCCGTTCTTCCTGCATAAGTTAGTGAATGAGTCAAAATTATCCCTCTTATATATTTTCGATGAAATAATTAGTTTTCATGCACGAAAAAAAATCAAGGGCGTGTAGTATAACGGCATAAAACGTTGCCAATTTTTTAAGATTCAGAGTTTAAGTCCTGGCATTGTCATGGTGTAAAAATATGCATTGCATAAAGAAATGTTGACGAAATTCTATCACGAGAATGTGCAAAATAATGTGAAACATATTAACAAAAGAACTTTCTAACACATCAAACGTCATATAAAACAAGCAAATAAAATGTGCTCGAATTGTACAACTAAAAATGCATATTCATAAATACAATTTTGTGTCAAGTTCCTCCAAATGTTTTAACAAGTGCAAATCGCGGCTTTATGTTATTTTCACGATCAGGTTATAACAATTAGAGAAAGCCATATCCAGCACAGAATAACTATGCATGCCTATTTTTCCTCAATATATTTTTATTATTTACGAGAAAGACTAATTTCATATAAAAGAATCACTCTCTTATTAGTATTTTTCTTATTTACAAAGTTTTATTTCAAAATGATTTTGTGTGTCCGAGTCTCTTATAATTTTAATCAACTTAATAAATCATATTACTGCCTATTTTATAAACCAAACAGCTCCTAAACTTTCGATTATCCCAGTCAACGGAATCCGCTGCTGGTCACGTGAGGCAACGTTCCTAGCAGGCGAGGGCTTAAAATTGACTTCCATCGAAATTGACTTCAACGGATTCAACGTTCATTTGTATTATCAATGAATCATGCTCGAATGCATATTAGTTAGACACTAGAAGGCTATACCTAATACAGCTGTCAAAAGGTCCATTCCACTTTAATCAAGTGGTCTTAAATTAATAAGTCACGCCCTACTAATGGATGTATCGTGTATCCGGGCATTCCACGAGTTTCACCTCATACCTAATATTTTTTTTTGTTTTTGTTTTCATAGGGCTCCCTGTTATTTTTTTATATAAATAATATGAGAGTTTGAACTCCGGATTGAAGTCAATGGATCTATTTTTTTATTCGAGAAGTTTCTTCCTTCTTTATTCACTCTTTCGAGTTATTGAAAACGCAACAATTTTAAATAACTGTTAGGAAGCTTAACTTTACAAAAGTTTCAACTCTCGCCTATCTAAAATCTAAATTAGTTGATACAATAGTGTTTAGGTAAAAGGTAACACAAAATCACGCTGTAATACCTATTATGCATCCATTCAAATAAGATATTCACCATTATAATACGAATCAAAATTTTAATAAAAGATATAGGAAAGACATTGTAGATTTGTAGGTTCCTTTTTGCCAGTGGTACATACTATAATTTTATCATAACAAGATAAAAAGTCAATATCCCATAATGGGTCACAATAAATGCAAGGAGAAACATGACATGGTATTCCGCTTACATGTAGGGATAACATTCGCCCTACATATTTTTTATTGTTAGATTCATACCCTACTCTCTTGGAGACCTAGGGTCTGCAGGGTCCGACCCTTTAACATTATGTATTTTAATAATTTGTATATAAAATTGAAATAAATTTAAGACATCTACTACGTTACATATCAACATTCAATAGAAAATTAATGAAACATCAAATTTTGTAATTTAATTTCAATTGTACAAGGTTTTTCTTTTCAAATTTGATATACATAAACAATTCAACAATAAAAAATATATAGAATGTCGGTTTTTAGTGATCCATCATTCATGACATCTTCTAAGCTCGTTGAATAATAATATAATAAATATGTTAAAGTTAACTATAAAGTATATTATATATATTATCAATATGGTCTAACTATGGTCTAATTAGGGTAGAGTCTAAAGTATGATACAAATGTAAAGGTAGGGTCCGACCCACAGGGTCTAACTATGGATTCATACCATACCTTAGACCCTACTTTTAAATATAGACCCAAACTCATACCCTACCTTAGATCCAGTCAAAGTGATACCCTACCTTAGATCCAGTCAAAGTCAACATACTCCAGACCCGTAAGATAAATGTAAGGTCCCATCATCAGGGTATGAGTATTTCTACCATCCCTACTTACATGGGCACAGATTTCATCCTTGCTACGCAGAATGATGGTTTTGGCACTAGCACATATGATGCGGTACAAGTAGTATTACTAGTAGTTCAACTTATTTGTTAGGTGGCCTGTTTTTCACTTTCTTTTCAAAGCTAATCTCGATTTTTGTAGTTGATTGTACAACTAAAAAAACTGTCATTATTATTATTTTTTAGCAGCACCAATTCTTTATCCTTGCTTCCTTATCTAGATATTGTGTTGATTTCCTATATATTTCCATCCGTGTCTATCCTATAACTTTCTATTTTAATGCACGACCTACGAGTCACTTTCCTCTCAAATGGTAATTGATAGAAATAAATAATGATATTAGTTGTAGTCATTATTAGTCATTATCTGTAGTTTTAGGTTTATTATTATCTATAGTTTTAGGATTATTATTAAGAGTTTGATTTCTAGTCGGATTTTTTGTAATAGGTTTTTTTTATTTTTTTTTGAAAAATAAATTATTACACCATAATATTGTCAAGGTTTGAACCTTGGACCTCCTAGGTATTTACAATGCCTTGTTTTATTTTTTTATAAATAGGACTTATTGTCTATTATTTTAGACAGTTGAATTGATTATAAAATTTAGGGTTTTCCTACTTGTATTGTTTGTTCTCTTGCAAGTCTACGAAACAAGTCACTATCGTTCTTATCTATACGCTCTCTGCTACATCAGTAATACTAGTGGTACAGTGAATCGTGATATATTTATGTATGTGAATAGTACATATAATGCAAGTGATGATACATATTTTTCTTAAAATTTAAATTATGTGGATTTCATATCAAACTTTTCTCATTGCATTAAAAAAAATCCATAATGTCTTCCCAAACTACAACAAAAATTTGTGTAAGATTTATTTCCACTATGAATGCTTTCTTTTCGTGCATCTGTTTGTTTCAACTACATACTACGAAAATTTTACTGTAAATTTTGCCGCTGGGACATCTTGTTGTACCTCTATAACTAAGAGCAATGAAATCTGCCACTATTGACAAAAAGAAGGCATGAAATCACATGAAAATAAAATTTTGTAATCGAAATATGAATCAGTCAAGGAGCTTCATCTTCAAGAAAAAAATATTTTTTGGGTGTACTTTTTCTCGCTATAGTTAATACAAAGAAGAGGGTCGAACAGCCAACCAGCCCCACAAAACATCAATGAAACGGAATCATGGAGCCACAAAAGTGATTCAACCAAAACAACAACCACTAACAATTACTTAAATCAACACAGTATTAGTTTTCGAGTTCAAACTCTTGAGAATGCAATAATAATTAATATTTATTAGAAAATTTTTATTACATTTCATAAGTCATACATGGAACAAGACTGCTTTAGTCGGTCTAACGGATCTCCACATAGCATATGTTACAAAAATAAATAAAAAATAAAGTCGCAACATATTTTACAGCTAACTCCAGCAGTATACAACGTTGCACCTCTTTAATTCGCCCCATGCTTAAGATGGAAATTTGTTAATTAGTGGTGGAAGCTAGACTTTATTGATGATACACTTTAAAGGAAAAGTAAGAGTATCTGCTTTGCAACCCGGGAGGTAATAATTTTAAAGATGAAGGCGTTCCATTTACTTTTGTCTGGTGTTATAATAATTAATAATCAAAGCATATGCTACTTCGTATTTGGGGTCGGTGGGAGGAAACTTTTGCCACTATTTAAAATATATATCGGATTTAATTTAGATTATTCGACCTAATAAATTTATTTTACGCCAAAAAAATATGAAGTGGCTTACACACATACAACATTAAGGGGTAAATGCCCCCGTGTGAATAACATATTTATTACAAAAGCTTACGATTTTCATAATTTCCTCCGTTAATTTTGTTGTTATCAGTCTTATAGTTTTAATATAAAAAATGATGAAAGTAATTTTATATTTAGGTGCACTAGAATATGTTCAATGTCTAGATCCTAGATATTATAATCATATAGCTATATATAAAATATACTGTTCAATAATAAAATTAAAAATATAAGCAGTACACACACGAAATAAATTGTATGATAACGCCACTGTCCACTCTACATCTACTTCCAAAGATGAATTTATTTAGTATAATTGTGCTCGACTTTTAATATCACAAATAAAAACAGGTCTGGGAACAAATGCCAAAGGGGCCTAACTAGAATGGGCTCAAAGTAACAAGCCCAGTGGGCTAAAATAATTGGAAAAAAGGGCGCCAAATCCCACACAATTTTCCCGCCATCAACAAAAAACCCCCAAATAAAACCGCTGCTTTCTCCAACCGCCGACTCATCGCTCTCTGTCCCAGAGGAAGGAAAAGGAAACGACAGAGAATGGCGGACGACCAGCCGACAAGCGCGGGGAGGCGGAGGGGCCGTGGGGCGGAGGCCGCGGCCCGGGTGGGAGCCCTGGAGCGGCTGAAGGCGATGCAGCGCGACGGCCGGAGATCCGAGGGCTACGTAATCAAGGTCGACCAGCCGATCTATGACACTGTCCCCGAGGAGGAGTACGAGGAGCTCGTGAAGAAGCGGCGCCAGGAGGCCCAGGGTTTCATCGTCGACGACGACGGCCTAGGGTACGGCGACGAGGGCGAGGAGGAGGACTGGTCACGCGCCGGCTTGCCTCCCTCGTCGGATGACGAGGAGGGAGGGGGCGAGGTTAGGGAGAAGCGGAAGCGAGGGGAGAGGAAAGAGAGGGAGAAGGAAGGGGAGAGGAAGAGAGTGAACACGGAGCTGTCGGCCGCTGCGGCTTTGATGGGGAAGCAGAGGATATCGTCGATGTTGACATCTATGGTGTTTAAGAATAGGGATTCGAGTGGTAAGGTTATGGGAGCGGATTGCGAGAGTATATTGGATGCTGTTATAGCGGAATCCGCGCCCGATGAAGGCGATAGGGAGAGGAGGAGGAGGGCGGTTAGAGTGCCCGCTGATTCCAGGAAGATTTCGGTTCCGAATTTGGTGAAGATTGAGAGCGGGGTAGTCGCTAGGGAGTCTGATTTCGGGCTGAAGGAGGAGAGATCGGATGAGGTTATCGAGAATGTGGAGTTTGATGACGGGAATGGGCTGGTTGAGGAAGTGAAAGATGACGTAGTGGAAGGAGACGAGAGAGAGGGCGAGGTCAAAGTGCAAGTGGAGAAGAGCGATGTCGAGGTCAAAATTGAGCCGGTTGCGAAGGAGGAAGGCAGGCCTACTCTTAATGCCAAGGTTAATACAGAAGTTGCGGATCCTGCTCTGAGTGCTACTAAGGAGTGGCAAGCAGTTAGGAATTTTGGCAGTGTTTGTAATGTTGAGGTCAAGGAGGATCCTAAAAGTGGAACGAGCGGCGAAGAGTTATCGGAATTCGAGCTGAATCCCGACGGATCGCTGCCCTTTTTTATACTCGATGCACATGAAGAGGTTTTTGGTGCCAATATGGGCACTGTTTATCTCTTTGGCAAGGTAAACCATTGATTTTAATGACATTTTATAATTCATGCTGGTAAATGAGTGTTCGTACTTGATGCAACGGCCGGTTTGACTACACTGACTTATTATTGACTGTTCTTATTTTCATTCACTTGATTGTTAATTGAAAAGGGTGCAGTCACTATTAAAATTGACTGTTGGTCAACCTACACTGGTTTATGTTCTCATTTGTGTCGAATTTCGATGACTGTTTCCTCTCTTTCCTTTCCTGTGGTGCAACTGCTCAGCCCAGAACTAGCCGGACATAATTCATGACTTAATTGAATGAGCCTGTTTGTAATCAAAACAAACTTACATGAATAGCTGCACAGGACAAGAATCTTGTTGCTTTTTCTTGATACTTGAATAACATGATTCCTTTGGTCAAAATGATTCAATGTCGTTTGCAGCAGCATAATTTCTAGATTTTTATTGCTACATATCCCTTGCCTTGCATATCCAGTCGAGTTGGTAGCATGCATTTTGGAGTTGGACATTATTCATTCACTTTCCGTACTTGGCTTCTTTGTCGCGACTCCATGTTTTGCTGACGCGGAAGTTGCAATTCAGGTTCCCTTAAAAAACAAAGAAGTTACCGTTCAGGTCAAAGTCGAAATGACGTATCATAGTTGTTGTGCGGTTGTGAAGAACATGCAAAGATGTGTTTATGCGATTCCCAAGAGCTCCATATTTGCCACTGATGAAATTTTAAGGCTGGAGAAGGATGTCGAAGAGTCAAGGGTTTCACCCGCAGAGTTCCGTAAGAAGCTGCAAGTAAGTTTGACTACACAAATTCTAGCATTCCTCCTGTACATTATACTACTGATACTCCTGGCAGCTGCTTTTATCCTGCCACTTTCTATCTTGGCGCTTTTAGTCAAACATTCTTTGTTATAGAGATTATGGTTTGTTATTCTCCTTAGGATATGGCTTATGAACTCAAGAATGAGGTAGCAAGCCAATTGGTGGCACTCAATGTTTCAGGTTTTAGCATGACTCCAGTTAAGGTTTGTAGATTCTCTCTATCTGATTTCTGAAACGTGTGTCCACTACAAATTTTCACGGGATGTACTGTGGTTGAATTTTCATATCTCACTTTGTTGCTCTCATTGGATGGAACACATCTCAGAGGAAATATGCATTTGACCGGCCTGACATTCCACGTGGGGAGAACTATGTACTCAAGATCAATTATCCATTTAAGGTACTCAGTACAACCATCAATCTTAGTTCCATTGTCTTTCAAGTATCAGTTTATATCCTGGATCTGGACCTTACTGGTCTTGAAGTTCCCAGTTTGGTCCTTCTGGTTCTTAAATTCTACGAGCTTATTGATATTGGTTTTTACTATCAAGATGTAGCAGGTTCCATTTACTGATTCCTAATTTGAAGAGGTTCTGTGACAGGACCCCCCACTTCCATCAGATCTTAAAGGAGAAACTTTCTGTGCTTTACTTGGAACTCACTCCAGGTAAGCACGTTTTCAGGCAAGCGCCTTTTCAGGCTTGACCTTTCCATTTGAATGTGTTGTTTCATTCATCATCAAACATTTCACTTTAATATCTTTGAATATAGTGGAAGTTCCATTAATAAGTTTTATGTTAGTATTAGAAGTTTGTTTTAGCTTTATGAGACTCTTCTGTTCTTCTTTTGCTTTCTGCAACCATGGATAAGGTTTGGATGGAGGTGGCTAGTATAAAACTTAACCTGTTTACTGCAAATGATGTTCAACCTAAAATGCTTGCACCCTGTTCTAGCAAATAATAATATTCTGGTCTCTTACCTTCAGTGTTGCTTTCTCATGAGAGAGAATTGCTGTTTTTTGGGTGATAATTGTTAATCACTGTTTGTGTCATATGCAGTGCTCTCGAGCTTCTTCTTGTTAAAAGGAAAGTAAAAGGACCGTCATGGCTGTCAGTTTCTAAATTTTCGGCATGTCCAGCTTCTCAGCGGGTGAGGTTATAGCACAGTGTGGATTATGACCATCATTATTATGTTGTGTGTATGCCTTAATTCCTTCCTGATTATTTTTCACAGGTGAGTTGGTGCAAGTTTGAGGTCCTCATTGATTCCCCAAAGGAAATATGTGTTTCGTCTTTATCAGAGATCACTCCTCCTGTGGCCGTCACAGCAATAAATGTCAAAACCGTCATAAATGAAAAGCAAAATGTGAATGAAATAGTATCTGCATCGATTATCTGCTGTCACAGGGCAAAGGTTTGTCTAAAACGCTTTTGTTAACTATCCTCACCTTAATGTGTTATGCTGTTTCTCACTGTACAAGTCCATTAAGCAAACATCTATTATTGTGTTAGTTCAAAATAAGACTTGGTGTTAGGGAGCAGCCATTGTTTGAGAATTCAGATCCTGGGAAAAGAAAATATTGTACTTCTCGATGCCTATTAGAGATTATTTGCTTAAGATTATGCTTCATACTCCAAATCCAAGATGTTGCATACTATGGGCCTCTTATTCTTGCTCGCTACTGGTGTTAACAAACGAAACGTGTTCAAATGTTATGAGAGCGTGTGACAGATAATGGATGGTTGTCAGCCAGTCTACTGTTTACGAACTTGTGCTGTATGTATTGCCCAGATTGATGCTCCCATGCTGGCTTCAGACTGTAACAGATCTGGTATGCGCTACTTTACTGTTGTCCGCAAGCTTGATGGAGGAATTTTTCCAATGGGCTTTAGCAAGGAAGCAACAGACAGGAACACAAAAGCTGCCTCTACTGTTTTAGCAATTGAAAGCAGGTAGAATATCCTGCTTCGGTCTTGCTTATCAGATATACCTTTAACCATGTACATGGATCCAACAACTGTTTCTCAAACACCTTGATGCAGTGAAAGAGCTTTACTGAATCGTTTGATGATTGAGTTACACAAATTGGATACCGATGTTCTTGTTGGACATAATATATCTGGCTTTGACCTCGATGTTCTCCTTCATAGGGCGCAGGTACGCATGCTAGTTCTCCTTCATGAAGGAATACCTTAGGTCAAATGTTTACCTTTAGTATCTGTAACCGGTGGTTCAAAGTTCTTCACATTTTCTAGTGCTGCTGATGTATTGCTTTGCAGAACTGTAATATGTCTTAATTTCCTTGCCTTTTCTATTATTACTTCAGTCTTCATCTGATGTTTCAGAATCTTTAGTATGACGTCTAGAATGTGGTTTCTGATGGATTTGTTATTGCTTCAAATTCTTTTAGTTTTCTTTTTGTCTCCATCGCATGGACATTTAGATGAGTTTGCTACTGCCTCTGAAATGATGTAGCTTTCTTCTTACTAGGCTTGCAGAGTGCCAAGTAGCACATGGTCCAAAATAGGCCGTCTCAAGCGGTCTGTGATGCCCAAACTTACAAAAGGAAATTTCCTTTTTGGCTCTGGAGCGAGTCAAGGGATCATGTCTTGCATTGCTGGTCGACTTCTATGTGATACTTATTTATGTTCTCGTGACCTACTGAAAGAGGTTAGAGACTTCGGCAGAAAAAGAAAACACAAAAGTTTCCTCTACAAAGCAGCCAGCATCTCAGCCAGTTCCTCTACAAACTAATTATATTTTTACATTTGGTGTTTTGTCATTTTAGGTTAGTTATTCTTTGACACATCTTGCCAAGACTCGGCTGAAGAAGGACAGAACAGAGATCAGTCCGCATGACATTCCCAAAATGTTTCAGACATCATCGAATCTTATTGAATTGGTAGGTTTTCATGCTGTTTCATTTGGTAGTGTGAGTAAGAGCATCCTTCGGCTACGTGCTGTGTCTTCAATCAAATGATAACTGGATAATTTATTAGTCATGAAGTTCTCTTCTCTGGTCTTGGGTCAACAATCTGAAACTTGATATCTTAAAAGTTTCTGAGTTAAAAACCTTGTTATGTGCCTTTCATGCAATCTGAGAAAGATTTCAACTGATTTTAATTTGATTTCGTGTGCTATGACTTACCCCCTGAACAATAAGGATTTTGTTCCAAACAACTATGATCGTTACAGTTCTTGATTTATGCCCATATATTGGTTTAGAGTTAGAACTTACGGTAATATTTATCATCATAATTTGAGAATAATCCTTGTTATGCTTGCATCTTATAGTTCTGATGGGTCTTGCCATATGAACAGATTGAATATGGGGAGACTGATGCATGGTTGTCCATGGAACTCATGTTTCATCTCAGTGTTCTTCCGCTAACTCGCCAGCTAACTAATATCAGCGGTAATCTTTGGGGAAAAACCCTGCAAGTGAGTCATTGATATCATAATCTTGAGACTTCTCTGGATCATTGCGTCCAAAACTATCTGATCTTGCTTACATCCGACATTTTTGTTTACTCAGGGTGCAAGGGCACAGAGAGTGGAATATCTTCTATTGCATGCATTTCATGCAAAGAAATATATTGTTCCAGATAAGATCACCTCTTATGCCAAAGAAGGGAAAATGACAAAACGGAGAATGAATCATGGTATCGCGGATGGTGATGCTCAAGTTATAGAACCTGATGATGCTAACTTGGAAGATCAACAGCATAACGATTCCAGTAAAGCCAAAAGGAGTCCTGCCTATGCCGGTGGACTGGTTTTGGAACCTAAGAAAGGCTTATATGATAGATACGTATTGCTTCTGGACTTCAATAGTCTTTATCCTTCTATCATTCAGGTTAGTGTTTTCTTTCTAACCTTGGACCATTCTCAGAGCAACACTAGTTTGCTGATCTACAAAAGCATCTACAATACATAAACTGTCTGAAGGGCAGTACTAATTTGTTGATATGCAGGAATACAATATCTGCTTCACCACAGTTGATAGATCTCAGGAGGGCTTAATTCCTCAGTTGCCTTCAATTAAAATAACTGGAGTGCTTCCTGAGGTACAATGACCTACTGCAGGATACATATATACTCGCACATTATCAGTTTCTGTTTCGTAAGAACTCAAATTAAAAGTAGCTGTCCAACTGATTGGATCTCATCTCATTTGGGTTTGAACCATAACTTTTCAGAGTGATTGGTTTTCAGTCCATTTGACACTACTCAACACCTTTTGTATGATGAGAAATGATAGAAAGAGGATACTTTAATATTAGTCTATGATGGTAGTCACCACTTTATGATTGGTTATTCTTCATCCGCAATGCTAAGTTAATAGTTAAGATCCTATGCACTAGGAAAAGAGTTCTATGCATATAATAAGAGCACAAGTGCACAACGGCATTCTCTGACCCATTAAACAAACCGTGCCTAGTTCGATTGAAGTCTCGTAGCTGTGGAACTTTCTTTTTACAATATGTGTGCTCTCTCTCTTTCTCTCATCCTTTGTTCTAAATGCACTCTTTAGCTGCTAAAAAATTTAGTTGAGCGGAGAAGAATGGTAAAAAATTGGATGAAGACAAAATCTGGTCTCAAGCTCCAGCAGCTTGACGTTCAGCAACAAGCATTGAAGCTCACTGCAAATAGGTGCATCTCTTGATCACGTTAAATTATTATCCTTGCTTTCTCTCTGATTGTGTAAGCTAATATGACGTGTTGCAGTATGTATGGATGCCTTGGATTTTCAAACTCAAGATTTTATGCAAAGCCTCTTGCGGAGCTTATAACTCTACAAGTAAGAAATGCTACCCGGGATTTTCTTGCACACTCATGCTCGGTGAATGGGCTTCATATAATGGTATGGATGTAACCTTGGATAAGTCACTTTGCTCTATTGCAGGGAAGAGAGATTCTCCAGAGTACTGTTGACCTTGTCCAGAACAACTTAAACCTAGAGGTATTGATTTGTAAAATTCAAGAGTTCATCCGTGCTTCTATATTTTTTATTATCATACTGGAGTATCTGATAAGTTGTATTCACTGTGTTTTGTTCTTTTTTCCAGGTTATTTATGGTGATACTGATTCCATAATGATTTATAGTGGAATAGACGATATTGCAAAAGCAAAATCCATGGCGGATAAAGTTATCCAGGAGGTGGGATACTTCCATTTCTATGTTTATGAAGACTTTTTTACTTGTCAGTTTGGTAGAACTCAGGGTCACTTTTCACGAGTTTATGCTGCTATAGGAATTATAGGATACAGCTACATTGAGATGTTTATGTTTTGATGAGAGATTATACTAATTACCAAGTCCCAGCTGGTTGCCTATTTCCTGAGATAATTCGACATGTAAAAATATCTAGGTGAACAAGAAGTATAGGTGTCTGGAAATTGATCTTGATGGCTTGTACTCGAGAATGCTGCTTCTGAAGAAAAAGAAGTATGCAGCTGTCAAAGTGCAGCAGTCCAAGGATGGCACAACTTATGAGGTATAATTTATTAACCATTTTTGTCTTTTTTAGAAAGAAATTGGAATAACAACTTTTATGGTGCAGGTTGTTGAACGCAAAGGTCTGGATATGGTTCGCCGTGATTGGAGCTTGCTATCAAAAGAAGTGGGAGATTACTGTCTTTCTCAAATCTTATCTGGGGGGTCAGTCTTACAAAAACTAGTACGCACTTCCGGTTTTGACGCGAGTGTTAATGCATCTTGTAATGTATTGCCTTTTTTGCCACAGGTCGTGCGAGGACGTGGTTGAATCAATACACAACTCCTTGATGAAGGTTAGATTGATTGACGACTTATTTTCTTTTCAAAATTGAGAGTGGTGTAAGGAAGGAAGAGTGTCAACTTGTTCAAATTGATCATGTGTTGCAGCAACTGAAGAGACACTTAAGATCTCTGGACATTGAAGGAAGTTCTGATGTGCTCTTTGTGACTGTTTGACAGAATAAGCTGGCTAGTGTCTTTCTGCCTTGAATCGTCAAATTCTCACTCGAGGCTTAACTGAATTCCCGAAGTTTACTTGTTTGACAGGTACAGGAGGAGATGAGGAATGGACAAACAGCACTCGAGAAATATGTCATAACAAAGACATTGACTAAACCCCCTGAAGCTTACCCTGATGCCAAGAACCAACCACATGTCTTGGTAAGTATAGAAAAATAGGTAACTGGATAATGAATTAAACCATGACGTCATGCATGAATTACCACATCTGAAATCTCTGACACCATGATGTACTCCCACCCTTCTTAGGTGGCTCAAAGACTGAAGCAAAACGGATTTACTGCTGGCTGTTCTGTAGGTGACACAGTACCATATATAATCTGCTGTGAGCAGGTTTGTCATTCCCGAAGCCAGTCTTTTGAAAATGATCTTTGACGCCCTCAAGTGTATTGGGGTTCACTCTTTATACTGTTGCTCTTTGAATTTGCAAACAGGGTGCAAGTACAGGAAGTTCGTCAGGAATTGCTCAACGTGCTAGACATCCAGATGAATTAGTTCGAGATGATGGAAAATGGATTATCGACATTGATTACTACCTGTCACAGCAAATTCTTCCTGTTGTATCACGTCTTTGTGCTTCAATTCAGGGTACAAACCCTGGCCGTCTGGCTGATTGTTTGGGACTTGACTCATCCAAGGTAAATGCATCCTTCTACTCTTGACTCTTGGATCAAGAACATTATATGTCGCTGCTTTGCTTACACTATACTAACCTTTTCTTCCCAGTATCAAATGAAATCGAGTGGAGCCATTGCAGATGACCCTTCTGGCTCACTGTTGTTTGCTGTTACTGATGAAGAAAGGTAACCGGCTCTTGCGTCCAGTCCCGATGTATCAATATGTTCAAATTTCGTCTTTTGCTCCGTAATCCATTGGAATGACATAATTTCTCGGGTCAATGTTGGAATAAATGATTGATTGTATATGTTGTCAGACCATGCATGCAGATGTTGTCTTTGTTTAGTTTGTTCAATTTTATTTAATCATTCACTTGATTAATTAACTGCAGGTACCAGAGTTGTGAACCGCTGATGCTGTCATGTCCTAGCTGTTCTGGTACCTTTAGGTGTCCTGCTGTCTTCAGTTCCATTTGTATGGCAACTAGTGAGGAGCAATCCGATCCACCCGTTGAAGAATCAACAAAAGATTTCTGGCGCAGAATGCATTGCCCTAAATGCCCAGAGGGTGATGCTGGTAGAATATCTCCCGCGATGATAGCCAACCAGGTTGCTCACTTGTTTTTGCTTTAAACCGATGCGATTCTTCCTCGAGTAAATATAACATGAAGATGATTATTTATCAAAGTGAAATGCAAGAGAGTTGTTTTCACCCGTTTCAGTGAAACCGTGGTTAGTTCTAAACTTTGATGCTGTCATTGCAGGTGAAAAGGCAAGCAGAGGGGTTCATTTCTAGATACTACAAGGGCTTAATGACGGTAATCTTCTTACTTCAAATATCAGGTTAAAGTGGTAACAAACTATGTTCCCGATGCTTAATACCTAGATTAATCTGCTTGCAGTGTGACGACGAAACTTGCAAGCATACTACAAGGTGCCTTAATTTGCGCTTAATGGGTGACTCCGAGAGAGGTACACTCTGCCCAAATTATCCTCGCTGTAATGGGCGTCTCGCAAGAAAGGTACGCACGAATTCCTTCACTTTTAGGCCAAGATGAAAAGCTGCTCCCACCCTATAATCAATACCACGGGACTTTTTTCCCGACAGTAGTACGAGTGGTAGTTGTTTCATAAACACTCGAGGCGGCTCGATTAGGATGCTCTCTTCATTTTGAGCAATTCATACTGTAAAGCAATATTTTTAAAACCGACCCAGATTTTTGAAAATTTCTGATCCATCCAGTCAGACTGGTTGGGCTACTGGTTGGACCAAAATTTTTTATTAATTATATAAAGTAGAATAAAAATAATAAAATAACAAATAAAGTAAAATGTTGTTTTTTTAAATCACTTTAGCCACTTGTTATTTTACAATTTGATTACAAATTGTTCTGAATTTTTTGATTTGGTCAAGTGTCCGGGTGGTTTGGGTCAGCCAAAAAGAACTGACCGGGTGGTCGGACCACTCTGTGTTTTGGTGAAAAACGAGCCGTAATTCCTCTCTGCGGTCCGACCGTGGGTTTAAAAACACTGCTGTAAAGTAGTAGTTTCAATTGACGCTCTTCTGGTGATCTGACATGCTGGTGTTTTTTTATTGATCAAGTACACCGAAGCCGACCTGTACAAGCAACTTACATATTACTGTTACCTGCTTGACACCGTACGCTGCATTGAGAAGGTCAGTTTTGGCCATCTCTTGCATAAACATTGTGCATAAACCCCCTTGGTGTTTCATGATCTGTGTCCATTTTGAGATTGGCGTAGTTATTCTTCTGTGTGGTGGTTCTAAATGGTTGCAGATGGACGCCACTGCAAGAATACCACTTGAAAAGGAACTAGCCAAGGTCCGACCAATGGTGGAATTGGCTTTGTCGACGGTTGAAGAAATCAGGAACCGATGTGCCTATGGCTGGGTCCGATTGAACGACCTCGTCGTTACGGTGTGATGACACCTCCAGTAATAAGTCTTGATCCGTTTGTACAGAATCCTGTTGTATTCTATTTTTATCCCCCGACTTGCCAGGGAGAGCATTATCCTCTCCATTTGTGATTGATGGAGAGGATATTTGTACTAAAAAAAATTCAGAAAAATAACTGAATTTTAACTCTACAAAGAAATTAGTGGAAACCTTAAAGAATCTTAAAACATTTCTAGTCACCGGATATAAAGTATATATATCAACCCCAACTAAACGTCTCCAGTTGCACGAAAACGGAACAAATGTGAATGCTGCCTAAAAAAATTGCGGCTTATATGGCAAGCAAATGATGAACAAAATTTGGCAAGGATAAACCAGGGAGAAAAGTTGAGCCAAGCAATTGTATTATTGACCAAGGAAAAATAATTTATCTCTGAAACCTGACAAGATAGTAGCAGAGTGATTTATGTACAAGCTAATCGTCTGATTCTGCCATGCGAAACAAGCCATTGATCAGCCAAAGTAGTGTACATGGTCCACCACGCTGTACATAGCTTCATACCAACTCGCCGACGGGAGCCTCGTTGAGCCATAGGAAATGAATGAAATCATATAATTTGCCACTTACGCTAACCTGTACGATTTTTTTGAAGTTCATGTTTGTATTAGTTTCATTTCTATTAGGGAGACCATTTTGGAGAGAGAAGTGAGAGATGCACCACCTTGTAGGGTGTAGGGTTCAGCCTCCTCATATGATCTGGCCGCATTTGCTCAAGCTGCTTGATGCAACGTTCCCTAATATCAGTAAGAGTGGGCAAAACTTCCCTTGCTTTACCTTCAAGGCAAGGGAAAATGTCAGACTAGTAATTCGGTAATGTGTGCGCCAGACAAGATCGCTAATGCTAGGATATCGTACCTGAGCTTCCAGGCCAATAACACTTCAGAAGTTCTTCGACCTTCTGTGGTACCACATATGCTCTTTTTGATTCACTAAAAGGATGACGACAAAGTAATCTTTCTCCAGCCTGAGAAGGGATGAGGTAAAATGACCTTCCAACTTTCTCAATCTTATCAATTTACAGGAAACTAGAAGTGTAAAGATCATAAACATCAGAACTGCATTCCATTAATTTGCCATCTAAAGCAGAATAAAAGATTTTTTTATTTAACAGTAGACATTTCAAACTTGCTCGGTAAACACTCTCCCGTTCAAATTAAGTCATGGCCAAGTCCTAAATCCACTCCTCTCAGAGCATTTCCTAACAAACATCTGAAGTACTGCAAAGCCGCAACCAAACAGAGGGGAAGTGGAAATTATGGTTTGCTCACCTTTGGAGATGGTTCATTTTCTCCAGTCATTATATCAACCAGGGGATAGCCTTCTTTGCCATAGAGTCTAAATGTCTTCTTCTTACATGGTATTGAAACCTGACAAAGAACGTAACTAGCATGAATATCACCATGCAATTGACAAGAAACCTCTTGTGTATGAAACCATGACAAACCTTAGAAACATCTTCCGATAGTTTGATTCGAGGTTGACCATTGATCTCAACGAGCTTGAAGACACAACCGAGTGCAGGCTGAGTAGAGCAGGTGACAAGGTGGGTGCCTATTCCATATGCATCTACTTCATGACCCTGCATGGTAGCAAGGGAGAATGAGAAGCCAAAATATATCCTCCGAGTACTCAAAATTTACAGATGGCTGACGAGAAAGATGAATTGTGCCAACGGTGTGTAGTAAACAGTTTCATGCATAACAATGAGTCATTTCATAATATATTGCATTTTCACAAGTATATTTCCCATGCATGGCCTCCTTGTAACTTAAAATACGCTTGTTTCCAACAGAAAATCTTCGAGTTCTCTGAGATGCAAATCTTAGACAAACAATAACAGATCTCCCACAGAAACCAGGAAAGAATGGACTCAAGCAGAAAGTTACTCCTTCAAAATTATAGCTTAAAATATGTTCAGAAATTAGAAGAGTTACCTGTTTGTTTAAAGCATCTAAAGTTTCCTCATTAAGATCATTACTGGCAGTGATACTCGTCTTTCCGAAACCAGCCACTCCGAATTCCTTCTCAATGGTACAAAAGAACTTCCGGCTCTCACAAGACAAATATGCAAGATCGCCAGAGTCCAAGCGGATGCCTGATGCTTTATACCTGTAACATGGTATAAAGTAGGTGAACACTCAGTCAGGATAAGGAAAACTCACAGGTATGGACTCTTCACAAATTTTCATATGAGATGGACATCCCCAGTTCCGAGGTAGGGAGCTAGTCTGCTCATTCATACGAACCACACCTTTGTATAAATGCAATAATTCAGTTTCTTCAAATCTGGGACCAGTAGGTCATGGTCATTAGAGAGCAATTTGTCATCCAAGAAGCCATTATTTTACTTGGGAATTTTACAAGCTCATCCCTCGATATGAATTTCCAAAATATTTCCACTGGATAAATTTGCCAATATCGTCATTCTTTAGAAACTTTATTCGTTTTCAATTGGGCTATAGTACTTAAAAGTAGAAAGAGTGCTTTGAAGCAACAGATTGAAGCATTTTCTGTCACCATGGCAACCATGTACCGCAGACCGTGGCACTTGCTGAACCAAGACATATACAATTAGAATAAATTCTTTTACAGAAGTGGAATAAATAAGTTAAACATTAAATTGTTAGTTCCTTTGGCACTTGCTTGATCACAATTTTGTACAGTATCACCAAGACAAGCATGAATCATTAAAAACCTTTTCTTCTCCCCTTTCCAGAGCTTCAGGCATACTGGATCACAATAAACACATTCATAGTGATTGTACAAATGTTGCCACATGCCTTTGGAATAAAGCAATATTCATTTTAACCAACTGCAGTATATTAAAGGGAATATTAACTAAGAAGTCAGCTGTTCAAGAGAAGTCCCAAGGTACCGATATTCCGTAGGGCTTACCCCAGGTC
Source organism: Hypericum androsaemum (assembly GCA_963995505.1). NCBI lineage: Eukaryota > Viridiplantae > Streptophyta > Magnoliopsida > Malpighiales > Hypericaceae > Hypericum > Hypericum androsaemum. Next base: position 17,429,715 of record OZ023181.1, on the reverse strand, counting down.
ATTTAGTGCTAGAGCTACCGCACAGAAGTTGGGGACTCCGCTCCTGATAACCTGTTAAGGCATTGTGCAAAAATGGTTAATGACGTGATCGTCACAAACGTGAGACATGTAGCCTGTACAGCTCTTATAGTATCCAAACTTGATGGATATGCTAAATGATGGAAAATTATTGTTACATGAACTCCCTCAAAGAGATTTTTCAAACATAATGCAATCCGAAAGGTTTTGTGCATTCCCTTTGTGTGCGTAGAGATGTAAGTTTGATGACAGAATTTGTCGTTCTCTGACCTTAATAATAATTGGATTCAAATTCAAACCATAATTAAGTTTGGGTGCCCAAAATGTGGTGGAAAGACAAAATCTGCAGCTTGACTGTGTTTTGTTAATACGGCAAATGGAGAATTATCTAACTTTAAAGCATGAAAATAAGAATTAGAACAAAAAAAAAGATAACAAAAGTGAAAAAGGATGGTACTCATCCGCAGCAAAAAATATCGTAACTTATTAGTCCAATGTGTACTCACATCATAAGTGTCCACAAGGGCCATGAAATTCCGAGGAAATGCCAAGGCGTAGGATGTGAATGCTGCTAACTCGCTTTGATTGGTTTCACCAAATAAGCCACGAAATGAGTTTGACCACTGTACAGTAAATGGAAATATTAGAAATCTAATAATTAGGGTGCATGGGACCATGAACGAGAATGAGAAAGCACAACACGCCTGGATTTTGTTTAGCCATGACTGAACCAAACTGACAAAATCTTCACAACTCTTGGATCCGTCTGCTCTCTGAAGCGACTTCTCTATGATCTCATCAAAACCCTGCAAATTGATGGACAAATGAAGCATCAATATCAGTAAGGAATCTTACAAATCGTCTCAGCTGAAAAGGGTGCAACAACTCAACATCCAGTCATGTGAATATCAATGAAAGCATCAAAGAGCTTAATGTAGGCATACCATAAATGAGCTAACAAAGGCATGAGAATGTGTTCCCCGAAGAGGTATCCCAAATAACCTTCCCGCTGCAACATTGCTGCGATAAACAAAAGTAGGATAGGATTTTGCACCAAACATTTGTCAACATTTAATAAAGAATTTAAATGCTCAGTAGGGTCATGATGATATCAATTTTGCAACTTAATCCACATGTAGCATGCAACTCAGCTTTAAATTTAGAAGCTTGAAAAAATTGAAGCAATAGGGTATCAGCTAGTTGCATTAACATCAGAATACATCCCCAAAAGAGTTGGTGGACGATATGCTGATTGAGAGAAAGTCATTCTTTAAGTTATCTGCTTGAGATATAACTGCCTGAACAGCAAAAGGAATTACCTCGTGGCGTCAAAGCCTCCCATGTAGCAGTACTTGGATGCACCTATACCACCATCAGGCCCCTGCATATGGGGAAAAAACAAGAGACCTTCCTCACCAAGTTAATCTATAAAAGCACCTAACAAACAACAGCTATCAGTAATCAGCACAAAACTTTTAGCAACCTGAGCGCGCCGAAGCCCGAATTCAAGAAGCATCTTCGATTTTCCAGCAACAATACGGTGCCTTGCCGCGTTTGTAGCGACTAGCGAGGCATAATTAACAAGAGTCAGTAACGGAGTTTCCAGCAACTGAACCACCTGGAACAGCAGAACAAAAAATGCATCAAGATCACAACCACCAGCATGGCCCAAAAACAACACAAAGAAAACCACTTTCATTCAACAATACTCACCGCTATGGGGCCTTCGATCCTAATCAGCGGAATCTTGGGGAACACGATCGTCCCCTCGGGAATAGCATACACTTCAACTTCGGAGCAGTCCAGCCCTCTAAGATAATCAAAGAACCCATCCTATCGAATCCATCAACAATAAACCATCACTTCAACCAACTCAATTCCGTCCCACCACGCGAGCTCAGCTAACAATTAAAAGAAGAGCGCCGTCTCCTGAGGAGACTTACCTCGCACGAGGCAGGCAGCGTCTCGCGGATAAACGCAATCTGATCCTCGTTGAACTTGAAATTAGCTAATAACTTAACGCACTCCCCTAGACCGGCAAACACCGTGAACTCCCCTTTAAACGGATTCTTCCGGAAGTACAGATCAAACCTAAGGCCATCACCAAATTAACATTTCCCGTTCACATTATCACAAACAAAAACAGCTAAATCCATCAAGTTTTACCACAAAAAATTAGATTAGTTCACTAAACTCCATAAAACAAATCGATTCGTTCCTAACTTCTCGCCGCGAGAGAGAGAGGGAGGGAAACGTACACGGAGCGATCGAGGTGCTTGGAGGCCTTCCAGTAAGCGTAGGCCATGGTGAACTGGTAGAGATCTGTTAGTAACGGCGTCACCATGGGATTCGTAGGGGCCTCAATCTCCGGCGCCGGTTTAGCTCCGGTCGGCCCGTTCGCCTTCGCCTCCATATATTAAAGGTGTTAATTCCGAGAAAACCGTTTTCTTCGTCTCCGGGGTTTTATTTCGTAATTGGGGAATTTGCGTATTTATATGTGTGAAGTAGTTGGACTAGCCGGGGTAGAAACGGCAGAAGAAGGAAGCGGGGGAGGCAGTTTAGTGGTGGTCGTAGACCGTTCAAAGCTGGGGGGGGGGGGGGGGGGGGGGGTATTTTTGGGAATTGGAATTTTGCGATTTCGTTCTTGTCCTTTTCTTCTGACTTGGAAGTTGAAAGTGGAAAAGAGAAGTTGGATTGGAATTGGTCGTCCATTGCTTTTGTCTACGCCTGGTGTTCTCCAAACGACGACGGGACTTTGTTAAACTCGGGTACGTAGATTTTATCCGTGGCATCCGCTAATCTTATTTCATTTCTACCCATTTTCCAAAAAAAAAAACTTAAACTTGCTTTCAATTGTGCAAATGTTTAGATTAAATAGAGCAATAATTCTATTAAAATTGGTGGCATCTTTTCACCATTGAATCAATATTAATGGAAATATGCAAGTGGTTCCAAGAAACTATTACCCAGCCCTGGGGTTTGAACCGTATCTACTGGATCAACACCCAATCAATTGGCAGTTAATATTTGTTTCATTCGCGAAAATGACTATGCTCGGTCATGGTGGGTCATATATGACTAGATATCAAGACTGACGTCGTTGGAGAATGCCTGAGCATTAAAATAAGATTACCTTATGACCTATAAACCATTATATTATAATTCCAATATTGTATACAAATTGCATAAATTAGTTGCATAAGATCTTGGTGTAGTCTGTAAATGAATGATGCTGTTTAGTCCTTTACCAAAAAAAATATAATTACTGTCAGGTCTCTGGTATTTAGTATATTCGATGCTCAGTCTCCTGTCTTACGAAAATCGGTTAAAAACTCTCCAATATTTAGTTTTATTATACTCTCAGGCCTCTCTCTGGCGTCAGCATATATTTTTTATTTTTTTGTCATAGAAATGACAAAAATAATCTTGAAAAAATAAAAAAATCTACCTTCTCTAGATCTAACTATTGAACAACAATAATCAACCCAGAAATCAACCCCAAACCTCATGGTGATTTTTCCGGGGGAGAAGAACACGAAGACGGTGGCAGAAGAACTTCAGCGCGAGGTCGGCCTGGGGTCGGGCGGAACCTGCTGGGGCCACCCACCTTCTCCGAGCTCCAAAATGGCAGGCTTAATCTCCGTCACCCATTTTTTTAGTTTCTACAGTGAAGCTAATTAGAACTCGTGGACGCCGAGAGGAGGGCCGGCACGACAAGGAGGGACACCGAAAAGGCGAGGAGCCCAGCCCAACACAACAACATCACACAAATTGAACCCAAAAATTTATCGTTGAACCCATATCGATGTCAATGAACCCAAAAATTTGTCAATGCTCACTTCAGTTCTTCTCCGGCTCTTGCCTTTGGCTGGGCTCTCGGGCGAAGATGGACAGCAAGAGCGGGATGGGCGATTGGTCTCCCACTGCAACAACAAATTGGAGAGGACGAAGCTGATTTTGGCTTTATCTAAAACTCAGAAAACCTATTGGAGAGGACAAACCAGTCGCCAGTGGTCCACAGGAAGTCGGGGGAGGAGAGGGTCGCCGTCGAGTGAGATGGTTTCCAGCGATGAACATGTTCTTCTTGAGAGGGTCGCCTGATAGGTTCTTATGAACATGTTCACTGAAATAGTGAAAGGATTAATTGTAGTGTTGGTGTTATTGATTAGAGGTTGAAGTTGTTCTTGATTGGAGGTTGAAGAAGGTAATTTTTTGGTTTAACAGTATAAATGTCATTTCATATGACAAAAAATGGAAAAAAGATTGTTAACATCAGCGAGAGGCCTCAGAGTATAATAAAACTAAACCTATGAGAGTTTTTAATCGATTTCCATAAGACAGGAGGCTGAGTACCGAATATACTAAACACCAGGGGCCTGACAGTAATTATCCCAAAAAAATGATGTTGTTTGGTCCTTAAAAAAGGGGTAAATTACTCCATTATCTGGTGTTTGGTCACCCTCCCCCGTAGGTCCCTTGGTTTCAAAAAAAGAATCGCCCGTCCTCCGATTTTTGTTATAGATACTCTGGAATTCCTGGCTCACGCCAACACCAATTTTTTTCTTTTTTATCAAAGAAATGACCAAAATATCCTTAAAAAAAACCTCATCTCTCCTCTTTCCCCCTTCCTCCCTTCCCCTCTTCTCTCTCCTCTTCTCCGTCCTCTCTATCCTCTCATCTTCAATCGCTGACAAAATCAAAGTATTATCTCATGAACTTCTTCCCTGTGAATAAAATCTATTAATCAAATTAAAAGCAACAAAATCAAGAGTATTGTCGAAAGCTCGCCGAAACCCTGAATCCACCGTCTCGGATCATAGCAAGGTCTTCTCCGAATTCGGAAGCTTCGTCGTCCTCACTCTTCCTCGGAGTATTGTTGGACTCCACCCACTCCACCGCGCCTCCTCCCATGGAGTTCGTTTTTGTTGTTGATGATTTAGACGTCACCGGTGATTGTTATTAGGGTTAACGGGTTGTTGTCGTCATAATTATAGTTGCAGGAGTGGAAGGGTTATTACGTCTCCTATTTGGCTCAAGAATCTTAGTTGCAGGAGTGAAACAAGACCTGGAATCTTTAGGATTTAGAGATTTAGAGGCAGAAGAAAGATATTGTCAGCGAGTTTTTTGGATTTTTGTTCTAAGGGTATTTTTGTCATTTCAATGACAAAAAAGAAAAAAATTCATTTAGAGGCCCGAAAGTATAATAAAAGTAAACTAGAGGGACAACAAGTTTATTTTTCAAATAAGAAAACTTTTTAATATATTTAAGCAAACCTGAGAGACTTGAGAGTAATTTTTCCATATCTATACTATAATTAGGGATGACATAAATATTCATAACTCGTGGGTCCGACTTTAATCTTATCACGTGAGTCTAGGATATATTGCATTTGACAAAGTCTAGTGTATGGTATGAATATGAGTCCATATTTATAGGTAGAATCTAGAGTAAAGTATGAATTTTACTCATTTTAGACCCTAAAGTAGTTAGAACCTAATTAAGTCCTTTTATTGATAATATATAATTTTTTTTATCGTGATGGATGGATCAATAGAAGCTGAATTTTTATATATTTTTCTTCTGTCAAATTATTTTGTGTACTTAAAACTTGAAAGGAAAAACCTTGTACTATTTAACTTAAATTATAAATTTGATGTTTCTTGAACTTTAAGAGAATGTCGACGTGTAACATATAAATGTCTTGAATATATTTAAATTTAAATATAAAATATTTTTAAAAAATATATCAGAAAGTAAAACGTTAAAGGTCGAGTTCTGTAGATCCTGAATCTCCTAGTAGGTAAGGGTATGGATCTACAATAAAAAAATTGTAGGGTCAAAGATAGGGTATGAATCAAATACCAAAAAATGTATTATGGATACTCATACTCTACCCATCGTCATCTCTACTCATAATCCAAGCAGCATGAATGGTTAATAAATTAAGCGATGAATCATGAAATTAGAAAGAAGAATTGGATGGAAAACGACAAAAAGGTGATATTTCATGAATGAAAAGTGATAAAAAAGGTAACATTTCATCCAACGACGAATATTTTATTTACTCTGATGAACCTGAACATTGAATTCCACTTGGACTTTTTCGAAGCTATATAGGCATTGACAACCTCGCAATGTTGAAAGAAGAACTCCCAGAAAGACCCCAAATTCCAACTGGAGAGCAGATTATCGACAAAGAGAGTCGAGGACGCCGGGGCGGCAGATATAGCCGAGAAGGAGAGGTCCACCGCTACCACCTGACCTTCCCGCCGGCAGAAGGAGGGGGTGGTGACGGCGGGACACTGAATAACAAGGGTGACGGGTAGATGCAGAGGGGATTTGGTGAAAGATTTAGGAGGATGCTTGGCGAAAAATTCAATTGGGGGGATGAAAAGCAAAAATGGAGAGAGAGAAAGTGGGTTCCGAAATTCAAAAATCCCTTGCAGAGAGACTGTACCTTTTCAATTTTTCTTTTTCCTCCGGGCGTAATATAGATCAAGTTACATGTTTTTTTCATTGGGCTTCACCGTTGCACTGTTTTACCGAGGTTATAATCTCGTATTTGTACGAAAAAATATACACTGTTTATATTTTGCAAATATTACTATCATTAATAAAATTACCTTAAAAAAAAAGAGACCAGTGAATACTGTCAGAGAATGACGTTTGGGTTTGGAGTGACCAAATTTAAACCCTAGTTACGAATAAATTCTAATTTTTTTACCTCTTTGAATAGGCGCTAATTATTTTAGTCATCCAGCTAACTTGCTACATGCATCATGACATGATGCATCATGGAAAGTTTTTCTCTGTCACTTGGGTCCAAAAAAAACGCATTACTGGGATCGAGCCTTGATCAGCTTGTCCGATATATCCACGTGTATACATATATACCTTTTTTTTAATCCAAATTATTAGAACTCGAGATTTTGTTAAAATAAATTCGCTAGTTGATTCAGAGTGTTATGCCATATATGTATATATACGTGTATGTGAATTTAACACCCACTTATTGACCAAAAGATTTATATCCTAACACCCTTTTTTCCTTTCTTCACGTTTATGGCATTTAATTTAATAAGGTTAATGTTTACTTTACTTTCACTTTGACATTTGACATATGATTATTTTGTGATTCTAAATTTTTGATCATGTGACAAATGTTTATCTAATTCACAACAACATGACACTCGATTATCTTAGTAAATTGAGTTATCCCGAAAATTATTCAACGAAATGCCATATAACTAATTACCTAATCAGCTACCTCGCCAAGATTGAACTCGCTGCGCTGCTCGTGCCGTCAATGGTTGAGCCCAGCCGCTCCGTCACTCGGGAAAGTTTTTAGTCGCTGTCTTCTTTTACCTTGTTTAGTGACGTGACATAATATACATACAAAATTAATGACGTGACAAAATTATTATAGTAATTGAGGTTAGCAGATGTTACTTTATTGTCACTCAAAAAAATAATTTAAAACTATGTAGTAGTGTTCGAAAGTGTTGAAACACATTGTATCAATATCGACTTCGCGGACAATTTGCGGGTCAAGAATCACATCAACTACCTCAACCACCACAAGAGGACCACCTAATCAATGCAAGGACGTCTTTATTTTTTTTAAAGGGTAGCGCGAACCTTAAATTAATAAGAACGAGTTACTATACGAAAAAGGGAAATATAAAGACAAGAAACGGTAGCACCGAACAGAAAAATAAAACCAAACCGCAGACAATAGAGTGGCATGGTAACACGGGTGGGAGCGATGGGTGGTCAAGAAGCTATGAAAGTCAACAGCCGAAGTGGAGTTATGCCGAGATAAGCTATGGCTTAAAACCCACAAGGTAACGTAAAAAATACCACTAAGTGGGCATTTGAATGCATACAAGATGCACGCAAATGAGTGCCAAGGTCGAACAAGTTCAACCGAGACAAGTTTCGCCACCTGTAGCAGGAGGAAAGGTTTCGAGATCTGAACAGATCTCAAATCCTGCCAAGCTGATCCAAGCAAAAACATAAACAAATAAACATAAATTTGACGAAGCTCCAAAACAACTGGGGGCTGGGCAAAGCAACAACAAACAGAAAAGAGAAACAACGTACCAACATAACAAGAAACAAACACAAAACATAGAAATAATAACGAGACAGAAATAGAAACGACCAGAGGGTTGGTAGACGGTGACCAACCCCTCTGGTCACTATCAGGGACTGCCTCTGGGTGGACCTAGTAAGGGCCAGATCCGCCAGTAGAGAGAGGCGTTTGAGGAGACGTTTGGCAGTGAAGGAGCTGAAGAGTTTGAGCAGCTGTAGCTCACCGACCGGAGCAGGGGGTGGCTGGGATGGGGCTTGAGCTAGAGGCAGATTGCAGGTAACACATCTGTGAAGATCCAGACGACGAGCGACCCGAGAACTGGAGGACGTGGTTCACCAAGGTCAGACCTGAGTTGAGCATGGAGGAGAGGGGTGGTGTAGGGTGTGGAGGAGAGTGTGGTGTTGTTGGAGCACAAAATTAATGTCTCGGAGTGACGACAATCTATCTCCGGATGTGCGGGAATTGGCACAAGCTCGTTGGTACGTGGAGCCTGGGTGAGAGGCTCCTCTTGCCCTCTTAAGCGAGACCGAGCGAGAGATTCTTCTTGCTCACATTGGTGAGCCAGGCGAGAGGCTCCTCTCGCCCTCGTAGGCGAGACCGAGCGAAAGATTCTTCTCGCTCATGTTGGTGAGCCCAGGCGAGAGGCTCCTCTAGCCCACGTAGGCAAGACCGAGCGAGAGATTCTTCTCGCTCATGTTGGTGAGCCTGGGCGAGAGGCTCCTCTCGCCCATATGGCCGAGTCTTATCGAGAAACTTGTCAGAGTCAAATAGGCGAGAGGTCGGTAGGAGGCACGAGCGAGGAGCTGAGTGAGAGCACGAGCGAGGAGGCCGAGTGTGAGAGGCCTACGACGAGAGGCCGAGTGGTGAGAGGCCGAGTGAGAGGCCTACAGCGAGAGGCTGAATGGAAAAAGACCTAGTGTGAGGCCGAGTGGCGAAAGACCGAGCGAGAGGCCGAGTGGCGAGAGGCCGAGTGGCGAGAGGCCGAGTGAGAGGCCTATGGTAAGAGGCCGGGCGAGAGGCCGAGCGAGAAACCTAAGGCGAGAAGATGAGCGAGGAGCCTAAGGCAAGAAGCCGAGCGAGAAGCCAACTTGGACCCGAGCGGGAAGCTCATTTGACCTTCGTAGGCGGGAAGTCGATTCTGGGAATAGGTCCACTTTGGTTGAGGAGGCCGTTAGCTTGAGCCCATTTTGGGATTCACTTTGGGCCTGACGAGATGTCCGTCTTGGGCGATGACGGACTTGAGTCAAGATTTTGCGTGGGAGATTCGAGAAGGTCAAGACGATCTATATTTTCCTAACTTGAGCCGAGATTCTCAATATTTGGCAAGACTTGGTAAGTTCCTCTTTAGGCTGTGATTGCTTGGTCGTCACATTTTGAAAGCTTCCTATTCGAGGATAAGATCTGCTCATTTAAGAAAGATGGCTTGTACTGAGCCGAGAGGATCCCGTCATATTAGGAACAAATAACTTGAAGTGGATCTCTCGGGATTGAGACTTGGAGCCAAAGGTCTTGGAGGCGGTTTAGGATTTCCTATTTTGAAGGCGCGGAGGTTAGGTCAAGGCACTCTATATAAGGAAGGCTCGGGCGAGAGAACGGAGATCGACAAGATAACACACAACTACTCTTCTATCTTTATCGTTTTTCCTTAGTATGTAGCCTAGCATAATCGGTAGCCTAGCATAGCTCTAGACCGACCTTGGGACGACCACTCCAGATCTGTCTCAGGTTACTTGTTCACTTATTCCCGCAACATATTTTTGGCACGCTCGGTGGAACTAAGGAGGGCGTCTGAGAAGGCGGTCTACTCTCGTTCAATCAACATGTCAAAGAACGTTGCCCCGCAAGCCAAGTCCAAGGAGGCGGCATCACTCACCTCTCAACCACCCGTGTGGAGGAACTTATCTAAAGGCGTCGTCATCAGGGATGCACCACCACCTCCTCAGACACCCGCTAGGAGGGATCCGTCCGACGACATCATCATCAGAGATCCACCACCGTCCTCACAACATATTGGTGGGGGGGATCACATCTAACACAGTTCCTTACAATGAGCCGGCCCTTTCTAACACTCAGCCGAGCAATGGGAAGAGCTCATCCAACCATACCTCCTACAAAGATCCAGCCCTTTCCATTACCCAGGCGACCACCGAAAAGAACAACACCAACTCGGTTCCCTCTAAGGAGCCGGTCGATCAAACTTTTTTTTGTCACAGAGGAGAAGTTTGACTCCTTCGCAATGCGCTTTGATCAGAGGATGAAGGATCAAGACGAAGCAATTGGATGCGTGTTTCAATACATGCGCGACAAAGATAGTGAACGTGCCAACGAGCGCATACAGCGTGCAAAGCCAGAGCCAAGGATGATTGAGGTTCAACACCAGGGGATTGGCAGAACTACCGGAACGACTATACTCGTTCACCAGCAAATTGAGCAACAAGGGTTCGGCTTTCCCCAGGGTAATTTTGTCCAAGTGGTGCCGGGAATGTTCGGCCTCAACTTCCAAAACGGAGTCCCTGTCACTCCAAATATGGGAACACAAGGAGTTAATTACTTGGTTTATCACGAGTCGGCTCCTACTCAGGACCGACTATGCCCACCCGGGATAGCAATCGACCAGAGCATGTGTCACCATCCGACTCCTCCGGGAATGCATCACTATATGCCAACTCTTCAAAGCATGTATCACCATCTGACTCTTCAAGGAGTGTATCAACATCCTATGTCATTCCCTCATAGTGCACATCATAATTCGGCCTATCATACAGCACACCAGGTCCCTGTGGCAACCCCTCAGGTTATACACCGCAACCCTACTCCAACTCCTCAGGTCGGACGTCGTGGACGAGTGGAGCTAGACGAGGAAGACATGATGCAACCCATCAATTGCCCCAACCCGAGGAGCACGCAGACTTGAGCTCACGACGATATCTCGAAGAGCAACCGGCAGTCAGATTCAACCAAGGCGTCTAACACGAAGGGGAGAGAGATCACCACAGAGAGTACATGGCCGAGCTACTAAGAGATATGGGAATTGAGACAAGGAATGCTCCCCATCCCAGGTTCGTCAAGCCTTACCCGACAAACCTTGATCAACACTCTTTCCCACAGGGGTATCGAGTTCCGGAGTTCACCAAGTTTTTGGGCGAGGAGAACCAGTCGACGGTGGAACACATCGCTCGCTTCGTCATACAATGTAGGGAGACCTCAATCCATAGGGAATGGCTTCTACGCCAATTCCCTATGACTTTGACCATGACGGCCTTTGCTTAGTATATTAGACTACCACCGGGTTTGGTGTGTTATTGGCCTGACATGGAACAAAAGTTTCATGACCAGTTCTATAGAGCTGAGCCAACAATAACCATATCGGATTTTGCCCATATGCAACAACTCGAAGGCGAGTCCGTGGAGAAGTTCATAATGCATTTCCGGAAGGCAAAGAACAAATGTCCAACCAATTTGTCAGAGTCCGATCTAGCCGCTCTGGCCATGCAAGGGCTTACCTTCTGCCTTCGGAAGAAACTCAGAGTTGGGAGGTTCTGGGACCTCTCCGAGCTGGCACAAAAGGCCACCATGGCACAACAGCTGATCTACAAGAAGGACAGAAGGGCTTCTTCCTCGAAAGGTACTTACCACCGCTATGATCCTACGCTTGAGATCGACCAACTTGATAGTGAACATGGTCTCGAGGAAGAGCAGATGGTTGAAGAGATGGTGGCTGAATTCAAGAAGGGCAAGCCATACGAGTGTGAGGGCTTGGTCCACAAGACGATGACGATCTCCAACGAGTTCACCCATCCTGGGAACTCGCCCCAACCGAGCAAGGGCTTCAGTGAAGTCGGCCGAGAATACTCCTTCGATGAGTTTTTTGACAATCTCCTCAAGAATGGTCAAATCGTGTTACCACCCGGGCACAAGATCCCCGATGAGAAAGAGCCGAAGGGGATGAAGTACTGCAAGTGGCATGCAAGTAAGTCACACAACACGGCCAATTGCGTGGTGTTCTGCAACCAAATGCAACAAGCTATAAAAGATGGGCGTTTGAGGTTTCCCAAAGAGCAACCCTCGGCATCCTTCGCCGTACCATCAATATGGTGAGTATGGCAAGGGACTGAAAGGAAGAAGAAGACCCCAAGCATGCACGCCGATAACCCTTAAAGACCTAAGAGAGAAACTCGGGGGGCACGAATGCCAAGAGCCTCCCCGAGACCTGAGAGAGAAACTCAGGGGGCACGAACGCCAAGAGCCTCCCAGAGACCTGAGAGAGAAACTCGGGGGGCACGAACGCCAAGAGCCTCCCCGGGATCTGAGGGAGAAATTCGGTGTGTATGAACGTCAAGAGCCTCCCCAAGACTTGAGGAAGAGCCTCAGAAGGCACGGATGACAAGAACCCTCTCGAGACCTAAGAGACAGACTCAGAAGATATGAACGACAAGAATTTCGCGGGGACCCGAGGGAGAAACCCGGTAGACACGGACGGCAAGAAAGGTAAAAGCTACCAAGTGAGTCCATGGGGCAACTCAGGGTGCAACAACTCTTGCAGGAACTTAAGGACACACTCAAAGGGCGAGACCCTTCAAGAGACCCAGAAGGGAGTCCCGAAAGGCAAGAATGCCCGAAAGACCTGAGGGAGAGACTCGGGGGGGTAAGGCAGACAGCTTCGCCATCCTCACATCAAGGTAGATCTCCGGGATGGTCCTGATCCTCAAGGAGGTGTTTTCCACCGATTAGGAGAGTACAGGAGCACACCGAGGTCACTTACGCCGGAAGCCCTGACTCATACTCAAAGGCGTCGCCTTGAAAGGAAGGTCCAGGTTGAGAAGCAAGTTACTCGGGATCTGGAGAAGATGTTAGCCAAACACAAGGCTCGACTCAAAGAGCAAGAAGCTCTCCTAGCTCTTCCCAAGGTACCACGCCACTCGGCTTCTAGACAAAGCCGGTCCATAGAGATCGATGCCCCAAGGCTCGACAAAGGGAAAGCACCCATGAGGGAGTTTGATGACAAGGACTGGACGCCCACGAAAGACTCCGGGAATAGAGTGAAGCTGCCAACATCGAGATCCGACAAAGGGAAGGCACCAATGAAGGAAGTTAGTGGGTCAAAGATGTTAGCAACACTCATCAGGGCAAAGAGGCACATTGACTTCGGGAGAGAACGTGAACCAAATAAGGTTTGGGTGCCGAAGGTGGAACCTGAGGTCCGACCCAAAGATAACTCCTCACGAAAAGGCCGAACCAGTCCATATAAGAAAGTCGTGGTCAACCTAGATGCGGGAGTGGCAAGGTTCGGATCTTTCGAGAAGTTGAGTTTCAACGACACCTCGAGTCAGAATGAGGAGCCAAGTCGGGATGATAGCTCTAGCGAGGACAAGAAGGTCAGCGACCCCCCCAAAGAGAAAAAGGCCATGCATTCAACTTGCATAATGGTCGGGGATTATGAGAAGTTGAGACTACACGGTCTTCCCGACCCTAATGAGGAAGGGTTGTTGGATTTAGATGACCTTAATGGGGATGGTGATGACCTCATACAGGACGGTGACGATGATAAACTGCCAAGTCCTAGTAACGAGAGAGAATACTTGGCATGGCAGATGAGGCAGTTTGCTCGTGAAGATGAGATGGACGAGAAGGTAGAGCTGGAAGATAGCACGAGTGAAGATGGCCTCAATGAGGATAATCAAGACTTGCCAATCAATATGGTCTTTACCCTCCCCGCCGTGTTCGAACCAAAGAAGAACCAGCCCAGTTACCTGGAAGGGGACGTGATTGAAGGAGATCTCGGAGAGTACGAGATTGGAGAGAAGTCTATGGCAGTGCCCATAATTGAAGACTTCAGCAATAGCATCACTATTGAAAAACCCACCACCAACATGTGTAGGCACCTCAACCCGTTGTACATCATGGCTCACATCTTTGGGAAGCCGGTGGGAAGGATTCTCGTGGACAATGGGGCTACCATCAATATCATTCTCCAATCACTACTCCAGAAGCTGAACAAGTAGAGGGAGCGGTTGATCCCTGTTAGGAATTCAGCAACTAGGGAACAAAATGCACAAAAAATATGGACACAAGAGATAGCGTGGTTCGGCCTAGTGCCTACGTCCACGGTGAGAAAGAAGAACTTTTATTGATGGATCCGAGTCACAAAGCTATATAAAAAACCTAGGGTAACATATCTTTATATAGAGACAAATCCTTGGTGTACAAGTAACCTATCTAGGTCAGATTAGGAGTCCAAAACCTAGTCAGAAATAGGAATAGGAATAGGAAATAAGTCTTTCCTATTTCTCGCAATCCCAACAATCTCCACCTTGGCGAGAAATCATCTCGTAGAAGAACCATGAAGCTCCACCCGAACTTTAACAAACTCCACCTTGACAAAACACCGCCCCACGAAAAACCAAGAGATCTTGCAAAACCAATCCGACTCCACCGACTCAATCTCAGGCCATAGATAACTGCATCAATAAGACCATCTCAAGTTTCTCTTCACCTTTTGTTCAATCACTTGGAGCTAGCCCCCAAACTCGAGCTTCTGAGCTTGCTTGGCCTATTCTCTCCAACCTCTATCGAACCCTAACTAGCAAGTCCACATGTTGAAGCAACCTTGCGACCAATAGACACGCCCTCTATTTTTTGGTCAGCCCCATGCTCCGCAACCTTGAACTGCTTTTCTGCTAGACTTTCTTGCCTCATACCAATGCTACATGCCATAGCATACAAAAGGCAACCTTTTGTTCTATCAAATAGAACCCTCGACATGCCACAAACTCCACTGTTCGGCCTTGAGTGAGATACCCGATTCGTCCGTGGTGCTACCAATGGCTTCGCATTCCCCATGCAAAACCTACCCAACACCTTTGACGTGCATGTCTCTTTAGACAACCATAGCGGGAACTTGCTCACTTTGTCTCCGTGAATCCTAACTCCACTCAAACCATTTATGTCTAGCTTTCGCTCCATCACACAAGAGCTTTTCTCCCCTCTATCAGAACCCAAAGATGTGACTCCACCTACAACCGTGTTTCCCACTTACCTATAGGTGTTCCTAGCATTCCTTTCATCCTTCATCACCACCACAGCATCTTTCTCCACTCCATTAGCCCGCCTACAACATTATAGTTATACCCACTATAATCCAAGGCTCCTAACGAGATCAAATTCCTCTCTAACTTTGGAACATGCCTAACCCCACACAATTTTCTCTCAACACCATCCCACATCTTGATTTGGATATCACCTATGCCAGCAATTCTGCAAGTATAACCATCACCCATAGTCACCATACCTGAATCAACGAACTTATAAGTGTCGAACCACCCTCTCTTGGGCATCATGTGGAAAGAGCAAGCGCTATCCAAAATCCAGGAATCAGAATACTTTGGACTTGACAAAACAGAAAGAAGATCACCATCTGACCCGTCCGAATGTGAGGCCACATTCACGGAACCTGATCCTTTTTCCTCGCGATCCCGAGTTCTTTTTGGACAATCCTTCTTCACGCACCCTTTTTTTCTGCACTCGAAACAATTTCTCTTGAACCTCCTTGACCACGACTTAGATCCCTTCCCATCTTTTGCTCTACTACGATCACCATGGCTGCCCCTCACAACTAGCCCTTCCGCTTGTTCATCGCCAATTTTCCTTCTTTGATGAAACCCTAGCAGAGCACTTGTGATATCTTCCAACACCAGGGACTCCTTCCCTCAAGTTAGAGTTGTAAACAAATTTTCGTAGGAGCCAGGTAAAGAATTCAGCAGCAACAATGCCTTGTCTTCTTCCTCGAACTTCACATCAACCTTTCTCAAGTCGCTCACAAATTGACAGAAACCATTAATGTGTTGGCTCAAATCCGAGCCCTCCTTCATCTTGAGCCTGTACAATCTTTGCTTAAGATAAAGCTTGTTCGACAAAGACTTAGACATATACCTTGCCTCCAATTTCTTCCATACCTCAGCTGGTGACTCCTCATCCATGACGTGATACATCACATCATCCGCCAAGTACAAGCGAATTGTCGCCACCGCCTTGACCTCCATCTCCTTCCACTCTTGCTCCTCCATCTTCTCGGGCTTCTTCTCCGAGAGCGTGATGACCATCCCTTGTTGCATGAGGAGATCTTTGACACGCCTTTGCCATAATCCAAAATTTGAAGAACCATCAAACTTCACAAGAGCAAACTTCACACCGTCCGTCATCCTCCAACCCAAGCTCTGATACCAATTATTAGGAATTCAGCAACTAGGGAACAAAATGCGCAAAGAACACGGACACAAGAGATAGCGTGGTTCGGCCTAGTGCCTACGTCCACGGTGAGAAAGGAGAACTTTTATTGATGGATCCGAGTCACAAAGCTATATAAAAAACCTAGAGTAACATGTCTTTATATAGAGACAAACCCTTGGTGTACAAGTAACCTATCTAGGTCAGATTAGGAGTCCAAAACCTAGTCAGAAATAGGAATAAGAAATAAGTCTTTCCTATTTCTCGCCATCCCAACAATCCCGACTGACATAGTCATGATGGACTTTGCGGGAAAGAGCACACGACCACTCGGAATGCTCATAGCCGAAGTTAGTGTCGGTTCTGTGAGTAGGGAGGTCGCGTTCTTTGTCATAGACGTGAAGACTTCCTACAACTGTCTTTTGGGGCGAGATTGGATTCACTCAGCTCAAGTCATCCCATCTTCCCTTTATTAGTTCCTCATCCAATGGAAGCCGGATGGCAAGGTAGAGTTGGTGGCTGCCGACCCCAATCCTTTTGCCTTGAGTACCAATCACGTGGAAGCGGCCTTTTATGATGGCTCCATAGTGCCGACGTCTATGGCATGGAGCAATGAAGATGGCCGTGTTGCTGGGATCGCATGCTCAGTCAAAAGAGAGGTTCCTTCTACCCAATGACCGATCAGAGCTGCACTCCGGGGGCAACCGCTTAGGCTTGCCTTTCGGGAATAATCCAACTGTTGAGGAGATGGCAAGGCGGATGGAGGTCTATGCTTTGTCACAATATGAAGCGGCCGAGTACATCTTCGAGGACGACGGCCAAGATCCACTGGAGCTATTAAGGATGAGCGATCTTCACCCGGCACCAAGCAAGCTTGATGACGCCAAGGCGGAGGTGAAGGATCTCTTAAAGGAGATAATTCTCCAATCAGAAAAAGGAGGCCGGCCTATGTTCATCAGCGAGTAGTTTTTCAAAGACTTCGAGAAGGACCTGGTCGAGCTACTGACGGAGTACCAAGATTGTTTCGCTTGGGACTATGACGAGATGCCAGGCCTAGATAGATCCCTTATAGAGCATTGACTCCCTATAAGATCGGCTTTTCGGCCTTACCAGCAACCGATGAGGAGAATGATGCCTGAAGTTGTAGAGAAAGTCAAGCTAGAGATAGATAGACTCTTAGAAGCCAGCTTCATACGAAAAGCCGATTATGTAGAGTGGCTATCCAATATTGTACCCGTTGTCAAGAAGAATGGAAAAATTCGGGTTTGCATTGACTCCATCGCCGATATGTTGGTTGACGCTGCAGCCAGACATGAAGTGCTGAGCTTCATGGACGGTCATTCGGGTTACAATCAAATTTATCTTGCTGAGGATGATGTTCATAAGATGGCGTTCAGATGTCCAGGGTTTATCGGGATCTTCAAATGGGTGGTTATGCCCTTTGGACTCAAGAACGCCAGAG
Source organism: Hypericum androsaemum (assembly GCA_963995505.1). NCBI lineage: Eukaryota > Viridiplantae > Streptophyta > Magnoliopsida > Malpighiales > Hypericaceae > Hypericum > Hypericum androsaemum. The sequence continues at coordinate 17,411,916 of OZ023181.1, read as the reverse complement.
CTACTTACCAAAAGGGGATGCACCTGATCTTTCCGGACTTCATCGGCAAATTCATGGAAGTGTACATTGACGATGTGGTGGTCAAGTCCCACAATCACGCCCACCACTTGAAGCACTTACGGGCGTCGTTCGAGAAGATGCGCAAATACCAACTCAAGATGAACCCGTTGAAGTGTGCATTCAGAGTATCTGCGGGGAACTTTTTGGGTTTCCTTGTTCACAAGCGGGGCATCGAGATTGACGAGAATTAGATCAATGTGATACAAGAAGCCCAACCTCCTCGAAATAAGAAAGAGTTACAATGCTTCCTCGGCCAACTAAATTTCTTACGTCGGTTTATATCCAACACAGCAGGTCGGACACGATCGTTCGCCAACTTACTCAAACTAAAGGGAGGCGAATTCCAATGGGAGGACAAGCACCAGCAAGCCTTCGACGAGCTCAAAGAGTATTTATCCTCACCCCCCGTAGTCACTCCGCCAGCCCTGAACCGACCGTTGTTGCTTTACATATCAGCCACCCGAGATTCAATTGGGTGTCTGCTTGCTCAGGAGAATAACGACGGGAATGAGCAAGCTGTCTACTACTTGAGTCGATCTCTTTTAGGAGCGAAAACACGATATTCATCCATAGAGAAGTTATGCCTTTGTCTCTTCTTTGCTTGTAGGAAGTTGAGGTACTACCTCTTACCCACAGAGGTGAAGGTGGTAGCCCAGACCGACGTCATCAAGCACTTACTCGCTGGACCCATCATGAGAGGAAGACTTGGCAAGTGGGCATTGGCCTTAGTGGAATTCAACTTAACGTTCGTGCCTCAGCGAGCGGTGAAGGGACAAGCATTGGCTGACTTCTTGACCGACCACCCATGTGTTGACGTGTCCGCTGATACTTCGGTGGACTTCGGGTTGGTGGCAAAGAAACCATGGACGCTCTGGTTTGATGGCTCCCGTACCAATAAGTGTGCCGGGACTGGGATCGTGATCAAGTCTCCAGCTGGTATCAAGACAAAGGCATCCTTCCTACTTAATTTTCCTTGCACCAACAATCGAGCCGAGTACGAGGCATTGATGCTGGGTTTATTTATTTTGAAGGACCTCGGCGCAAAAACCGTCCGGGTGCTTGGTGATTCAATGTTGGTGGCCAAACAAGTGGCGGGCGAATTCAAGTGCGAGCGAGAAGGCTTCCAAGCCTATTGTGACGCGGCCCGATCGCTATTACGGAGTTTCAAAGATGCGATCATCGGATTCGTGGATCGCACCAAAAATATGGAGGCCAATAAGTTAGTACAGACCTGGTCCAATTTTCGCGTATTTGCCAAGTTCAACTCCGTACCGGTGAAGGTCAGATCGACCTCGACATTAGAGGAACTTAACCTGATGGTTGAAATTGCTTTGCTACAACTCGACCGAGACTGGAGGCAGGAATACATTGACTACCTCAACAACCCAAGCTCTTGCTCTGATAAGGCTTTGAAGACAAGGGCTCTTCATTTCGAGCTCATCCACAAGAAGCTATGTTAGCCATGACGGAGGTCCATGAAGGCATATGTGGAGCACACCAATCGGGTATCAAGATGAGGTGGCTAATGCATCGTCACAGCTACTTTTGGCTGGGTATGGCAAATGACTGCATCAACTACGCGAAGGGGTGTCAAGAATGCCAGAGGCATGGACAAGTTCAACACTCTCCGGCCGACACCTTTCATCCCGTAGTGAAGTCTTGGCCATTTCGGGGTTGGGTAGTAGATGTCATCGGAAAGATCCATCCCGCTTCTACCAAGGGTCACACCATCATCATAGTAGCCACAGACTATTTTACCAAGTGGGTAGAGGCAGTCCCAATGAAGGTTGTGAACCAAGAGACGGTGATCCAGTTCTTCAAAGAACACGTCATCCATAGGTTCGGGTTATCAGAGACGATCACGACCGACCAAGCTACCATGTTCATGGGAGATGAGATCCAAAAATTTGCAAGAGATATGGGCTTCAGGATCATCCATTCAATGCCTTACTATGAGCAAGGCAACGCTCAAGCGGAAGCTACCAATAAGGTGTTGAAGGCGTGCATAGAAAAGACGGTGAGAGAATAGCCCAGGACATGGCATCTTGCCCTGTCGGAAGCATTGTGGGCGTTTCGTACTACGAAGAAGGGGGCCACTAGAACGACACCATTCGCCCTTACTTATGGACACAAAGCAATGATTCCATTGGAAATGATGGTTCGATCCTTGAGAAGGGCTGAGCAGGCAAACCTCTCCCAACTTGATTATGACTCGGCCATGTTGGCTGAGCTTGAAGATCTTCCTGAAGAGAGGCTAACGGCATTCGACGTGATCGTCCAGCAGAAGAAGATTGTGGAGAAAGCCTACAATAAGCGGGTCTGAGAAAAGCATTTCGAGAGAGGAGATTTGGTGTGGAAGGTCATTCTCCTGCTTGGACATGAAGACCCCTAGCTTGGAAAGTGGTCGCCAAACTGGGAAGGACCATTCGAGGTGCACGATCCTATCGACTTTCTGACGTCAACGGTGAAGTTCATGAGTGCCCGATAAATGGGCTTTACTTGAAGAGATACCGGCCTAGCATGTGGGAAGGCGTGGACGATTATTTGTTCGAAGATTATGCACGGACTTATAATCGGGAAATGTAACTTAGCCGGTGATGGATTTGTAGTAGAATCGTACTTAGTCAGCTTAGACTATGACGATAGCCTCTTCGGTTTTCTGTTGAAACCGGTCATTCATGTAACTTGGCAATGTATCTGGTTGGTCCATAGCCAATGAAGATAATCAATAAAGGTTAGGCTACTTCATTGGCCTCTTCAAGGGCCATCAAAATCATGCTTCATGTTCAAGTCTAGCATACGGTCTCGATAGGACCAAGCATACATACGTCAAAGCTAGATAATAAATATGACATTCCCAAAAGATCCCTAACACAAAAAGCTAGTCGAGCTAACATGATCGGGGAGCACCAGAAGGTCAAGCTCATGCCCATCCATTACCCTCCGATAGGGCGGCACCAACATCGGGCTCAGAAAGGCAAGAGATCGCTTCGTCCACTAGTTCTCGAGCGGCGTCAACAAATCCTCGATCATCAGCGTAGGCATTCTTCTCTTGTCCTAGTAGTGCATAAGTAAGCTCAGACTCGCCTTTGGCACTCTTGAAGACGGTCGTCTCGTACTCCATGTTAGCCTGATGACAGGCTATCCTTCTCTCTCTCACACGGGTAAGATCATCTCGTGACCCCTGGTACTCAGAGTCGGCCTGAATCAAGCTCTCTTGAAGGCGGGCAATCTCAGCTCGGATACGGTTCGATGTCTCAGCCCAAGCGGCAACCATCTGTGTAGCTTCAAATTCTTCAGCCTTAACCAGTCTGAACTCGGCGACCCTTGACGCCATGTTGTTCTGGATCTCTACGAAGGTCTTAGTATGAGCTTCTGTATTCTGCTCCATGCAATGGATGGAGTCAACGTACCTTTCGCCCCTTTGATACCTATAAAGAAACAAGTGTTGAGAGCAGGTTCAACTAAGGTGGTGGGGAGAAAGCGAGTATGAAGGAGCTTACCAGTGGACAACACGGGCAAAGTCGGCGTGTAGCCTGCGAATGGGAGCAGGTTGGTTACCGGTGGATGGCTCGTAGTTTATCAAGTACTCGAGGGCCGCGTATGCATAGGCTGGAGGTTCTGAAAATATAGTGCTTACCGTCTGGCTCTTGAGGTCACAAAGGTAACGGATCAAGTCAGACCTTCGCTTGTCCTTTTCCGTGTTGGCACATGCGGATGTCAGAACTTCAGGTACCAAAGCTGGAGTGATCGGGGGGTTGGTCAACTCGTCTATGGTGAATCCTATGCTCTCGTAGAATGCCTAGCATGGAATAACATGTGTGACCCAATAGGGTGAGGAGACATATGGGAAAACAAAGTTAAAAAAGGCACGTACAAGCTCGGAGGCGTCAATCAGAGGTGTAGGCAGAAGAGGAGCGACGATAGGTGTCAGTGATGGTCTAGCTATAGGAAGCGGTGTGATGGTCGAAGGCATCGGAGGATGCATGATATCTGAGCGAGCCCGATGGCACATAGTGGTTGTAGATGTAGAGTCGTGCACGGCATCGCCTGTGGGATAAGGCTCATTCCGAGAAGCGGGATGTATCAAACTCGGCAATGGCTCAATCTCGGCCATCTTGGCATAAAAAATATTGTCAGTTGAAGAAAGTGCTACCAGAGGTGAAGGCGTATAACCAGGGGAATAAACAGGATCAAGCATTGCCTGAAACTCGGCTTCGTCATCAAGAGGGGCGGAAGTCATAATACTAGTAGAGCGACTTTGACGCAGAGGATTTCTTCTGAGCCTTGAAGGAGAGATGACACGGGTAGACTGAGGATCAGTAGTAGGGTCGACTCGTACGGGAGATGCCTCGGGTGATGAGTCCTGAAATAATGTTAGTAAACATTAGGCAAAAAGTTGATTAATACCAAGTAAGCGCCCGGAGTTAGTCTTTACCTTCTCAGACGAAGAAGTAGGGTATGTCACAAGTCTGACTGGAGGAGAGGATGCTCGAAGGATGACGTCTGTACAACCGGATAAGGATGTTTATTGCCAAGTAAAGAACATGGTAGTAGGAAGAGTCAAGAGACTTACCGTCGTCTAGTAGGCCAGAATCGTCGGTCTTGGAAGGAGACGTCGAAGTACCCGCTTGGTCGCTCGCTGCCAAGTGGTCGACCTTTTGCTTCTTCCTCGAAGGGGTTTTTCCGGGCCTCAGAATAGTGTCTGCCTTCGGAGGTGTATCTTTGAAGAAGGTGAAGGTCCCAGCTAGTTGCCTGTCATCAGCCTTCCAACACGTGAGTGTCGCCCACCAAGCCGCGAAGGCGGGAGAACGACCGAAAGAGAAGTTGAAGCAACTGATTGTGCTTTAGTGTAAAAGGTAGCTGTTTGCCATAAGGGAAAGTTCCACCTTTTCCCACTGATGTGAGCCTCGGTCGGCTCGGTGTCCATGAAGAAGGTAGTTGGTTGGGAACGGAATTCCTTGGATGAGACCTAGCTGCTCAGTGGCAAAGTGAGAATTGTAGGGTGCTACGATCATCCTCCCAGGACAACTTCCACTAATTAGGTCTCGAGCAGTGAGTATGCTCTTCCAAGCATCGGCGTTATAAGTCACGTCAGAGAAATTGAGAAAGTTAGGATGACAAGTCGCATGAAGAAGTGGAGAAGTTTGGTTACCGCTGCAATCCTTGTTGAAGGCCCGGAAGTAGGGACGAAGACCTTTCGTGGGTTTCTTTACCCGAGCCCGAAGGAGATGGTGGCTATAGCTAGGTAATGACCCATCATATGTAAGGAGTGAAGGTGTCAGCTCGGGGAAGTAAGCCAGGCACCATATGGCAACCATCCATAAGGGACCGTTGGCGGTGAAAGTCCTCTTCAATCGATAAGTGTTGATGAAGATAGCCATCTGATCGTAGATATGAGAGAGGACAAATTGCCCCATTGCCATCTTCCGTCCCTTGGCTAGTGCGGCGGCTAAGTTGAAGTATTTATTTGACACACGTTTGGAAGACGTGCAGGTGATATAACGGGTAATCCAAAGGAGTAGGAAGGCCGTGTGCTCGTCTCTATAGCGAAACTCATCATCGGGCGCATAATCAGGAGCACTTTCATTCGCAATGACGACGGGGTCGGGTTCTCTTTGAGGATCTTCATCCCATAATCGATAGGCTTTGACATAGGCGGGGAAACCATTTGCTACTGGCCTATTGGCCTCATGCCGTATCCGGGCATTGGCGTCAGATACTGGGGTAGATGGGAGGATCGGTTCACCATCGGGATGATGGCCAAAAAGGGCAGCCATATCATATAGTGTGATAGTCCTCATTCCTACAAGGTGAGATAAGATGGATAAGAAGCTTGATGAAGGCGAAGAAGAATCATCTATGTTAAAGGTAGCTTACCGAAGCGAAAAAGAAACACATTGGCACTAGGACACCAATAAAGAAGCAATGTGCCGAGTAGTGGATGGCATGGCTCAATACAGTGTGCACAGAGGAACAAGAGTGAGCCGATGCCAGTTTGGTCCCATTGTGGTTGGTGGAATTGTTTCAAAATGGCATGCCAAGTCTCGAACTCTTGGAATGGTGTATGCCATCCGCGGTACCCATTATAATTATTCCAAAAGTAAAAGTTGAAAGGAGCGCCTTGAAAGAGAGCCACGTTGCGGTAATGGACTGGAAGGGAGTCTTCAAAGGTCTCAACGTTGGTAATCGTAGGTCCAAGTACTCGATTTTCTGTGTCTTGAGAGGTATCATCGACCGGGTAGCTTTCTCCAAGTGTGGATGCGATGAGGGCGTTGGAAGAGCGCTTTTCTTCCTTCTCTATATCACGAGGTATTGGCATGATCATCCTAGCATCATTAAACAAACAGGGATTAGCAAAGACGATGTTAAAAGGACGGTGGGAACACCCGTTTACTCACTTTGGATTATTGGGCCGACGCGAATGATCTCCCGCCTCGGACCGCTAGCGGGCAAAGCCTACCGGTGAGAGTACTTTCTCGCCTCGAACCTAGCGGGCAAATCCTACTAACGACAGTGCTTTCTCGCCTTGAACCTAGTGGGCGAAGCCTACTGGCGAGAGTGCTTGCTTGCCTCGAGTCGAGCAAGGGAGACCAAGCTCGTTGTGGGCCGTTCGGACGAGCCCAACTCGGGTCACTAAGGCCGAGTCTAACTAGGCGAGATATATTGAGCTTTTATCCGAAGTGCGTAGAGGAATTGGTGAACCGACGTTGGTTCATAACGTAAGGCAAGACTCGTGTGGTGCATTCTCCTAGATCAAGGTCTAAACTATGGAATTACCCCAAGTTCAAAAGCCAAGGGGAAGAAGTGCAAAATGGTGGGTTTGACATTTTCACAAACACTTGGTGTGCAAGTGTTAAAGCTTGGAAATATATCTTGAAGGAGAGTTAGAAGCAAGCCAAAAGGAGTACAAGAGATTTGCAAGCCTCCAAAAGGTGGAGGGCAACTCTAGTCCAAAGCAAATAAGTCCTCCTACAAGTTGTAAGATTTGACCAAGAAGTAAGCTACTTTCATATTCTTCTTTACAAGCATAATGGAAAAAGGAGGGAAACTTACTTTGAAGATTGAACACACCTTGGCAACTTTGGAAATGGAGGAGTCATTCAAATTCTAGTTAGAGTTGTTAAGAAAAGAGGAATGGAGGCCAAGCTTTGATTTCCATGGTGGAGGTTGGAAAATGAAGAGTGGTGAGAATGTGAAGAGAATGGGAAGCTTTGTTCTCTTTAGACTAAGTGAATGGCATCTTTGGGGCCCACCAAGTCAAAGAGGGAAGGTTGAAATTCAAAGGAATTTAGTTTGACCCAAGCTTGAAAATTCGGAGGGAAACTATGGAATTACCCCAAGTTCAAAAGCCAAGGGGAAGAAGTGCAAAATGGTGGGTTTGACATTTTCACAAACACTTGGTGTGCAAGTGTTAAAGCTTGGAAATATATCTTGAAGGAGAGTTAGAAGCAAGCCAAAAGGAGTACAAGAGATTTGCAAGCCTCCAAAAGGTGGAGGGCAACTCTAGTCCAAAGCAAATAAGTCCTCCTACAAGTTGTAAGATTTGACCAAGAAGTAAGCTACTTTCATATTCTTCTTTACAAGCATAATGGAAAAAGGAGGGAAACTTACTTTGAAGATTGAACACACCTTGGCAACTTTGGAAATGGAGGAGTCATTCAAATTCTAGTTAGAGTTGTTAAGAAAAGAGGAATGGAGGCCAAGCTTTGATTTCCATGGTGGAGGTTGGAAAATGAAGAGTGGTGAGAATGTGAAGAGAATGGGAAGCTTTGTTCTCTTTAGACTAAGTGAATGGCATCTTTGGGGCCCACCAAGTCAAAGAGGGAAGGTTGAAATTCAAAGGAATTTAGTTTGACCCAAGCTTGAAAATTCGGAGGGAAACACGTCAACATTTCTCGGAATGGACGCCTCGAACTATTGACGTGCGGGGTGACGTACGCAAAATTGACAAGCAATTTAACGCACAAACAAATAGTATAGTGTATAAGTAAGGTTCTTGAACTGAGAGAGATAGAACATGAAAATTGAAACAATCAATCGTATGTAGCCAAATTGAAACAAGTTCGTAAAGTAAAGAATGATATGAGGTTGCAAGACAATAAGTAAATTAAGAAATGTAGAAAGACGGTTTGTACTTAATGAAATAAAGAGAGCACGATGCTTTTATGGACTACCTATCTATGTCAAGATCATGGTTATTTATGAAGTTCTAACTAGTACCCGGAGTGTTCTAGTGCATCCTCCTAACGCTTTCGCTCATTAGGCCGATAAAACTAAGCTAGAATAGTTCACGAATACCAACTAACGCTTTCGCTCATTAATTAGATCGTGAACTAAGCTAAACTCAATTATAAAGTTAACTCCTCGTGGGTTATCCCTTAGTATCAAGATGTCTCATTAATACCTAAGAATATGTCAATTGATCCTTCCGTTGAATTTAATGCCTTTCGGTCCACTATCATCAACTAACATCATAATCTAAGTGATCAAGTTAGATTAAGCATTACGATCATCAATTGACAACTACTACGAAAGATGATCAAACCATTACCCAACATAGATAAGTAATCACATAATTAAAGCATCGTACTCACAAGAAAAACTACTCACAAGTCATGTTCATACAAGAAGAAAATTTATACAAGAAAATGATAGAAAATAACATTAAAGATAGAGATAGAGAATGCTCAAGATGTGGTCAAGAGCTTCCTCAAGCATCCTTCTTCAAGCTTCCTTCTAGCATTCCTCCAATGGTGCTCCTCCTTGGTATTCCTCACAACTCTCAATCTCCAACTCTATTCTTCAAAAACTAGATATATGTCTATTATGTCCATGTTTCTACATCCATCCTCTATTTATAGAAGTTGAGATGAGAGCTTTCCTTCCTCTTTTGAGTTGGAAAGCTCTCTTTTGAGTTGGAAAGCTCATCTTTCCACCTAAGGATACCAATGGAGAACATGCCACACATGCCAAGGGAAATCATTACACAAAACATGCTACACATGCCACACATCTCATGTGCAGTTCCAGCAAATGAAAGTGCTAAACAAATTCGAAATGGGCCCACAATTATTCCTCAAATTCGGAAGCCAGAAATCTGGAATTTCATCACAGATTCGGAGCTTGACTTTGGGACCATTTTTCGGACATCTTTGACTCATAATTTGAGGATGACCTTTGAAGCAAAGTTGTAGCCACGGATGTCTTCTTTCCACAGCCACTTTATTTGACTCCATCGGACTTCGGATGGGCTACTTATCGTCATTTTAGTCCTTCAAGGTCAGTCTGGAATTGAAGACCGGCGGCCGCTGGAATTGGAGACCGGATTTCGGATGAGCTACTTATCTTCATAAGTCAGCTCCTCGCTTTTCTTCATCTCATCCTAGCTCCACTTATCCATGAACCGCTCCAAGTACCTGCCAAAATACACGACAAACAGTAGAAGTCCAATCGAGACTCAAAAACATAAAACAAACAAAAGACTCAATAGGACAAGACCAAAACGGATCAAAACATGATTAAATATGATCAAATCATACAACAAACACATGAGTGTTTACACACTCATCACACTCCCACACTTGAATCATTGCTTGTCCTCAAGCAAACTCAACCATGGGATACTAAACAACATCACGAGAGAAATTAAAATGCAATAAGGAAAAGACTTGGCATGATTAATTCAAAATTTAACTCCCCTCAAAATATCAAACTCACATCAAAAGATCACCCTACAACCTAGCTAGTTCATTAACCAAAACACAAAAAGTAAGAACCGGTAGACACCTCACCTCTAGATTATTTAACCAAGTTTTAACACTATGTATAATACACTAGAAGGTTGACCACTCAGAGGTTCGGAAATTTTTCGCTCGCAATTTATAAGTGGTTAACTTCCTATCTCTCACGTACATGGTCGATTTTTTTCAAAGTATCCGACGTCCTACTCAACAATGTCTCAAAGTCGTGAGATTGCTTGTGATCAGGGGGACTTTCATTCGGGTTGTAATGGGGCTGAGGTACAGGTGAGATAAAATATCTGGATAGTAGTTAAACCATCCAATCCGAGGACATTGTACAAATGCAAACTAGTCACTCGTCTATTCTAAACATCCTCACCATAAACAATTCAATCACACTCCCCAATTCACCCATTTCCTAAGACCGTGTAGATCGAGTCATGCCATCTTATTCATGCCTTATTCCATTTTTACTTCTCTTTTTCACCACTTTTCATTTCTTTTCTTCTTCTTTTTTTTTCTTTTTTTTTTCAAACTTGACATTTACTTGGCAACAACTCAATTTTTTCCTTTTCGAATAGCCTCTCAATTATCCAAATCACAAACAGATTAAACCCATATCAACACCAAGTTTCCAACTAATCCCAATACATATTATCCCCAACCTATGCGTCCACGGATCAAATGACCAAAGGTCGGGAGGATAGTAGGTATAAGACTTAAAGCTGGCTTACATATAATATGATCAAAGAATGGCTAGGCTCAATGGGTTAAAGCAAAGGATTCAATGGATTTTTATCTCTACAGCTCTGGGCTTAATGTCAAAGAAATTTGCCCCCGTCATCCCACTAACGCACACACAACCAAGACTCTGTTAAGTACTAGTAGGATACCTCAATCAACCGGACTCAAGTAGGAACCTCATGAATGTATAGAGACCGTTGTCTCCACCTTCGGCTCAAAGTTCCTCACAAGGTTTATTCGTCAACCCTCTAGGCAAGTATACATAGTGAGATCACTAGTTTAAGCAACCGAGGGTAAGGTTTCTACAAGTTTCTAATCTTAGTGCTCGAGTTCAATCCCTAACTAGGTATGTGGCAATCTTCTAACATAAGTTTAATAATTTTGAGGGGGGTCAAATTTTGAAAAAAATCATGCTATACTCATCAAATCATTCCTACGTGGAACCTCTCACCCCCACACTTAAATGACACATTGTCCTCAATGTGGGGGAAAGACACCAACAACATCACAAAATGCAATCATAAACATCACGAGGCACAGAGCAGACACATAACAGAAGTGAGCAGAGGAGAGGAGTTGTACTGCCCTGTCAATCGCGAGAAGGAGGTGGTGGGGAAGGTCGGTGGTGTTATAGACTGGCGAGCTCCATTTGAAACTTAGTTTTCCTCTTCTCTAAACCTCCTGCTAAGACCATTAAATACTAAATCAACATAATGATACTGAAGCAAACACAAAATAAAGAAAAATTAACTACTAAACGTGCTAATTTAGAGTCGGTAGCTTGACTTTATTACTCCCTTTGGCATTACGGTGGACGGAGGTTCCTATCAGTTACTTGAAACTCTATTTCATCTGGGCCTATGCGGAGAAGTAGCTTGCCATTGTGAACATCCACTATTGCATGACAAGTGTTGAGGAATGGACGTCCCAGAATCAGTGGGTAACTTTCATTAGTAGCATAGTCCAGCACCACAAAATCTACAGGTATGGGCGACTTGTCGACCATGATTATCACATCTTCTATAATCCCGAGAGGTTTCTTCATAGTTTGATCAGCCAGCTGAAGCCTGAAAGGTGTTGGTTTGACATCCCCTAATTTGAGTTTCCTGAAAGTAGCCAAAGGCATAAGATTAATATTGGCACCCAAATCACATAAGCAATGCGGAAACTGAACACTGTTAATAGTGCAAGGAATCGTGAAACTCCCTAGATCTTTTAGTTTTGGTGGCATGTCATTTTCTACCAAAGGGGTCGTCTTGCCATCATTCCGCCTCTTCTTCCTTGTGATGATTTCCTTCAGAAATTCAGCATATTGTGGCTTTTTTTCTAACATCTCCAAGAAAGAGACATGGCTTTGAATGTCTTCCATTGTCATTATAAATTCAAGGGCCTCTTCATCGATCACTGCTTCATTCTTGACTTGTTGAGGTGATGGTGGAGGAACATAAGAATTCTTTTTTTCACTGATATAGGCTAGTTGCTCCTTCTTTTCAGTAACTACCTCCTTCTCTATGGCTGGCTTGATCGGTTCGAAATGCTCTTTTGGAGAGGACTTATTCTCAAGTGAAGGCTTTCTCCAGAGTCTTTGAGGGAATGGAGGTGGAGGGACATAAGGTGGTGGAGGAATATATGGTTCATCAACCTCGTCCACACTCCTTAATGTGATGGCCATCACTTGTCCTCGCGGGTTGGACTCCGTGTTGCTGGGTAGAGAACCTATTTGCCTTTGAGTGTTTGCTGCAGCCAAATTTCCAAGTTCAATTTCCATCTTCTTGAGTTGCGTGGCCTGCCCCTTTAGATATGTCTCAAATTCTTTTTGACGCTCCTCACAACGATCCATCCGTTGTACAGTTATAGATTGTTGTTGAATAGACTGCTGGATTACTCCGACTAATTGGTCAATCTTTGAGAAGATGTTGACTTGGTTCCCTACCAATTGGTCGATCTTTTCTCCCATTGTTTTGACTTGATCTCCCAAGTATGGCTTTTTGGGTTCTTGTTGGGTGTCGGTGTTGTATGGCTGCTTTCCAAATCGAGAGAAATTTGGTTGACTTTGGTTGGAGTAACCTAACCCTCCTGGTTGTCTATCAGCGACAGCTTGAATTTCTTCCAATACTGGACAGTTGTTGGTGGGATGCTTTTCTTTGCAAAGTTCACAAACATCTTGTACCGCAGCTATCTTTTCCTTGCTTTTAGCCAGGTCTTCAAATCTTCTGGTAAGGGCCTCCAGCCTGGCTTCGAGCTTGGTGTTGCTATCCACTTCCAGTATTCCTCGGGTTGCTCCTCTGTGTGGTATTCTGGCACGCTCCTTTGGCCACATGCCATTGACTTCTGCCATCTCCTCCATCAAACGAGTGGCTTCGTCAGCAGTATTTCTTAAGAACACCCCTTGAGATGAGGCATCAATATGATCACGAGATGGGCCATCTAACCCATTGTAGAAGATCTTCATGAGGTTCTCCTGTGATATGCCATGTTGAGGGAAAGCTCCTTGGAGATCTGTGAATCTCTCCCAAGCTTCATAGATGCTCTCCCCATCTCTTTGGACAAAGGTGTTGATTTCTTGCAAGAGTTTGGCCGACTTGGCCATGGAGAAGAACTTTCGCAGGAAAGCATGGGCTAAGTCTGTCCAACTCCTTATTGTCTCTCCTTTCAACTTGTTGTACCATACACGAGCTCGATCCTTTAGAGAGAAGTGAAAGAGACGTAGCTTCAAGACGTCATCATCTATTCCGTGAAATTTCATGATATTGCATATATCCTCGAATCGAGAAAGATGGTCTTGAGGATCTTCACTCGGTAATCCATAAAACTGGACAGAATTTTGCAGTAATCCCACAATGGCTGCTGGGATCTGGAATGAGTGGGCTCCTATCGGTGGTTGTTGCAACCCATTAGGATTCCCATTCCATGTAGGAACAGATGATTCCAGCAGGGTCCTTCTTCGTGGCGCACCTGCAAGGGCTTGGGTTGCTTCCAAAGTAGCGTCATAAAGAGCTTGGGTCGCCTCGTCATTATCATCCTGATTTTGTGCCATGGATCTGGATTGGTCTCTCCTTTCACGCCTAATTCTCCTTTCGAGTATTTTGATGTCAATCTCAGGTAAGGCGTTTGTGTCAGGGCCAAGTCCTGCACTCCGGGTTCTTGGCATGCACTAAAGAGACTCGCAAAAGCGAGTGCACAAAATCAGCAAATATGCTGTACACAAAACCAATTACTTTTGGTTTTATGTCCTAAAATCTCAGTTCCGTGTCGACGGCGCCAATTTGACGTACGGAAAATTGACAAGCAATTTAACGCACAAACAAATAGTATAGTGTATAAGTAAGGTTCTTGAACTGAGAGAGATAGAACATGAAAATTGAAACAATCAATCGTATGTAGCCAAATTGAAACAAGTTCGTAAAGTAAAGAATGATATGAGGTTGCAAGACAATAAGTAAATTAAGAAATGTAGAAAGACGGTTTGTACTTAATGAAATAAAGAGAGCACGATGCTTTTATGGACTACCTATCTATGTCAAGATCATGGTTATTTATGAAGTTCTAACTAGTACCCGGAGTGTTCTAGTGCATCCTCGTAACGCTTTCGCTCATTAGGCCGATAAAACTAAGCTAGAATAGTTCACGAATACCAACTAACGCTTTCGCTCATTAATTAGATCGTGAACTAAGCTAAACTCAATTATAAAGTTAACTCCTCGTGGGTTATCCCTTAGTATCAAGATGTCTCATTAATACCTAAGAATATGTCAATTGATCCTTCCGTTGAATTTAATGCCTTTCGGTCCACTATCATCAACTAACATCATAATCTAAGTGATCAAGTTAGATTAAGCATTACGATCATCAATTGACAACTACTACGAAAGATGATCAAACCATTACCCAACATAGATAAGTAATCACATAATTAAAGCATCGTACTCACAAGAAAAACTACTCACAAGTCATGTTCATACAAGAAGAAAATTTATACAAGAAAATGATAGAAAATAACATTAAAGATAGAGATAGAGAATGCTCAAGATGTGGTCAAGAGCTTCCTCAAGCATCCTTCTTCAAGCTTCCTTCTAGCATTCCTCCAATGGTGCTCCTCCTTGGTATTCCTCACAACTCTCAATCTCCAACTCTATTCTTCAAAAACTAGATATATGTCTATTATGTCCATGTTTCTACATCCATCCTCTATTTATAGAAGTTGAGATGAGAGCTTTCCTTCCTCTTTTGAGTTGGAAAGCTCTCTTTTGAGTTGGAAAGCTCATCTTTCCACCTAAGGATACCAATGGAGAACATGCCACACATGCCAAGGGAAATCATTACACAAAACATGCTACACATGCCACACATCTCATGTGCAGTTCCAGCAAATGAAAGTGCTAAACAAATTCGAAATGGGCCCACAATTATTCCTCAAATTCGGAAGCCAGAAATCTGGAATTTCATCACAGATTCGGAGCTTGACTTTGGGACCATTTTTCGGACATCTTTGACTCATAATTTGAGGATGACCTTTGAAGCAAAGTTGTAGCCACGGATGTCTTCTTTCCACAGCCACTTTATTTGACTCCATCGGACTTCGGATGGGCTACTTATCGTCATTTTAGTCCTTCAAGGTCAGTCTGGAATTGAAGACCGGCGGCCGCTGGAATTGGAGACCGGATTTCGGATGAGCTACTTATCTTCATAAGTCAGCTCCTCGCTTTTCTTCATCTCATCCTAGCTCCACTTATCCATGAACCGCTCCAAGTACCTGCCAAAATACACGACAAACAGTAGAAGTCCAATCGAGACTCAAAAACATAAAACAAACAAAAGACTCAATAGGACAAGACCAAAACGGATCAAAACATGATTAAATATGATCAAATCATACAACAAACACATGAGTGTTTACACACTCATCACGGGGGGCATTGTTGGAGCACAAAATTAATGTCTCGGAGTGACGATGATCTATTTCCGAATGTGCAGGAATTGGCTCAGGCTTGTTGGTACGTGGAGCCCGGGCGAGAGGCTCCTCTCGCCCTCGTAGGCTAGACCGAGCGAGAGATTCTTCTCGCTCATGTTGGTGAGCCGGGCGAGAGGCTCCTCTCGCCCTCGTAGGCGAGACCGAGCGAGAGATTCTTCTCGCTCATGTTGGTGAGCCCGGGTGAGAGGCTCCTCTCGCCCACGTAGGCGAGACCGAGCGAGAGATTCTTCTCGCTCATATTGGTGAGCTCGGGCGAGAGGCTCTTCTCGCCTACATGGCCGAGTCCTATCAAGAAACTCATCCGACTCAAATAGGCGAGAGGCCGGTAGGAGGCACGAGCGAGGAGGCCGAGTGTGAGAGGCCTACATCGAGAGGTCTACGGCGAGAGGCCGAATGGCGAAAGGCTGAGCGAGAAACCTAAGGCGAGAAGACGAGCGAGGAGCCTAAGGCAAGAAGCCAAGCGAGAAGCCAACTTTGACCCGAGCGGGAAGCTCATTTAACCTTCGTAGGCGAGAAGTCGATTCTGGGAATAGGTCCACTTTGGTTGAGGAGGCCGTTAGCTTGAGCCCATTTTGGGATTCACTTTGGGCCTGACGAGATGTCCGTCTTGGGCGATGATGGACTTGAGTCAAGATTTTGCGTGGGAGATTCGAGAAGGTCAAGACGATCTATATTTTCCTAAATTGAGCCGAGATTCTCAATATTTGGCAAGACTTGGTAAGTTCCTCTTTAGGCCGCGATTGCTTGGTCGTCACATTTTGAAAGCTTCCTATTCGAGGACGGGATCTGCTCATTTAAGAAAGATGGCTTGTACTAAGCCGAGAGCATCCTGTCATAGTAGGAACAAATAACTTAAAGCGGATCTCTCGGGATTGAGACTTGGAGCCGAAGGTCTTAGAGGCGGTTTTGGATTTTCTATTATAAAGGCACGAAGGTTAGGTCAAGGCACTCTATATAAGGAGGGCTCAAGCGAGAGAACGGACATCGACAAGACAACACACAACTACTCTTCTATCTTTATCGTTTTTCCTTAGTACGTAGCCTAGCATAGCCGGTAGCCTAGCATAGCTCTAGACCGACCTTGGGACGACCACTCCAGATCCGTCTCGGGTTACTTGTTCACTTATTCCTGCAACAGGTGTGTGGGGGGAAGAGGAAGAGAGGGCGGCAGAAAGTTTGAAGGGGTATTTCACTCTTAAGTTTACTCTCAGATTGAGAGAGATTTAGAGAGGGGGTATGAATAAAACTTTTTTGACTGAATTTTCTTACGGGTTGGATGTCTATAACATAAGAGAGAGAGAGAGAGAGAGAGAGAGAGAGAGAGAGAGTATGTTCGAAAAATCAACGAGGCATTAGTCGTTGATTCCGCATCAAAGTCAGCATGCTCTCTGTCGCTGTCGATGATGGCATTAGTCCTTGCGACGACCTTTATTACGCTCTCACTTCCTGATATCGCAGGCGGAAAATGTTGTCTCGGTTGAACTCGTTCAACTTTGGCTCTCTTTTACGTGCATCTTGTATGTATTTAACTGTCCACTTGGCTTCGTTTATGACGTTACCTCATAGTTATTCAGCCGTAGCTTGTCTCGGTATACTTTCGCTTTAGTCGATAGCTCTCGTAACTTTTTGACCACCCTTCGCTCCCCCCCGTATTACCGTGCCACTTTGTTGACTACGGTTTAGTTTCATTATCTTTTCGGTGCTTTCATTTGCTATCTTTATTTTTCCTTTCCTCGTAATGTAACTCGTCTTTATTAATATAAGCTTTGCGCCATCCTTTCAAAAAAAAGTCAAGAACATATTACATTATCATTTTATTATCTCACCTAATTGTGTTGAGAATCACGAGAGTTTATTTATTAATGTGTGAAAAATTCATCAACTTATTGCATTAATATTTTTTTGATAAGTAAAGTATCATTCACCACAAAAACTAGCCAAGGAGGTTACACCAATGGAGCCAAGGAAATCAAACCTAAGGTACGAGTCATTGCATTGCATTAATATTTTGGATTAGATATGAAAATTCTAACATGACATCAAGAGAAGATTGATCCTGTGCTCATCGTTATCCTCGCCGACTCCCATTTCATCACACGTTGGTGAAGTCAAAACTCGTGCAAATTTTGACCTGATGTGTTTTGTTTAAGAAGGCGTGTTGAAAATCTCACGTTACTAATTACAAAAGAGGTGGACATGTTTATAAGTTTGGAAAGAATTGAATCAAAAATTTGCTAGAAGAAGAACAGACCTCTAGCATGGCTTATCGTTCTTACATGTTGTCGAAATTGGGGTGAGATCATTGTAATTAGTTGGGGTATTTGGGATGGAATTGACTTTGTGCGATTTTCAACGTTAAGATAGTATTTTCTTATCGAGGTATTTATTTTCTACTTTAAATTTTTTCATGTGAATTTTTCACAGTAAAATTTTGAAGAGTCGGTGATCGTAACTTAACAAAATAGGATTCCAGACAAATCTTACCATAATAAAGAGAAACTCCATTTTTGGTCCGACAATATTAAAATGTCAAAACTACCCTCTCCACTTCCACATTTAAACCCTCCCCCTGCCATCTTCGTACGTATATAAACGGGTCCTCCGCGTGTGAAATTGGAAAGTTGCGTGAAATGTCTGTCTCCTAGCTCCGAGCAAGCACACGAAGAAGATGATTCCTCCCGTTGTAACTAATTGAGTGCCCTTCTTTTCTTCTTTTCGTTTTCGTTTTCCTTTTGTTTATGTAGAAACGGCCAACAAATTGTGTAATATGAGGCTAAACGACACCGTATTTCCACTTCGGCTAATTTGTTAGTTTTTTTTTGTTTTAGTTTCAACGAAGTTTATCCTTATTTCCTATTACTTCGGCTAATTACTTTTGCTCTTAATTTGTGGCTTTGTTTATGAAGATCGAGCGCGTTTATGCACTGCCTATTTTAAGAAATCGCTACAAGATGCTAATGATAAATTAATTTGCTCAGTTTATTTTGAATATTTAAGTTAAATTAGTCAGTTCGATGAGTAAGTGATTTATTATTTATTCTTTCGTAATTATTAGTCCAAATTCTGGGCTGCAAAATGAAAATGGTGGTAGTGCTTTTCAACTTTATTGGTTTTTTGACGGCGAATCTTACTATAATAAAGAGAATTCCTTTTTAGGTAGTTTGGTGTGTCACGTTAAAATGTCAAAATTACCCCTAAACACTAAAACCTTAATCCCAAATCCGTAAACTCAAATCTCAAATCTCAAACCCAAAATCCTCAAATCTCCAAACCCCGAATCCTAAATCTCCGTACCCCCAGACTCAGACCCGGACCCGGACCCAGACCTGGACCTGGACCCCTGACCTCCGGACCCCGACCGCCAAACCCCGACACCCAGACCCCAAACCCCGACACTCGGGACCATAGACCCTCGACCCTACAACCCCCGACTGCCCGACCCCGGTCCCTAGCCCTGACCCTGACCCAGGACCGCCGACCACCGAAATCCTAGACCCCGAACCCCGACCCAGACCCCAGAACTTGGACACCCGACTGTCGGACCCCCGGACCCTTAACCCTGAACCCCGGACCCCGGACCCCAAACCCCGACCCCGGCCCACGGATCCCGAACGCTGAACCCTGACTCCGTGACCCGGGACCCCGAACTCTGAACCCCGACCTCGGACCCAAGACCCCCGGACCACCATAACCTCCAAACCATGGGCCCCTGACCCCGGACCGCGCACCCCAGGACCCCCTACCACCGAATGCCGGACCCTGACCTCGGGACCCCAAACCCCGATCCTCGGACTCTGATCCCCGGACCTCGGACCCCTGACCCCCGACTCTCGGGCCCCGGACCTAGACCACCGGACCCCCGGACATCCGGACCATGGACCCTGACCCCCGAACCCTCGAATCCCCAAATTCCAAACCTCAAACCCTAAACTCCAAAACCCCAATTATGAAAAATTCAAACCCCAAACTCCAAATCATAGGTTGTGAAACAGAATGGTACACTCATTGCGCGTACATTTTTACTAGTATCTATTAATAAAATTGAACTTAAAAAAACATGTTGTGGAAATAGGCCAACATCCATAGCATAAAATAGGCCATCCATTTCTCACTATAACATGAGAGCATCAACCACCCCGCGATTGATCAACTTTACCATTAATTTCAACTTAAAGATATTTTGAATTTGAATTATAAAAATATAATAATATTAAAATTTGATAGATAGAAAATTTTGTTATCATTTGAGATATTGTCATGTTTGAACATGGAGTACTAACCTGATGGTAAGTACCTTTTTTCAATGAATGTACTATTGTCATGTTTGAACATGGAGTACTAACCTGATGGTAAGTACCTTTTTTCAATGAACATGGAGTACTAACCAATGTCCAAAGAAGATATCTTAGACCATTGTAGCTACTCATAAATTCAAATAGTATGCTCGAGAAATTTCATGTTCGCCCTATCTCTTTTAAAGATTGTCTGGTCCCCGATAAACTAAATACCGCAAAGTATTGTACTATATAAAATAAAGGGATAATCACTCCTAGGCCTCTGTGTTAGTCATATCCGTCTCTTATTTCTTGGTGTTCGACAATCGATTTAAAACTTCCCATAATTTAATTTTATTATACTCTCAGTTCTCTTGCTCACGTGATCGATTATTTTCTTGCCCATTTTCTTCTGTCCCAGAAAATGCCCAACGACCAACGAACAAATGAAGAGGGTCAATTGTCGAGAGGGAGAGAGAGCTCAACGACGCCGTTCTTGTCACCTTTATTCTGAGGTGTTATTCTTGGTGGTCTTGTAAGATTTACTCTTCCCGACATCTAATTTAATCTTCTCAAAGGGGAAAAAAGAAAGAGCAGAAGCGAAACCCTAATCCCAAATCGAAGTCGGAGGGAATTGGGGAGATGGACTCGAGCAGGAGGGCGGTGGAGTCGTACTGGAGCCCCCTCAGCCACCATCTGGGTTTGGGTTTGGACGAGCTACAGACGCGAGCCAACTCGAAGAGACCTACCCGGAGAGTGTGGGCCAGGGAGGGTACCTCCGGCGAGGGATCGGGGTGACCGTGGAGGATGACGTGGACTGATCCGGCTGGTCCAGACGGCGGCGGCGGGGGGCGATAAGTCATTGACCGCGTCGTCGAAGGAGCCGTTGGCTTTGATTTGTTTTAGTTTCTGCGTCGTCGTTGTTTTGATTTGATTTGTTTGGCTTTGATTTTAACTTTTTTTCTTTTTTGGTTAACTGGGTGAGTGTCTAGCACTCATTCATTTCATGAGCTAGCATAACATCAACAGTCATTACATCAACATCAACATTGGCTCTAGAGATATCCTGGGCCAAGAAAGGCAAACAGTCCCGTGGAGGGGATAACAAAATGTGGAACCCTTTGTCCACTTGGAGGGCATAGTTAGATAGCCAATCAGCAACCTTGTTCTGTTCTCTCAAGCAATGTACTACCTCGACTTGCCAGTGCCGGTTAATGAGGTTGCGACAGTTAATCACGAGTGCAGATAGCGGATGTTGTGGTGCTATCCCCTCGGCGAGACACTTGGAAGCTACAAGTGAATCCGTCTCCAAGATGATTCTTCGGTATCCTTTTTCCCACGCCAACGTCAACCCTCTCCATATGGCCCACACTTCTGAACTCAGTGAGTCATAGTAGCCCGTGTTATTGATAAAGCCAACACACCAAGCTCCTTTAACATCTCGAATGACACCCCCACCACCCGCTGGTCCAGGATTTCCTTTAGCTGCCCCATCCGTGTTTACTTTGACCCAACCCTCCGGAGGAGGGAGCCAAATCAGCTCTGATCCAGCCCTTGCTCTGCGTTGTCTATTCGATCCTTCTGCTTTTAGCCAAGTTTCAGCAAACTCTTTAGCTTGGTTCCAGACAAAGCTTGTCTCGTTACCCGGTGGAACTTCCCCCTCAAAAGCTGTGGCGTTTCTCCACCTCCAGCTCCACCAGCAATTGACTGCAAATAGGGTGCTCCAGGGAACACCTTCCTCCATCACTTCTTGATAGCAAATGTTCCCTGTCAACCACTCCATTTGGTTTAGCCTAAAGAAGGCCGCCCGATATTGTCCCGGCAGCCACCTGTACCATTTCCTTCTTACTCTCTGGCAATCCCTCAGGAGATAGAGGATGGTCTCAGGTCGATCCCCACAATGTGGACAGTAAGGCGTGTCCGCAAACTTTCGCCTATACCTTTCAGCATTTGTCATGAGTTTCCCTTTGATAACTTTCCATAGGAAAACTCTAATCTTCTCCGAGACTTGTAATTTCCACATCATCTTCCAGATCGGATCCTGCACTGAAACGTTATTAGCAGTAAGAGTCAAGCCTGCCAGGTAAGCAGACTTAACAGAAAAGACACCAGAGGGGGTATGCCTCCAAGCCATAGTGTCATTAACCCCTCCTGGTTCATCAACAAACACAGCTCGAAGTTTGTCCCACATAGCTTCAGGAAGCAATCCTTGCAACTTCTGCCAGTCCCATCCCCTCGATGTATTCCAATAGGCTGAGACAGGCTTAGACAGTTCCTCTTCTGGAATATCAATGCCACAAGAAACAAGGGGACCATCATTATTTAACCAGCAATCAGTCCAAAACTGTACTCTCTGTCCATCTCCAATAGACCAGCAGATACTTTCCATCAGTTTTGGTGCTTGTTTACCTAACGCTGCCCAGATGGGTGACTGTTTGTCACGTGCTTGGAAGGGGACCAACCCTCTCCCATTGTGCACATATTTGTGATACAGAACCCTGGCCCATAGATCGCTAGACTGATTTAGGAAGCGCCACCCTAGCTTAGTGATCATCGCATCATTTGCCCCTCTCGAGCTCCGAATGCCTAAGCCCCCCAAAAACTTTGGTACACAAACCTCCTTCCACTTGACCAGATGGATCCTCCTTGCTTCTTGTGCGTCTCCCCAAATGAAACCCCTGATCAATCTATCCAGGCTTTCACATAGGCTCTGCGGTAAGCAAACAATCTGCATTGCATAAGTAGGGATAGTGGCTAATACAGAGCGAGCCAGAGTAATTCGACCCGCCATCGTCAATTGCTTGGCTTTCCACCCCGCTAGCCGTGTTTGGGCTCGTTCCTGAATGTAGTCAAAAGTCATCGTGTTAATCCTGGAATGGAGCACTGGGATGCCCAGATACATGCCCAGGTCATTAGTCGCCTGGATACCCAATTCCTCGCTTAGGCTAGTCACTTTCTCCAAGGACACGTTACTAGAGAAGAAGACACGCGACTTGGTATGGCTGATTTTTTGCCCCGACGCGGAGCAGAATACCTCTAAACCTTCTTGGATCACTTTCACTTGCTCTCCAGTAGCTTCGGCAAAAAGAACTACATCATCTGTAAATAGAAGATGGGAGAAAGTAGGGCCAGACCTTGTGATCTTAATCGGCTTCCATCTTCCTTGCTCCGTAGCAACTGAGATCCACTGGGCAAATCTCTCCATACAAAGTACGAAGAGGTAGGGCGACATTGGGTCCCCTTGGCGGATACCCCTCGTCGGAATAAACTCATCAGTTATCTCCCCATTCCAAAGGATTCTCATTCGCACTCCAGTAACACATGCCATTACTAGTTCCAAGACCGGTTCGGGCAACCCTACTTCCTTTAAAGTTTCCTCGATAAAGTCCCAGCGTAGTCTGTCATAGGCTTTCTCTAGGTCTAGCTTGATTGCCATCCAGCCCTTACCTCCCCGTTTGGTCTGCATTGAGTGGATTGTTTCTTGAAGTATCACAATATTATCAGCTATTTGTCGCCCTGGTACGAAGCTACCTTGGACTGGTGATTTTAACTTTTTTTCAAAGTTTGGTTCTTGGTGTTTATAACTTATAAGTGAAGAAGGCAGATTTTTTTAAGAATATTTTTGTCATTTTTATTAAAAAAAATAAAAAAAATAAAAAAATAAATACTGACATCAGCGATGGACCTTAGAGTATAATAAAATCAAACTATGAAGAGTTTTAAATCGATTGTCGAACATCGGGAGGTGAGAGACGAATATGTCAAATACCAG
Source organism: Hypericum androsaemum (assembly GCA_963995505.1). NCBI lineage: Eukaryota > Viridiplantae > Streptophyta > Magnoliopsida > Malpighiales > Hypericaceae > Hypericum > Hypericum androsaemum. Next base: position 17,388,351 of record OZ023181.1, on the reverse strand, counting down.
GAACCTGAGAGTAATTATTCTTAAAATAAACCATAACTTCTTCATCTTACGAAGACACGCATCCATTGGGCCATTGAAGATGCCAACGTGCCATCAAAGCACCAACGGAGTCCAATACTAACATTCGATGGTAAGTACTTACGATGTAAATTTCTTGATCTAATTGTCAAAATTTGTTTCATAAATTGCTCATTGATTAGTGATTAAGGATTGATTCATAGGACAAGGGTTCTTCTACGCACCGTTGTAAATAAACAAATTGAAGTTACCGATGAGTGGTGGGCTCGACGGAGGGACTTCTTTTGGGTCTGGTAGAAATGGCTATGAGGAGATCAACAACGAAAATAAACCAGGCCTAAAAAAATCTTCTCTGGAGGCAAATGAGATTCGGAAGCAGATACAAAAATTTAATCGGGGAATCGGTCCTCTCGGGAAATTTGCCTCGCGGGAGCTTGCAAGACGTTTAGGGTTTAAACGTTATTCTATCTTAGATGATGTTCAAAGCTTAACTTCAAGATAATTCTTATCTAATTTGCGTTAGCTTTTTAGATAGGTCATTTATCTTCTGTTTATTTAGGCGAATTGTGCTTTTGAACACTAAAAAATGTACAAAATAGTAACTTTTATACTTACTATTGAGGTGTTTATTTTGAATAAATAAAATTTTACTTATTCAAAAAAAAAAAGTTACCGATGAGTGGGTCACCGTTGCTCACAATACACCAAAAGGCAAATGGAACGAGTCTAGGAGCATCAAAAGCCATTCTCGTGTCCGTAAGATAGTGGTATGAAAAAGAAGGTTACTATCCACCCTTACACTTTCGGAGATGGCCTTGTTATGGGTATTCCAGAGTACCCATGAAAAGAACAAATTAAACTTTCTCAAGCATATCTCCGATTGCAAGATAAATATACCTCTATAGTGTTGCAACAATTTACCCATTTTGGAAAATGTCCAATCTTGTTTTGTCATTAAAAACACAAGTCCTTGGAAATTAAAATATTTACGAAGATTTTTTTATAGGTAAATATTTACGAAGTTGTCGCACTCCTTTGACTAATATTCAATATAAGATAATAAAATTCAAGTGCTGGCCTTCTATTTCTCCCCCGCGTGCCGATGATAATTATGCCTAATATGACTTATCAAGCTCCGGAGAAATTTGGTTGTCTCCTGGCGATTCATGGTCAATATAAAATGTTTGAAAAGATAGAAAAAATGGGACCAATATGTCTCGATTGGCCATGAATATGACCAATAATGGAAGGCAACGTGCGATTAAAAGTCAATTAAAAACTTGCCCAAATGCTTACGGAATTGAAGTTAGTGACCCACTCATCGGTCAAGCAGGGATGTCTCGGATTTTCTCAGAACAATCAAGGAGATTGTTATCGGGATCCTAGAATATAAAGTATAGTTGTTGTAGCTATTTGTATCTTCTATGCATGAAAATCGTGCCTAGTGATATACTAAGTGTAATTATATTTTAGAGATACAAGTTTTACCTATAAAAAAAATTTCATGTGTCGAGTCATTTTGTGGTTGTAATGGTTGGAGTGGGCACCGAAATGCGAGTGCAATTTTCCTTTGAGACGATAGCTAGTGACGACCCCGGGACAAAAAATAAAAAATCAAAATGAATATGGCGAGCTCGCCCGGTCGCGTGTAGGGGCTCTCAGCCACCTCTAACATGCGGAGTAGTTTAATTTTTTTTTTCTTTTCAATCTAATTTAGTAACACTTAATACACTATTATTTGATAAAAATATAAAAATTTATATATTTTTTATTCTCTATAAATTGCGCCTAATATACTCAATTTGTATAGAGTTTATTTTTTAATTCTCTATAAAAATTAGTATAAATAGTATATTTATGTGGATGAGAGATAAATTAATTATTTATTTGGTGACTCGGGTTGGACAAAGTCACTACTAGAGTAGGAAAATATTATAGTTGAATTTGTTTGTATATAGATAAAAGAAAAATTAATTATTTATTCGTTATCGGTACCGGCTATAGTTTGACATGGTGCTTCATGTATTTTTTAGGGGTCGGTTCTTCATGTTTCAATTAAGGCGGCCTGAGAGTTTTTAGGATGAGGTGACAGACTTTTAAATTTTGAAAAAAGTCCACTTTAGTACCTTGTAGTATCGCAAAAAATCAAGTTAGTACCCTGTGGTTTAAAACGTATCAATTGAGTCAAACTTATTCCAATTAAAATCAATTAGAGGCCCGGGCAGCTGCCCGGACCCTTCCCGTCCTGCCCGAAGCTTGCCCGACCATCTGGACGGACCACATCACCATTCGTTAATGATGTGGCGCCATGTGGCACCCCCCTCTTCCCCCAACCACCCACCCCCTCCTCTCCTGCTCCTTCTCCCCCAAAAACTCAGAAATTTCTGAAATCTCCACTTACAAACAAAACGGAAATCTCCACTTAGGAACAATCAAACGATGATGAGACAAGTACCCAGCACATCGACGGAGACCTTCACGATAGAAAGCCCCGGTCGTCCCGAGGACTGTGGACGACGAGTTCATGTAGAAGACGGACAGGGCTTGACCCTGGGTTGTCTGGACGAGCTTTAACCTAGGCTAGAAGGTGGGTCAAGCTTCGGGTGAGCGGCGGTCGTGGCTGGCCTTGAGGCGGTTATGCAGATCGAGTCAGTCTTTGACTTTCCAGATCTGGCAGATGTTGGCCGTGATTGGATTGGTCTTAGCAACCCAGGTCTCGTGGATGTTGGTCAGGGCCAGTCGTCTTCCTCCTCCGGCGAGAACTCCGCCACGCCTTCGATCTATAAGACCAAAACTGCGACGGTCTGATCTCTGCCGGCGAGCTCCACCCGGTGGAACTAAATACTTTTTGTGGTTCTTCAAGAACTTCAAGTCTTCCAAGGTTTAGAGAAAAATTGGATTAAGAAGATACTCTTCGAATTGTGTTTGTTACTTTAGCAACGGATATTTTATTGTCGTTGCAACGGACGCCCCCCTCCATTCCTTCCTCTCTTGACAGTTGCCACATCTTGATGAAGCGATTTTGTCCAATTGTTGATGTGTTGATTCAATTGATTTGTTCAAGTCATTGATAAAAGGAAAAGTGATTCAATATTTTTGGTTGATTATTTGCTTGAGTTTCTGGATTATTGGTCAATATTCCATGGGTTAAAGGTGACATTTTTTTACGACGAAACCTTAATTTTCTGGGTTGAGAACTTGGTGGTCTTAGGGATTAAATCTGTAAAGCAATAGTGGCTTTAATCAATATTTTTGGTTGATTATTGGATTTTGCAAAAAAGTAACAAAGAAAATGGTGGCTTGAGGTTGCAGGAGAGGAAGGGGGCAGAGGAGAGGGAAGAGAGAGAGAAAGGGAGGGGAAGGGGGGGAGAGAATGGATGTACACATTGCGCCACATCATCAACGACTGCTGATGTGTATGGTCCAAATGGTCGGGCAAGCTTCGGGCAGGACGGGAAGGGTCCGGGCAGCTGTTCGGGCCTCTAATTAATTTTAATTGGAATAAGTTTGACTCAATTGATACGTTTTAAACCACAGAGTACTAACTTGATTTTTCACGATACTACAGGGTACTAAAGTGGACTTTTTTCTTAAATTTTTTAAGGTAATTTTGTCCTAAGCAAGGAGCACTTGTTGACCCCAAAAAAAGAAGAAGCAAGGAGCACGTGCAAGTTGCAACTTTGATGAAATGAGTTGACCCGGCTAGCATTTTTTTTTGAGGGGAATGCTAAAATTTTCTTGGACAGGATACTAAAATTGTTGCAGTCGTTTTTGGAACAATTTAATTTTAAAAAAATAGATTTTTATAGTTGATTTAAAATTTTCATTTTTTGTAAATTTTTAAGAAGCTACTGAACAAGTTTTCCATCTCTGCGCAAACATTGTTTCGTAAATCATAGCAAATTTGTTTTTAGGGTTAGTGATATGAGTGATTTTAATTTATTTTGATGAGTATAATTTGAATCAAATCCAAAATAAAAAATTATTCATGTGAAAATAATTACAGAAAACAAAGAGTAAAAATACTACCATAGTTTATATTTGACCCAAAAAGAGGCATGGAAAACGACGCCAAGTGTTGAGTCCAATTCTCCTACTTGTATTGAAACAGATTGCCTGCTGGTTTTCTTGTTTATCAATGACCCTCATTCGCAAGTTCACTGGAGGTTCGAGGCACTGGTCTTAGAGATTCGATTTTCGTTGAAGCTTGTCTTAATCTCTCGTTTACAAAATCATGTTGTAGATTGGTTTTGTAAAAGTGCTAGATTAGGAAATCTTCCTTTTGATTGGCTTCTCCTACATTTCCTAAATTTGGATGTATTATTGTATATTGACTTTTCCACCTAAGGGTGGTGTTTATTTAAGTTATGATAGTCTCTTTCAAAAAAAGTGTTGAGTCCAATTACCTTCAACCACGCACCACATCCACCCGTCGTTTTCCAGGAAAAAAACAGACGTATGTCATTGCATCATAAAAATTAAATAGTTTATTTTTTTAGAATATATTTTTTTATGATGCAATGACATACGTTGAAAATTAAACAGTTTTTTATATTCTAAAAAAATAAACTATTTAATTTTTATGATGAAATTAATAAGGTATTAGTTCAAGTTTTCGGATGTAAAAATATATCATCTACTAAAATAAAGTCTCAATATATTTGCTTTTGAATACTAAAATTTTTAAAAATTGTTCATGACAGATAGTTGGAGAGAAAAGGGTTTCATATAAAACATCGTCTTCGATTTTTGTAAAGATCACACAGGAACAAATGGACTTTTCATTTGCGGAGTATCCGTAACTCGAATAACATGATAATAAAAAATCAATTTAAAACAATAAATCAATGACCAAGTCAATACACTTTTCTTGAAAGTTGAAAAGATAGCCGTGTTCAGGCCACGTTAGAAAAAAAGGATTACAACGGGTCACTCATTATTTCTACATTAACTCTGGGTCTAATTGCTTCTAAATAAGAATTATCAAGTATTTAAATCAACTACCATTGATAATGAATATTAAGCTTGAATCTTGTGAGTACAAAATTTTAAATACTTGATAGAAATAAATTAGTCACTTTTTGAGAATTTGTTATACTGAATTAATCAGTCACGTCATGTTCAAAATAACGTGGTTTCAGGAAAAAAAAAATCGGGGGACTTGGATTCTTATTTAAGGACATACCGAGGAGAGTGTCTCACAAGAAAACAAAGCAACTTAACTGCTCTTTCCGACAGAAGAAACAACAGTACTAGTAGAAGAAGATGGCCACAAGACAGGAAGAGCAACAAAACGGGAAGCCTGAGAAGGATACCGGCCACCTTGATGTTCGTAAGAACATCTTGATGAACGATGCCCTCTACCAGGCAAGTATTTACTAATTTATTGAATAGTATTGTATTTGTACTCTCTAATTAATCAAGATTTGCTTATGTGTTTTGCTTATTTTTTTTGGGTTCCACCTCTTTTTACAGTATATACTCAATACCAATGTGTTCCCTAGAGAACCCCAGCCATTGAAAGAGCTCCGAGCGATAGCTGAGGCGCACGAATGGTGAGTGATATTTTAGATTCGAGTCCGATAGGATTTTGGACAGTGACAAATCTCTTACAATAAATATTGAACAGTGCTATTTCCGAGAGTTAAATTCGATACGTCTAAGTTAACTTAGAAATCACACATATAATTAACATCTCTCTTACTCTTTTCATTTCCCTTTTGAGTGTTACAGGAGTGTGTATGCTAGCCCACCGGATGAAGTGCAGTTCTTGTCCATGCTTCTGAAGCTTATGAATGCCAAGAAAACCATAGAGATCGGTGTCTTCGCCGGTTATTCCCTCCTGGCCACCGCTCTTGCCCTTCCGGCCGACGGCAAGGTAAAAAAATATGATTTTCTATTGTTTTCTATTAATTTTTAAAAAATGGTAAATGGCCACTATAAAGAAAAAAGTCCCCTCTCTCGTTAACAAAAAAAAATAAAAATTGTGTGACTTTTCAGATAATAGCATTGGACATCAACCGCGAGTATTATGAATTGGGCCTACCAATCATCGAAAAGGCTGGCGTTGCACATAAGATTGACTTCCGAGAAGGCCCCGCCCTCCCCGTCCTCGATCAGCTTGTCCAAGATGTAAGTGGTCCATTCGGTACCGCGCGGTTTAATGACTTCATTTTTTTTTTGACAAACAATTATGTGGTTCGGAATTTTCTTAATCGATAATCCAAGTTTCTCTAGTAGACACTTTCGAATAACGTGACAATACTAACACTAAAACACTTGGCAATTTGCAGGTGGAGAACCATGATACTTTCGATTTCATATTCATAGACGCTGACAAAGAGAACTATCTCAACTACCACGAGAGGGCCTTGAAGCTGGTCAAAGTAGGGGGGCTGATCGCCCACGACAACACCCTGTGGTTCGGGACCGTGGTGGCCCCACCCGAACAGACTTATGCAAGGAGCATCACCTTCAACAGGGAGCATGTCTGGAAGATCAACAAGACCTTGGCCGCTGATACCCGCGTCGAAGTCAGCTTGCTCTCCCTTGGCGATGGCGTTACTTTGTGCCGCCGTCTTATCTGATCGCTTCCCTTTTCCGACGTCGCTCGCATTATAAGTTAATTTTCCTGTTTTTAAAGAGAGTGTATGTTCCTTACGACGGACTATTAGTGTGCTCTAGTTTTCTCGTGAAAAATAAATTAAATAACCATCTTATTGTTATGCTCTACTACTCTCTCATTCAAATCAAGCATTCCTGTCTTTTCGGTATGCATTGAGCAACTGCAACTGTTACTAAAATTTAGACGGATTTGCCTAAACTCCGAGATTCTAGACGATATTGAGTTTTGTTCTTTTCCTAAATAAAATTTTACCGTTACCAACCCAAAAAATACCATCCTAACTAGTTTATGTTGGTTGTTTCAATTTCTATACACGTGCCAAGGGCGGAAGAAACTTGGGTTAGCAGGTCACAAGTCCCATCAACCCAAATACTCCAGTGAAAGAGAAAACGACGTCCAGTGTTGACTTGATGACGAGTGACAAATTAATATTCGTCCACGACCACAACTATCAGTCGTTCTCCGAGAAAAAAGAACAACGGTCGTTGCAAACAAATCAGAATAAAAATTTGTGGCTAAAATCTTACAAACTAAAAAAAATTAAAAATAAAATAAGGGCTCTCAATACAATGCTTTTACCAAAAATAAAATAAGGACTCGTCATGAGAGGTATAAAAAAAGGTTTCGAATATATTTTCTTCGATTTTTGTAAAGATTACGTGGACATGAGATAATGGACTGTTCATTTATGGAGTATCCGTAACTCAGAATAACATGTTGCTCATTTTTTTTTTGGTAGATAGAATAATATATTAAACCCAAAATAGTTACAAGAAGTAGTACAATCCTACGCAACAAGTTAATTACAATGGTAATCTCCCCTATCGCGTAGAGATTCCATGTACAAAATTAAATCTTGGGAACCAATATCTGCTAAAGAATTAGACCATGTAAGCCATTCTTGGACTTGTCCAGTAATAGCATGGATGAGAAGTTCCCTGTTGCACCGCTCGCCTTGAAATATCGCTCGGTTTCTCATATTCCAAAGTCCCCAAAGTATCGCCCCAAAGAGTGCAAACCAAACCTTCTTGATTATCCTGTCATGCACGAGTCCCATCCAATCCTCAAAAAAATCTGTGAAAGAAGAATTGAAAGGGTCGCCCGTACCTTATCACATTTCAACTAATACGTGTCCCCGTGGATCGAAGCAGACAAAAATTGATAAATATATAGATCAACTGATAAAAATTATTGCTCGATAATAATGGGTATTAAATTTGGATCCGTATATAAAATACAATAGTGGAAATTTTGTTATTTTTAATAAACTGCTCAACTAGGTTGTGCATTAATTGACTATGTAGACGTTCGGATGTGACCTGACATCAGAAAAAAAACCCAAGGGACTGGGCTACTACTTATTTAAGGACATACCAAGGAGATTAAAATACATAAGCAACTTAACTGCTCTTTCTGAAAGAAGAAACAACAGCACTCGTAGAACGAGATGGCCACAAAACAGGAAGAGCAACAAAACGGGAAGTTCCCTACTAATATCGAGCACCTTGATGTTCGTAAGAACATTTGATGAAAAATGCCCTTAACGGGGCAAGTATATTTACTGATTTATTGAATCGTATTTGATTCTCTTTTTTATAAGTGTATTGTATTGCATGTATATATATATATATATATATATATATATATATATATATATATATATATTTACAAAGTTGATGTTGACTTCACTTGAAAGCGTTATATTGCTAAAATCCAATTCAAACACCACATATACAAAACACCCGAAAATCCAAAATTGTTACTTATAATCTAGACAAAACGACACAGACATAAATGTTGTGGAAGCTCGATGAAGATCGACCTTCTTGCGCATTGTTAAATACCACTTGGTATTTGATAATCTCTAATTGAAAGAGCTTCAAGCGGTCGTTGAGGCGCACGAATGGTGTGTGGTATTTTAGTTTTTGTTGTTGTTGTTGATAACTTTTTTTGTATAATGTTGTTGTTTATATTTTTTTCTTTTGTAAAGGTAAATTTTTACGAGTAATTACACCAGTTGGAAATTGAACTCTTGATCTCTATCAAGTTATATTACGTCTATGCCGTTAAGCCAAATACTCGTTGATACTTTTTCTTGAAAGGGTCGCCGTTACCTTATCACATGTCAAGTAACACGGGTAGACCGCGGACCTGAGCATAAAAAAATTACTAAATATTTAAATCAATCGATAAGAGTGTGTAGTGAAGTACTTCCGATTTCGATGGGGGAATGGATGGAGGTGCGCATGCAAGGGTGGAGGTGAAGCATCGAGAAGAGAGAGAAAGGGACATGGTTTTCTCCCGGAGGAAGAGGAAGGGAGGAAGATCATTTTTCCTTTAACTGCCTGGGCCGATCAGTTGGGCTTCTCTTTGGCACGGGTTTTTGGTCGTTTTATGGTTTTGTTTTTTTTTCCTGTTTTTATCATGGCTGTAATATTCCAAATTAGCCCAATTTCCAGCGTATTAAGCGCAGTTATTTGAAATAATTTGGACACTAACTATAAGCAAGGGTTCGGAAAAATCTTTTCATCTTTGTGTTATCGTTAGTACTCTTTTCTCCGTGTATTTTTTTTAATAAATTTTATTACATCAGAATTTTGAAGAGATCGAAGGTCACTAGATCGCGAGACAATTATTATTAATAAAATTATACTTTTTCAAAAAAACTGACAAAAGTCGTTCCACGTTAATAATGGGTATCAAGTTTGGATCCTTGTATTATTAATGTTTTTGCTAAGCCATTTTTTTGATCTAAGAGTATCAGGATGATGGTGTCAATCTTACTTTGGCTCATGGCTAAACTAGCCTTGGTTGGATTCGTCTGGCCTTGATTCTGTGAGTGCCCGTGGGTGTATCACAGTTGTCATTTACGCAAAGTTACATCTTCGATATAGCTTTGGGGTTGTCTACTCTCACTTCTGTGAGCAATATTTCAGTGAGGCTCTTCTATTCAGCTCTTGTAGCTAATACCATAACTATGAACACCAACTATACCACGCTGCTGACGGCGATAACATACACTATATCTAAACTTTATTGTATTATGTCTAGCGTATCTTAGCTTCATTGTCTATGTATTTGCTTTCATCGTATATAATGTGACTACTTAATGAAAGGTTTTTAAAACTACAACCTTAAAAAAAAGTTTGAATCCTTGTATACATGGATTCTAAAATATAAATATAATAGTGGAAAATTTTTGTTATTTTTAAAGAACTGCTCAACTAGATTGTGCATTGACTGGCTACATAGCCGTTCAGATGTAACGTTACATCAGAAAAACAAGAACCCATGGGACTGGGCTACTTATTTAAGGGCAAACCAAGGAGAGAGAGATGCAAAAGCAACTTAGCTGCTGAAGAAACAACAGTACTCGTAGAACAAGATGGAGACAAGACAGGAAGAGCAACAAAATCGGAAGCCTGAGAAGGATACCAGGTACCGTAAGAAAATTTTGATGAACGATGCCCTTTACGAGGCAAGTATACTTACTAATTTATTAAATCTAATTTGATACTCTCAAATTAATCTCCTCTCCTTGGTATTTATACACCGTAAGAACATTTTGATGAACATTTTGTGCTTGTTTTTTACAGTATATACTCGATACCTATGTGTTTCCCAGAGAACCTGAGCCATTGAAAGAGCTTCGAGCGATAGTTGAGGCGCACGAATGGTAAGTGGTATTTTAATTATTTTATATCACATGTTATAGAGGTTTTATAAATATTATTGTATTTATTAATTTATCATAATCACGTAAATTAATCCATGTTGAAATCATTAAAACTATAAAATTTATAAATTTATCGAAACATAATTTAGGAGAGTATTTATGTTTTCCTAATTACCGTACATTTTTTCCCTTTTGAAATTTTTAATATATAAATTTATTATTCACTAAAAAATATCGTCAAATGTGTACGAGTCTAGGAGTGTGTATGCTAGCCCACCGAATGAAGTGCAGTTCTTGTCAATGCTTCTCAATCTTATAAATGCCAAGAAAACCGTTGAGATTGGTGATTTCGCCGGTTATTCCCTCCTCGCCACCGATCTTGCCCTTCCGGATGACGGCAAGGTATAATACATGCTTTTCTGTTGTTTCTATTAATCTTTTAGGAAAAAAAATAGTAAATGGCCGATTCAGAGCAGTGCACCAAATGAAAAAATACGATTCAGTCACTTGGGTCTAATTGAAATATGGTCTTCGTACTATAATTATAACCACTATCATTTACTTAGAATTCGCCGCCGCATAGGTTTGGGCTGATGGTACAAAGTGTGTGATATAAATAGACAAAAATTTATGATTCAATTAGGTATAACTAATATTGTAAAATTTATATATAAAAAATTGAAAAAATAGATCTATATTTTCTTACAATTCTAGCCACTACAAAGAAAAAAAAATCTCCTTTCTCTTAGGGCTGCCGTAGACAATATCCAACATTTAGGATCTCAAAAATTGATGGTGTGTGAGTTAATTATGTTAGTCAGCCCTCTAAAATCGATGAATAAAAAGGGAGAATTATTATCAACAAGCATTTGGATCAACTGGTGAGATAACAGTGTTACCCTAATTAAACTATAATGATAATATATATAATATACTTTATGATTAACTTTAACATATTTATTATGTTATTCCACAACCAGCTTAGAAGATGTCGTGAATGATGGATCACTAGAAGCCGATATTCTATATTTTTCTTTTGTTGAATTGTTTATGTATTTCAAATTCGAAAAGAAAAACCTTGTACTATTGAAATTAAATTACAAAATTTGATATTTCATCAATTTTATATTGAATGTTAATGTGCAACGTAGTAGATGTCTTGAATTTATTTAAATTTTATATAAAAATTAACTTTTGATTAAAAATTATCAAAATGTAGAACGATAAAGGGTCGGACCCTGCATACCCTATAGACCCAGGGTCTCCAGGAGGGTAGGGTATGAATCTAACAATAAAAAATTTGTAAGGTCGAGAGAGTAGGGTATAGGTCCAACTAAAAAAATTAGGGTATATGTAAGGTCCTACCAATACCCTACCATACGCTATCCTACCCATTGCCATCCTTAGTTGTAAACAAAAAAGGGGGAATTACTGGGGCTCAAGGCCCTTAGTTTTTAACTGCCAGGGTGTCAGTTTTAGTTAACAAAATATTTGTTGGACTTTTCAGATAATAGCCTCGGATCAACTTGTACAAGATGTACGAGGTTCATTCGGTACCTCGTGGTTGAATGATTTTTTGACTTAACAATTGCGTGGTTCAAAATTTTCTTTACTCGAAATTTATCTAGTTGACACTTTCGAATAACGTGATATTCACATGAACACGAATAAATTCTAAAATACTGACAATTGGCAGGTGGAGAATCATGATTCCTTCGATGTCATATTCGTAGACGCTGATCAGGAGAACCCCAAAGAGCAACAGCTCCAACAGGGAGCATATCCACAAGGTCAACAAGATCTTAGCCGCTGATTCCCGCATCGAAGTCAGCTTGGTCTTCATTGGCGACGGCGTTACCCTGTGCCATCGTCTCATCTGATCAGTTTTCCTTTTCCGACGTCGCATTATAAGTTATTTTCCCCTCTTTTTTGAAGAGAGTTCTTCTCTATGACGAACTATTTTATTGCTGTGCTCTAGCTTTTCGGTGAAGAATAAATTAAATAGCCGTCTTATTATAACTATTGCGCATTTGTCCTCCTTCCAAATTGAAGATATAATTAAATGGTTTGAGATTACCATTACAATTGTTGAATATTCATTTATTCATTACCAGAGAATATATGTATACTTATTATATTGACTAATCCAGGTTCAAACTTTTAATTAATATAAGTTTTTTTATTTTGTATTCTTAAAGACTCGAATTTGAAACTTGTTAATTTAGCTAAAATAACACTCTTACCCGTTGATACTAGTGCTCATTTGTACCAAAAATATAATTAGTTCAGTGAATAGAATATCTTTACCTACTACACTTCTATATAAATGATCACCACATAAGTAAATGATTTAATGTGTCACTGACTACCATATTTGGCTATGAGTGAACTTATTGGCTTTCCTTATTTGCTCTAATATACAACAATTAAGGCAGTACCTTCCTTAATTATGTACCTATCATTCCATATAAATACCCAATTAGAACTCCTATATCTATCTCTCCGTAAAAGAAATACACCAACACTTGCCTTGATCATCAATGGCTACCAACAGCGAGAATGCACCAAAGAGCCCAGACGGAGACCAGCCTGAAGTTGACGTAACAAACAAATCTATAATACCGCATGAGATTAACCAGGCAATATTTTTTTTTTGAGCTATACCTAGGTTGCAATATGGATTCACAGTATACTATGAATTTCTCGGTTAAAATAAATTTGTAATATAGTTGCGTATACCTTAAACTCGGAAATTTAACTTGTATTTTTTTATTCGGTTGGCGCAGTATATCCTCGAAACAAGTGTTTATCCGACGGAGCCTAAACCACTGAAAGAGATTCGAGAATTAACGAAGAATCATCCACTGTGAGAACTTTTGTATATTTTTTGATTTATACTATTTGGTACCCGGCCTATTAGATTCCAAAAATATTCAAAATGAGATGAACTTTGCCAAAAAAATTTATCAAAATTCATAACATTCTCTTTTTTCTCTGCTTTCATTTTTTCTCCCGATCAAACAAAATTTTTGGGTGGAAAGTTTTTTTTTTGGAAGGAATTGGGTAGAAAGTTGAAGGAGCGATTCTATAATGATCCAAATATGTCGACGAATTTTATACAAAATTATTTTTATATTGGGACATTGGAATAACTGACAAATATTGCATATATTTTGTACGCAGAGGATTCATCGCCAGCTCACCAGACGTTTTGCAATTACTGAGCTTGCTGATTAAGCTGATGGACGCCAAAAACACCATAGAGGTTGGCGTTTTCACGGGTCATTCTGTGCTTGCCTCTGCCCTTGCTCTCCCCGATGATGGGAAGGTATACCTGCGTTATCTTATTTTCATCGCACGTTGATGAAATTAAAATATGTACAAATATGGCAAAATCATAGAAGGCCAGTAAAATTTTTTCCATGAGGTCAGATAATAGATATTCAATTATATTTATTAGAAGCGAATGTTAGGAGTAATGCTGTATTTTTCCATCTTGCTTTTAGGAGTGTTGGAGAATTTTTTGGCGTATAAACTGTGAGATTTTTGGTGTGTATTAGACAAAATGTCTATTTTTGTTTAGCCCTGATAGCATTTACCTAGTACCTATAGAACTGTATTTCGGTACAGTTTGGTGTAATACTCTGGTATTTTTATGAGAAGTAATATAACTTTTACCTTTAAAAAAATTATATATATTAGAAGCGAATGTTAATTATTTGCAGATACTAGCTTTAGACATTACCCGTAAGCATTATGAAATGGGTCTTCCGGCCATCCAGAAGGCCGGCGTTGAGCACAAGATTGACTTCAAAGAAGGTGCTGCCCTTCCGTTTCTCGATCAACTTGTGAAAGAGGCAAGTAATTTATGATATTTTTTTGTTAATAAGCAATAATGTAATTGGGTGACCAAAATTATTCGTCTCAAAATAAATTGAGAAAATAAGATAGTGACCAGAATTTGGAATTCTGGACCAGAAGTTGTGCGAAAATATTTTAAAATTTTTTAAAATAAATATTTAATATTAATACATTCAATATTTTGAACTCAAAACTTTTTAATTAAAATAGAATAACTCTTTTGAGTTGATTTAAGAAAAAAAAACAAAGCCTAATTCTATTGGTGGAATCATGCAGGGAAAAAGCAATGGGAAATTTGACTTTGCCTTCGTGGACGCTGATAAGGGCAATTACCTAAACTACCATCAGAAGATAATTGAATTGGTGAGAGTTGGAGGACTAATCGCCTACGACAACACCCTGTGGTGCGGGTCTGTGACCGGCAAATATGAAGGACCACATGCACACCTGATCCTACCCGATAGAGATGCCGTGGTGGAGTTCAACAAGACAATTGCAGTTGATCCAAGGGTCCAGATCTGCCAGATCTCGATTGGTGATGGAGTTACCCTGTGTCGGCGTATCAGCTGATCATAGCTCAAGCTTATTGTCTTCAAATAAAAGAATAGCTTCCTTTTTCTTTTTCTTTTTCTTTTTTGAAATAAGCCAGGAGGTGTTCTTGGATTCGCTATGCGAAAGTATCTTCATATTTGTTTCTTCATTCGAGTATTTACTATAATTGCACCTTTATCATAATTAATTGGGCAAATTGTCCTATGGTCTCTGGTATTTAACGAAACCCTCATTTTAGTCCTTATTGTTTCTAATAACATACATTTATCTTCCTAGATTGCAAAAAATGCAGCTCTCAGATCCCTATCGAACCCACCGCTAATGTCAGCGGTCAACATAATTTCTAAATGACAACTATACCCTTGGAATAAAAAAATAAACAAAAAAATCATCATCTTCTTCCTAGAGATCCAGCCGATTCCAACCTCTCAACTCAATGGCCATCTGGGTTGCTGCCAATGCTGACTCAGAACTCTCTCTCTCTCCTCACTCACCTTCCACTCCACTGGTAGGGACTCCGTTGCGTTTGAACTGGGTTTTTGGAACTGAGAATGGCTATAGGTTTGAACTGGGTTTTTGGGACTAAGAACGGCTATAACGGTTAGAATGATGGGTCTATATTCTTTATTAAAAAAAATTGGATTTGTTAAATTGTGTTTCCTTATCAATTTGTTGATGCGAAATTGGGGGATTCCAACCGTATTCGTTGTTCCCATGAGCAAGAGTACTGTGCCAAAAATACTGCGTTATGGGTGGTTAATTGGATGTTCCCAGGAGGAGATTAACTATTTGAGCTTAAGGAAAAAACAGATTAACTGTTTCCTCCTCCCTTCATGCGTTATGGGTGGTCCGTGTTCGTTGTTCCCAGGAGCAAGAGTATTGTGTCAAAATGTTGCGACATCCGGAGAAGATGAGGAAGATGTCGGCGGACGACAGAGAAGATGAGGAAGTTGGCAAGCGACCAAAATCGGAGAAGCAGTTGATTTTTCATTTTTTAACTTTTTGGAAGAGTATAGAGGTCATTAAAAAAATTATGTTGATCGTTGACGTCAGTGAGAGATCTGAGAGTTATATTTTAGCTAATTTGGAGGACAAATGTACGTTATTAAAAATAGTAAGGACTAAAATAAATTTTTTTAAAATATCAGTGATCAGAGAATAATTTGCCCTAATTACTTTAACACAGAATGGTGATCTTATGTTATGTGATTTCTACGAGTTCTATATACGTTTTTAGCTAAATGTACATCATAAAAAATACGGCTATACTACTTCAAATCTATGACATGAAAAATATGGCTATACTTACAGTTCGGCAGTATACCATTTTGCCGTTCGGTGATACTATAATTATATAATAAAAAATATAATTATAATTAATGATATGTTTAAATATAGAAAAATCTTATAATTCTATACAACATTTTCTTATATGAGATAAAGGCATTTAGTAATGAAAATAAAAGAAATCTACTTTATTATAGAAAAATCTCATAATTCTAGGAAATATTTTTTGGGAAAAGTCCACTTTAGTACCCTGTGGTATAGCCCAAAATCACTTTAGTACCCTGTGGTAAAAAACCGACCAATCGAGTCATACTTATTCCAATTAACATCAAAAAGGGCCTCGGGCAGCTGCCCGGATCTTCCCGAATGCTGCCCGACCATGTGGAACAGCCACATCACCAAAAATTGATGATGTGGCGCCACGTGGACTCTCTCCCACTTCCCCTCTCTTCTCTTTCCTCCTCCTCCTCTTCTTCTTCTTCTTCTTCTTCTTCTTCCCCTCTCTTACCTCTCGCCTTCCTCCATAACCCAACAACCTCAAAAATCCCATACCAATTCACAAATGAAACCAAAAAAGGAAAGCATAACTGGGTAGCTTGGGATTATCGAAGAAGGAAACGGTGAACGGCGGCGAGATCGAGGCGGGAGAGGAGGAACGACCATCGATGAACCGCCGTCACCCGCTGCTCGGCCACAACCACGCGCGCTCCTCCTCGGCGATCTGCTGCTACAGCCAGTGCGGTCTATTTCTGGAGGAGTCTGTCGCAGCGGGAGCTGCTTCTACCTCTCCCTTCGGCGCCGGTGCCGGCCTCCGAACGGTGACCGTTGTGGGGTCGTCAGAGGCGGCTATGACTGAGGCGTCGGTGATGACCGCCGTGCTCGCAGCCACGAGCTTGGGTCGCGCGACCATTTTCTGAGTTGTTGTTTGGTTTTGGTCTGCGAATATTTATATAGGTTGCTTCGTTGTTCTTCACGTGTTTAATTTGATTTATTAGCCATAAAGAAAAATTAAGAAATCGGGAGTTGTTGTTTGGCTTCTTTGTTAAAGAAATCAGAAGTTGTTGTTTGGTTTTTTTGGGAAGAAGAAGAAGAGGAAGAAGAAGAGAGGGAAGAGATGTCCACGTGGCGCCACGTCATCAAGTTTTGGTGACGTGGCTAGCCACATAGTCCGGGCAGGGTTCGGACAAGTCCAGGCAGCTGCCCAAGGCCCTTTTTGATGTTAATTGGAATAAGTATGACTCGATTGATCAGTTTTTTACCACAGGGTACTAAAGTAGACTTTTCTCATATTTTTTTATTGAATAACGACACGATTAAGGAAAATAATTGTAGAGACATCAATGACACGCGCACTCCTAAAATGTCCATGTATTCTGTGTAAATCTCAACCGTTAGATTAAAAATTACTTGCGTCCCACACCCAATCAATGACCCAGGTCGCAATACGGACGGTGATGCTCATTCTATCAGTAACACCAACAAAATCGACCTCCCTTAATACAGCAACACTTAATAATATACACTTTATTTACAAGATGTCAAACTGATAGGTCAACCATGGCATTGGATTCAATACGGGATGAAGGAAAATAGTCTAGATAGTCCGTACTCGAATTTGGACTATTGATCTTGATGATTATGCTCGCGTCAAATATCTGACAATAGTAATTCTCCCACGAGTATTTTGGTACTTCCCTCTCTCTTCTCTCTCTTCCCTCCCCTCTCCAATCACGTCTTCTCCTTCATTCTTCCATTTCTCTCTCTCTCTCTCTCTCTCTCCGACTTTGTCTTACTCTCTCCATCTTCCTCTTTCTCTCTCCATTCTATCTCCAGCTTCTGAGGTAAGTTAGCTTTTTTTTTTTTCTCTTTTTCCTTCCTTCTCTTCTATATTTATCCTCGTCTTCTTCTTTTTTTTCCTTCTCCTCTTCCTCCTCTTCTTTTTTTCCCTCTTCATTCTTCGTTCTTCTTTTCCTCTCTCCTTTCTCCTCCTCTCCTGCTTTTTTCTCCTCACCTCATATGTCATTCCAGTAGGCAAATATGTATTTCAATTTGCTGCCATGTTATGTCAGAATGATATGCTGTATGTCAAAACAGTATGCCCAGTTACGTCAAAATGGTATGCCCAGTTACGTCAAAACGGTACGCCCTGTTATGTTTTCTTTTTTTCTTCCTCCTTCTTCCTATGATTTATCGTCATCTTTTTTTTCTTCTTCTCATCTTCCATCTCCTCTTCTTCATTTTTTCCCTCTTTCTTTCTCCTTTACGCTTTCTCCTACTCTTTTTCTTTTTCTTTTTCTCCCTTCTTCTCCTATTTCTCCTCCTCTTCTTTTTTTTCCTCTTCATTCTTCTACTCCTCTCTCCTTTCTCCTCCTCTCCTTTTTTTCTCTCATCTGAGATGTCCTTCCTGTCAGCAAAATACGTGGTTGAAAATGATGCTCTATTATATCAAAATGGTATGCTCTATTATGACAGTATGGTATGTTCGGTTATCACATAATGGTACGCCCGATTAATATTTAATAATATTTATAATAAAAAATTAAATAATACTATAATTCCCTTCACCGTAGTATGCCAACTCGATTCGTTATAGTATACCAATTTGATTCACCATGCTATACATATTCCATGGTATATCAAACTAATTTCCAAAATAAAAAACTAATTTCTAAAGAATTAAAGTGCACGCTATAAAAAAACCTCTTTGGCGCGCGTGTCACTTTGTATTTTTGGGCTTTTTTGGAATAAATAATAAAAATGTCACTCATTCTCCTTTTAGTCTAGACAGGTCGGAAAACATTATTCCGGACTAAATCCGGGCTCGTCAACCATGATGAAAAATCCCAGATCACTCTTTATCAGTCCCACTGAGACTAAAATCTGTGGGAAGAGCTGGGTCAAGTCGGCGGCCATAAATACGGGATTACATGCGTGTATCAGGGCATTTAATGCGCGTGTTAGGATATTTAATGCCCTTGTCAGAAATTTAATGTGCCTGTTAGGACATTTAATTAATCTTTTTTATATTGTAAGTATTTTTAAATATTATCGTAAGCGGACCTGTCATTTATTAATAATCGAGCATGACACTTTATAGTAACCAGACATGTTATTTTATCGTAACGAGACCTGCCATTTGGTCGTAACCGGGCCTAAGGGTGAGAGTGAAACCGAAAAAAACCTGACCAACCGACAAACCGACCAGCCTGACAGAGGTCCAACTGCGAAACTGACCCAAAAAATAGTTTCGTGGTTTATCGGTCAGTTTAAACTGACTGATCGGTTGTAAATCAGTGTCATTTTTCCAATAACCCGAGAGCCTGATCAAATGTCATCGTTTTACAATGGTATATAAATTCCCATTAAGTTTCCCCAATTAAACCTAGCTGCTCTGAATTTTCTTCTCCTCTTCTCTCTCTCTCTCTTTCCCGTCCACTCCATCCTCCATCTCCCACTCTCTCTCTCTCGTCCTCCAGGCTCCATCTCCCACTCTCCATCTCGTCCTCCGTCTCCCACCTCCCTCTCATCCTCCAGCTTCTATCTCCCTCTCGTCCTCCATCTTTTGGTCTTCTCCTCGTCCTCCGTCTCTGTCCTCCATCTTCCCCTCGTCCTCAGGTAAGGTGCTCCTCATTGCGGACCATACCCCAGTTAATTTTTCATTACTTGTGACTTGTGAGGTTAGAAACCCTAGGATAAATTTGTTCACTTTCTCCTCTGTTTCTGCAAGTTTTACGGCATTCCTCACCCTCGATCAAGGAGAGGAATTTATGAGCTGCATATTCTTTCTGTTCTCGATTGCTCAGTTCACTCGTCCTTAAAATGATTTATGTTCAAACTGTTCTCGATTAAGGAGAGAAATTTATGAGTTGCATGTTCTGTTCTCGATAGCTCAGTTCACTCGTCCTTAAAATGATTTGGTTGTGTATTCTTGGCTTTGTTATGTACTGTATGTTAAAATAATTTGGCTTTATTCTTGGCTCTTTGGATGATTGTAATGCTTGAATATGCAATTTCTATTTTCAGGTCATGATTTGTGGAAATTTTGTAGTAATGGGCTCATTATGGGCCAAAGTCTGTTTGAAAAAAGTGTTCAAGCTGAACCCGACTAAACCTGCCAACCTGTTCGGTGTACATCCCCACCGACACACAGTAACACCGTCGGTGTACATCCCCACCGACAGACCATCAGCGAACATTCGGCCTTTTTTTCATCGGTGTTGGCCCAAATAATGGTGCCAAAACCAATACACCAAACTCACCCCTAACTGGGCCTGCCATTTGGTCATAACCGGGCATACTATTTTATCGTAACTAGGCTTGCCATTTGGTCATAACCGGTCATGCTATTTTCTCGTAATCGGGCATGCTATTTGAGCATAATCAGGCATGTCATTTTATCATAATCGGACATGTCATTTTATCGTAACCGGACATGTCATTTGGTCATAACCGGGCATATCACTTTTGGCATGCATCACGAACAAAAATAAAAAAAGAACAAACAATTTAATTATCTACTGAATCAAACTTTATACATTTGAAAAAACTATTTCAAAGAGGAGAGAGAGTGAGAGTAAGGGAGAGGAAGGAAAGCAGGAGGGAAGGAAAGAGGAGAGAGAAGAAACTCTCTTTCTCGTCGGCATCAATTTTATTTAGGGTTGAGAGAGAGAGAGTGAAGGAGAGGAAGGAAAGCATGAGGGAAGAAAGTGAAAAGAGAAAGAAAGATAGAGTGACCAAATGGAACAGATTTAATTTCATACCGTGTAGATTGAGTCTATTAGTTTCTGTACCCAATTCACTCCCCACAAATACAAAGCAAAACTATGATATGGAAAGCCCAGAAACCTGAGCTAGGAAAGCCCATTTAGAAGTTAATGACATGGACCACAAAACCCACTGGAAAACACAAATAATCTCGGCCGAGGAAGGCCCAAAGCACAAACCAATCAGTCACACTCGAGAACCCAAGTGGGATCCACATGTTTTAATAGCATCAATTCCTTTCTAATAAAAAAAATCAGAGAAACACAATAATCAAAATAAGGACATTTAGTTTTTCTATACTCTCTGATATTCGGATAGTGCTATACCGGCTAATCGATATTTGAGTCGCATGAGATCTTTGAAACGTGACAAAATTCTCTTAAATACTGTTGTGTGCCCAAGAACTCGAACTTTAAACTTCTTAGGTAAGCTATGACATATTTACCAGTTAATCTAAGTGTTTGTCGGTAAAGACATATTTATTATAACGTTACTAATAAAAAATTAATAAAATTTAAAAGAGAGATAATAATTTTTGTACGAGTAGCTATAAATATTTCATATAAGATTGTTATATTACAATCGTTGAATATATTAAATAATATACATGTCAAACACTACACAAAATAATATATGTGAGAGGACTATAATTAAATTTCCTTTGATTATTGGTAGGTATTAAAAGGGACCAGATTTGTTCCTAGAAAGTAGTATCGAGGACCAATCTGACAAGGGAAAAAATGGGAGGGTGCAAATATAGGGACGCGCGTGGAAGGGGGACCAAGGAAAGTGGGAGTGGATCTATAAGAGAGTGGACCCACCTGTCATTTAATACTCAATTTAATTATTGGAATGGCTTACTTTAATTTTTTCCTTACGCATTTTTTTCTGAAAAAAGGGCTGACGCATTTTTATTTCAAATAGTTTACCTGATTATTTAATTAATTATTTAACTTTCTTATTATAAGTATTTTTAATAACAGAATATATCATTCGATATAACCGGGTATACCATTTGATATAACCGGGTATACCATTTGATATAACTGGGTATACCATTTTAACATAGCCAGACATACCATTCGATATTATTTAATTTTTTATTATAAGTATTATTAAATATTATTTAAGTTATTTAACTGTGCAACTATTCGATCATAGTCGATCAAACCTTTTGATCATGACATAACAAACTATTTTATCATAATATGATAAACCATCGTATCGTAATTGTGCAAACTATTATATCATAATATGATAACTCATTGTATCGTAACTGTGCAAATAATTGTATCATAACATGATAACCATTGTATCGTAACTGTACAAACCATTATATCATAACATGATAACCATTGTATAGTAACTGTGCAAACCATTATATCATAACATAATAAACCATTGCATGATAACATGATAAACCAATTCATCATGATAAACCAACATCTGCATTGTCCAAAAATAATTTCCAATGTTTCTCCGCCTTCAAGGGGATGAAGAGATAGAGAGCGCAAGGGAAGTGAGAGGCAAGAGAGGTGAGAAGGAGTAAAAGACAATATTACCCCACCTCGATATTATCTGTCAGATCAATTTTAGATTCATTTAATGACGCAAAACAGCTCTAGGACGGACCAGACATGGATTGTACATCTAGGACAAAATCCACTCCCGTACTAAAAGGCCTTAAACCACTTGAAATTACAAGATCGCCCAAAAAATAGTGGCGCCAAGATGGCAACATTCCTTATTAAATAAAGACATATTTAAAAATGAGAAAATACTAACTATGGAATATACTAAATAGCATACATTTCAAAAACTGTACTAAATAATATATGTGGTAGGAGTAGGAATATAGGTAAATTTTCTTTGATTAATTTTTATCATAAACGAAGGACAAAGTGTTCCTTAATCTTTATTCATCGATTAATCAGGAAAAGTCCACTTTAGTACCCTTTAGTACCCTGTGGTATCGCCCAAAATCACTTTAGTACCCTGTGGTAAAAAACCGACTAATCGAGTCATACTTATTCTAATTAACATCAAAAAGGTCCTCAGGCAGGCCCGGAGCTGCCCGGACCCGCCCGAACGCTGCCCGGACTACGTGGCCAGCCATGTCACCAAAACTTGATGACGTGGCGCCACGTGGAGGAGGAGGAGGAGGAGGAGGAGAAGAGGAGGAGGAGGAGGAGGCGGAGGAGGAGGAGGAGGAGGAGGACGAGGAGGAGGAGGACGAAGTGGAGGAGAAGGAGGAGGAGAAGAGGAGGAGGAGGACGACGAAGTGGAGGAGGAGGCGGAGGAGGAGGAGGAGGACGAAGTGGAGGAGGAGGAGGACGAGGTGGAGGAGGCGGAGGAGGAGGAGGAGGAGGACGAAGTGGAGGAGGACGAGGAGGAGGAGGACGAAGTGGAGGAGGAGGCGGAGGAGGACGAGGAGGCGGAGGAGGAGGAGAGGAAGAGAGGGAAGAAGATGGTTGTCCACGTGGCGCCACGTCATCAAGTTTTGGTGACGTGGCTGGCCACGTCACCAAAACTTGAAAAAAAAGGTACACGTGGCAGCCTCGGGTTAGATGAGCAGATGCGGGGAAATATGTCTGAAAAGTGTTACTGTTGGTGGAAATTATGAATACGGTTTTAGAACACAGAACATTTTGTTTCCTTTGATACCAAATGTAACGCCTCGTGATCCGTCCGTCTGTCTCCACAGACCAACACGGGTCTTTTTCAGCGTATTTTTTCCTCACTCACACGCATTTGCTTGCCTTATTTTGACATTTGCTTGCCTTTTCTTTCCTTTTCTTGGTTTTTCTTGCTTTATCTTGACTTTTCTTGCATTTTTTTTACTTTTCTTTCCTTATCTTGCCTTTTCTTATCTTTTTTGGCCTGGCCACGTAGTCCGGGCAGCGTTCGGGCGGGTCCGCAGCTGCCCGAGAACTTTTTTGATGTTAATTGGAATAAGTATGACTCGATTGGTCGGTTTTTTACCACAGGGTACTAAAGTGATTTTGGGCGATACCATATGGTACTAAAGTGGACTTTTCCCTACTAAATAGCATACATTTCAAAAACTGTACTAAATAATATATGTGGTAGGAGTAGGAATATAGGTAAATTTTCTTTGATTAATTTTTATCATAAACGAAGGACAAAGTGTTCCTTAATCTTTATTCATCGATTAATCGGAAATGACAGTACCAATACATGGAAGGAGATCTCCTTCGAAGTTTTCAAGTATACATCCAAACAAGATATTAAAGAAAATAAAAACTATATAATCGTAAGAAATTGTCAGGGACGTGTTTCGAAAGAGCATCAGCAACATATCCTTAAACCATGTTAAAGTACATGATTACCCCGGGAAATAGTGACGCCAAGATGGCCACATCCTTACTTCGTTCCCACGTGGCGCTGCCGCTCTAACGTTGACAAGCAACAAACTATTATTACATAGCTTCGCGCCTTTCTCTAGAGAGAGAAACAGACACAATATAAAGGAAAGAAAGGTAACGTCCAACTCCAACCCAGTGAATTGGAACTCCCACCCCCTCTCTCTCTCTCTACCTCTCTCTAGAGAGAGAGAAACATGAAGACCAAGTAAAATAGAAGAACAAGAAGGGAAAAGGGTAGCCACAGCCAGAGCATTAATGGAGGAAGAGGCTGATATTGACCGGCTGCCCATTGACCTGTTGGCCCATATTCTTTCTTTGATCAGTTCCTTCACTGATTTAGCCCAGTTAGTACTGTTTCTGTGTTTGCGGGTTTGGTCTGAATTTGGTTTCTTTGTCTGAATTTGGATGGTTCCTTTTTCTTTTTCTTTTTGTGCAGGGCAAGTGGTGTGTGTAGGAAATGGAACGAAGGGGTGAAGGAGTCGTTTGGGAGGAGGGAGAGCTTGAGCTTTGCTGGTTGGAAGATGGATGATGACTCCACCACCCGCCTTGTCCTCCACGCCTACTCTCTCAAAGAACTTGTCATGTAAAGCTCTGGTCTTCGGCCCTTCTTTCGTGTTCTTGTTCCGGTGTTTTTGGTACTAACCCAAGTTTTATTGTTGAAGAAAGATTGGATTTTTGGTTGAAGGGTAGGTAGGTTTGGGATTGAGGAATTAGCTTGTGGGTTGTTGGTAATCGGGTTAGATCAATCAGTGTAATTTGTGCCCCTCGGTTTGATATTGATAATTGAAGAAGGGTAGCTGAGGACTGGGGGTTCTTTTGTTGGTCATAACCGAAGCGTGGGAATTGATACCACGGACATGTCTTCCTCGTATGTGCATAAATGTTAGCGGTGTTTGATCATTGTCTACGATGCAAATGCGCTGTAAGGACGGTCACTTTCGCCCAGTCTCAAACCTTAATCCTTATCCAAGATATAGTGTGGTTAGTTTTGCTTTCGTGCAACAATTGTCTTGTTGTTTTAGGGCGCTTTTAGAACTCCTTCCAAGTTCAGAGTGCTTCAGTCTAAGGAAACGGCTCATTAGGATCAATTGTTTATATGAATCTGTACTCTAGTTTGTAGTAGCCCAAATTCTGCCCTCCATTTACTCATTATTTGCCTGCTTAACAGAGGAGTTCAAATTCCTCTCAGTTTTGTCCATTCTATAGCTCTGGTCTAAATTGTGATGTGGGAGTTTTTCTTTTCTTATTCCGAACGTATTTGTTCTGAAATATATTCTGGTCGAGCGTGCTTTGTTTCCATGCATGACGTATTGACGTTTTGTCTTTGAAATTCACAGTTCAAGGGGCTGCTGGGGCTCCCAATTAACTGATGATGGACTACTCAGACTGTCTCAGGCTAATTGTATCAGCAAGCTTACTTCCATGTCCCTGTGGGGTATGACGGGAATTAGTGACACAGGTGTTGTTCAGTTGGTATGTCAATCTCCTCCTCTCAAACGTTTGCGCAGTTTCGGCATAACAGAATATGGACAGGATCAATTCGAATTTGCATACCGTGTTGGTTTATGTGTGTGCCTGTTGTGTTAATTAACAACACTCATGAAGTTTTGAGTTTTTGTCATTCTCATATCGACACCGCCTCCGATATCTCCTCCAGAAATTCTGACCTCGGTTTGTTTGGTTTATACATGAAGATATCAAGAGCCAAGTCTTTGCGACACATGAATATCGGTGGCACATTCATCACAGACAACTCATTGTTTGCTACTGCAGATTTCTGTCCGCAGTTGAAGGTAGGCTGCTCTTAGCTGCTATTCCCAACTTTGAGTTTGTGTATCCTAGGCGTGAAATTCTTACGACTAGCAATCTGTTTTTGCCTTCCAGAGCATTATCCTGTGGAGCTGCCGCCATGTTACAGAAATCGGGCTATTTTATCTTGCAAGTAAATGCCGTAAACTCGAATCCATCGATTTGCGCGGGACGAGAATTCGGGAAGATTGCTTCATAGCTTTGCTAGCCATTAGCCCTGGCCTTCATATAAAGCACGCCGGAGTTCAGTTCAATATTGGAAGCGCTTCGTTGCACCGTCTCGTCTGAGTCGAGGCACATACTCTCTTATAAGTCCATTCTGATGCTTCTGCTTGCAAATTGTTGCTTTCCTTCATCTGTCATCATCGGTCATCCGATAATCCAAATAAGCTTGCAGCATTTTTGCCTCTTTGGGCTCAAAATGTAAACATTGTGTCGATGTCTGCATTGATTGATTGTTTACCCTGTGAAGTCTCCATCTGGTTCCTTAAGCTGAATAATAAAGATTAATTACTTGTTCTTTCTTTTCTGCGAGAGACGAATTTAGGTGGGTTGGCTTAAACTCCGTAACTCTAGACGACATTGGATTTTGTTTCCCTCCCAAGCAAAATTTTTGTCATTTCTACAAGGGGTAGTTATTGACCCACCGACCCTTGAAAAATGAGACAGAACCCGTTACCATCCTACCTACCTTGCATTGGTTGCGTTGGTTAAAGACAGATAACAAATTGAAAAAAAGTAACAAAAATTACATTTGTTGCAAATGCTTCAAGGCCTAAGAACCTGAGCTGCTATATATAGGCCTATTCTTGTCTTCCACGGCTCCAACTACCTCAAATTGTAGGAACTTACTCCCTCTGGACCAAGACACAAACACAGCTCTATGCTAATGCGACTAACCAGTTACAATCACTTGGACCATTTCCAAGTATTGTTGCCTTCCTTTCAATAGGACAGGCCGCGATTCGTGGAAAAGCTAACCAGCTCGACCTCGCGGTAGTTCCTCTAATGATCTACGTAGTACTTCGGTACCTTGTCATAAGACAAGTGCCACGAGTGGAAAAGAAAACAACAAGAAAATGAACATGTCTGAAGCACGAACGGCAGATGAGGATCCGGTGAACTGAACCGACCCTGAAAAGCTTCCCCCTGCATTGTTTGTTGTTGGACTTGCAGGAGGAACAGAAACGTTCTTGCAGGATCCATAAGGGGCGCCGGCCTGCAAAAGTAATAAGCCCTGTGAGCAACTTACCTTGTGCATCGTAAACTCCTGTTGCTAGAGCGGGAAACCAACGGAAACACGATCATACGGCACGAAGTGACAGCAGCAATGCTGTTTTTGTTGCCCCTCTGACAGTTGATCGGAGGGACAACAACAACAGATTTTCTGCACCATCCGATTATGTCTGTTGCGTGAAGGTTTCTTGTTATAATTTAACAAATTAAAACTGGAGGATAAAGCTTCTCCCTTTGTCTCCTTGGTGGTACTGTCCTCTTGCACTACACAATGGAACAAGGGTCCAAGGATCAGCTCTGTTTGGGTTCTGATGGTGATGAACTAGGACAGCAAACATTCAATGAAAGGAGGTTTTCCTATATATCTCCTATCAAAAAACTGGAGGATCAATCAGATTCGCATGTTTAAAGCACTTTCGTATTTTCATCCTCTATCAAGGGTAAACATGCAGCTACGTGCGAGACGGGATTAGCTATAAGACCCAGCTTTGGGTCCAAGGTAATGAAATGATCATGCTCGAAACAAGAAGAGCTTCACTCTCTACTAAGAGGTATTCCACAAGTTCTGCACCAGGTTGTGCAGTTTTTCTCCCTATTGAGATATGGCATTGAAGCAACAAACAGGAAGAAGTAAAAAATACCTGGCAGAGAGTCAAAGAACTGCAACCGCAGAGCGTGTAACCGTTCATTTTATCCAGAACATCAAAAACGCCACCGCCGTCACTCCTCTAGATCATATAGTCAATGGTGAGAAAATTATTAGAATGTTTCAGAGTTGCAATGCTGGCACAGAATCCGTCAAGTTAGAATACCCCAGATGCTAGTTATGGACGGTACCATGTAAAAGTTCACCGCCAGAAAATTGGGCATCAGATTCCCTGCTGCTTTATAGCATGTAGCAACCATCTGACCGAGTGGAGTCGAATGCTCCTTACAAGCATCAGCTTCAACTGGGTAGGTAGGGAAGTAATTCTGCAAAAAGAGAGAAGCACTCCTGGAGTTCAATGGTTTTGACTCTTTCCTGTTAGGACAGGAGCCTGGTTTCACCCCGGGATCTCCAGCTGAATCCAAGTATAATGAAGTTGTTATCAGCAACGCCGTTATATAAAGGAAATGGTTTACAAATTACTGATAACAACAAGAATAATGCTCACCCTCGTTCTCCAACATATACCTCCACTGATAAGCAACTCCTTCATCTGCTTCTTTCGAAGCAACAGACGTAAAAACTAGAAGCCTGTAATTTTGTTGCACCATCTCTGTGACAGTGGGCCAATCTTGACCCTTTGTGGGCATTTTGGAAACAGGAAACCAATATTTATCCAAACCAGCGCTTGCAAACAAATTCGTTAACCCTTTCGGAGTATGCACATAATCCTCAATTATGATGGTCACGATCTCGGTCGGATTGGCACTAAGAAATGCTTCCACCTCCTTCAGAGTATTTACAGCAGGTCCCTAACAACACACCGTATAAACCCGTCAACAAATCATTCAGTAGATCAATAAGCCATTTCACAGCATACTGAAATCGCTAAGGGAAAGAAGAGCTGCAACTTACAAATGCTGTGAAGTTGAAGCATTGGCCTCTAAAAGAATGGCAGAGCCAGATGTCGCCCTCGAAATCATACATATCCAACATCAGCCCCCTCACACCATTCTGTCCCACAGCCAACAAGCAAACTCAACATTTAGACCGAACACAAATCTTACTGATGTACCCACAAATAAGAAAACAAGAACACTCATAGCATCATCACGTCATAAAGCCTCGTATACGTCATCCACGTGAAACCGAAGGGGACAAATGCACTATGTAGATATTGCAGCTCATCCAGAGAAGGAAAAAAAAGGAAACTCTCACCAAACAAACAGCACTAAAAAGAAGAGGCCAAAGATGAAACAAGACCATACCCTCAACTGATTAGTGACAGTATCCTCCTGATTGTAGAAGGTTAGCCTCTGGACGCCAGCTAGAGGCGGTGCATCCACTATACTGAAAGAATTATGGGTCACCAACCAAGTGTACTTGTTAAAAGGCAACCCATTAACCTGCCCCCCAAAAAAAAAGAGAAAAGATCAAGTCTTGACTCATTATTCACCTCAAAAGCAGATAAAAACCAAACCCCAAAAGTTAAAGTTGCAATCTTTAACAAGAAAAAAGAAAGCCAAAGTGAGAAGTTGTTACAATGGAGGTTCCAACTATGGCTTGGCCTCTGGTGCAAACGGGCTGCGTCTTCCCTAAAGCAGGGCAATTCCCACAGTAGAGACCTGGCCCGCAATTTGTAGCTGATGTGCATCGATCTAACACCTGTAAAGATCACATCTTTAGATTATTAACCCACTTCCAATCCAAGTAGAGCTCCTCAACAAGCATATAAAAGCTCTGTCTTCTTCTTTGGGTCTCTTACTTACCTCTGCATGGGATAGTAGCAAGTGGATGATGAAGAAGAACCCACTTGAGATTAGGCTTCTTCTTAGGGTACCGTGGTCCGGGAGGCACGCTAACATTTGTTCCTTTGTTCTGTACCCTTAACTTGTGCAGCTGTCTCGAGAAGTAGAAAAAACTTCTTCTTTTTTGAGAGGGGGAGGGAGAGAGAGAGAGAGAGAGAGAGAGAGGGTGAGTGATAGGTCTTTTAATAGCTATTATTGTGTCAATTGTCATGAAGGTGGTGACACGACAAGTGGTTTGTTACTTGGATTAATTTGGGACGGTGTTATTTTAGTTTAAATAATTTTTGAATTTTTAGAATAGTGTTGAATAATTGTTAGAAAATTTTTGTTATTTTTAGAAATATTAATTGGTTAAAAAGTGGATTAGTAGATCTGATAAATCAAATACTGGTGTGTAAATAACAAAACAAGTCGTGTTTTTTTTTTTGAGAAGGGGGTTAGTAACCTAAACCTCCTTTTACTTTCTAAGTTGGGTTCACTGGTAAGCTCACTTTATGTTATTTTCTTCCTTTTCTTACCCTACGTTGGTTGGACCCATCCCTTTTCTATTTTTTCCTAAGTAGATTTATAAAATTTTGGTTGTTTGAACTTCAATTATATGGTATAATATACAGTTCCGTGTGATATAAACTAAACTAAAAAAGCTCAAATCCAAAACGTCACGGATGTTTGGTATTTTAGTTGGATTTAAAAGAGTGTCTTTTTGGGTGAACCTCTAATCAAATTTAATCATTGTAAAAGAAAACAGAGGAAATAATGAAAATTTTACAATGTCCGGGTCCGCAATTATATCAACAATTATAAACTCAATAATTAATATTTATCAAATGACAATTTTATAGTAGGTTTCACTTTCGGACCTGTTTCGTGTTTTTTAATCAATTTTTACTTGATAAATTTTGAACTTTTTATATTGGACATTTGTTCTGAGAATAATCCACTATCAATGTTCTCTTATCGTTACAAATACAATCTTTGTAGATTATGCGTCACCTTTTCCTCTGCGCCTTTCACGTGGTGGGGTAGGTTTGGCTTTAACCCAGAGAGCCCTTTCTGTGGAATTGAGAGGTCGTTCGTTTTACTTCCGGCATCAATTCCTACAGCCGAATTAACGTACATATAAGAGGTAGTGTCCGTCCAAAAACCGGCTAGCTAAAAAACTGTTGACCGCGATTCCCACCACCACGTACTTGGTATATGAGACATTGGTGGTTCATTGTTTCAAGCAACAATTTTTAAATACAATCTTACCGGATAGCTTGCTTTACCTAGTAGGAAGATTTTCAAAATTGCGGCGTTGCTCAACCGAAAGGGAAGAAATATACCAAATAGAATGTCGTCACGTTTAGCATCAACCAAATAAATAAGCCCAATTGCCATAATTCTGGAAGCTAATTAACATTAATCACCTAACAATAATTTCTCTGTCAACCAAAATGGTCAAAGATACCGGAACACGAGAAGCACACAAAGAACCCCAAAAAATAAATCTTAGGAGAGCAGAAGAATCCAGATGAGACTTCTTTTCAAAAGTGAATAAATGCTTTTTACAGTTTCCTCTTTGAATGAACATCAAATCAGATAAGTTAACATCCATGAATGGAGATGACAATGGCCGGGGAAGCTCCGACCTCTGTAGAATAAACGAGATACTTCTTGCGGGTAAAAGAATGATCATTGCCTCTGCCCTAAGTTAGGTTATAAATGAATGCTTGGGTTAAGCAAGTTTCTTTGCACGACCACTGGAATGGCCAACCTCTTCTTTTCTAGAGCCCGAAGCCTCGGGCTTCCTAGCCCATGCAGGAGCTCTGTCGGGCTCATAACGATAGTCGTAGAAGAGCTCCTCCCCTGAACTAATTCGTTCTTTGGCAAATATGCCTACCCGATGATCCCCTGCAACCATGATGACCTGCCATGCGATGATCAGAAGTCGGACGAAATCGCTCCATGTCACAAATTAGATCCACAGTACAGAAACCTATAATCAGAGAGTGCGGTACATAATTGTAAGATGTGAAGTTCAAGTACCTTTGCATAACAATTAGGGTCTGGAGAATGGTTGGCAAACTTCAGTTTGTCACCTTTCCGGTAAGCATCCAAAACAAACTGCAAGATGCAATAGCACTTCACTATGAGGGAAAGAAATGGAAGAGAAAAGGTCAACTATTAAGAAAGTGCTACGCACTAACCTGATCATTAAGATTGAAAAGAAAAGACGAATTTTCACGATCATATATCTTCCCACGCTTATCAGCTTCCCTATGTGATATGAGCTCGCCAGTGTATTCACCCAAGTACTCATGTTTGGCAACGCTATTCTGTAGGGGCACAGTTATGCATCAGCAATAAGAAACCAGGTGAATTTACTAGATGGCAAAATTACCTTCAAAAAAGCTCCCCAGCCAGATACATCTGACGTTCCAAGCAGAACCTGCACTTGTAAAAAGTAGAAACAGCACAATGAACTATCAAACTTGAAGGGGAGATTTGAATTTGAAACAAGAATCATGTTCTAGTAGATGAAGCTGGAAGCGTTCTCGGTATCATCTGTTCAACAAAGGCCAGAATCACAATTCTACATGGGTCCAAATGAAAAAAGGACCAGGAGATTATTGAATGAGGGAAACACATAACAAGTAAAATAAGCAACAGGTGTAGTAGCCAAGATCCTAAAGTCTTTCGCAGTTTGCCAGCTATCAGCAATATGCCTATTATACCAAATCATCCTAACGCCAATTATTGCATTTCAAAGAAAAATAAAAGAGAAATTGTTTTCTAAGTGAGTATACTTAGAGAGTTCCTATGGTACCCATTTAAAAAAGTAAAAATTTCAACAGGGCGAAAGCATGTGGCTAAATCTTAGATGAAGTGGCACCAATATGATCAATGAAGACCCAGTATTCTGAATGATCGAACTATACAGTCTTCCTTACACCAGTTCAAAGCCACAGAGAAAACTACAACAAAGTATAAGAGTTTCAGGAGACCGAAGCAGATTTTCAGGAAATACATCAAATGCCAACTTGGACAATGTTTCCCAATAATAGTTTGAAGAAAATGTCAAAATGCCTTAAGAAGCTCCCAAGTGTGTGGACCTAATTATTCATAAACAAAGATATAAAGTATGAAGAAACAGTTAACGCACCCTTTGTTGCTGTTTGAGAAGAAGCTTCATATTCCGACACTCATAATTATCACCTCTTTGACCAGGAACCCCAAGACTGCCATCACCACAACTGCAAAGCCAGATTGAATGGTAAGATTGTACAATGCATAAGACACCAAAACCCACAAACACACATCCCAAGAGAGGATAATTTATCATTCTACGTAGGAATGGAAGTAACTGTTTCTTTTATCCCAAATAATGAAATAACTGGAAAGTAACTTTTCCATGAACTTTTTTCTGAGCCAGAACCATTTTGCCAGTGGTGGCAATTTACTGCTCGTATCTTCTAGAGTAAGCACTTTAACTATTTACAAAAATAGTCGTTGCTTCACCTGACCCAACAATTGCGACAAACATCCGGATCACATTCCCTATCAGCAGCAAAGCATGGACATTGGCGACTTCGACATTGACTTTTAGCACAATGGCATCCTCTAAATCGGTTCTTGCAGCTCTTTGGACACCTATATGAGCAAGTTAATATTTGATGAGTGTAATCACAAAGGATGTCCAGAAAATTCAACTGTCTCTTTCCGCAATCGTACACAGGGAAGCTTTTTGTCTCCCTAACACATTCAACCACAGCGAAGGTTGAACCTAGCAAGAACAGATGCAAATAATACAACCTTAAGACTTCAATTTCTCCTATGGAACCATGAAGACGTAAGAAGATATAGACTAATAATGACCAACAGAA
Source organism: Hypericum androsaemum (assembly GCA_963995505.1). Lineage (NCBI taxonomy): Eukaryota > Viridiplantae > Streptophyta > Magnoliopsida > Malpighiales > Hypericaceae > Hypericum > Hypericum androsaemum. Next base: position 17,354,817 of record OZ023181.1, on the reverse strand, counting down.
GGACTGAAAAGCTCACCCACAGTACTTCTCACAGCATGTGCCATTTAAAACACACGAGCACTGCTTCCCACAAGCAGTTTGGCAATTACAAGGATTATATTGGCGGCACGGCTGATCTTTGCGCTCGCTTATTCTTTTTCTAATAGAATGATAGGCAGTAGACTTCCATGAATACTTCAAACGGCGAACTCTACCCCTTCTCCGTAAAAACCTTGATCTTCTTCTGGCCTCATTACCCTAATACATACATTACTATGAGAGAGTAGCACTGGTGTAGAATGGACCTGAAACTCAGTTAGGGTCAAACAATGTCATAGAAAGTACAAAGACGATTACTAACCATAGTTCCATTAAAGTCAAACTTGGAAAATCCTTCACCAAGAGAAATTGCTGCGTCACCAGTGAGGCCTGCCAGCCCATTTGTACAGAGAGTCATGTACTGAAAGACTTCCCAACAAGTCTTCAAACCATTTAAAAGGTTCCTCGCAATTAGACAGCTAACAGAAACACAAACAGACGGAGTTAATACGCCAAAGAAATTGCTCAACAAAGCATTGTAATTTTTAAATTGCTCTTTCACAAGGATAAGAGGCCCTATCGTTTCTTTTTAACATTGTCAAGAACACATTTCATACAAGATGAATAAAACATTATGCTTGCTTTTTGACCGTAAATGAAATTCTACTTGGTGTTTAGACAACAAGAAAACCAAGCTACTATTCAAAAAGTACAGATGATGAGTATAAGAGCACCAATAATCTTCGACCGAAAAAAAGAGCGCCAAAAATCTTAATAAGAACAGTCTCAATGAGCAAACAGCAAGGTCAAGGTCTAACACTTCTCTCATGTAGCAAAGCAAGTTCATGCTACGAAAACCAGTACAACTACCAGAAGATGACATGGACCAACCTGTTCCCACCAAAAATCTCGACGCCTTTCTCAAAAAGACTTTTTTCAATGGCTTTCCATGATTTGTCATCATTGAGCTCTTTCTTACTTTTGTTTTCATCTATCAGCTCTTGTTTCTTCAACAAGTCATCACTGCTGGTTGGTTGATCAGTGATCTCACCCTGCACTAAGTTAGTGCTGTCCTGTATTATCATTTCTTTCCTCCTAGACCTTCCAGAAATTGCAATTGGAGACTTCGTTTTCTTAGCAGATGATGAGCTAACATCCCCACTCTCTTTGTAGGAAGTAGATCTCAGTTTTATCTCACTCGACAAGATCCCTGCAGTAACAGAATCAGAATTAGAAGCCGTCGTCTTCTTCTGCCGTTTCTTCATGCAACTAATGACACGTTCAGCCACTCGCTTGCTATTCCTCTGGGAACTTTCACTTTTTCCAGCCAGCTTAGTCTTGGATGGTGATATTTGATTATTAGAAGTTGTGTCCAGATGGTAGTCAATCTCAGAGTCACTGCTCTCAGAGATGTTTTTTGCATTTGATGAAGCACTCTCACTTTGACTGGATTTTGCTCTTCTCCTAGTAGATAAAGCAGAAGGCTTCTTCTTAGAAGATTTTTTTGCCATGCCATCATCGGATGGATGAGTGGAAGTTCCTTCAACATCATCATGAATGGGAGAATTTATTTTAGGACTTCTTATTGACTTCAGTGCCTGACATTAGTGGATATTTCTCTATGTTAATATCAATTTGCCAATTTACCAGGCTGTTCCTAGGCCAGCAAAAGATGTTGAAAACAAACCGTCTTATAGCAGTGTGGTCCACATGTGACAGTTTCATCAACGGCTTGGCTCCATACAGGAGGTTTTTCTGCCTGTCAATTGTGCTACGAGTGTCAGAGCTTATCAGAACCTCAAGCAACAAGTCGTTGAGGACGCACACAAAAACAGTAACCAACTTACAGGGAAAATTAGATCTTGAGAGCATCCATGTAATCTACAGTCAAAAACCTGACAAAGACATATAAGAAACATTACAGAATATTAGCAAAAATAGTAAAAAAAACACTGAAGCTGAAATACGAAGGGCAACAAATTTCTTACCAGACATCGACGGCAAAATAAATTGTCGAAGGAATCCAAAGCAGCTTCAAGATCCTTATCATAAAATGAACTGTCTAGCTGAGCTTCATTCTTTCCACTGTTGGTTTCACCAACAACATGTTCTTCCTTTGAAATGACTTCATATCTTTCCTGTATAAGATGTTTGATGTTGTTTCATATCTGTGTAAAGCCAGCAAAAAGCAAATGGGAAACAGCTGGACTAAAGCTTGCAGAATTCCACTTTTGATGGGTGATCAACATAGAACAAAACAAGCAAACCAGAGGAAAGGTGAAGAATACTATGCAACTAACTTATAGTAACTTTAGGCACGCATCGAGAGGTCTACCTTGACTTCAGATGGAGTCCTAGAGAAACATTGTGCAAGCAATTCCATAACAGCGTCAGAAGAACCAACTTCGTTTACCGTCATTCTGCAATAGAGTTCCAGGAGAATAATCAAGTGTGCCTTCCATTGTAATGATACCACATGGATTTTCACAAGTATTCTGAGAATAGATCTTCAATGAGCAAACAAGAACAAATATACCAATGCAGACTCTGTATTCTTGCATCAAATGGTTTTGCTACCATATACTAATCAGCCAAAGCTAAAACCTAGGTCTTTCACATGACCATCCTAATTTTTTTGGGAGTTAATCCATTTATTGCTTGAGCTGAAGTTCCAAAGCCATTCAGTTCAGACCTAAAGGAAGCGCTAACTGCCCATGAACGAGGTATTCACCTTTCCCGAATCTGAATATAACACTGTTAGAACACAAGTGTTTATGTGATTACAATTAGAAGAATCAATCTATTCTGACATCAGCAGAGAAAGCCCGCACAATGCAATAGTTAAGTTGCATCAGAGGATGTTACAATATTCAGATAAGAACAGAATCGCACTAACTACGAGGATAGTCAAAGATTGAGCGATGGGCAGTCATTTCTTCAGTTGCATGGTTAAAATTTGAAAATAAACGATGAAACCAAGAATCAGACAGCAGTCACAGCACTGTTGCAAAAAAAATTATAAACCAAGAGAACAATACCAATAGATACTTAACGCAAACTACAAGAAGAAAAAGAAGAAGCAAGACAAGAAACCAAGAATAAGGCATGCGTCGTATCAGACTGATGGTTATACCTACCGGAGAATGTAGTTCTCGGATTGTGCAAATTCTCTCTTTTCCTCATCTTCATCAGCCTTTTCCTCCTCACTGTCACTGCAGATAAGTGCTTCGCCACCATTTTGATCATAATAGATTCTCCTTCGACCAACCACAGATTGGTCTTCCGTCATTCTTTGATTTCTATATCACATATTCCATCAAACTAAACAGGTCAAAATCAGCATGTTGGGAAAATACATCGACAGCTTGAGATCTAGTTTTGCTTTGACAAGATAAAGTCTTGAAGTTGAAAGGTCACTCTTGCTCTATGAGAACTGTTAGGGTTAGATGTGCAATACCTGTCCAAAAAGATCCAAGTAGTATATGGAGGTAATCTCTTCACTTCTGTCAGCTTAATAGGCCGAAGAGCATTCTTCATAGAACCATTAATTCCCTGAAGAGCTGCCGTAGTAATATGAGCATCTTCCGGAGAAACATGGTCGTGCTTATTTCCATTGCTCAAGTCAACACCGCTGTGCATCCCAAGGGCATCGATCTGCCTTTTTGTCAACAAATCCATATTGCCATTGCTAGAGTTAGTCAAACTATTCATTCTTTCATTAGACGACACAAAGAGATGGTTTGTCACACCGGCCAGCTTCTGCCTATTCTCCTCCATCCTTTTCTGGAAAAGAGACATAACCACAAACTTCAACAATGGCAAGCAATGAAACCGAGCACCACACAGAACAAAGAAGGCTAAAAGAGATGTCAATTCCCTAGATTCAAAACCTGTATAGAGACACACCGATCAGCCTCGACTCTCTTCTTGAAAGTTTCAATCACCGACGCAATCTCCTTAGTCATTGGAGTGGAAAGTTCCTGCAGTTTTACCGTCACTCAGCATAACACTACGTAGTTCCACACAATCGAAAAAAGAACACGAAAAAGAACCCGTAGCTACACGCCAATCAGTCCTTATTCATCAATATTATGCAGTCAACAAGTAAATTCTAGGCCACAATACCTTCAACATTGTCAAACACATTATAAATTAACGCGTAACAAGCCAACGAAAACACAATGCAGCCACTAATCTATGCAAGGAAATCGAATTCCGCGTGAAACGCGAGGTCTTCGCCCAAGTCAAAGTAGTAGCTCGGTCAACGGATAGCTAAAAGGCAAGGTATGAAGAAGCGGAAGAGGTGCTACACTATTATTCTACGAGCGAAATCTAAACGCATTCTCTAGAGAGAGAGAGAGAGAAGAGAGAGCGAAGGAGACGGTGGCGGTTACCTCGGAGTCGATACGGGGCTCCGATCTAGGACCGGAACCCGATGGCGTCGCCGGGGACGCCATTGTTGGAATCGGGACGAGCTCGAACCCGAATCGACAATGGGGATCCGGATCGGGACCCGATTCATACAGATGTAGTATCGCCGGAGGGGAATCTATTATTGTTCTTTATTTAATTAATAATTATTAATATGGAAGTAAAGGCCGAAGGGATAAAATAAAGAGCCGATTTGGCGGGTCGTCGGCTTGAAACCCTAAAAAGGTTGAGGGTAGGTCTCCAGCTCCAAACTCGGGTTTTATTTTATTTATGACGGGGGCTTTTTGGTAATTTCTGGGGCTATTTATTTTGCCTGTTTAGGAGAATAGAGTAAAATTGGGGGGAAACGGAAGCGCGGCATTGGGATTTTGAATTCGTGGTGGTACTCTGTTCTTTTATTTTTCTTCCTTGTTTGGACGCACAGCTTTTTTCCTGTGATTTCCACGTTTAGGAACATTTGGGGAAAGAACGAGCCTTTGGCTTTTTGCCCGTAAATGATTTGTGATAAGGAAAATTTTTACTTTATTATTTGGAAAATGTCCGCATTAGTATCTTGTGGATTGCGCGTTTTGTACAAATAAGTTTGTTGTTTAAAACTCATCAAAAAGGCTCACAGGCTCATTAATTAAAAGTTCGGCTAACTCCTCGAGTCTAGTCAGCGTCTATTGCGCTCGCCACATAGGAACAACGCCATTTTTAATCCTATGTAACATGCCACGTAGGATTAAATCTTTACCCAAAAATACTAACGTGGCAATACAAAAAATATTCAGAATTGTCCATGATTTGTTTTTTTTTCAAAATCCCTCACAAACCCAGCGGTGCGAAACGCGCAAACCACGAGGTACTATTGTGAACTTTTTCCCAATTTTTTTATCAAGTCAAAATATGCAATTTTTATCAGCTAATATGTGTATCATGTGATAACATTATTTTTTGTGAAACATATGGTTTTATGTTTTATTGATGCAACAAATATCCAATTAAACTTTAGGTGTATTACCAGATCACGAAAAAGAAGTATGCAGATGTAAATCGTATCGTATTCTCAAAAAGTAACTGTTGTTTGTAGGAGTTGGTGTACTTGATTAGGATCACTTCAGTCGAGGCAAGTGTTGAACACTTTCTCCGTAAGACGAGATTGCCCCGTATATTTCAGTGCGGTACGGGCTAAGGCAATCGTCCCCAAGATACAACGACTGTTTAGGGCGTTTCCAAGAACGTTGCACATGTATCTCGAAACTTTCGGGCGAACCCTTATATACCCAGAACTTTCGGGACTCTTTTCTAGATGAAGAACGGGGGGAGAGGAGAAGACAACAATGCTAGAAGGTGCATGTGCTGCTGGGATGAGAATTCTGGCAGGGGGACAGGCCTATTTATAGGCTGGAGGAGGCAAGGAGGCAGCCACCCCGAAGAGACGCGTCCGCTCGGCCAACAGGTTGACTGGCTGCGCTCGTGGCCCTTCGGTGGCTTCTGGATCCTTCCAGGCGCGCCAGGCTGCGCTCGCGCCCTTTCGCGGGAGATCTCGCACTCCTTCGGCCTTCTGGAAGCCTCCTGGACGTTCCAGTCCGTCGTGCCTCTTCGGCGGCCAACCTGAAGGCGCTCGCAGCTCCTTGTCGCTTAGGTAGCTGCGCAGCTGCCTCCGGGCCTGGGCAAAATACTTAAGGCTCCTCCAGCTCCTCGCGACGATGCGCACGAGCGAAGTGCCAAGTGCGCCACAAAGCGCCCATTGCGACCTGCGTCCAATGCGCTATGCGCACACGCACGTGCGCGTGCGCGTGCGCGTGCTCGTGCTCGTGCTCGTGCTCGGACGGTGCTTCGCATCATCCTCGCAGGCAGCTAGCGGTGGGTCAGCCTTTTGGGTAGCCAATCAAGTTGATAGGCAAGGAGGGAAATTCCTTATAAACAAGGAAATCCTCCTTGCTCTATTCAATGTGGGATTGCACTTTCCCATTTCCCTTTGGGCCTCCATTTTGGGCCTTACCATTTGTGGGCTTGCATTGAACTTTCATTCAAAACCCAACAATCCCCCACATGAATGATGATTAATGCATGTAGACTCTAATCGAAAGTTCTGACGTGTTATTATTGCATCGAGACAGGTAGCTTGCGGCTTTGAACCTTCTCTAGTAATATGTTATCGGATTTACTCGCTGCTCGGTGAACATGATGTCTTGAACCGTCAGCTTTTGGTGTAAACCAAGACAATAACATTTACACAATAATAACCCTAGTATATTTAGGTTCTCACGTTGTGTCCGTTTCGGCCATGGACCGTATCTTGGATTCATAAGTGTTTTTCCCATTTGAAGCGGCCTCACTTCACACTTACATAGGTGATCTCCTATCAGGAGTATCCTGCCATACTCCACCTTAATCAAGGTATAGGAATCATTAAAAGCGTAATGCTTATCCTTACCACACCTCTGCAGGTTAATACCTGGGCAGCTTCTGAGAATGAGATAGGTTCCAGGTGATTCACTGAACCCTCCATAACTTAGTTGTCTCATTGAACCAAGTTTGTGGGATCTCCACTCATCATGGTTGAGTTACCGCTATGGACGTTCTTTATTGTGTGGATTTTAATCCCATTCCCCTTACTGCGTTGTACATTTGATCTCTATTGATTCCTTTCATAAAAGGATCAGCTAAGTTGTCCTTGGACTTTACATAGTTAATGGTGATCACCCCACTAGAGATCAACTGTCTAACGGTATTGTGTCTCTGACGGATATGTCGAGACTTTCCGTTGTACAACGTACTTTGTGCTCTCCGAATTGCAGACATGCTATCACAATGTATCAATACGGGAGGCACCGGTTTACTCCAGCACGGAATATCCTCTAGGAAGTTTCTGAGCCATTCAGCTTCTTCCCCAGCTTTATCTAGTGCTATAAACTCTGACTCCATGGTGGATCGAGCTATGCACGTTTGTTTAGAGGACTTCCAAGATACAGCTCCTCCTCCTATGGTGAATACGTATCCACTCGTAGATTTGGAGTCCTTAGTGTCCGATATCCAATTTGCGTCACTGTATCCTTCTAATACAGCTGGATATTTAGCATAATGTATGCCATGGTTTATGGTATGTTTTAAATACCGTAAAACCCTTTCTAGAGCTAGCCAGTGATCCTTTCCTGGATTACTTGTGAATCTACTAAGTTTACTAACCGAGTACGCAATATCGGGACGAGTGCAGTTTGTTAAATACATCAAGCTCCCGATAATTTGCGCATACTTCAGTTGCGATACTGGGTCCCCTCGATTATTGGCTAAGTGTAGATTCAAATCTACTGGAGTCTTAACCGGAGGTTTGTCGAAAGCTTCAAACTTCTTGAGCACGTTTTCCACGTAGTGGGATTGTGTCAAGATAATTTCGTCAGCTTTCCTAGAAATTTTTATTCCTAGTATGACGTCTGCCAGACCCATATCTTTCATGTCAAAGTGTCTCTTTAACATGTTCTTAGTTTTCACAATAACCTCTTTATTGCTTCCCATAATTAGTAAGTCATCTACATAGAGACATACAATTACGTAAGCTTCAGGTGTGCCCTTAATGTAAACACATTTATCGCACTCATTGATCTTAAATCCATTTGACAGCATTGTTCCGTCAAATTTCTCGTGCCACTGTTTCGGCGCTTGTTTTAGCCCGTATAGTGACTTGACTAGTCGGCACACTTTATGCTCTTGTCCGGGAGCCACAAACCCTTCAGGTTGCTCCATGTATATCTCCTCTTCCAGTTCTCCATTTAGGAAAGCTGTTTTTACATCTATTTGGTGGATCTCGAGGTTATAGAGTGCTGCAATAGCTATGAGTACTCTAATCGATGTGATTCTTGTGACAGGCGAATACGTGTCAAAGAAATCATATCCCTCCTTCTGCTTGAACCCCTTAGCTACCAATCGAGCTTTGTACTTGTCGATTGATCCATCAGCTTTGTATTTCCTTTTTAGGATCCACCTGCATCCCAAAGGTTTACAGCCCGGTGGGAGATCCACGATTTCCCATGTGTGGTTTTGCATAATGGATTCTATCTCACTATTGATAGCTTCCTTCCAGAGAGGAGCATCTGGACTGGACAATGCCTCTTGGATTATCCTGGGTTCATCTTCTAACGCATAGGTTAGATAGTCCGGACCGAAAAATTTGGTCACCTTCGTCCGTTTACTACGTCTAGGTTCATCATCTTCCTGATTTGACCCTTGCGTAGTCTCGTGAGTCCTTTTCTTCGGACTTGCTTCCTTTCTTTCCTTATTAGGAAAGCTTTCTTCAAAAAATGTTGCGTTCCTTGATTCTATGACCATTCTCGTGTTTATCTCAGGGTTTTCAGATTTAAGCACCAAGAATCGATAAGCACTACTATTTTGCGCATATCCGATAAAGATGCAATCAATGGTCTTGGGTCCTATGCGCACCTGCTTAGGCTTAGGTACTTCGACCTTTGCTAGGCACCCCCACACTTTAAGGTAACCGTAGGAAGGCTTCCTTCCTTTCCATAGTTCATATGAGGTTTTATCCCTTTTCTTGTGTGGTAATTTGTTTAGAATGTGGTTAGCTGAGAGCACAGCTTCCCCCCACATGTTCTGGGGTAAGCCCGAGCTAATCAACATAGCGTTCATCATCTCCTTAAGAGTTCGATTTTTGCGTTCAGCTACGACATTCGATTGAGGTGAATATGGAGCAGTTGTCTGATGAATAATGCCATATTCTTGACAGAGTTCCTCAAACGGAGCTACATATTCTCCTCCTCGATCACTTCGGATCATTTTGATTTTCACGCTGAGTTGATTTTCAACCTCATTCTTATATCTCTTAAAAGCATCAAGAGCTTCGTCTTTGCCCTTTAGGAGATATACGTAATAGTATCTCGTGCAATCATCGATAAATGTGATGAAGTATTTCTTCCCGCCTTTAGTTTGCATGTGTTTCATATCGCAAGTGTCCGTATGAATTAATTCTAAAGGCGTAGTACTTCTTTCCACTGAATGGAAAGGTGCTTTGGTCATTTTAGCCTCCACACATACTTCACATTTATCGGACGGGTTGAACTCTAGATTCGATAATAAATTTAAACTTACTAACTTTCTTAGCGAGTTTAGATTTACGTGTTCTAATCTACCATGCCATAAATTAGAACACTCGGCCAAGTAAGAAGAAGTATTAACTTTATTTTCACCGTTAAAGGTGCAATGTACAGTTATTACATTCATCTTAAATAGCCCCCTTTCTAGGTAACCCTTTCCTATGAATTGACCCGCTTTGGTCAGTACAAACTTATCAGCCTCAAATACAAGCTTAAGACCGGCTTTGCTTAATAGTGAGCCAGAAACTAAGTTCTTGCGGATGTCCGGGACATGCAGCACATCCTTGAGGGTCAGCTCCTTTCCTGAGGTCAGCTTCAGGACCACCTTTCCCAGACCAACGATCTTGGACGTTGCGGAGTTTCCCATGAACAGCTTTCGACCGGTGATCGGGATATAGTTTGAGAACATCTCCTTGTCCGAGCAGACGTGGCGGGTAGCTCCAGTGTCTACGAACCACTCTCTCGGATTGTCCACCAGGTTGGCTTCAAACACTACGGCTGACAGATCCATCTGGGATAAGTCTTCAGCCAGGTTAGCCCTTCCTTGGTCGTCCTTCTTCGGCTGGCGACAGTCCTTAGCCATGTGTCCGGGTTTCCCGCAGTTGTAGCAATCGCCCTTGATCTTTTTCTTCTTGGGCTTTTGCTCCTTCTGCTTATCCTCGGACTTCTTCCTCTTCTTGCCACTTTTTCTCTCAGCGAGGTGCACGGTGGTCTCAGAGTTGGCCTTGCCTTGCTTGACTTCGGATTTTCGGTTGTCTTCCTCGATCCTTAGTCTCACTATTAGGTCTTTTAGGCCCATGTCCTTCCTCTTGTGCTTGAGGTAGCTCTTGAAATCCTTCCACAGCAGGGGGAGCTTCTCGATCATTGCAGCTACTTGGAAGGACTCGCTGAGTTGCATCCCTTCGGCTTGGATCTCGTGAAGGATCAGCTGCAACTCTTGCACTTGGTCGATGACCTTCTTGGAGTCCACCATCTTGAAGTCGAGGAATCGTCCGACGATAAATTTCTTCGTCCCGGCATCCTCCGTTTTGTACTTCTTCTCGAGTGAACTCCACAGCTCTTTAGCGGTCTTAGCTTCTGCGTAGACGTTGTAGAGCGTGTCGTCTAGTCCATTCAGGACGTAGTTCCGGCATAGGAAGTCGCTGTGACTCCATGCATCGAGGGCGTTGATCTTCTGTTGATCTGCCTCATTTTCCGCTACCTTCGGAGCCTCTTCCTTCAGGAATCGGACCAGGTTGAGCGTCGTCAGGTAGAACAACATCTTCTGTTGCCACCTCTTGAATTCGGTACCGTTGAACTTGGCCAGCCTTTCGGCGTGGGCAGTTCCCGGGACCGCTGGCACTGGTGCTGAGCTTGTCGATGCCATCTTCAAGTACACAATCTCATCTTACGATTGTTGTTTGTAGGAGTTGGTGTACTTGATTAGGATCACTTCAGTCGAGGCAAGTGTTGAACACTTTCTCCGTAAGACGAGATTGCCCCGTATATTTTAGTGCGGTACGGGCTAAGGCAATCGTCCCCAAGATACAACGACTGTTTAGGGCGTTTCCAAGAACGTTGCACACGTATCTCGAAACTTTCGGGCAAACCCTTATATACCCAGAACTTTTGGGACTCTTTTTTAGATGAAGAACGGGGGGAGAGGAGAAGACAACAATGCTAGAAGGTGCATGTGCTGCTGGGATGAGAATTCTGGCAGGGGGACAGGCCTATTTATAGGCTGGAGGAGGCAAGGAGGCAGCCACCCCGAAGAGACGCGTCTGCTCGGCCAACAGGCTGACTGGCTGCGCTCGTGGCCCTTCGGTGGCTTCTGGATCCTTCCAGGCGCGTCGGCGGCCAACTTGAAGAGGCTCGCAGCTCTTCGTCGCTTGACGATGCGCACGTGCGAAGTGCCAAGTGCGCCACAAAGCGCCCATTGCGACCTGCGTCCAATGCGCCATACGCACACGCACGTGCGCGTGCGCGTGCTCGGACGGTGCTTCGCATCGTCCTCGCAGGCAGCTAGCGGTGGGTCAGCCTTTTGGGTAGCCAATCAAGTTGATAGGCAAGGAGGGAAATTCCTTATAAACAAGGAAATCCTCCTTGCTCTATTCAATGTGGGATTGCACTTTCCCATTTCCCTTTGGGCCTCCATTTTGGGTCTTACCATTTGTGGGCTTGCATTGAACTTTCATTTAAAACCCAACAGTAACCTCATCCTCGGTAGGGGTGAGCAATTGGTCCGAACCGGACCAAAATAATCCGAACCATAGGAATTGGTAACTGAAAAGAGGATAGAAGACATATCTGAACCAATCCAATCAATCTTTGGATCGGGACCAAAATCAAACAAAAAAAGTGATTCTGATCTGGTCTGGAGCCGAGGACTAGAAAAATCATGATGAATAGACAACCTACCAAACAAAAAAATCGTGCATCTAAAAGTTGAGCTATGCCAAAAAAATTATAAATTGTAACTTCATCATTGAAAATGTGAACTTATAGCGAGATAATTAAATGCTATCTAAAAAATCATCTACCTAGAAAAACAATTGCGCATCTAAAACTTTTATGTGGGATTAAATTGCTAGATTTTGACAGAGGTTAAGACTAAAGAAAGGAACATGCGTAAATTTGTGCTTTGAAAATTTGATAAAAACGAACAAAATGGCTATGACTGTTTTATAAGAGATAAGTTTTACTTTTTTTGTCTTTAGGATTCATTTAACTATGATTTTGATTATGATTACTTGAAATCCTTCAAAAAGAATGTTTATTCAAATATTTGAGATAGTTAACATTCAAAAATGAATAATACATTTTTGTTTTATTTTTTCGAAGGATAGTTTTGTCTTTAACCAAACTTTAGGGTGAACTAACATGACCAAACAAGAAGTGTACTAAATGTGTGATAATGTTACCAAATATCGGACAGAACAACTATAACAAATGGTTCTGTCCAGTACTATTATGTTCTATTTCTCTTGGCATGTCCATAAAAGATACCAAACACACCATATAGGTCACTCCTTGTTACCTAATGGAAAATTGTGGTTTGCTCTCGATCTTTATGGTTCTCTGCAAAAAGATTCAGATCAGATTCGGAAACTGTTTTTTAAGCAAACAAAGAACCAATCTGGCCTAATTTTTTTTTTGGATCTGGTTCTAAATCATATGTTTTTATTTGGTTTGGTCTGTTTAAGTGAATGTCGATTTTTTTCTCGCCCCTAATTCTCAGGCTGGTCCTTCGAACCCTTTACGTGATGTATTGTGCGGTTTTATGCCAGCCATGCTTCCCTTCTTCGGAGATATAAATGGTGTCATTGTGGCAATTGGGTTTATCCGACTAGACTTCGTCCCCCCAATAGTCCTATATAACGTGACCTTCAAGCCTCCCAAATCCTCGTTCACTTATTGGATCAAATCACCATTATAATCGTCTTCATAGGTGCAGGACTCATGGACTCTTTCTCTTCTCTAAGGAAATTGATTCTTGATGCCAACAAGTACAAGCTCTTTAGCGGTGACGTGGTTGATTAAGAACCCGTTCTAGCGCATGTGTATACAACGAGAACTCTTGTCACACAAGACATAACCCGTCAACTTAAAATTACCACATGGTAAAGATAACGCGTGGAAAACGTTGCGTTGACTTAAATCAAGGTTCCAAGTCTCCAACAATATGAAATAAGATGTTTTTGTAAAGTTTATACACATGCGTATTGTATTGCGTATTGTAATTTGTATTGATACCTATTTCTTCTTGATTTTTACACGATAATTATTTCATGTTGTAATTCTTTTACATGTTTCTTCTTAATTACTTTCAAAAAGGAACTTTTTTTATTCCCTTTTGGGTAACTTGAAAAATATATACTTGAAATTGCATTAAAAATTAATTAAGATAATGTCGTTAAAAACAGTCATTAAAGAACGAAAATAGTGGCAAAGAATGATGGCTGGTATGGAACCATGTCTTTTAACTTAAAACAATGAAAATTAAGATGTGTTTGGTCGTTAATTTTTATTCAGAATTTACTTTTTGCACAACATGAAAATTTAAAAACCAATTATCAAATAATTGGCAAAACTTCTGGTGGTAAGAATCATTTTCTCCTCTTGGTTTTGTGTCCGTATCTATGGCGTATTTGTTCATGTAATAAAATTTATTCTTCTAAAAAATTTATGTTCGTATCAAATGGCAAGTAAATTCTGAATACATTTGTCTAGTTTGCACATCCGGTTGAACCCGTGAGAGTAAACATCATTGCATCGTCACATTTTAGGTACATAGCCCGATCCATTTTTTGCACATCAAATCTATTTATCCGAGAGGCTTGCTAAGTAATAAGGAGGCTTTTCTATAAGCAATAGAAGAAGTGTCAATCGGCCTAAAAATTCATGCATTCAATTTCAATTACCATTATACAACTACAAAGTTGAATTATTCCAACTGGCTACTCAACGACATCATCATATTACAGGCATTAAAGGATGGATCAATTAGGTTAAACATTGATTTTAAGATGCTACATATATTAAGTACTCATATATGTTGCAATATTCTTTTTCATGGATATCTACATTCAATAGTTTGGTAAACTATTGGGGACGCGTTCAATTTTTATTAGAGAATTTTTGCTTACAATTTGGACTTCACATATGATATAAAAAAGGGAAAAGTCCACTTTAGTACCCTGTGGTATCGCCCAAAATCACTTTAGTACTCTGTGGTAAAAAACTGACCAATCGAGTCATACTTATTCTAATTAACATCAAAAAGGTCCTCGGGCAGCTGCCCGGAGCTGCCCGGACCCGCCCGGACTACGTGGCCAGCCACGTCACCAAAACTTGATGACGTGGCGCTACGTGGACATCCATCTTCTTCCCTCTCTTCCTCTCCTCCTCCTCCTCCTCCTCCCCCTCCTCCTCCTCCGCCTCCTCCTCGTCCTCCTCGTCCTCCTCCTCTGCCTCCTCTTCTCCTCCTCCTCCTCCTCCTCCTCCTCCTCCACCTCCTCCTCCTCGTCCTCCTCCTCCTTCTCCACTTCGTCCTCCTCCTCCTCCACTTCGTCCTCCTCCTCCTCCTCCTCCTCCTCCTCCTCCTCCGCCTCCTCCTCCTCCTCTTCTCCTCCTCTGCCTCCTCCTCCTCCTCCTCCTCCTCTTCTCCTCCTCCTCCTCCACTTTGTCCTCCTCCTCCTCCTCCTCCGCCTCCTCCTCCTCCTCCTCCTTCTCCTCCTCCTCCGCCTCCTCCTCCTCCTCCTCCTCCTCCTTCTCCTCCTCCTCCTCCTCCGCCTCCTCCTCCTCCTCCTCCTCCTCCTCTTCTCCTTCTCCTCCGCCTCCTCCTCCTCCTCCTCCTCCACGTGGCGCCACGTCATCAAGTTTTGGTGACGTGGCTGGCCACATAGTCCGGGCAGGCTCCGGGCGGGTCCGGACAGCTCCTCGAGGACCTTTTTGATGTTAATTAGAATAAGTATAACTCGATTGGTCAGTTTTTTACCACAGGGTACTAAAGTGATTTTGGGCGATACCACAGGGTACTAAAGTAGACTTTTCTCTAAAAAAATACCATACATAGCATAATCAAAGAGTGTGATAGAGACCACGAAGAAGTATTTGAGTAATTGAAAAGGAAAGAAAAAACGAGGAGGAGGAAAGAAAATATGATAAATATAAATAATATCATATGTAATAAAATCAATGATTATGAGGAAGTGCACGAGGGGGAAAATATATATCAAACTATAACATACATAGAAAAATCAACGAGTATAAAGAAATACTAATAAAATTGGAGGAAAAAAGAGAAGGAAAGAAAGAAGGAAGAGAAAAAAATGAAGGAAATATCATGAAAAATCTTAGGAAGTTGTTGCTTTAGAAGGTCGAACAAATCTAGGGCAGTTCTGAAGTAGTCCTCCTAAAGTCAGTCTAACAGAGAGGGAAAAATAATGGCTAGGAAAGGATTCCTAAAGAGAACGATAAAAGCAAAGCTACGATTTTTTGTGTGTGATTTGTGGTATCATGTTCCTATGCCCAAACTCTATTTATATAGAAAAACATAAGCCAACCCCGACCTAATGTGGAAAAACCTAAGCCGTATTTTGATTGGGCTCAACCACATAAGTATATGTCCATCACTCTTTAATACACATCCATCCTCTTTCAAGCATATTGCCACCAAGCCTCCTTGAGCCTCATATCTTTTTGAATGACATCCCTACCCTGTCTGTTCAAAGAGTCTGATTTTGGTAAAACTTTTGGCAGCATCGTACGCACACCCAACTCCAAAGCAAGAGGGCCAAGGCATGGGAGACTACATGTGGTGGGCGTAGGACATCATCTTGGCGCCCACATGTGGTCAATGTCTTAGCTTCTCATAGGTATAAGAATAACCTCAATCTGAGGTTCGGATCTAAAGACTCATTCTTTGTGTGAAAAAAAATCAAGAAACACTTTTTTACAAGAACAAGAGAGTGACAACAAATACAAATAAATTAACAAATAAAAACAGTAAAAAAAGAAAAACTTGACAAGAACTTGACAAGTTCAAAAGAAAAATAGAAAATACAACCCCGTAGCAGGAAGAAATGCTTCTTTGCTATCCACCAACGAACATCGAAAGCTTCGCGATTTGAAGTTGAATAAATATGCATCCAAAAAGGGTTTATAATTAACTAATCCACAAAAAATGGAAAAAACATAAAGCGGAATAGATACTAAGTCCGATCGAACTGTATCAATGAAGAAAGAAAGTTTTTAATATGTAAGAAAATATCACAAAATAACACACGTAGCAGAAAATTAAAATTTGTTTGGTTGTTAAATTTTGTCTGAATTAATTTTTTGCACAACATAAAAAATTAGAAAACTAGCTTTTAAGCACTTGGCAAATCTTTTATTGATATCTATTTGGTTATGAGAGAAGACTTGGAAAGTCTTGGAGTTGGTTGTAAAATTTAGTATAAGAATGAATGGAAGAGAAGGAAGGATTAAGCTAATTATTTCACCTAAAAAGGTCCCAATATTTTTTTGTGTTTTTCAAGGAGAGAGAATTATTATTATTGGATCACAAATTTTTGTTTTGGTTATGACGAGGAGTCTATTTTCTAAAGTTCTTTATGTATGATTATATTTGTGGATTGTCTTATAATAGACTAGTTTAATGCCATTACTTTTAACCACTTTAAATTTGCTACTACTATTGTCTTATTTTTTAAATTGTACTATAGGAAAATATTTTGCACATTTCGTTGATCTCTAAATTTCTTATTATTTTAGATACTTGAATGTTAATTGAATCATGCTTACGCAATTTTGTTCCCGATTTGGTCCAAAATTGTTTTTTTTGGAAACTTCGATTTATGATTGTGTCAAACAAGCATTTACAATAGCAATCAGTATCATCAACAACAGATTAAACCAGCGTCACCAACTAAAATCCAAACACTATCATCAACTGAAATCCCTACAGCCTCAATTGGCTCATTTAGCTGTACAAAAACTAATCTCAACTACTCATCATGCTACTCCAAAATAAGACACTCCATGCAGAAGTTCTTCTTAAGCACAGCCAGACGGACCTTGACGTCTCTCAACTTCAGTTGAATAACAGCCTTGTTGGGACCATTGGGATAGCCCAACATCCTCTCGTACTTCTCCTTGAAGGACTCGAGCAAAGTTGTTTTTTGCATAATATTTTGATTTGGTCCAAATTTGTTGATTCCCTCTACATATGACCTCAACCAGCGAAAATCAAAATATGTTTAGTTATTGGTGAATTTTTATCGGGATTGACTTTGTGCGGCACATGAAAATTTGAAAATTTGTGCTCGATTGGTGAATTAACATGACAGAAAGAAAAAAAAATTATATCTTGTGGAAATTGTTATTCAAACTTCATGTAAAACTCATATTTTTTTATGGAGATCCAATATTCAATTGTGCGGGAAAATTATTGTGGATACAAGCATTTTCTACAAAGAATTCTCTTTCTACATCAACTTGAAAAATAAAATAATGAAGAATATGATAAATAGAATAATTATTGAGTGTGAGAAAGTTCATGAAGACGTATTTGAGGAATTGAAAGATGAAAGAAAGAAGAAGAGATTAAATGATGCTATCAAATACTAATCTTAAGAGGCCACTAGTACCAACCTGATATATATTTAGTATCTATGTATCTTGTGAATTTCTTTGCTTATCAATTTTAGGGGAGCAGGAATAACGAGACAATAGCAAGCCAATGTCTTGGATTAGTTCCAACAACCACAACCATAGGAAATAGAAGAGTGTAGAAAATAGGTAAAAATATTTTATTAACAACTGCAAAAATACATTAACACTATATGAAATAGTTATACCACATCGACTCTAATTATTATCGATGAACTTCTGTATTATTTTTGACGGAATACAATAGTGAATATTTTGTAGATTAGTAAAGGTAAGCAATCCCACGAGGGACCCTTTAGAATCAAACAATGGCGATCCATGAGCATGGCTATCGCCAATCATCTGATTTTCTATAGTCAAACCATTTAATTCCAATGATAAAAATGATGACTTGTAGCTAGATTTTGGATTTATCGGGTAACATATGTCAGCATATTTAATTTTGGGGAGTGATAGACTGACTACCTTTGTAGTATTCAAATCGATCTCTATGCACAAGTGTGATGGCATGAACTTCCTGACCTACTGATAGTTTTTGTACCATAGTTTGCGCGTAGCTCATACCGCTATTTGTGTCTAGCTCGAAAATGACTAAGTCTAGCTTCTCATTTTGCTTTGAAGCTGAAGCCAAAAATACCCTCCCATTGAACAATTTAATTGTGAAGGTGGTGACATCCTTCACATAACTATAGAGAGTCAATATTTTATTTTGGGAGATTAGAACTCTCCCAAAACTTTGATCCATCTCATTGGTGATGGATATACCCGTCTGAACTATTTTGTTGTAATATAGTTTAATATAATATGATGGAATGTTTATGTCAATTTTTCATCTAGGAAATTTTTTGAGCGACATAGCTAAATCCTAAGGCTCTGGCTATGAGGAGGGAGTTAATTTTTTATGTTGGAAGAAGAAGACTTTTGATTACCTTGGGAGATGACAAGCTAAGGGCCCTATTTATAAGCACTTGGAGGGGACGAACTAACACGTGAACATACATATTATTTGCTTCCTTGGTTTGGTCACATTGCAGTACTTTTACATTGCATTCTCCTATTTACTAATGTCCACTTACAAGGATCACCCTAACTAGTGAGCATATATAATATTTGCTTCCCTAATTTGTTCACATTGCAGTACTTTTTTATAAGGTATGTATTCAGTATTTATTCATCGTGAATATCGAATATATCAAATACTCGTGTAAAAGATGAACGAAAATATCACAAAAATAACAAATGTAGCAGAAAATTAAAATTTGTTTTGTTGTTAAATTTTGTCACAATTCATTTTGTGCGCAACATAAAAAATTAGAAAACTAGTTATTAAGAACTTAGCAAATTTTTCAATGGTATCTATTTGGTCATGAAAAAAGTCTTGGAGTTAAGCAAATTTTTCAGTGGTATCTATCTGGTCATGAAAGAAGACTTGAAAAGTCTTGGAGTTAGTTGTAAAGTTTAGCTTAAGAGTGAATGGAAGAGAATGAGAGAGCCTAAAAAGTGTCAATATTTTTATGTGTCTTTCAAGGAGCGTATTATTAGTGTTGGATCACAAAATTTTGTTTGGTTATGACAAGGAGTCTATTTTCTAAAGTTCTATATATGATTATATTTGTCAATTGACTTATGTTAGACTAGTTTAATGCCATTACTTACTTTAAACTTCCTACCACTCTTGTATTATTTGTGAACTATATTTTAGTAAAATATTTTACAATTTTGATTTTTGTTCATCTCTCAAATTCTTATTGCTTTAGATACTTGAATGCTAGTTGAACTATGCTTAAGCAAGTTGGTTCCTAATTTTGTCCAAATTGGTTGATCTCCTCTATATGTGACTATGTTCTTTAACTTAAACCAATGAAAATTAAAATGTGTTTGGTTGTTGGTGAATTTTACCGCAATTTACTTTGTGCACCACATGAAAAATTGTGTGTGACTTGGTGAATTTACATGTGTTAGGAATTCAGCAACTAGAGAACAAGATCGCACAAAGAACACGGAACAAGAGAATTACGTGGTTCGGCCTAATGCCTACGTCCACGGTGAGAAAGAAGAAATTTTATTGATGGATCCGAGTCACAAAGCTATACAAAACCTTAGGGTAACATGTCTTTATATAGAGACAAACCCTTGGTGTACAAGTAACCAATCTAGGTCTAATTAGGAGTCCAGAATCTAGTCAGAATAGGAATAGGAATAGGAAATAAGTCTTTCCTATTTCTCGCCATCCCAACAATCTCCACCTTGGCGAGAAATCATCTCGTGGAAGAACCATGAAGCTCCACCCGAACTTCAACAAACTCTACCTTGACAAAACACCGCCCCATGAAGAACCATGAGATCTTGCAAAACCAATCCAACTCCACCGACTCCATCTCGGACCATAGATAACTGCATCAATAAGACCATCTCAACTTTCTCTTCACCTTTTGTTCAATCACTTGGAGCCAGCACCCAAACTCGAGCTTCTGAGCTTGCTTGGCCTATTGTCTCCAACCTCCATCGAACTCCAACTAGCAAGTCCACCTGCTGAAGCAAACTTGTGACCAATAGATGCGCTCTCTATTTTTCGGTCAACCCCATGCTCCGCAACCTTGAACTGCTTCTCCGCTGGACCTTCTTGCCTCATACCAATGCTACATGCCATAGCATACAAAGGGCAACCTTTTGTTCCACCAAGTAGAACCCTCGACATGCCACGAACTCCACCGTTCGGCCTTGAGTGAGATACCTGATTCGCCCGTGGTGCTACCAACGGCTTCGCATTCCCCATGCAAAACCTACCCAACACCTTTGACGTGCACGTCCTTTTAGACAACCATAGCCGGAACTTGCTAACTTTGTCTTTGCGAATCTCAACTCTACTCAAACCATTCATGTCAAGCTTTTGCTCCATCACACAAGAGCTTTTCTCCCCTCTATCAGAACCCAACGAGGTGACTCCACCTACAACCGTGTTCCCCACTAACCTGTAGGTGTTTCTAGCATTCCTTTCACCCTTCATCACCACCACAGCATCCTTCTCCACCTCCATTAGCCCGCCTACAACATTATAGTTGTACCCACTATAATCCAAGGCTCCTAACGAGATCAAATTCCTCTCCAACTTCGGAACATGCCTAACCCCACACAATTTTCTCTCAACACCATCCCACATCTTGATTTGGATATCACCTATGCCAGCAATTCTGCAAGTAGAACCATCACCCATAGTCACCATACCTGAATCAACGAACTTGTAGGTGTCGAACCACCCTCTCTTGGGCGTCATGTGGAAAGAGCAAGCGCTATCCAAAATCCAGGAATCAGAATGCTTTGGACTTGACAAAACAGAAAGAAGATCACCATCTGACCCGTCCGAATATGAGGCCACATTCACAGAACCTGATCCTTTTTCCTCGCGATCCCGAGTTCTTTTTGGACAATCCTTCTTCACGTGCCCTTTTTCTCCGCACTCGAAGCAATTTCCCTTGAACCTCCTTGACCACGACTTGGATCCCTTCCTGTCTTTTGCCCCACTACGATCACCATGGCTACCCCTCACAACTAGCCCTTCTGCTTGTTCATCGTCAATTTTTCTTCTTTGATGAAACCCTAGCAGAGCACTTGTGATATCTTCCAACACCAGGGACTTCTTTCCCCAAGTTAGAGTTGTAACCAAATTTTCGTAGGAGCCAGGTAAAGAATTCAGCAGCAACAATGCCTTGTCTTCTTCCTCGAACTTCACATCAACCTTTCTCAAGTCACTCACAAGTTGACTAAAACCATTAATGTGTTGGCTCAAATCCGAGCCCTCATTCATCTTGAGCCCGTACAATCTTTGCTTAAGATAAAGCTTGTTCGACAAAGACTTAGACATATACCTTGCTTCCAATTTCTTCCATACCTCAGCTGGTGACTCCTCATCCATGACGTGATACATCACAACATCCGCCAAGCACAAGCGAATTGTCGCCACCGCCTTGGCCCCCATCTCCTTCCACAAACCCTTGGTGTACAAGTAACCTATCTAGGTCTAATTAGGAGTCCAGAATCTAGTCAGAATAGGAATAGGAATAGGAAATAAGTCTTTCCTATTTCTCGCCATCCCAACAACATGACATAAAGACTAAGTTTTTTCTACCATGTGGTATTGTTTATCAAACTTTATGTAGAGTTTATATTTTTTTATGGAGACCCAATATTCAATTGTTTGATAAAACTGTTGCGGATACAAAAATTTTCTACGAAGAATTCACTTTCTACATCGACTTGAAAAATAAAAAATGAAGAATGTGATAAATAGAGGAATTATTAAGTGTAAGAAAGTTCATGAAGACGTATTTGAAGAATTGAAAAAGGAAAGAAAGAAGAAGAAATTAAACGATATTGTCAAACATTGATCTTAAGAGGCCACAAACACCAACTTGATATATATTAGTATCTGCATATGCTCTCATACAATTGGAGATCCAATATACAATTTTCTACTGAATGATTCATTCATTATGTTGGGTTGACAAATGTTATCACAAAGAGCAATATACGAAGCATAACCAATGAGTGTGAGGAAGTGCAGGAGAAATATTTCATTTTGGGAGATAATAACTCCCACAAAGCTTTGCTCCATCTCATTTGTGATAGTCTGATAGATACTATAATGGGCAAATTATCCTCACGTCCCTGAGGTTTGGTCACCCTCCCCCTAGGGTCTCTGACTTTTGGAAAATGATTATCCCGTCCCTAAGTTTTGATGATAATAGACTCTCGGGTCCCTGGAGCCAGAATATTTCATATTCTCTAATGAACTCTAACCTGAAATGACCAAAATGCCCCTTTTACTTAAAAATCAAAAAAAATTCTCATTCTACCTTCACCTTCTTCTTCCTCCCAACTTTTAACCAAAACTAAAACTTAAAACTAAACTTTAGAATCAAAATTTAAATAACCCTAATTTTATAAACTCTAATTTCAATTAACTCCAACTAATCCAATCCCTTCAATTCTAATTAACAACAACTAATCGATTCAAGTCCAACACTATCTTCTTCCTTGCGTCTTCTTCGAACACCATCTTCTTCCTTGCGTCATCATACGAGGGTGAGGCAAAGCTGTTGCCGAGCCTGCTGCGTCTCGTGGGCACGGACATGAGTTTACCTACTGTGAGAAGCAAACCCAGGTTCTGGACAGCGGTGACCCAGTCCTCGATGCTGTCTACGGGATGTCCTTTGAGCCTACCGCCGGTGACCTGTCAGAGGACGAGGAGGAGGTGGGTGACGAGGAGGACGATGGCGAGATCCCGGTGGCGCAGCCATTGACAGACTACGACATGGTGATCGACGCCCTCTCAGCGGGAACCGTCGGGGAGCTAAATGAGATCGATGCCCTCCCACAGGGAAGAAGATGGTGGGTCTCCGGTTTTGGTTATCCTAGCGGTGACGGCACCAGATCAGGAGATGGTGCGTCATTCTGATTTGGGTTGCAGCTCAACGGCAAAATAATTGTCGACACCATCCACGATTTGGGTTTGCTACTTTGGTCGTTTGAATTAAGAAACCCAGATTTTACATTGTTTAGGCTACTTTGGTCATTTGTTGATTTGATGAACAGGTTCTTAGGTATTTGTTTTCTTTTAGGTTTTTTTCTTTGTTTTGATTGGAAACATAAAAATGATCGAGTCTCGCTTATTGGGTTCGTGGGTGTGTTTTTCTCTTGGATTTGGGTTCCAAAATTAAGTTTTGATTTTGATTGAAAGTGGGAGGATGAAGATCAAGTGTGAGGAAGGAGTTGAAGGTAGAAGGAGAGGATTTTTTTGATTTTTAAGTGACAGGGGCATTTTGTTATTTTAGGTTGGGGTTCACAGGAGAATATGGAATATTCCGGCTCCAGGGACCCGAGAGTCTATTATCATCAAAACTTAGGGACGGGACAATCATTTTTTAAAAGTTAGGGACCCTAGGGGGAGGGTGACCAAACTTCAGGGACGTGAGGGTAATTTACCCTACTATAATTTGAATCATTTCATAATAAAGAAGTTCAATATAATATGGTGGAAGGTTTATGTTATTATTTCATCTAGCAAATATTTTGAGCTACATTTTGGAACTTTTGAAGAATGGCTACAAAGAGGGAGATGATAAGTTAAATTCTAAACTTGAAGAAGAAGTGAGCATTGCAACACTATTTATAAGGATGTGTGGTGGGCAAGCCCATAACTTTCTTAATTGATCGAATGAAACTGAGTTGATCTCTTTGACAAGTTTCCTTGTATTGACACTATTCTTTTTTTCAATAGAAATTAATGATTTTGATAGTACTTAGAAAACGTGCATTCTCCTTTTTTTTGGTACTTCCAATTTTATTACCCACTAAAAAATTGATGAATGTGCATAAGTATACTAGACCAATAATTTATGTAAATACATAACTAAAGGTATTACATGCCCTAAATTAGGTAAAACATAAACTATTGTCACCCGATCATTGGCCTAATTTTATCTTAATCATTCTTCGATTATAAACCACCCTATTACATTGTCGTCTCCCCTTGCAAAATTTTAATAACAACCTTGTAACATGCACTCTCTTACCAATGTGCACTTTGAGAGAATAAAAAGTACCGCAGGTCTATTGTATCACTAGTTTATGAAATCAACCAATTCTAACGTGTTTATCTCATTACAACAATACTCTAATCATGTACCTCGTACTGTGAAGCACTATAATACCCAACTATATCACAAAAATTAGTTATATTTAATCAATTATACTAAGTCATCTTTGTTGCAAAATAGTAACACTAATTGATCATTAAGAAATTTTAGGAATGTATATAGATATAATTTGGTACAAATTAATTTGAGGTACTAAATAAAATTATAGTAAACTTAATTGAAAATAAAATAAATGACTTGCATCAAACTTTTGTAAACTTAACAAATTAGGACTAGAATATAAATTAACTATTAAGAGATGATAAAATTAAAAAAGAAGGGGAGGAGAAAAACGTGGAAAGAAGGATAAAACAATGTGAAAAGTGATCAGATGAAAAAAAAGTAAGAGAAGAAGACGTGGCAATTTACAAAGTGTCCACGGATAAGTTGGTCATTATAAATAAAAGAAAGAAATATCAAATTTTGCTTACCTTCATAAACACGGATAAGAACAAAAAAAAGTAAAGATGGCAACGTGGATGGATGAGGAAAATTTCATTGACACAGCAAAAGTAAACATTAGAGGCGGTGGAAATTTAAGTTACGGGATGGAGACCATTTAACTTATCTGTTGGGATGACGAGAAATAGGAAAGACTTATTTCCTATTCCTATTCCTATTCTGACTAGATTCTGGACTCCTAATTAGACCTAGATAGGTTACTTGTACACCAAGGGTTTGTCTCTATATAAAGACATGTTACCCTAAGGTTTTGTATAGCTTTGTGACTCAGATCCATCAATAAAAGTTCTCCTTTCTCACCGTGGACGTAGGCATTAGGCCGAACCACGTAATTCTCTTGTTCCATGTTCTTTGTGCGATCTTGTTCTCTAGTTGCTGAATTCCTAACAATTGGTATCAGAGCTTGGGTTGGAGGATGACGGACGGCGCGAAGTTTGCTCTTGTGAAGTTCGATGGTTCTTCGAATTTTGGGTTATGGCAAAGGCGTGTCAAGGATCTCCTCGTGCAACAAGGGATGGTCATCGCGCTCTCGGAGAAGAAGCCCGAGAAAATGGAGGAGCAAGAGTGGAAGGAGATGGGGGCCAAGGCGGTGGCGACAATTCGCTTGTGCTTGGCGGATGATGTGATGTATCACGTCATGGATGAGGAGTCACCAGCTGAGGTATGGAAGAAATTGGAGGCAAGGTATATGTCTAAGTCTTTGTCGAACAAGCTTTATCTTAAGCAAAGATTGTACGGGCTCAAGATGAATGAGGGCTCGGATTTGAGCCAACACATTAATGGTTTTAGTCAACTTGTGAGTGACTTGAGAAAGGTTGATGTGAAGTTCCCGCTATGGTTGTCTAAAGAGACGTGCACGTCAAAGGTGTTGGGTAGGTTTTGCATGGGGAATGCGAAGCCGTTGGTAGCACCACGGGCGAATCAGGTATCTCACTCAAGGCCGAACGGTGGAGTTCGTGGCATGTCGAGGGTTCTACTTGGTGGAACAAAAGGTTGCCCTTTGTATGCTATGGCATGTCGCATTGGTATGAGGCAAGAAGGTCCAGCGGAGAAGCAGTTCGAGGTTGCGGAGCATGGGGTTGACCGAAAAATAGAGAGCGCATCTATTGGTCACAAGTTTGCTTCAGCAGGTGGACTTGCTAGTTGGAGTTCGATGGAGGTTGGAGAGAATAGGCCAAGCAAGCTCAGAAGCTCGAGCTTGGGGGCTGGCTCCAAGTGATTGAACAAAAGGTGAAAAGAAAGTTGAGATGGTCTTATTAATGCAGTTATCTATGGTCCGAGATGGAGTCGGTGGAGTTGGATTGGTTTTGCAAGATCTCATGGTTCTTCATGGGGCGGTGTTTTGTCAAGGTGGAGTTTGTTGAAGTTCGGGTGGAGCTTCATGGTTCTTCCACGAGATGATTTCTCGCCAAGGTGGAGATTGTTGGGATGACGAGAAATAGGAAAGACTTATTTCCTATTCCTATTCCTATTCTGACTAGATTCTGGACTCCTAATTAGACCTAGATAGGTTACTTGTACACCAAGGGTTTGTCTCTATATAAAGACATGTTACCCTAAGGTTTTGTATAGCTTTGTGACTCAGATCCATCAATAAAAGACATTAGGCATTAGGCCGAACCACGTAATTCTCTTGTTCCGTGTTCTTTGTGCGATCTTGTTCTCTAGTTGCTGAATTCCTAACATTATCTTTAAGTTTCCATCGAAGCAAAGGAACCGTAGACCAAAAAGAAAAAAGAAGAACTGTAGAATGAAGAGAAACTAGAGAGACCAAGGAAAAGAAAAGATGTAAATTATAAATCAGCCATAGGTAAGTTCATTCCAATTATGTCAAGCTTGATTGATTAATTCTGGGCAAGAAAAGTAAGTGGGAGAGGTGACTTTGGATTATGACTTAAATTGAAAGTTTAATAGAAACTGTGGGTATATGTAATTGGTTAATCAAATTGAGAAACTATGCGTACTATGATATAATTGAATTAGAGAAATGGATATTGATTTTGAACACCATAAAAGTTTGTTCATCCACATCATGAACTATGAAATTTATAAGTTGTCGAGTATTATGGATTTCTTAGGAGCTTAATGCATTGCGATCAAACTTTGAGAAGACAGAAAAATAAAGAAAACGAGAACAAGTGTAAATCATGTGAAGAAGTCGTGGACAAGAGTAAAATTGTCTACTAAAATACTTAATTAGTCACGGTTCGGTTTTGGAAGGTTTAGAGTAACTAAAAAGTTTATTTGGAATGGTTATAACGTAAAGATGGACTATTTTGTATAGAAAATTAAAGGAATGAACTTATAATTGCACAATTAAGTAAATTATGATTTAATAAAACTATGGATATAATTATGGTTTGTGATAGCCTGACATGTTTGAAATTGAGTTATCTACGTGGTAATATCGTACCTTACGGAGTTTGAGGTTAAGAGAGAGGGTTGCTCATAAGGGACAACAAATGCATCAGATAGTTTGACAAGCCAAAATTGGTAAAAAAATAATATGCGACTCATGGTACTTTGAGTGCATATTAACATATGAGTATTATAATTTGTACTAGTTTGGTTAATTTGGCTCAGAGAGGGCACTAAATATGTCTGATATTTTGGAATCTATGAATATGTTATGATATAAAAATTTGTGATATGGATAGATGTGTTGTGTAATACAGACGACTAGTTGGCATGCAGATCTACCCGTGACCAACCAGGGATGTTGGCATATATGCATATATATTGAAGATACAATAAATTCTGATATGATATGTTTGGCAGGCGGTTGGTTTCCAATGGTGCCTTTAAGATATGGTATCATGTGTCGGGGTTGGAGAGACAAGTTCTAGATCCACTAAATGTTCGTCCAGTTCTGTGATATGATTTTGGAAATATGTGTTCATGTGTCAAATTGCGTGACATTATGAGATGTTGCGTAGTTTGCTCATGTTTTTGTGCTATTGTGATTATTGATTATATGCTAATGTTTGGCCATTTGGTAAGTATGGCTTTTGGCTAATGTACATTTCAGGTATGATTCATTTGCATGGTTAGTTATATGCATGTGTTTAGGTATGCTTGTACATCAAATGGCTAAATAAAGTGCGATGCATATCTTATTTGTTTACGGAGTGTTCTAAAATACTCACCCCTTCTCACCAGTATTACAGAAACTCGTATACGAGTTATATTGGTCCAGAGATCTATTTTGATCGCATCTAGTCCACTTTATTCTTCGAGGCTGGTCTAAAGGTCTGTGGTTTGTATTTTGCTCTTTGATCTAGAAGCTCCGTAGTCACATGATTTGTCATTGATCTTGGGAATATGTAATTAATAAGAACACATGGATATGTATTATTAAGGGTAAATACTTTTGTAAATTTGGTATTTAAAACTAAAGATCATTTAAGTTTAATCTTAAGTTCAATGGTTTATGATTAGAAAGAATTTGGATATGTTTGAAGCTGGCTAGATTTCTTATGTGATTAAAGGAGTCGAAGTCTAGGACCACACTTCGATTCGCCTAGAACTGCCACGAGCGTGATAGAGCCCACGAGAAGTCAAGTTGAGAGTGGTTGCATGGAGGGGTGCCTTGCCCAATTTTCCCTATTATCTATCTTTCCAAGCATTGTCATAAGCTACCTTAGTCTTTTTGCGTTAGTTAACTAAAAAAAAGCCTAGTCTGGTTAGTAGATAATATGGGTGTGCTAGATCCCGTTCTATGTGGGTTTGACAATCTACCTCCTCGCGGACCTCAAAAATCCGCCTTGTCAATGCACAATCCCATATTATTATGCAGTGTCTTATAAAGAAAAACACTCTCCACAAAGGTGACATCTCGGGAGACATAAAACTTGTGTGCTCGAGGATCATAGATCTGACATCCTTTCTGATTAAAAGGGTAGCAAATGAAGATGCAGGGTTGGCTTCGCTCGTAAAACTTATCAATCCTAGTGTGATTATGTGCATATGACAGGCACCTGAATACATACAAGTGGTTGTATGAAGTAGGATATCCAAAGAGAATCTCATATGGAATCCGCTTTTGGATAGCTTTAGATGGTGATCGATTAATCAAGTACATCGCTGTCAAAAGCCTCGAGTGAAATCATCAACTATTCTTAGAAAATAGTGTGCGTCCGTAGTAGAGGAAGTCTGATAAGGCCCCCAAATATCATAGTGTATCAACTCAAAATAAGTCTTTATTTTAATAAAACTCTGAGGAAAAAACAAGCGAGTATGTTTAGCTCGTTGACATGAGTCGCACTTACCATAATTCTTAGGAAAAACTAAATTCTGAAAGGAATATATGTATCGCATCTTATCATTAGAGATGTGTTTGAGACGTTGATGCCATACCCGCACGTCCAATTCTCTTTCAACTGACATTGCCACCCTTCCCTGCACATTTTCAAAGTAATATAAAAAGTCTCATTGTCTACCACTCAAACCAAAATCTTCGAAATTAAGTCTTGAATAACACAACAATCAACATAAAATATTACGGTACAATTTAAATCCTTTGTCAACTTGCTCATATATAGTAAGTTGCATTTGAAAAGTGGAATGTGCATAACATTGGTAAGACAAATGTGATTAGTCAATCGACTAGTTTCAATACTAGTAATAAGAATTTCATCCCCATTAGGTATCTTGATAGGTGGATGAGCAACATCAGTAATTTCATCAATTAACATATCACGATTACACGTGATATGGTTGGTTGCACCCGAGTCAATTTCTCAGGTTTGAGTATGAATAATCTTACCAATCCATGTTTGCGCTAAAATCAGGTGGTGTGGCTGCCTGATCTTGGTCAATTTTACCCGTTTAGTCTAGAAGTAAAATTCTCCTCTTGACTTACTTGAGCTGCTCGCAGTTGAGATCGCGAGTTATGAGGCTCATGCGGCTTGCTAGAGATTGGCCGATTAGGACCACTTTTTTGTGATCGCGATGTGTCGTGGCTGTAACTAGGTTTCCTCCAACCAGGCGAGAACCTAACAATCTCAAAGCAATTGGCCATAAGATGACCAAGTTTTCCACCATGGGAACACTTCGGACGACTTCTTCCTTCATCTTGTCAAGTGTCTTGGAATCGACTTTAGAAGGTAGCAGTTTTAATAGTGGGACGACGAGTAGCAAATATGTTTATATCTGCACGTCATGAGAAACAAGATGATAGGCCATCCTGATGCTTGGAACTGGTTGACTGCTAAGAATTTGAGTATTGTTCGTTGCAAGCGAATCATCGAGCCCCATAAGAAAGTCATAGAGATGTTCTTTCTCATGCATAGTTAGGACTTGTTTCTTCAAATCATAATAAAAACTGTTACAAAAGCATCTCAGTAAAGGTGAAATATCATTTATCTCATCCCAAAGGCTTTTAAGCTTGGTATAATATGCTGAAACAGAAAGCTTATCTTGACGAAGACTAGTGATTGCACGTTTAAGTTCATACACGCGTGGAGCGCTTCCTTTGCCAAACCTTTGGCAATATCGGTCCAGATATCATAGGTCATCCGTGCGCTGCCACAAACGTCTTTCTCCATAGCAGTCATGAGCCAACCTCTCACCATTGCATCGGCATGAATCCAGTATTGTAGATCACTTGAATTTTGAGCCGGCTTGACTTTAGTTCCATCTACGAAACCAAATTTGTTTTTGGCGTAAATAATAGTGCTCAAGCCATTGATCCAATCTACATAGTTTCTTTTATTGGGGCACTGCATGACATGGAATTGACTGGGACTACCGGACGGATGGGTACATATGAAGTCAACGACTGCTATCCACCCTTCCCAAACAAATAAGTAGTATTCAGATATAAGTATTTTCAAGAGAGCACCTCTTTCATCCCTTGAACTGTGCTCTCTCCTTTCTCCCCTGAACTCCTCTATTTCCTTCCCTGAATTTTCTCCCTTTCATCTTCCCTGAATCCCTTTCTCTCTTCACCACAACATGGAAGACGACGGCCCCGACATTCCATCCCACATTAGCGATCTTATAAAGTAAACAAAAGATCTCCAATTTGGTTCCGCCCTTTCTTTTGAATCGAGTCCGGCCATTAATTCTTTTGTCAATGATCTCGTTCTTATTGGGAAGCTTCTAGTAGATAGGCAACACAAGCTTCATGTTGTGAAGCCTAGTGTCTTGATGTCCTGGTCCGTTAAGGAGTCAGATGTTGAGATCGAAGAACTTGAGCAAAACCTTTTCTCCTTTTCTTTCTAGAGCTCCATCGTCAGGAGGAGAATTCTTGCAGCTTCCCCGTGGTCTTTAAACGACACCTCCTCCTTCTCAAGGAGTGGGACCCGGACCTTCACTGGTCGGAGGTCTCCCTCCTAATTTCTGTTTTCTGGGTTCAAATCCATGGGTTGCCACTGAACCTCATCTCTAGATAAACTGCTACAATGATTGGGGACCAATTCCAGCGATTGGTTGAAACTGATGATTCAAACTTCTCCAGCTCTTCGGTCGAAGGTGTGCTTAGAATCAAGGTTGAGCACAATGTCGAATAGCCTTTAAAGAATGGTTATGTCCTCGAGAGAAAGAATTTGCCCAACAGGAAGATTGAGTTCAAGTACAAAAGGCTCCCAGATTTCTGTTACTACTGTGGAGTTATTGGACACACCAGCAAGCTCTATTTAAAGGTTGACGACGGTAAAGCTTTCCTCTGGAGTTTGGCTATCAATAAGCTCCCATACGGGACATGGCTTCACGCTGATGGCTCGGTGAGCAGGAGATCCCCAACCCATCAAACGCATTCTCCATGGCCTCGCCCGCAGACAATAGCCCCCAACCATAATAATCCTCCCCCATCTGCCCGGTCAACTCCTCCTAACAATCAGTCATCTTCACCAGGTGCAAGCTCAAGCGCCGTTAATCCTCAAGGCAAGATTTTGGCGAAACATGCTCCAAAACCTGAAGCAATCCTTCCCCTTATCGGAAATGGTTTAGTTACCAAGGATGGTCCCATGGCCGTCCAAGGTGGAGCCAAGCCTTTTTTGTGCCCGGATTTGGACTTGGACGTCGGTGGCGTCCAACTAGTCGAAGTTCCTATTGTTGATGGGATTGATGTGACTGCTCTGATCCAATCACATCTGAAAAAAGCTGAATCATCAATGGCTAATTGTCCAACGGCTACATCTACGTCGGATAAAATTTTTAAGTCGTCCAACAATTTCTCGGAGCCCAGTCCAGTTAGCATTATGACTGGGATGACTAATGCCATGTCACCAGCTACGGACAAAATCTCAAAACAGCCAGAAATGACAACTCCCAAGCTGGCATCCATTACTCTAAAGAAAAAAGAGGATCCACAAGCCCCAATTCCAGACCCAATCCCAATCTTTCTTCCTGATGATCGTAAAAGGAAGTTAAGTGAAGAAAAATCCACTCCACCCCTAATTATTGGTATCCCTCCTCATAGTTTTAAGAAGAAGGGCGTTCCGGCTGATCTACCCGATCCCCCGAATCCTGATTGCTTGTTAGAAACTGATGCACACTAGCTGCTCGACAAATTTCCACAGTCGTAGGCCAACTTCTCTCTCCTACAAATTGATAAAGGGAAAGCTCCTCTCCTGGCCAAGGACAAGAATAAAAAAGGATCTAGAGTGCCTGGCACGTTCTAGAGGAACGCTGCTCGCGGAAGAGGCAATCAACTCCAGTCCTTTGATACTACCAACAAGGAGATCCAATTCAAGCCACGGGTGGCAGGCCCTATGCCACCCCAAGGGGTGTGACCTTTCTAGCTTGGAACTGTCAAGGCTTTGGCCAAGACTTGACAGTTCAAGTCCTCCGAGGACTCATATAGAAATATAGGCCCCTTGTAGTCTTTCTCATAGAGACTAAGCAGGAAAGAAAGGTGTTAGAGAAGATGAGAATCAAAATGCACTATACGAGCAGCTTTTATGTGGATCGGATCGGCCTAAGCGGGGGCGTTGCTCTTTGGTGGAGCTCTAAGATTGATATGCTAGTCGATACAAGTTGTCCAAACTTTATTGATACTACGTGTTACATCAGGTCCTCTGGTGATCTGTGGGGTGCTACTTTTGTTTATGGCGAACCTTCTAGAGCTATCAAAGATACGTTCTGGGACTCAATGGTTGCCTTACACGGGAATTCAAATTTCCCTCGCTGTTATATTGGAGATATGAATGCCATGTCTCACCTTGATGATAAAAGGGGAGCTCATCCTGCTACTTGGTCTCAATTGAAACATCTTCAGGGATTCATGGATAAATATTGTCTTATTGACTTGGGCTACAAAGGTGGTAAATTCATTTGGTGTAATAACCAGCACGGCAATGCTTGAACTTGGGAAAGGCTTGACGGGTCCCTTGTCAACTGTGAGTGGAGAGACCTCTTTCCACATGCTCAATTGATCAATGGGGAGATATATGGTTCAGACCACGCCTATATTATTCTCAGTCATCAAGTTTAGACAGGGAAAAGGAAAAAGCCGTTTCGTTTTGAGGAATGGTGGTCCAAGGAATCAGAATGTAAAAATGTCATTCAATCAAACTGGAGGCAACAAGTTTCTGGAAATCCCACCCACATGTTCTTCAAACACAGCTCTATTTGTGCTACAAACCTGCAAAGCTGGTCTAAGAAAAAGCTAGGAGGCAGAAAAGAAAGAATCAGTAATGCAACTTTCAAGCTTGCAAAGTTGCAACAGGGAGTTCAATCTCCAGCTTCTCAAGCCGAAGAGAGAAGGATCAAGTCTGAACTTGCTATTCTTTATCATCAAGAGGAAATTTACTGGCACCAAAGATCGAGGATCAACTGGCTTAATCATGGAGATCAAAACACAAATTTTTTTCACGCCACTGCCACTCAGAGAAGGCAAACAAATGAGATTGTCAAGCTTATGACTGATGATGGTCTCTGGGTGGAGGATCAAACTTGTATTAAGGCTAACATCCAGGCGTATTTCAAGCAAATGTATTCTGAAGAGCATACCAGTAACGGTGATCCTATCCTGTCTTGCATTCCTCACGTTTTCACCTCCGAGATGGCTGCCAGTCTAACAAAACAAATTGATGCGGAGGAGATTAAAAGTGCTACCTTCCAGATGGGTGGTTCTAAAAGTCCTGGGCCTGATGGTTTGCCAGGTTTATTCTACCATACTTATTGGCATGTTGTAGGAAATGAGCTTACTAGCATGATTTTGGATTGGTTCCCAACTGAATCTATTCCTGCTTGTATGAATAAGACCCACATTGCTTTGATTCCTAAAACTGATGTGCCTGAATCTATCTCCCAATTTAGACCTATTAGTTTATGCAACTTTGCTTATAAGATTTATTCTAAAGTGCTAGCTAATAGGATCAAGCCTTGGATGAACTCTATTGTCTCGAAATCTCAGAATGCTTTTATTAAAGATAGGTCTATACAGGATAATATTTTGATTGCTAATGAGGTTTTTCACTTTCTCAGGGTTGGAAAGCAGAGAAACACGGGTCATATGGCCATAAAAATTGACTTAAAGAAGGCCTATGACATGGTGAATTGGAAGTATTTAGAGCAAGTCATGCATGCTCTTGGCTTCCCTTCGAAATGGACTAGATGCATCTTAAGCTGCATATCCAGTGTTTCGTATTCTGTCACTGTTAATGGATCCCCCTTGGAATTTTTTCTCCCTTCGAGAGGAATAAGACAGGGAGATCCTCTATCCTCTTTTCTTTTCTTGCTGATTGCTGACTCTTTCACGCACTATATCAATTGGCATCAATCCATTGGCATGATTAGAGGTATGAGTATAAAAAGATCTAGTCCTATCTTAACTTGCATCATGTTTGCTGATGATACTTTGCTAGTTGGAGAGGCTACTTGCCATGAAGCTCATAATTATAAGCATATTTTACAGAATTTTGTTAACATGTCGGGTTAGCCTATTAACTATAGCAAGTCTTGCATCAGATTTAGCACTAACTTGGACCAGGCCCTTAAAACATAATATCTTGAACATCTTTGGCATGGCTCCTATGTCTGACCATGAGAAGTACCTTGGTTTACCTTCTTTTTGGGGTAGATCCAAGCGTAATGCTATCAATTACATCTATAATAGTATGTGGTCTAGGTCTCAAACTTGGATGAACAAGATGTTATCTACTGCTGGCCGTGATGTTATAGTTAAATCTGTCTTATCTGCTATCCCCACTTACTCGATGTAGTGTATTCTTTTCCCCAAGACCGTGTGCAGGAAGCTGGACAGCCTTTTGTCTAATTATTGGTGGTCTGGTGACGTTGATTCCGGGAAGATTCATTGGGTCAAATGGGACAAAGTGACCTCGTCCAAAAAGAGTGGCGGGCTTGGCTTTAGAAATATGGAGCAATTCAACCTCTCTCTCTTAGCTAAACAAGCTTGGAGAATGCTGAACGATCAAAACTCCCTATGTTTCCAATTACTCAAAAGCATATACTTCCCTAACTCTAATTTTTTGGATGCTGTTAAAGGTACAAGGCCTTCATGGACATGGACGAGCATTATTCAGGGATTAGGCATGCTTAAGCCTAATCTTCTATGAAGGGTTGCTGATGGGAGAGACATCCACATTTGGAATGATGCTTGGCTCTTTGAGATGCTTGGACATAAGATTCTATCTACTAAACCTAATGAAGCGTCTCCTGATTACGTTTCCGATCTGCTGCAGGGAAGTAGTGACAATTGGGATGACAATACGCTCCAGAACTTGTTCTCTGAACAAGAAATCGATGTCATCAAAAGAATCAAACCCAGAAGGAACTTTGGATCGGACAAGATCATTTGGTCTGGTGCAAAAATAGGGCAGTTCACTGTTAAAGCTGGTTATCTTTCTTTAAGGAATACTCATGATCAAAATGCTGACAACTATGGTACCTTTTGGAAAGAACTTTGGAAGCTCAATGTTTACCCTAAAATAAAAACTTTTTTTGTGGAAAGCTGGTCATAATTCCTTATCTCTAGCTGCTAACTTAGTTAGTAGAAACATTACTGATGACCCCAGTTGTAGTATTTGCAAAGCTGTGAACGAGGATGTTTTTCATGCTCTTTTCCTTTGCCCTCATGCTAGAGGAACTTGGTTCGATTCCCCTCTTGGTTATATGACTGCTACTGATACTACTCATGTTGACTTTCAGTCTTGGTTCTTGCATATTATGGAAAACTTAGCCAATATGAACCAACCTGAGCTAGTTAACTTAGTTGTTTTTATATGCTGGCAGGTTTGGCTCGCTAGAAATGATTGCATATATGAGGGCAAGAAACCTGATCCACGTCAGACCTGGAGAGCAGCTCATCAGAAATTCCAGGAGTATGCAAATTGGCGCAGCCCTGTTGTTGTCTCTGAGATTACTACTGCTGATACTTGGCGTCCTCCCGACATTGGCGTACTCAAACTTAACGCTGATGCATCTTGGATTGATCACACCTCTCCATCAGGCCTTGCTGTGGTGATCCGTGATCATACAGGATGCTTAGTAAAGATCAAACTTGCCTCTTCAGTGGCCTCAACAGCTATAGAAGCTGAGTTAAAGGCGATCCAAGTTGCCGCTAGCTACGTCAAGCATCAATTTCTTTTCTCTGCCATAATCGTAAAGTCTGATTGCCAACTTGCGGTGAATTACATCAACTCCTTTTCCAATGATTTTGAATGGATGCACGAACTTTTGGCGATGGAAATTCAATCCATCTTTTTGAGTTTACCTAAGTGTAAACTAGTGTATGCGCCTCGGCTAGCTAATCGCGTGGCGGATTGGCCTGCCAAGAGGGCTAGACTAGGAGACCTTGCGGAGGATGATTTGCTTTTGTCTCCTCTGAACAAGCTTAACGACCTCATCTTGTACGATTTCCATATCTAATGAAAGTTCTATCTTGTTTTCTTCACACAAAAAAAGATACAAGTATTTTCGATACACATAAATTATGTGAAAAACGTTTAAGTTATTCCTGAAATTTTAATTACGAAAGAAAAACGGAGCCTAATTCAGTAGATGTGTGAATTCCCAGAGATCTCGATTAAATATTGAGATTCAAAGAATATATTTCACCTTTAATTGGAATTATTTTGGCAAAAACCATACGTTGACTTGTATTTTTTTCAAGGAATACCTTTTGACTTTGCCTATTCCCCCACTCTCAAACCCCAAAACAACCAAAGAGGAAAGAAAGACTCGAAGAAAAAAATGCAGGGAGCTGCACGCGCCGCTGCCTGTTTGCTTCTCCGACAACGCAGAACTTCCGCCGCCCGTGGCTTCTCTTCTATTCCTTCTCCTTGCCCATCCATTTTCTCTGACTCTTATTCACTTGAAGGTACACCTACATACACCTCCTACGATTCCTTTTTTTTTAAAAAAATTAATAATTTGTTTCGAAAAAATGTCAGGCCATTCCGGCTTCATAAGGAAAGTGGCGGCAAGTGAGCCTCCCAAGCATTTGCCTCACCTTCTCAGGGTGCTCGAGGCTAGAGGTAGAACCCCCAAAAGAAGGAAAAAAGAAATAAAGATTGCATTTTTATTGTTGTTTTTTTTAGTTTCGATTGGAATGATTTTCTTAGGAGACTCAGTTGTTTCTCCGGGAGCCAGGAAAGGGTTTATCCCGCTGGCAGTTCCACTGGCTAGAAGCAGAATTTCGGGTATGGCGAATGAAGGGTTCGTTTGCTTTTCTGGGATTCTCTGTTTGTGGATGAGAAAGATTGGGGTTTTAATCTTTGTGTGTGATGTGTAGGTGCGATCATTGCCTTGTTGAGATGGCCAACAGCTCCTTCCGGGTAAGAGAGGTTAGATGATCCCGGAATAGTTGGTGCTCGTTGATGAAATTTCGTTGCCCGGTTCGTTGACTATGATGCATTTTAGGATGGAGATGCCGGTGGTGGAGGTTCGGAGTTATGGAGTTTGGCTATTGGCTAACACTGTAAGTAGGCCATCGCGTTGTGTGCATTTATGTCGGAGAGAGCATTCTCCATGCAAAATGTGGTTGTGGGTATTTTCAGGTGGATCAATTTATACATAGAGTGCTTGTTGAGGATGATGCCAAGATGTCATCTCAACACAACGAAGAGTTATTTCATGCTGCTGCAGATGCTGGGAAAAATCTTTATGCGAGGGGTGACTTTGCGAAAGCCCAAACTTCCGACCTCGATTTTTATCTCTTAAAGAAGGTATCAGCTACTTTTTTCAGCATGAGCAGGCTTGGGTGGATTTTAAAGTGAATATGAGAGTAAGTAGCTCATTTACAGGTTGGTTGGTTTCCCGATGTTATGGAGCGCAAAGCAATGGCCCATCTTGAGAAAGGGGACCATGTAAGACTACCTAGATTTGGCTAATGCATTTGGTTGCATGGATATGGACTCTGATAGCAGATCTGTGCTGCAAAAGGTGTCTGCTTTGATAGCTGCAGAATTCTACGCGAAGAAGGAGCATTTTCCTGGATTTGGACGTCCTTTCGCATTCAATGCTGAGCTTTTGGCGAAGTTCGTACTTTCTAATGCTTCTCGAAAGTGAATGAATTGTTCATTACGACATCTTAGAGACCCCTTCACACTTTCTATAGGGTTGGCCGTCAGCTTGAAGCTAAAGATGCTGCAAGGGGCGCATTAAAATCACCTTGGTGGACTTTGGGTTGCAGGTACCAGGTATAGATTGCTCAGATCTCCTACTCTTGCCTCTTCTTCTTAAGTTGTTCTTCATATTGTGTTTTGTGGTTTCTCTCAAATAGATTCCTTGTAATTCAGGACGTTGCTCAAATAGCAGAATGGAATGATAAGCAAATCAATCGCCTTAAAGATAGAGTTACTGCAGAAAGACGGGAGGAAGATCTTAACAAAGGGAAGGACCCTGCCCAGGTACTCTAAACAAAGTACTTTTTTCTCGAGCTCTTCTTTGTCCAAAACCACATTGTTGAAAATTTCTGAATTGAGGTAAGTATTTAATGAACTCAACTACTTTTCATTAATGGCTCAAAAGAGCTATTTATACAATGGAGAAAAAGCTGCAGAGAAGTTTGAACTTCTCTGCAGATTATAGCTGTTATACAGTAATGGCAAGTAGCTGATTGGACAGGCAGCAGCTACTGCAAGTTATACTGATAACTTCCAGATCATAGGTACCAAACTAGGAGAGGAAAGTAACTAGGACTAGATAACAACAAGAGGACATAATCTAGTTGAAATTAAACTAAACTTATCAGCAAATTCTTCTCCTTCTAACTGGGCAGCTTTATTCATCAGCTTGTTCATGTTCTTGGGAAGGAGAAGAATCTGCAGGTGCAGGGCAGCAACCACATGACCCTGCAATAGGGACAAAACCATGAATTAGCATAGAGGTCGTAGGTAATTCAACACTCCCTCTCAAGTTGGGTTTATATAGATCAAATAAGCCCAACTTGCTCGATAGAAAGTGAAAGTAGCTAGGACTTAAAGCTTTGGTAAAAATATCAGCAGATTGCTCCTTGCTGCAGACAAAAGGAGTGGCAATATCCTTGCTTAAAACCTTTTCTCTAACATAGTGACAATCAACCTCAATATGTTTTGTCCGTTCATGAAAGACAGGATTAGCTGCAATGTAAATGGCTGATTGATTATCACAATACATTAGCATAGGACTTTCTTCTGCAATCTATATTCTGCTTCAGCAGAAGATCTAGAGACCACAGTTTGCTTCTTGCTCTTCCAGGTTACAAGGTTTCCTCCAACAAATGTACAGAAACCAGTAGTAGATCTCCTCCCATTTTTGCAGCCAGCATAGCTAGCATCAGAGAAGGCAATAATTTTCATGTGTCCTGCATTCTTCATCAACAAACCTTGACCTGGGTTAGCTTTTAAGTAGTGAAGAATTCTGTCAGCAATAAGAACATGACTAGATCTAGGCTTGTGCATAGCCTGACTTAAAAGACTGACAGCATATGAGATTTCAGGTCTGGTAATGGTGAGGTAGATCAATCTACCAACAAGTCTCTGAAACCTACCAACATTTTCCAACAACTCACCTTCAGTTAAAGAAAAAATTGTTCCAGATTCAAGAGGAGTAGGAGCCGGAGTAGAATCAGATTTAAGGGTTTCTTTCAAGATGTCAAGAACATACTTTCTTTGGCAAAGGTGAATCCCTTTCTCAGAGTAAGCAAATTCAATACCAAGAAAGAATTTAAGAACACCTAAATCCTTAATATCAAATCTGTTTTTCAAAGAATTTTTTAGTTTTTCAATTCCCTTCACATTATTGCCAGAAATAATGATATCATCCACATAGATGCAAACAACAATTTTCCCATCAGAATTATCACAAGTAAACAAGTATTATCAGAATAATACATCTTAAATCCTAGGGAGATTAGCTCCTTATTCAATTTGTGATACCAAGTCCTAGGAGACTGTTTTAACCCATAAATAGCCTTATTAAGTCTTAAAACCTTTCCAAAGTGTTTTAGATGATAACCTTCAGGAGGTTCCATATAAATCTCTTCTTCTAAGTCCCCTTGAAGGAAAGCATTTTTAACATCCATTTGAAAGAGAGGCCACTTATTGTTCACAGCTGCAGAAATAAGTACCCTGATGGTATTCATTTTTGCAACTGGAGCAAAAGTCTCAGTATAATCAATACCTGGAGTCTGAGAGAAGCCCCTAGCAACAAGCCTAGCCTTGTGCCTTTCAATGGTTCCATCCTTATTATACTTAATCTTGTACAACCATCTACAAGTGACAGCTTTTCTGTTAGCAAGCAAGTCAGTAACAAACCAGGTTTTATTCCTCTCAATAGCATCAAGTTCATCCCTCATAGCATCCTGCCATACTTTGGACATACTTGCAGTTAAGTAATCAGGAGGTTCAACTTCAGTCTCTAACTTACTTATAAAGCAGTGATGAACCTTGGAAATTTGGTCATAAGACACATACCTTGCAATTGGATAAGGGTTAACACAGTTTTCCTTTGGATACACAGTTTTCCTTTGGATACACAGTTTTCCTTACTCTTGAAGATCTTCTTAGGACTATGTTATCTGAAGCTTTGTCTTGGTCAGCTTCAGTCGCCACTTCAATTCCCTCCTTGCTTCCAAGTCCTTCTCCCAACCTGTTGAATTTCTTTCTTGAATAAACATAGGGAAGATTAGAAACTTCTTTACCTTCATCTCGGCCTCTGGACTCAGCAATGGGTTCTTCATCTTGCTGTGATTCTAAAACAGAATCTGCAGCTTCTTGAATTTCTCTTGCTTCTATTTCTTGTTGAACTTTCGTTGGATGGACATCTTCAAGTGTTGTCCTTATCCTTGTGGTCTCAGAATAAGGAGTTTCACTTCTATTCTCCCCCTGAAACTCATTAGACCAATCTGCAGACATGTTTTGCATATAAAAGGCTTGGTTTTCAATAAATGTTATATCCCTTGTTAAATATTTCTGTTTGGTCTTAGGATTATAACATTTATAACCTTTAGTAACAGCAGAATAGCCCAAAAAAATGCATTTTTCAACTTTAGGATCATGTTTATCCCTTTTGATTTTAGGAATGAGAGGAAAACACACACATCCAAAAATTTTAAGGTGGTCAAGATTGATAGGTCTCTGCAGAAGAAGCTCAATAGGTGATTTAAACTTTAGAGATTTAGTTGGAGTTCTATTAATTAAATAGCATGCAGTAAGAACAGCATCAGACCAGTAGCTTTTTGGAACATTCCTTTCAAACCTGATGGATCTTGCAACTTCAAGTAGGTGCCTGTTCTTCCTCTCAGCCACACCATTCTGCTGGGGGGTGTAGGTGCAGGATTTTTGGTGGATAATGCCCAAATCTTTGAGCACTTTTGACAGATGAAAGTACTCAGAACCATTATCAGTTCTGAGGACTTTAATCTTTTTGTCAAACTGATTTAAAACCATCTTCTGGAACTCTTCAAACACACTGAGAACTTCAGTTTTACTCTTAAGAAGGTAAAGCCAGGTAGACTTAGTGTATTGATCAATTAGAGTAATGAAGTACTTGAATCCATCATAAGATATAGTGGAAGAAGTCCAAAGATCAGAATGAATTAAAGCAAAAGGCTCAAAATATTCAGTAGTAGAGTCATGGAAAATATTCCTACACGACTTAGCCATTTTACAACTAGTGCAGTTAGTTGAGATGGGCTGAATAGAAGGCAAAAGTTTGCTTAGAACAACATCCGATGGGTGGCCTAGTCTATTATGCCAAGCTTCAGGTAGACTTTGTGTGGAGGCACTCAAAACAGCTTTAATACTTTGAGTGGAAGCAAACAAAGCAGCCCTAGCTATCCCATCATCAAGAGTATACAGCCCATTGCTCATCTTTCCTTTACCAATCATATTCCCTGTTTTCATGTCCTGAAATAGCACAAATTCAGGTTCAAAAATCACTCTGCATCTAAGCTTATTGGTGATTTCACTAACTGAAAGTAACTTAGCAGTTAGGTTTTTTATTAATAAAACTTTTGATTCAAGATTAGACTTTAAAAAATGCTTATTTCCTACACCAATTATGGGCAGCTTATCACCATTGGCAACAGAGACATTAGACAGATTTTTGGTGTGACCTAAATCTTTTAAATCAGTAGCATCAAAGGTCATATGGTGACTAGCACCAGAATCAATGACCCAACAACTAGAAGCATGTTTGTATGCAGTCAAAGTAGTGGCAGAAATGATACCACTCTCTTGTTGGGTGCTAGTGTGCTGCCTCTCAGAGTTTTGAGGCTGATTTGAATGCTGCATCAAGCCTCCTCCTTTGTTGAACTGATTCAGGTATTGTTGAACTGATTCAGGTATTGTTGAACCATAGCCTCAATAGAATTCTGCATCTCATTAGGCTTGTGTTGCTCCTTGTTGAGGCTGGCAACAGATTGGTTTTCCTCAGGGGAAGCTGCAGAGAGATTTGCAGTGGCATTGCCTTGTCTTTGAGGCCTCAAATGAGGATTCAGGAACCAGCACCTGTCCTGTGTGTGCCCTGTTTTCTTGCAGTGCTCACAGAAC
Organism: Hypericum androsaemum; assembly: GCA_963995505.1. Classification (NCBI taxonomy): domain Eukaryota; kingdom Viridiplantae; phylum Streptophyta; class Magnoliopsida; order Malpighiales; family Hypericaceae; genus Hypericum; species Hypericum androsaemum. The sequence continues at coordinate 17,312,028 of OZ023181.1, read as the reverse complement.
CGGTTAGTTCTAGAGGCATTTCCCCTGCCTCCTCTGCCTTTGAATCCTCCCCTGGGGTGAGCTCCACCTCTGCCAGGACCTCCTGTGGAGTAGTACACACTAGACTCAGTGTGTTCCTCCTTGCCTTTGTTGCCTGGCATCAGTTTCTTCCTTGTTTCCTCTTGTTGAATCCTGGCACAGACAGTGTTTAGAGTAGGAAGCTCAGGAGCCATAAGAATCTAGTCAATCAGGCCTTCAAACTCAGGATCTAGCAAGCCAAGGACATTAAAAATCTGATCTTGTTCAGCTCTAGCTTGAACAATAAGCATATCAGATGTAGGAGGCCTATAGATGGCCAACTCATCCCACATTTGCTTAACTTTACCAAGAGCTTCAACAAAGGGAACACCACTTTGCTTACTTTCAGCAATTTTCTTCTGCAGCTCATAAACCCTGATAAGGTTTTTCTGATTCCCATACATTCCCTTGAGAGCATCCCAAAGTTCTTTTGATGTGTTTGAGAAAGCAAACACATCATAGACTTTAGGCTCAAGAGAACTATGAATAATCCTCATGATTACTTGATCATTAACCTCCCATTTATCATACTCATCACTGTTAATGTCAGTGGGAGCCTCAATCTTCCCTGTGACATAACCAAGCATGCCTTTGATGTTCAAAGACATTTTGGCAACCTTGGCCGAGGAGAGGTAATTGGGGCCATTTAGGAGAATGGGGGTAAATTTTATGTTTGTGGTTGTTTCACTCTCAAAGGAGATGAGTTTTCTGGGTTGGTTTGGTAGTTGAGTAGAGGTAGAAGAATCAAGAGTGGAAGCAGGAATTTCAGCCATGTTGCTCTGATACCATGAAAATTTCTGAATTGAGGTAAGTATTTAATGAACTCAACTACTTTTCATTAATGGCTCAAAAGAGCTATTTATACAATGGAGAAAAAGCTGCAGAGAAGTTTGAACTTCTCTGCAGATTATAGCTGTTATACAGTAATGGCAAGTAGCTGATTGGACAGGCAGCAGCTACTGCAAGTTATACTGATAACTTCCAGATCATAGGTACCAAACTAGGAGAGGAAAGTAACTAGGACTAGATAACAACAAGAGGACATAATCTAGTTGAAATTAAACTAAACTTATCAGCAAATTCTTCTCCTTCTAACTGGGCAGCTTTATTCATCAGCTTGTTCATGTTCTTGGGAAGGAGAAGAATCTGCAGGTGCAGGGCAGCAACCACATGAGTCACATGACCCTGCAATAGGGACAAAACCATGAATTAGCATAGAGGTCATAGGTAATTCAACAATTGTACCCAAACATCTTATGGGCCGACTAATCCAGGTCCGAACTGGGTCGGACCACAAAAGGTGATAAAGTTCTTCCTACCAAGTTTCTTCTCAGGACTCGAACTCGAGGACTCTGGTTAAGTTAAAACAACATTCACCTGTTGATCTATGTGCTTGGTGGCTTTTTTCTTACGAGCTTGATCCTTCTTTTTGATCCAATTTATCAACTTGGCATCTAGCCAATTATGATCATCCCAATTAAATTCTTCCCCGATATTTTGCAGATTGCATTAGATGAAGCTGCTCTTTGGTTGAACTTGGCTTCTGTGGATGGAACATGGGACGAATCCTTGGAAATGATAGCCCAATGCTATAGGGAGGCTGGCCTTCTCGACATCGCAAGCTTCATTGAGTACAGGGATTGAGTTGAGTGCCCCAAATTGGGATTGAGAATTCATATGCTTAGTTGGTAGCAATTTCCAGTTTTGGTACAATCGTTTGGAGATGGTAGAAATTAGAAATAAAGATTTGGGTACTTCCTCTTTCCCGCTGTATCCAATTATTCAGTTGCTTATGAGGAACCTGACATCTGCTTTTTCTGTGAACATTGGCGTCGACATGCTAGGCCTGGACCAAACTGGAAATGTCCGATTTCTTTTGGTTTTGATATTCAGAGTCGAGTAATGTCGGGCCTTATTTTAGGCGGTGATTTTCTTAATGATATTTTTACATTCGTGAGTTTGGAACTCAACATCTCCCTTAAGTAAATTCAAATCTTTTACTATTTGGATGGAACCAACTTACCAAACTCTTACGATGGACAACATTTCTCAAGTTTGTCCACTAAATCCATTCCTCAATTGTTCGATATGTGATGTTTAGCGTGATTAACAATCTTGGGGGTGACGCCAAAATAGTATCTTCTTCCTGGCCACCGAACAATAGAGGGAAAAAAACACATCTAAATTATAATTTCTTGTTTGGGAGAGTTTTGATAATAAAAAAACAATTTAACAAACAGCAGACACTTTAGAGATAAATCAAAAGATTATATCATTCTCTTTTGAGATAAATTTTGAGTGAGATGTAAATGTTGCGCTCAAACAAATACTGGATTTGGTGAATGGAATAGGAGTTGCATTAGTCGTAACTTGTTCTCCAGACTTGGTTCAATTGGTAAAGAGTGGGTATCTTGCGATCTGATTTGGAAGAATAAATATTTCTTAAAAAAATAATATCGGCTCTGAATATCCAATTTATTTGGGCCGAGAGATATGGGATGTAACATGGGTCTCTGGGGTATCAGGTTTGGGTTTTATTTTGGTGGTTGTAGGGTTGTTAAATTGACTGGGAAAATATCTGGATCTCTTGTGTGACTCGTAAATGCCTTCTAATTAAAATCGTACGCTTGGACTTTTTTTCTTCTATTTAAAATCAATCTCTTGCACTAAGTGTTTATTGGTATTTTTTTCATCTGTTTGTTTTTCTAATAAGTTCTAGAACTACACATACCGCATTTTCGGGATATTGCCGTATCTCCTGTTATTTGACCAAAAAAGAGGAAATATTGGACTCAGAACCGGTTGGATTTTATTTAGAGGTATTTATATTTTCCAATACTTCAATTAATGTTAGTAAAAGTTGGGGAGCTGCCAAGGTCGTAATTGGAATTAATTTCCTCCGACTTAATTGACTAATGGAAGCTCCCAAGCCAGGCGTTTGCCTGTGGAATTTTGTTCACTTTAAACTTGTGTAGGTGCCTATCTTTGGAAGGGTGGAACTGTGGAAGATGGGTAGCCATAATACATCCTATTCTTGGAGTCTACATCAACCCTACAAAATTCGAATAAATTGCTTTGAAGCCCTTGTGTTTTATTAGGTAAAAATTCATTTTAGTAACTTTTGGCTTGAACCATTTGCACATAATTATTTTCTGATTTCAAAATATTGTACTGAGTAATATAAGATTTTCTAATTGGCATTTCGCTATTTGGATAAATTTTATGGACAATGATACTCCTAATTATCATTATATCAAAATTTTAAAAATTATTAAAAATATGAAAAATATTACAAGAGTAGAAGATGGTTTTTTGTGTATTTTTTCTGGTTTAGTTTTTTTTAAAATTATAAATTATATTTAACAGTTTTTTATTCAAAAAATTATTCAAATAGTGAAATATATATTAAAAAAACTTCTGATATTTTGATCGGACAATTTAAAACCACATCATAGTTGGCCAAACTATAAATTATTAAAGTGTGTGCACTATAGCAACCTTCGTCGAAATGGTTTTTTATGCATGTCCTAAATAAGTGTTGTTTGGAGTTAGCTACTCGAGTTCTTATTTGACGGAGTATTTATTGGTTCAATTTTCATTGGGGTAATAAAATATTTTTACCAACATCAAAACTGCACCAAATTTAGTCACTATCGAGAGAGAGAGAGAGAGATGGCAAATTGATGTGGAAAGCCAATGCTTCATTATTCATAATTGATCCTTAAAAAAAATTATTCATAATTTATGCGGTATAAAAACATCATGCACTATCAAAATGTATATACATTTTTATATAGAGTTCGACAATATTCATCTCTAAATATCGAAGATTAAAAAAAAAGACCTTGACCCTTCTTCGGAAAGCAAGAATTAAGACACGAGTCAATCACTAGCTTGTTTCAAGCAACAAGAAGGCTTCAACTAGCTCCTGTCTCGTGAAATTCTTGCCTGATTTAGAAAGTAGGTATAGGTGGTAGCCTTCCTTCTAGCTTGTTCTAGTGCTTGAATTTCTCAACAAAAAAAAAGTTCTAGTGCTTGAAGTTGACGAGACGGCCACCTTTTTTCCTTTTTGTGAGTGGAGGGATTGAATTAATTTCTCGTATCTGGAAAACGTAAAGCGAGGTTTCATTTGCCGAATTGGAAACTCCGTGGCCCTCCATCTATTTCTCGCAAGAAGGAAATATTGTTCTCTTTCCCTCTTTCCGGACATGCAATTTCACACGAGCACGATGGGCGAGTGAGTGTGGTCCGTTTGTGATTGGGCAAAAATGAAAAATCACTATACACCTTCTTCTTTTTGTCAAAATGGATTCTCTTTCAAAAGTATTGTGAATTCAGTGTCCAAAAAATTCTTTGTCAAAATTTTTCAAATAGAGTTAATTCGAAAAGTTTGTTCGAATTCACAAATTGAAGGATTCTTTCGAATTGTGACACAATTCGAGTAAGAGAATACGAAAAAAGATTTTTAATTGTGTTTGGACATGAGATCCCGAATACTTTAAAAATGGACATCTTTTTTTTAAAAAAAAGGTGTTCAAACACGTGATAGAGATTTTTGACTTGTGATTGTGGCGATGTGTCCTTCCGTCGGATATTTGTTAACACGTGATTACTATTGAATCAACTAATACATGTTTAACTATGGTTGGTTTATTATGCAGAACGAAGTTCTTCTCTACCTTCGAAATCTCTGATTAACCGAGAAGTAATCTATTGTAGATGTGGCTGAGAGAGACTTAGTTGGGTGGCGGGAATGTGATGGCTCAACTTGCGCACTTGCCTTGTTGGATTCAATAAGGTCACAGAATGTTTTAGAATCTACGTTGAACCTAGTTGATAATGGCTACTGAAAGGCATCACCGCAATTTGTAAATTTGAAGACTTTTTAACATCGCCTTCGAATCTTTTGCTCTAAAAATATCCGAGCAGATCTAGAATTGAACGGAGGGACTTCACCTTCTTTTAGGGGCTTGCCTTTTTCTTTTCTGCAACCCATTTGAATTGATTCTCAATTTACTAAAATATGTGAATATAAAGTAAGAGATTATTGTATACAACGGGTAAAAATGAAAAAGAAAAATCCATTCACTCAAATTGAAATTTAACTAGAAGAGTTCACTATAAATTTTATATAGTTTTATTTAAATGAGGTGTATTTTGACGTGCACATATTTTTTAAGAAAATATACTCAATCTAAATACAATTATATCCAGTTTGCATTCAACTACAGTAATTCATAACGTGCTAAAAAATCTTCCGGCGCTAAAACTTTTTCATCATTGTACTGTTTTTCATAAGTTTTCATTATTGTACTGTTGAAAATAAATTATTTTCATAGTGTATGTTCTATTGATAAACACTCCAATTCACAACCTTTTGAATCTCTTTTCAAAGTAAGTAAATCAAACTAGTTACCCTAAAAAAAAGTAAATCAGACTAGTCTTACCGCTTACCTGATTGATCCATCCACACTATTCTCTTTCGAGTTCACACATTGGTCTAATACCACGTCGTATCTATGTCAAGAAAACCTAATTCTATACTTGGATTATTGAAATGATCAAGTCTCTAGTCTAACTTACATGCCTTATGTAACTTTTCTATTTTATGACTATACTCTTGGGTGTAATTAACCAATAATAAATTTGATTCACTTATTAAAAACAAATGGTTTATCTAATTGGGTGAATATGTAACTTCTTTTTATTAGAGTTTATTAATTGTAATATTTATAATTTATTTAGTGTGAAATTCTCTTTAGCGAATTTACAAACGCCGACCTCGTTAAAACGTTGCTATGATGAAATCTGGTGAAAAAAATTACGGTAGAAAAAGAGTAACTAAATTAAAAAAACTCAATCTTTATATTGATATCACTAAGAGAAACCCACGTGTCAAGAGACGGTATCCCATCTTCCACCCGATGGAAAACCTAATTTGCTATTTGGGCAAATTACTCTCAGATCTCTGGTTTATAGTTTCTATTACTCGCAGGTCCCTAGTTTTCAAAAATAGTGTATGAGATCCCTACTTTTTAAGAAAATATTGGTCTGAGGTCCCTAGTCACCGGATCGATCTTCTTAAAAATCTTCGGAGAAAATCTCCAATCCGGTGACTAGAGACCTCAGACCAATATTTTTTTTAAAAGCAGGGACCTCATACACTATTTCCAAAAGTCAGGAACTTGTGAATAATAAAACTATAAACTAGGGACCTGAGAGTAATTTATCCTTGCTATTTTGGTAAACACGAACGCCCTTTGGAAAAAAAAATCTCCATACACATGATTGGAGAATTTAGCAATATAGACAAAAAAAAAGCATAGACCTAAGTGGTAGGCATTAAGTAATGTGTATACCAAAATCTACTTGGAGAACAGTATCCTGTCTGGCTTGTGCAGCCCGGCTTCTCAAGCTGAGATCTGCGAGAGGCTCTTCCAGATGGGGCCTTACAAAGCTCCGGGTGAAGATGACTACCACGCTGTCTTCTTCCAGAGATGCTGGGAGGTTGTTGGGGATTCAGTTTGTGCCCAGGTTCAGGAGTTCTTCTGCAGTGGTCGCCTTCCCCTGCACCTGAACACCACCTTGATCACGCTTATTCCCAAAGTCCCTACCCCTGAGTCCCTTTCCCACTTTCGGCCCATTAGCCTCCGTAGTATTCTTTATAAGATCATTACTAGAATTTGAGTTAGCAGGCTGAAGCCCCTCCTTGATATTATGGTCAGTCTGATGCAGTCTACCTTTGTCCCGGGCTGCTATATATTATCCTTCGGGAGGTGGTCCATTCGATGCCCCAAAAGAGGGGGAGACTGGCTGGATGATCATTAAGCTTGACCTTGAGAAGGCTTATGACCATCTTAACTGGGGCTTTCTTTGTGAGACGCTCCTTCTGAGTAGCCTTCCCTTGACCTTTATCAACTGAATTAGAGAGTATATCTCGACTACTTCGATGCGGGTCCTGTGGAATGGGAGAAAGCACGAGGCCTTTTCTCTGACTCGTGGGATTCCCCAGGGTGACCCTATTTTCTCTTACCTTTTTGTTCTTTGCATGGAGAGGCTCTCACATGCCATTGAGCAACTGGTACATGATGGTCGCTGAGTCCCTGTCAGTCTGACGAGGCGCGACCCCCCGCTCTCCCAACTGATATTTTTCGATGACCTGATTCTTCTGTGTGAGGCCTCTATTTTCCAGGCTATGATGGTACATGACCTCATGGATACTTTTTGTAGGAGCTCGGGCGAGCACGTGTGTCTGCCTAAGTCCAAGGTCATGGTCTCCCAGAATATTAGTTCTGAGCTAGCTCAGGGATGTGATAGGTATCCCACTGACTACGGAGCTGAGCCAGTACTTCGAGGCCTCTACCGACCTCAGACGAGACTGTGGTTAGTCGTACCACTATATGCTGGAGAAGCTTCGTGGCAAGATGGCGGGATGAAAGGCTAGATTCTTGAGCAGGATAGATCATCTAACGCTCACTCGCTCGGTTCTGTCCTCAATCCCTACCCATACGATGCAGACAGATCTATTGTCTGCTTGCATTTGCTAGGATATAACCGATGTGTTTGCGAGTTCATACGAGGCTTCCACCAGGACCACCAGCGGATTCATCTTATGGATTGGGATATTGTGTGCTTCCCCAAAGAGGCAGGAGGCCTTGGGCTCCAGCCTATACGGAAGGTTAATATGGCGTCCTTTGCCAATCTGCCATGGAGATTCCTCCAGTCTTAGGACCCCCCCTTCTGGGCATGTGTTCTGATGGGAAAGTATGGCAGGGGCGGCACCGATCTGGATCTGCTAAAACTGAAGTGTGGTTCTTCTGCCACCTGGCAGGCCATTGTTAAGGCCCGACCAAGTCCTGCCCACAGATTTTTCCAGAATGTGGGAAATGGTCTTCACACATTTTTTTGGATGACCCGTGGCTCTCTCCCTCTCCTCTCTAGAACCACCTCATTGGCGATCTCCCTACGGAGGAGGCCCGAAAGAGGGTGACAGAGTACTGATCCCCTAGGGACGGTTGGGATATCCCTCGTTCGGAGGCTCTCCTGCCTCCTCGCATTATTGGTTCTTTGACTTCGACTCTTTTACAGGTTTCACTAGCTTGGATGGATTCACTTTCCTGGGGCCTCACACAGGATGGGAAGTTTTCTACTCGGTCTTTGTATATAGTTTGTTTAGGACTGCGGAGTTGCTACCCACTAACCCGATCTGGACTCGAATCGGGACCATTTGGGCTCCAGAGAGGATTAGGTTTTTCATTTGGTTGTTCTGTCATTGCAGGCTGATGACGAATACAGAGTAGGCGCGGAGGTACTTCACGGAGGATGATACTTGCCCAAAATATGGTACTGAGTCAGAGTCTCTGATGCATATATCTCGTGATTATAAGTTTTATAGGTGGATTTGGGCGTCCTTTCTGCCACCACCACCACAGAGCTTCTACATGGAGACGGATCACCGCAGGTGGCTCTGGGCCAACATCTCTGACACCACCACTCACACGGATGGACCGCCTTGGGCTACGACCTTTGTGATGGTGTGCTGTTGGCTATGGCGTTGGCGGAGTGACTCTGCCATCCGTTCAGGCACCATCTCGGGGCACCCCCCTCCCTCATTACTTCACAAGTACAGGAGTTTGCTAGTTGCCTGGCAGTGACCTGTGGAAGGCTTCGTCAAGCTCAATATTGATGGAGCTTCAACGGGCAACCCGGGTCCTGCTGGGACTAGTGATGTCATCCGAGATTCGAGGGGCTTTTAGGTATGCGGGTTTGCTAAGGGCATTGGAAGTTGCACCTCCTTGGCTGCAGAGCTTTGGGCCTTAGTCATCGGGCTCGAGTTATCTTAGGAAAGGGGGTTCCAGAGATTTCAAGTAGAGGTGGACTCCTCTCTGGCCATTCTATGCATTGGATGTGCAGTAGACCGTGCCCACCCCTTAGCGACCCTGATCTGCAGAGCGAGGGAGCTCCTAGCGAGGAGTTGGGAAATTGACATCCAGCACACTTGGTGGGAGGGCAACCACGTGGGGGACGCTCTCTCCAAGCATGCTTTGGAGATTTTGTATGATTATGTTATTTCTGATACTCCTTTAGCTTCTTGCTTTGAGACATACCTTGATGATTTACGGGGAGTTAGCTTACCTCGGTGTACCCGTATGGCCAGGGATGATATACGGGGATCAGATTTAGCAGTATCAACGTCAAGGCGGGTCACCCTGACCTTGCCAATGTGCTCTCTCCTTCTTGCTGCAGGTTCTCCCACCAGGTTTTTACCGCCAGAGAATTTTACTGAGGCCGGCGACCGCAACCTTGAAGGAGGAGACCCTATTTCTGAGGCTGATGAGGTGCTTTTGGCCCTCTAGTTAGGAGGACTGGTTACGATTTTCAGATTTATGTTGTATTCAGGTCTATTTTCCGTATTTATATAAGGGCGTGACTCCACCTTTTCCAAAAAAAAGAGTAATGTGTATATCACACTTATATTATACTTTTCTAAACGAACATTATATTGTCACCTGAAAGGGAACGAATGGCTTCAGATGATTGGCCTGTCGTGGCGACTTAAAAATCTTCGTTGGATACCTATCCAGAAAACTTACCACTCACAGAAAGTAAAGCAATCCCACATGAACCTGAAATTGTTTAAACTCTGAGCCATCAAATGGACAACTCCTAGCCGCGTCTGGTCGGTCCATTTAGTACTGTTTTTTCCCTGGGCCCAGCCCCTCTAAAGCCCACTACGTAAAATCAGCGAGCACGGAATATCAACAAATCGTTCAAATCGAGGATTGTCGAATTCTCTCTCAAAAAAAAGATTGTCGAATTCAATATTATTATTTTTGGTTTAGATCACTTTTTATTCAGATTGTCTCAAATATTCCAAATTTGAGTTAGATAAGAAAAATACTTATTAACTAGAGTTAAAACAAGTATACCCTTAATTAGAATCAACCTTCCTACACACACATGTGTGTGTGTGAAATTAAATTATATATTTTTTGGACGTAATAAAATTATATAGGTTGTCGATTTTCTTGGATGAGAAAGACGTCTATCCGGAAACAAATTAGATATACCACACCTATGGATATTTCTGGAAGGGATAGGGGACCAAGAGCCCACCTTACAACTAAACTACTGCATTAAGAAAGGAGATTTTTCTTGTGTGGTCCATTTGCTAAAACATAGGACCAAAGATGTGCGGTTTCAAACATCTTAGGACGAGAGTTCATCATGAGCCTACGTACCGACATGCACTTCATCAATTGATCATAAAAAATTAACCGGTTCTCGACAACGCAGTAGTATTTTAAATACAAGTTGTTCTCAGTTTTCAAATGAAGTACCTGACTTATAAAACAAATCTATTTGTCAAACTTTATGTTCCAAAGTTGTTAGGTTAAGAATCCTTTAAATCTTCGATGTCATAAGCGAATGTGAATTTTTGTAGTTGTAATAGTATAAAATGAGTTTTGTTTGTAAAAAAATGAAAAAAGAAACCAAACGAAGTGGCAAATTGGACAAAAAACACATTCCCTTAGAGGAAACACTTGTAATTTGGTTTGATGCATTTTTTTCCCCTAACACAATATATCACATAGTTGAGATTTTTATGGGCGCCTGCGCCCTCCATATTCACCAAAAAAAACATAGTTGAGATTTTTTTCGTCTATTGTCAGAGCTAACTTTGGACTTGATGTAATTTGTACTATTAATGATCAATATATGCTGATTTTACCCCTAAAAGAACACAGTTGAGATTTTTTTTATTCACACCACATATTTTCTTGGATAATGTTTATCGGTTCAACATATTCTCAACTATTATAAATTGCGTCAATAAACCCAAGCGCATCGATAAATACAAAAACACACATTCACAGAGTTCCATGCCTATGGTACTCCTTAGCTCCCAATTCCATAGTCAAGTCATAGTCGCTGTCGCACTCGATGGCCCTTTCGGAGTTTGGGATCAGAAACACACACTATAGGGTGTATTAAGATAAAAAAATAAACTATAGGGTACTTTAGTTAACGTTCCCTAGAAATTAATTAAAAGAAGATAATATAAAAACGGACTACGGGGATTACGTCGGTGACAGAGGTTTCGAAAAGTGACACTTTTAGTGACAAATTGTTAACCAAAATTGATTTTTCCAACCAGACCATACACATAGATGCCACGTCATCGCCACATCATATTTTTATATCCTAAATGGCGATGACATGACAAAATTACAAAATTCCAATCCCTTTATTTTTCTAACCGTAATTATAACAATTTTGACGATGTGGCGATTTTGTAATTTTGACTTTTGAGATTTTGTAATTTTACCACATCATCGCTACTTAGGATATAAAAATACGATGTGGCGATGACGTGGCATTGATGTGTATGGTTAGGTTAGAAAAATTAATCCCGGTTAAAAATCTGTCACCAAAAGTGCACTTTTTGTTGGGATGGCAAGAAATAAGAAAGATTTACTTCCTATTCCTATTCCTATTCCTATTCTGACTAGGTTTTGGACTCATAATCTGACCTAGATAGGTTACTTGTACACCAAGGGTTTGTCTCTATATAAAGACATGTTACCCTAGGTTTTTTGTATGGCTTTGTGGCTCGGAAACTCATCAATAAAAATTCTCCTTTCTCTCCGTGGATGTAGACATTAGGCCGAACCACGTTATCTCTTGCGTCCATGTTCTTTGCACATTTTGTTCCCTATTTGTTGAATTCCTAACAAGTGGTATCAAGAGCTAAGGTTGGAGGATGTCGAATCACGGCGCGAAGTTTGCTCTTGTGAAGTTCGATGGTTCATTGAATTTCAGGTTATGGCAAAGGCATGTCAAGGATCTCCTCGTGCAACAAGGGATGGTTATCGCGCTCTCGGAGAAGAAGTCCGAGAAGATGGAGGAGCAAGAGTGGGAAGAGTTTGAGGCTAAGGCAGTAGCGAAGATTCGCTTGTGCTTGGCGGATGATGAGGAGCCACCAGCTGGATTGTGGAAGAGGATCTAGGTCTGAGTCAAAGAAGTTCAATGAAAGTAGTTTCAAGTGCGGAGAAGGGCACATGAAGGGGACTATCCAGGATAAACTAGGGATCAAGACAACGAGGAGAGATTGGCATCCACAACCATGGCCACATATTCAGACGGATCGGATGGTGACTGGCTTTCTGTCTTATCAAATCCAATGCATCCTGGTAATCTCTTTTCATTAGGGACCTTAGATTATAACAGTGATAGTTATAAAGGTATGCTAATGAAGGTGGAGAAGGATGCGATGATAGGGATGAAGGGTGAAAGGAAATACCTACAAGTTAGTGAGGCACATTATTATAGATGGCGTCACATCAATGGGTCTGAAGGAGTTGACAAAAGCTCAGGTCATATGAGATTAGTTCGTACGACAGAGCAAAGACTTGACATGAATAGTTTGAGTAGAGTTAGGATTCGCAGAGACATGGATAACGAGCTATGGTTATTTCGTGGAAGCATGGTTGGCAAGGAGCCATAGTTGTCTCGGAGAAGCATTGTTAGCTGGGCCCCGCTATGGTTGTCTAAAGGGAAGTACACGTCAAAGATATTGGGTAGGTTTTGCATAGGGAATGCGAAGCAATTGTTAACACCACGCGCGGATCGGGTATCTCACTCAAGGTCGAATGATGGAGTTCGATCATGTCGAGGGTTCTACTTGGTAAAACAAAAGGTTGCCCTTTGTATGCTATGACATGTAGCATTGGTTTGAGGCAAAAAGGTCTAGCAGAAAAGTAGTTCGAGGTTGCGGAGCATGGGGCTAACAAAAAAATAGAGGGCGTGTCTATTGGTCGCAAGGTTGCTTCAGCATGTGGACTTGCTAGTTAGAATTCAATGGAGATTGGAGAAAATAGGCCAAGCAAGCTCAAAAGCTCGAGTTTGGGGGCTGGCTCCAAGTGATTGAACAAAAGGTGAAGAGAAAGTTGAGATGGTCTTATTGATGCAGTTATCTATGGTCCGAGATAGAGTCGGTGGAGTCGGATTGGTTTTGCAAGATCTTATGGTTCTTCATGGGGCGGTGTTTTGTCAAGGTGGAGTTTGTTGAAGTTCGGGTGAAGCTTCATAGTTCTTCCACGAGATGATTTCTCGCCAAGGTGGAGATTCTTGGGATGGCGAGAAATAAGAAAGATTTATTTCCTATTCCTATTCCTATTATGACTAGGTTTTGGACTCCTAATCTGACCTAGATAAGTTACTTGTACACCAAGGGTTTGTCTCTATATAAAGACATGTTACCCTAGGTTTTTTGTATGGCTTTGTGGCTCGGAAACTCATCAATAAAAGTTCTCCTTTCTCTCCGTGGATGTAGGCATTAGGCCGAACCACGTTATCTCTTGCGTCCATGTTCTTTGCGCGGTTTGTTCTCTAAATTGCTGAATTCATAACACTTTTCGAAACCTCTGTCACCTAAAAAAAAAAAGTCAAACTACGAGATACTATAATAACAAAGCGTGAAACTACATGATATTTTAGTGAACTTTTTCCTAATTTCTATGTCCTTTTTTTCTACGTTAATTTCTGTTGGAAATTCTCTTGTTTAATAAGTGGACAGCGATCAATTCCAGAACCCAGCCAGTCCTCCAAGTAGAGAAACATAAAGCATATTTTCCAGAATGGAGTCCATTTATTTTGTTGCCCCACTTTTTTTATACCCAATTTGAGGCTTCTCCTCCTTTCCTTTAACGAGAAATGGGTTCCCTTTCTTACCTTTATTTTGAGTTGTAATTTTCATCAAGCGTGAAAATTCTAGTAACCGAACTTTATATCTAGAATTCTATCAAGCAAAAAAAAAGAAGAAAGATATTCTATCAAGCAATTTAACATTAATTTTATGGTGGTTCTAGTGGACCAAGTGACAATGACAATGGGTTTTTCAACAAAATATAATTGAGACAAATAAACAATGTAGAAATCCACCAAAAAAATTGGCACTTGGTAAAATTTTCCCAGTTGGTTACCAAATAATAGTTCATTGTAAAATTTTCCACAATTTTATGGTGTTTTTTCTCTTAGATTTTATTATCTAAAGATCAATAATCTAAAAATTATGATTTGATATGGAAAAACTACTATAAAATTACTCATACAATAATTCTTCCACAATTATAACTTGATATACTTAATAGTTATGATTGTATCAAATAATAGTTTTATGAATGTTCACTTTATTTCTCCTAAATTTTATAAAAATATCAATGATTTAGGGATATAGGGACCCTATATAGGGATAAATCTACGAGGCTGAAGATGTGGCAGTGTTTCATAGATCCGATGCAAAAGAAAAGGATCTAAGGAGAGAGGGCTATATGTTGATAAAGGACGGAATCAATTTGTTGCGGTCGTACGTAGAGTTTTCTAACATACGGCATATGAAATGGCCTTTGGCATCTCGCTTGGACCACGTTTGGTGGGCTATAATGTGTCGATGCATATGATGTATCAAACAAATGTAACTTTCCTCGAAAAATAAAGCATGGAGGTGGTGGGGGTTGTTGATTCTGCTACCCTCTTCGTTGTCCAAAAGTTATAGGCTCGTCGAGAGTACTTTGTACTTTTTCTCTAGTATGATTTTTTTTTTCATCGTATACGAGAGTTTTGACAAAGTTGACGGCCACAATATCTAACGAGAAAATTGTACGCTTTATATAGGTAAACTGTACATACTATATTAATCAATAAAATTCAACTCATAAAAGAGGTATGGTGCAATAATTATTTATATTATGGGATGAAATATCTAGCTTCCTCCAATCTATTAAAGAGTTGGCTATGTGTAACTATTTTATTTAGAATAATACCAATTTTATCTTCTTTTTTATAAGTAGAATTTTGTCACAACGAGGGCTTAAAATCTTGGTCACTCCAAACCAAGTTCCCATCATTTTCTTATATCGTTAGGCGCTGCCCCATTGGTGTATTACAAAATTTATCTATAAAAAATATGGGCTCTAAAAAACTACTCTTTTCTATTATCACTTTTACCTGATTTATTTGCGGTAGTATCTTCGCATGAACATGAGAGCAAATGATACAATCCAAGTGTACGAGGAACATCACAAATTATTTTTTATGGTATGACATTAAACTTTGAAAAGAAATTAGCAGAGTGATGAGATGAGAGTGGACTATTGAGAGAGCTAAAAATAAATAACATGTTGTTAGAAATTAAAATGACTATATTTTTGGGAGAGATGTACACATTGCTTAAAAAGCATTTTGCAATTCACATCATATTTATTAAATGGTTTTAGAATTTTTTACATTAATTTTATAATGGCAGTAAATGAAAATTTCTGAATTTTCTTCTATTCATATAAGTCTTGTAATATCGGGACTAGTAAGCATTGACTATTTATTAAATAGTTAATTCACCTAAGTACATATGGGGCATTGTGCATGAACCAGTGCACTTTTGCTGAATATATGTAATTTGAAAGGACGGGAATTAACATATTTTACTTACCTCAAATGAGTAAAGATGACCAAATTAACTTCACCCAATTGCTAATTAAAATATTGGCTACTGTGCAGGATCTCTCGCTCTCTACTCTCTTCCCCAAAAGAAGATTTTTGACTTGCGTGTTCAGATTCTGAAAACCGCATGTTGAGAATATAAATAAACGAAATTCACATGGTAGCTACTAGAGAGGAGACGTGTCTCCTGGATTAAAATATTAGCCGGGACAACCTTAATCTTTAAATATAATCTGCCACGGAGTGCCTCCCTAATCTTTAATATTGTCCGTAGGTTTAACAAATTGGACGATGACGGTCCAGCTGACGCAAGAGCCTCCCTTATTTAATAGTACGTATGTGGTATATGACGATTTTTACTTGGTACATGTTGTTTAAAATATATAAAATAAGTCTAATCTTTTTTACAAATTTTGACGCTTAGAGGTTCTTTGCAGATACCCAGATAAATTTTCTGAAATGACATCATTTCGGTACTTGCGTGGTTGGCCTTCACGATTTTTTGTATCCGAGTATGGTAACTTGGCAAGTCGAAATTTTTTTTAAATAATCTTATTTTTCCAAAATCAATCCCTTTCTTTAATTAATAGAAACAAACGCGACCCTTCCCTCCCTTACTTTCCCGGGCATCTATTCAGGTTCTCCAAGTGCACCTTTTCAAATATATTAGGGAAAAGTCCACTTTAGTACTCTGTGGTAAAAAATCGATCAATCGAGTCATACTTATTCCAATTAACATCAAAAAGGGCCTCGGGCAGCTGCCCGGAGCTGCCTGAACCCTGCCCGGGCTACGTGGCCAGCCACGTCACCAATTTTTGATGACGTGGCGCCATGTGGACATCCATCTCCTCCCCCCCCCCCTCCGCGTCCTCCTCCTACCCTCCTCCTCCTCCTCCTCCTCCTCCTCCGCGTCCTTCTCGTCCTCAGCGTCCTCCGCCGCCGCTGGGGTTCGGGAAGAGGAACAATCGCATGCGGGCGGGCTTAGGGGAAGACCGGAACAACCGGTCGTACTCGTGCATCATGTGATCTAGGTCATCGTCGTTCGTAACAGAGATGAGCGCGTCGAGGTCCTCTCCGGGGAGCTGGTACTTGAACGACAGGTCGTTTGGATCGCCGCCGCAGAGGGCGGAGAGCCTGGAGAGGAGAGAGGGGAAGCGGACGGATCGATCCACGGCGAGGATCTTGGTGTCACCGCCGACGTAGGAGAGCTGGTTGTCGTGGGGGCGGGGCTGGATTTTGCCGCCGTAGGAGCAGAGGAACTTGGCCTTGTAGGGGACAGCGGACGACCGATCGTCCCACGGGCCGGCCCCTGGGATCTGGGGCTGGCCGTCGAAGTCGATCTCGCGGGAGCGGGGGGAGGTGTCGTCGGAGTCCGGGTAGGAGTTGTAGGAGTAGTTTTCCATTTTGGAGGGAGAAAGTGGGTTGGGGGGGGGGGGGGGGGGGGGGGGGCAGGAGATGGATGTCGGGCAGGGTTCGGGTAGGTTCGGGCAGCTCCGGGCAGCTGCCCGAGGCCCTTTTTGATGTTAATTGGAATAAGTATGACTCGATTGATCAATTTTTTACCACAGGGTACTAAAGTGATTTTGGTCGATACCACAGAGTACTAAAGTGAACTTTTCCCAATATATTAAGCAGGGACAACCTTAATCATTAAATATATTATGTGCCCTAACATTTAATATTGTCCGTAGGTTTAACAAATTGGACGATGACGGCCCAGATGACGCAAGACAATCCCCTATTTAATATTTAATACGTACTTCTACAACGCCCATTATTTTAGTGTATTGGATAACAATTTAAAATCCTTGGACTTATTAAAGGAACATGCTTTGATTGGTCCTTCTTCGTTAGATATTTTGCACAATACATATAATAATCCCACCAAACCTCGACCCTATTTCCTCGTACACTGCTACACTCCTTCGCATGCCCAAAAGCCATACACAAAACCACCACCACCGCCCCCTCTTCGGTAGCAGTCAATAATATAAAAATGATCGCATGTTATATCAAAATTAAGTTTCTCCTAGCACAGCAGGTAGATTTATCGAGGTTATAGTTTAATTAGAAATTTTAAATTTGTCTGATAATATCATGATTAAATTAAAATTTGATAGAAAGAGTTACGTCTCAATTTTAGGTCATACTCAATTTGAATATGAATTAATAGGCTTAGTTAATATACAATACCAAAAGATTTTGACAAAAAATTGCCTCCAAAAACCATTAACGTATGAAAATTAGTTTAGATCAACCATACATCTCGAATTTGAGATCTTCAAGATTATTTTACCCTTTGTACTCCAACTAAACGTTGATATAACATGCAAATTCACAAGGCTAAAACTAACCAAGGGAGCACGTTAGTGTTTTTTTAGAATAACACATCAGTTTTTTGGTGGCCATCTGTTGTGTTTTTAATTTATTATCTTCTGGTATTTTTGTTCCATCTAACTCACTGTGTACTTGGGTTTGGGCTTAATATGAAAAGTCTTTATCATCATAATAGTCATGTCTGACTGCTTTTGGCCGAGAGAGAACTGATTCAAAGAACGTCTTGATATTTCCAAGGCCCCTCTCTATCACTTTTATATGCCTAAATTTCCCTCTACCTCTCTCTCATCTTCTTTCCGCCAGTTAAAGAGCAACAACAAATGAACTCTTGAGAAATTCGTATTTCGATTCATCAATAAGACACAACAGTACTCGATTCCGAGTATCAACATTTTCGCTCGAAAAACTCTTGGCTGTAATGTTCCGTGATCTGACCGACTATTCTCATAGACAAATACAATCATTTTAGAATGTGTTTTCTCTCAAAATATTTGCCACAAAAAAAAATACACTTTATCATATAGATATTACAATCAAATCACTTAAACATTTATTACATATTAAACACAATTTCAACTCCAGACCCTTTTCTTTACTTGTTCAGGGAAGTCGTGTCACGGAACCCAATTTGTATATGAGGCATTACTCAATGAAGGAAGTGAGAACCAGTACCGAGAAGAAGTCGTTACAGCGTTAAGATTGGAAAAGAGCCAAATAAAGAAACAATCCCCCCAAAGAAAACAAGACAAAATTTAAGCATCTTTGGCACAAAACAAATTAAATGTCACCGTGCCTATTCTACTGGGTAGGTGGCAGCAGTAACAGCTACATTTTGTTGTCGTAGATTTCCATCCAAAATAGAGGAAATAAAATGGTTAGACAAAGCATTTTTTTAGTCAGAACCAGAAGTTTTTACATTTCTAGTTCCAATATGTTTCGTCCCTTTGTTAGTTTTTGACCAACTTTGTCCCAGAAACATGGGACTTTTTCTTTGGCCAATGGAATTGGAGATCGGGGCTTTTTTTTTCACTCTATTACCCATTTGTTTGTTTTCACATAAGCCAAACATGGGAATATGGGTCAAGAGGGGGTTGGTTCATGTAAAAAATAATTGGCCAGGTGAAGGAAAAAATTGACTTTTTTAAGAGGGTCTCAAGAGAGAGTGGAACCCATTTTGTTGCAGCCAGTTTTGTGGAGTCCTAATCTGCTGGGGGAATCCTGATGATGCTGCACCACTTGCAAAATGCTGATGAGGAGGTGGACCTGGTTGCCACTGTTGCTGATTTTGCTGGTGGTGGTGGTGATCATTCGGCGAGAGCGAGAGGTCATTCGAGACTCGTCCTCCATTGCTCGGATAATGCACCTACAATAAAGTTTAACAAAATTTGAGATCAAATGTTCAGATTGACCTAAAAGACGCAACATTCTTACAATAACTGAAGCTACATTGCAAGACATACTTGGAAACTTGGAGAGCTGAAGTACGGTGCAAGAACCGGATGCGTATTATAGGCGTCTCCAGGCGGTCTCCTAGGCTGTTGCCCGTATGATCTTTGCATTTCAGAGGTACCGGACTTGTGAGATGACGATGGAGATTGAATGTGGGTTTGGCTTAGAAGCTGCATTGTCTCTGAAGCGTTATAGCCATCTCTCCTTTGGCCATCATTTTCACCCACAAAGAGGTTCAGCTGTCACAAGATGAACATTAGCAACATTAACCAATGAGGCCTATAAAATCAAGAAGATTTTCAACACATACAAATTGTTGTGGAAAAACTAATTACCTTAGGTGCCATTCCGCGATTTCGCCAGTCTACTTCTTCCATTGGCATTGGACCGGGATGCTGATCCGCAGCATTGGCATTTCGCCTGTCGCTGCTGAACTGCAAACTACTTTGCTTCGAAGCAGCAGCCGAGTTGCCCAAGCTCAAGTCAAGATTGTGATCAGCAGTACCAGTTGGTGATTCTGATTGATCACACAAATCACATAAGCCAAATGTTGATAATAAAAGCCAATTTGATACTGATAAATAAGCTTACCGGTAGAAGTAAGCTCGCTGTCGTAGATGCTCGGGTCGAAGTTCGTGACGGCCTCCTTGCCATTGCACTTAATCGCAGCTTTATCATAAGCCCTAAAAGTACAGAAGCAGCAAAAAACTATCAAAACCAAGATCGACCCGGAATCGAATTCGATTGTTAGAGCTTATAAGCACCAACCTTGCAGCTTCGATCTCCGAATCGAACAAGCCGAGATAAACATACCTGTTAGAATCCAACAGAAAACTAACAGAATCAGCATGAAACCAAACACAAAAGAGGCAAGGAAGGAATTAAAAAGGAAGGTGGCAAGTCGGTTACTTCTTTCCGAGGAACTGGCCCATCCTGGCTTCCCATCTCCCACACTTGTGCAAGGTGACTCCCCTGTACTTGGAGCTACCCCGGGGGAAACCCGTGCTTTGTCTGCGAAGCACGTGCACGAACTCCTCCTTAGTCAGGCTGCCCATCTGATCAAACATTGTAAAAATCAACGTCCGCAATATTCACGAACAACGACTAAAGACACAAAGTTGTCTCTCTACCTGCTTCAAATCGTCCTCATAATCTTCAATGCTGAAATTAATGTCCGCCTCCCGTCCCCGGAACTTGATCGCCGCCCTGTCGTATGCGCTGGAAGAAGAATAAAAGAAGAAAAATTGGCAAAATGGGTGGATTAATTAATTACGCAAACAGAAATAAATTAAGGGAGCAATTAATTAAGCAAGTACTATACTACTCACCGAGCAGCCGCATGTGCAGTGTCAAACCCACCTGAGAGAGAGAGAACAGAAATAAACCCAAAAAAATAAATAAACAAACCTTGTTATAAACAGTGATACCAAACAAATAGGCAAACAGAAGACTGTCTTCGCCTAAATCAGAAATATCGAGATCATCTTGTAAGAAGCTATATGGTATAGATACGTCACGTACCTAGGTATACTTGTTTCCCACAATCCCTGCATCAATTAAATAACCAAACTTTACGTTATAACCAAAACTAGGTGTGTGTATATATATATATATATATATAGAAAGGGGTGGGGGAGAGAGGGAAGGGGAGGAAAAGATGAAGAGACCGACCAAATATGTGACTCCCAACGACCGGTCCTCCGGTAGTAGGTGACACCGCGATACTGGGAGCTCCGGGAGCGGGGGCCCCGCCGGCTCTTCTTCAACGGCTGCGGTGCCTCCACGCCGGCCCTCTGGGGCCCGGAAGCCGACGACTCCGACTGGCAGAACTTCACCCCGACCCAGTGAGCCCTCGGGAACCCCGAGCTGGGCCCCACCATTTCCATCGCCGTCGGCGGAGGCTGATGTCCTTCCACGGGGAAGAACTGGCGCGTCGCCGGCGGGGGATCACCCTCTCCCTCCTCCTCCTCGTTGTTGCAAGGCATCGAGAACCCGAACAGCCTGTTCTTGCTCTTCTTCACGTTGGCCGAATTTAGCCTCAACGAGATGTCCTGATCGGGCGGGTTCTCGTCCTCCTCGGATCCGTCCTCCACGACCACAGCGGACGAGCTGGAGTTCGAGAAGGACCCGACCCGTTTGCCCTTATTGTCGTGGGAGGAGCAACAGCCCTCCTCCGAGTAGTAGCACTCCTCGTCGCCTCCCCCACCGGGTGAGTCATTAAGGTTCCACATCAACCACAAAGAAGCTCTCTTTACCCTTTATCTTTAGAGAGAGAAACAGAAGTAAGAGAGAGAGAGGGAGGAAGAAGGAAGAAAGAAGAAGGGAGAGTTTGGTGTTCTCTTGTTTCCTTAGCTACTACAACCCAAAGACAAGCGGTAGACGAGAAAGGGAAGATGCCAAGTTTATAAGCTATATTTAGCTTCTTCCTTTTTACTTATTAGCTTATAGCGGAAAGGGCGTCCTTCTTCTCTCTTCTCTCTTCTCTCTCTAGCAACTTGTTGCCTCGTCACTTTTGTTTCAATTAATTTATTGGTTTTTTTTTTAAATACATAAATTGATTTTATTCCTCCAAACCGAATTAATTACATGTGTTCTAAAACCACCCAGTAGAGGAGGAATCCCCACTAATATACAACAACCTAATTAATTTATTAGTTCCTCTCCGCTCTTTTTAGTTGATTGTCTAGGCAATTGTCCGCTTTGATGGTTAGCTCTCATAGTTTTACGTTCGCCATTCGTTTTTACTCTCTTTGTTCTGTTGTTTTCGATTTGATTTTTTTGATATCTTTGTTGTTGTCTATATTTTTTATATTTTTGATATCCTAATCATTTCGTTTAATATTAGACTTTGTCTCAACCTTTTAAAAAGAGATGATATTTTTGCTTGGAAATGGATAAATTTTTAGTTTATAACATTCGGTGTTCGGATATTCACTTCACAAATTATTTAGATTCAAGTCGGATTAAAATTTAAAAGTATGTAAATATATTTAAAACTTCTCCATTTTTAACATTTTGAATTCGAAATTTTATGGTTAAAGTATAACATTTGTTTCACCATTTTATCTAAACATTCGTTGGTTGGAAATAGTTTGTTTTAGGCGTGGAGTTAGATGGACAGTGTCAATTTTTGTGGGGCTTTTATTAAATAGCCTAACTTTCACCATCTCTCTCCTCTAATGCACTGTGGTGCCTTTCTTTCTCTCTTTCCCTATTGGCCTTTCTTTTTTGAGGGACTGAAACCACTGTTTCTATAATCTATGAAACCTTTTCTTATTGGTGGGTTTCAAGGGAACACTGAGATAGATGGAAGGAGGGGAAAAAGATAATTATAAATAAATAAAAATCCCAAGGGAAGCCGGGTGAAGTGAAGTGAGGAAAAAAAGAGAGAGAGGGAATAAAGATTAAAGAAAGAAGCGTCTTTTTCTTACTCAACTCTCGCACGTTAACCAAATCGAAAAGCATCCCCTCTCCCTCTCCCTCTCCCTCTCCCTCTCCCTCTCCCTCTTGTTTTCTCTCTCTCTTTCTGTAATGCCCCACTAATAGTAATAGAAAGTTGTCTAATTACTCAACTACCTTAATTAGCTAACAGTTATTATTACCAATCCGAGAATTATAGTTTAATAAGAAATTTAAGTTTGAGCTATTGCAAATGAATCAATCTTAAATATTTATTGAATTTTTTTGTCACATTTCAATAATATATTGTCCAACCCGACTCTAGATTAATCGCCACTCAGACCACCCACATCAGTGGGTTTAGCCGATCGATCGGCTATTTTTTTATTATTAAAAAAAATAAATGAAAATGGGGAGCGAGCGGCCGATCGGTTTGCTTGCCCGATCGCCGCTCGCAAGCGGAAAACGGCCACTTGGCCTTTTTTTTCTTTTCTTATTTATCTATTTAGTTCCACTTGGCATAATATTATTCATTAAAAATAGATATTTTGGGATAATATTTTCGTGGTTATCTAAACAGACCTTATCTTTAGCAAAACTAAAAAAATATATGAAAATTATTATTTTTCAAATCTCTATAAATAGAGTCCAATGTTAACATATTTTCATACACCATCTAAAATTCTCTCTTCTTTCACTACATAATATTTTCTTTTAAATATTTTTTGTTATATTATTTCTGCTATGGATCCAAATGATCCTAATTTCCCAAATTTTTAATCATTTGAATCATATAATCTTTCAGACTATCTAAATTCTAGAGATTATCCAAACTCTCAACCTTTTTATACTTCTCAATTATCGCCAAATCTTTCCCAAATTTTATTTTCCCAACACCAACCCCACAAAATATACCACAACATTTGTCCTTCGATGGGGCTAGGGAGAAAAAAACTAAAAAGTCGGCACTAAGTAATTGGAGTGTCAAAGAAGGCATTGTCCTAATGTCAGTTTTCTCCTACTGTAGCCAAGACAACACTATTGAAAAAAATCAGAAGAGTGCTTCGCTATGGTCCCGAGTGAGTGCTTTGTACCATAATGCTCAAGCATAAAATCTGGGAGAGATCCATGAAAAAAACATGCCTGCAATTAAAGGTCGTTATACACGACTTAATGCCAATGGAGCAAAGTGGGTTGCTGCATACCGAGAAGCACTCAAACGGAAACGGAGCGGCATAAGCGATGCCGATGTTGAGACTGAAGCTCAAACACTTTATGAAGGGAATGATGGCAAAAAATTTGTTGACCTTGTTATTTTTAATGAAGTTATGTGTAAATGTCCTAAGTGAAAAATTGAAGAAGGAGATCACGGTTCAACATATTTGGCTCCTGATGTCGCGGAGGAGGATATAGAAAGTGGTAGAAGCTCAAAGAGGTCAAAGACTACCGAAGAAGGTGATTATTCAATCCCATCTAACTCAGAAGATCCAATCACCATATCTTCAAGAATCTTCCGTCCTATGGGTAGAGATGCTGCCAAAAAAAGGAAAGGCCTCTAAAGATGTTGCAGCAGAAATTCGTGCGTTGAGAATAACCAGAGATAATGAAAATGAAATTTTGAAGAAGAGAATGGAGCTGGAGCAACAAAGGGAGCAACAAAGAATCAAGCGAGATGAAAAAAAGGAGGCCATTAAGAATATGAAGTTGGATAAAATCATGTTGACTGCTTTGATTTCGAAACAACACTTATCCCCAGAAGATGAAGAGATGAAGCGCTGTCTAATGTCTCGAGTGTTCGGAAACTAATTAGTAATTTGTCATTTCATGTAATTTGTTCTTCCATTCATGTAATTTGTCTTTCATTTCATGTAATTTGTCATTCATTTCATTGTCTTTCATTTCATGTTATTTGTCTCGTACCTATTGTGTTGTCACTTCACCTTTTGGTATCCAATCCATGCCTGTAATTATGGTAATTTGTCTCGTACCTATCGTTTTGTCACTTCACCTTTGGCATCCAACCCACGCCTGTAATTATGGTAATTTGTCTCGTACCTATCGTCTTGTCACTTCACCTTTGGCATCCAACCCACGCCTGTAATTATGGTAATTTGTCTCATACCTATTGTCTTGTCACTTCACCTTTGGCATCCAACCCACGCCTATAATTCTATATATATTTGTGACCATAACAAACTTAATTATACCGAAAAGCCTTTCAATATTATTCAATAGAATCAAATCTCATCACAAATGTCTCTCAGTGAAAATATATCAGATTCAGATTCAAGTTCTAATGCTTCATTCACCAGGGAATTTGATGAATGGGAAGCACGAAGAAGTGAACAAAATCGACAAATTGATCACTTACTCGAGGATGCCTTCGTAGTCAATCCTGGTCTAACCCAGGAAGTGAACAAAATCGATAAATTGATCACTTAATAGGTAAAAATATTTTGTTGAGAGGCCAAAGTATTCACCTGAGATCTTTCGGAGAAGGTTTCGCATGCAAAGATCGTTATTCCTTTACATCGTGGAGGCGGTTAGTGCCAATGGCCAATATTTTCAACAAAGAATAAATGCTGCAGGTACCCTTGGTCTGACAGCCTTGCAGAAATGTACTGGAGCTATAAGGGTATTAGCTTATGGGACATCAACTGATGTCGTTGATGAATACTTGAGAATGGGTGCATCTACAACACGGGAAGCTCTCATGAAGTTCGTAGAAGGTGTAATTTTCTGTTTCGGAAATGAGTATCTGAGAAGGCCCAATGCATAGGATTTGGCAAGACTTCTGTACGTCGGAGAACAACATGGATTCCCGGGCATGATAGGCAGTATTGACTGTATGCACTGGGAATGAAAAAATTGTCCTAATGCATGGACTGGGCAATATGCAGGAAGGAGCGAAAAGCCTACAATTATTCTGGAAGCAGTTGCATCATATGACTTATGGATATGGCATGCATTCTTTGAAACACCCGATACTCTCAATGATATTAATGTACTGCACCGATCTCCTATTTTTAGTGATATCTTGAAAGGCCGAGCACCAAAAGTGAGTTACATTGTCAACGGTCGACAAAATGATATGGCATATTATCTCACTGATGGGATATATCCTACATGGGCTGTATTTTTCAAGTCAATTACATCTCCGATAACCCTAAAATACTAGTTATTCGCTCAACATCAAGAGGCTGCTAGAAAAGATGTGGAGTGAGTTTTTGGAGTTCTACATGCTCGTTTTGCATTCATTCGACGTCCATGTCTTCTTTGGGACAAATAGTTAATGGGAAGAATTATGAAGGCTTGCATCATATTGCACAATATGATAGTGGAGGACGAACGAGACACATATTTCCGTTATCATGATCCGGCCGAATTCTGTAATGAAGAGGACAATGAAGAACCTTTTCAGTTCTCTACTGAACGCATCAGAAATCTATCCACCTACATGACTGCTAGGGAACAACTTCGCAATAGAAAAGCTCATAACGCTCTGAAAAGTGATTTAATTGAGCATATTTGACAAAAGTTCGGGAACGATAATTAATTATGTAATTTAAAATTTCTGTATTTGTAATTTAAAATTTTCGTATTCGTAATTTATTATTTCTGACTTCTATTTATACCTCGAGTATTTTTATCTAATTTAATATTCCAAAAAATGATAGTAGATAATATGTGGATGAGAGAGAAATTAATTGTTTATTCTGTGAACTGGTTTGCTGCTGTGGGTAGAAAAATATATAATTGGATTAGATTGGATTAGATTAGGTGTAGATGAGAGAAAAATTAATTGTTTATTCCGTAAACTGGTTTAGATGGTTTGATGATGTGGGTGGTCTCAACTACCATTCTCCATCTCTTCTCGTTTCCCATCGCCACCTACCTATAAGTAAAAAGCTACAATAGAAGAAACCCCCTATTCTTGGAAAGGGTAAGCATATTTCCCCTCACCCCTTTTTGTTTCACCTTGTTTTTACCATAATCAACAAGGCGGAGGTAGCGGTAAATAATTTTTTCGAGGGTAGAATAGGATCAAGAAAAAACTTGTAGGGGCTGTTTCGGGAATAACCAAAAGGTGAAGGCTGAGGGAGGAGAGAGGAAACCTCCTGCAGGAGGGGTAAAACAGGTGGGTGTGGGGGACTTCGGTATCAGAAAAGGAAATGGGAATAATGTTGAGAAAAGGAAAATATTACCAAAAATGTCCAATCCAAGAGTACGGGAAGAGGGCCACTTTTGCCTCTTTCGTTATTCTAGCAGACCAATGCCCTTCCGCTTGTTCGTACCTCGTATTTATTTATGGGATTTAACCCAACCAATCCACTCCCACTTCCCCTCCCCGGCTCCCCCTCGCCCGCGCGTTCCCCTCACCTTCTTAGTACGGACGAACAAATGAAAGTGGTCCGTGGTTGGTGGACTTTTACCCTTTGCTCCTGCCTACTTATTTAATTGGGCAAATTACCCTCACGTCCCTGTACTTTGGTCACCCTCCCCTTAGGGTCCCTGACTTTTGAAAAATGATTGTCCCGTCCCTAAGTTTTGATAATAATAGACTCTCGGGTCCCTGGAACCGGAATATTCCCTTTTCTCCGGTAAACCCCCATTTGAAATGACCAAAATATCCTCCCTTCTTAAATTTTACTCAACCCCACTTCATCTTCTTCCTCCCACTTCATCTTCTTCCTCTTACTTCCAACTAAAATCAAAACTCAAACTTTAATATAAGAACTTGATTACAAGACTACAGAACAATTGAAACTCTATTAAAAGACTACGGAACAATCCAAATGAAAAACAAGAACTAGATACAGTCAACGATGGGGCAGCTCCTTGGCCAGGTCCTCCCCTCCTTCTAAAACCCCCAATTGTTCAAATAACCACACACGATGCCGCTCCACATTGAGGCAACCAATTAGAGGCCCTGGTCCACCCCACCCCGTTCCCCTCCCACTCCATAAGCTTCTCGGCCCCAACCATTTCTCTGTTCCCCACTCTCTCTCCCCCAATGGCAGCGGCGACTTCTATGACTACTGTTCGAGGAAATCAATTAATTTAGGTCAGGCCTCTGTAGCGTCGTCGTCCTCTCCTCCTCCCCAGCTTCGTCGCATAGGTTCATCTTCCCGGCATCGCGAGTTATTTTCTTTTCGGCTCGTCGCCGGGTCCCAATGGGTGGTAGAGCTTGTCGACAGTGGCCAAGGTGCTCAAGATTTTTCCTGGATCCGCCTAAGACACAGAGGAGGAGAAGGAAGACAAAGCGAACGAGATCTGTTGCCCTTGTTTTCAACACAGATAAAAAAATTGTAGAATATGTGCGAGGAGAATAGAATGTCTGATGAGTTTTTTTTTAGTTTGGAGTTTTCGTTGTGATTTGTAGAATAAATATTGTTCTTGATTTTTCTTGGATTGATTGTTCTTGTTCTTGTAGAAAAGAAATAGTATCAGTAATTTTTCTTGTTCTTAATTTTTCTTGGGTTGATTGTTCTTGTTCTGGGTTTGGTGCCTACCAGGAAGGAAGAAGGGAGAGGTAGGGGAAAGAGAGGGTCGTTAATTTTTAAATTTTAACAAGGGAGGGTATTTTGGTCATTTTAAGTGGGAGTTCACCGGAGAAAAAGGAATATTCCGGCTCTAGGTACCTGAGAGTCTATTATCATCAAAACCTAGAGACGGGACAATCATTTTCCAAAAGTCAGGGACCCTAGGGGGAGGATGACCAAAGTACAGGGACGTGAGGGTAATTTGCCCTATTTAATTTGCTACGAATAAAGAAAAATGTTTGTGTTCCAAAATTATATAATATTCGTACATCTACGTGATTAAATGATTTGGTTTTGAATTGAATCAAATCACAAAAATATCCAAATTTTACTATCGAATTATATTATTATAATTCGAGATCTATTCTTATATTACTAAAAAAATATGGTGGTAGATAAAGTGAATATTTATATTTTCTTTTGTACATGCGTGATCAATCAGTTAGTTGATTTGCTTTATTAGCAAACCAAAATAAGCAAATCAGCTCTGCTGGAACATTTGTAGTTTTTCTCTTTCTTTTCTTTTGACATTGCCAAGAATTTGCAACTTCATGCTCGTTTTATTCTTAAATTACGGCAATCCCTTTCTCTAATTGAGTCTTTTGAATAATTAGCAAACTTTATTAATCAAAGAACACAAAGTAGAGAAAGGAAAGAACAAAGAAAGATCTGAAAATACTAAATTCCAGAAGGCAGAACTATACTCACACTATCTCACAAAACGGGAAGTGAGGAGTAACATAAATCTCATCAATATTAAACATACCATAAGAAATAGGAATAAAACAGTACATTCAATGCTATTCATAGAAAAAGTTAAGAATATTTCTTACGAGGCACATATATTTTCATTGATCTCCTATTGTCTATCTGCTTAGGTGTTTTAATGGATTGTTCTGCTTCCACCACGTCTCCCATTTCTTACCTGCGAATTGAGTTAGATCCCAAAAAGTTATAGTTGTCTTACTTTTATGTTTCCTACTTTGATTTGGTAGTCGAGTTTTATCGTTTCAACAATTAAAGGTTGAAAATTAATCACTGATTCGTGACCTTAGATGTTAGATATTAAATTAATTCGGTAATTGAAGCGGCGAATTGATATATCGCTTTGCTCGTGGTCCAAGTGATGTACTGTACAAGCAACGAATAGCAATGATGCGTCGGTCCGGTATATATTGAAGTAATTGTTCAGTGTGGTCCAATTCTAATTAGAATTTTTGTAATTAAGATTTATTTTAGCACAGATAAAAATGTAAATGTTATGGGTCATCTATTTGGTGAAACGAAACCTGCATATAAAAAGGCGTGTTTTATAGGTAAATTCGCTTTATTAATATATAATAACATAGTAGTAATAATAGTATTTACAATGGTGTAGACCCCATTTTACCCACCCCTAACTGAGTGTTCCTTACTCCCATCTGAGTGGTGATGCCCGCACATAATTGCAAGGGAGTATAGTCGTTGTCTCGCTAAAAATTCTCTCATCCCAAAATTTCAAGAGAAAAATGATAAAAAAAAAGAGGTACCTCGATAATACTACAATACAATATCAAACACTCTCTTAATGTGTGAACATACAAAAGGCATGTTGTTAATGGGTTTGTTGCAAAGATTAATAAAATTAAAAATCCAGCATGATCATAATAAATAATTTTTTAAAAGTAAATTGCACCATGTCAATACCAAGATTTGTTATTTTTTTTCAAAAAAAATAACAAATAATTATTTTCTCTTAAAGGAAATAAATTATTATCTTAACGGTTAATGCTAAATTTCAGATACAAGTACATATCGAAGTTGGATCCAGTGTATACCACTAAAGTGGTTATGTACTGTACATAATTCATTATGGGCCGTCAGATGTGTACCATCTCCTTTCTTTTAAATCTAACGGACCACGATTGATAGGGGTATTCTTAGATTTTTAACCTAGTCTCTCTTCCCTTCCCTCTCTCCCACTGTTTCCTCTCTCCCTTTCTTCAGTTTTTTCTTCCTCCTCTCACCTTCTCTCTCCTAAATTTTAAACAAACTTTTCTCTCTCTCTCCTTAATAAATCGAACACTGATGCTCGTCAGGAAAGCTCGAGGGTGAAATAAAAAAATCAATATAGTTGAATTTTCGGGGGTGATTGGGTCGATTTCTGGATGATTTTGTTGATTTCGCCCCTACTGGTGTAGGATTTGGTCGATTTCCCTTTTTGCGTCTCCTTCCATCCTAAACTCTTTTGTTTGTTTATTTGTGTGGGTAATTGGCAATTCTGCTTTGTAATATGAGAGCCAAGTTGTTATGATCTTCGATATTTACTCGTTTCAAAAGGCATATCTGGTTATATCAAAATGTATACCTGGTTATGTTAAAAAGCATATCTGGTATTGCCAAAAGGCATACCTGTTTATAAGAACCCATTGCCAACATCTCTCTCTCTTGAAATAAATGCATATCTGGTTATGCCAAAAGGCATGCCTAGTATTGCCAAAAGGCATACCAGTTTATGACAATTGGCATACCCGATATTGTCAAAAAGCATACGCGGTTACGACAAATGGCATACTCGATATTGTCATAAGGCATTCCCAGTTATGACAAATGACATACCCGGTTATGAAAAATTAATAATACTTATAATAATCTATATAATTTTTAATAATACTTTTAATAAAAAATTATGTAGTGAATTAAAATAATATATTAGTTTGATTTACTATGGTATACTAAAAAAATTAATTAGAAAATAATTAACTCCAACCCGCTCCTTTGCGCATAACTTCTCTCTACTCCCACATGTCATTTGACTTTTTTGCTCTTAATTTGTATGGTACACAATCTCTAATTATGCACCGAATCCAGGCTCTATATATCTTCGGTGCCTCTTCTTTGGACGAGTCTATAGGAAGAACAAACAGTATTTCAAAGTCCATTTTACATATGTTTCAAAGTCTTCTTGGTATAAATTAACATTTAATTAAAGCTTCCCGGTACTTCCAGCTGGTCGGGCTCGGAACCAATAGGAAACTCCAAATTTAATAGGCGTTACCCAAAAAAATAATACTACTTTTTTATGCCACTTGATATTTGGACTTCCAAATAGTCAATTATTTCAGATTTTTAAATGTGATAAAATTCTCCTAAATATCGTAAAAATTTGAACTCGATATCTTATTAAATTATAACAATTTTATCATAAGTTGATCCGGTGTATCTGTAAAAAAAATTAGTACTAGTTCTATCCTCCCAATTGGCAACTAAATCGAATCAATTGGCAACCATCTTTATAATAGAGCTTGAAAATTGGCCGAAAAGATTTCGTTTTTTAAATCAACAGTTGAATAGATTGATAGATGGATTCGGATATCAGCAGATACCGTCATCCTTGACATCATCACCGCTATCCGTATTCTGAATTCCCCCTTTTTATTTTCCACATGACATGTTATATTTTTTAAGATAATTATATGACATTCTATTATGAACAAAGTTTTAATAGTTTTATGACTCGATCTGAAAAAAAGGAAACAAATCTGAAAAGTAGTCGCCATTAAACTAGATGAGGGTTTGTGTGAGAGGTAAAAAAATGGAGCGGATTTGGTGGGGACCCATGGGGACTAACCCAAACTAATATTATTACACATGCAAATTAATATCACTTTACATGTAAACCAGTTTCATGCAAACCAATATTATTTCACATGCAAATTAATATTACATGATTGGTTATTGACCATCAAATTTAAAGATAATCAAATCTGACGGCCCAAAATTTAGTCCCCATCTGGAGATAAATTTTATTTAGTCTTAACTCAATCCGGTCTCAAAACGCTCAATCCGGTCTCTAAAAAACAAGGGTAGAAGCAGTGGGCCCCCGAGGAAAGGTAAAAAAGTGAAAAGGAAGTTACCCTGTACTAGGGACAAGTTTCCTTAACTAGACCCAGACTCACTTGGCCCATACAACGAATAAATCAAGTAGAAAAAAATATATCAGGAAATTGAAATACTATTCGCATCTCACCAAATGGATTTCAATAATTTTTAATTTTTTTGAATTTTGAGTCATTTGATCTTAGATGAAATTATCCGGTATCTAGAGAGCCACAAACCTACTGATCGGACAATTTTAAGTTTGCTTTGGGTCAAACTTATAAAAACGATAAATCGTTTATAATAAATTTTAAGTATATTGAGATTATTACATTAATAGTTACAAATATGATAGACTTATTTGTAAGTGTTGAAAATCTACTTACTAATTATATATT